>OZ023326.1:1221722-1439222 GCA_964007535.1 Brachyptera risi
CAAACAAACAAACAACAACAAATAAACACGGTTAAGCTCTATAATAGAGGGAAGTGGGAGTCTCTGCTGTCGCTCATCCAATGAAACAACTGAAATGACGTCATTTCTCTCTGAAGCGCTGACATATTGCAACGCGACACGATGTAGTGATACCAACCTATCTCATCATAATATCAAGGTGACCCAACTCCCATACTGATGACTTGGACTGTGTTTGTGGTTCCTTGCGGTCAAATCAGATCCAAATGGCGCGATTGACTGTCGCGATTCAGCGGATTACCTCATGAACTAGATGTTGATGAGAGTGGCTACGGTACCGGTGGCATTGTTGAACTCACAAAATCCATAACTTTCGTGAAAAACAAATGCAACTGCGAACATAATAATTCCACAGTCATTATAGCATTGTCGTTTTATCTAGTTCGATATAGAAGCGATGGTTGCGCTACAGGCAATCGGGACCCTGGACTCGGGAACTGACCCCGGAAATATTTCACTCTCAAGACCTGAGTTGGGTCATCTTCTTTATATTATGATGGAATAGGTTGGTAGCACTACATCGTGGCAATGACGAGTCATGGTTATCTCAGAGCCTCAAGATTGTGTTCATATCTGTGACAATCTTCCTAAGCTCATTGGTTATGAATCAAGATCTAACCAGATATCAAAGCACTGGTAATTATGTGAGCATATTTACTATACCTGAAGTTAATAAGTTTGAGCTGGTATTAAATTAGATCTGCGAATCTCTAGATCAGACTAATGTAAGATGTTTATTTTATCTCCGCCATTAATTGGATTTCCGTACAGGTATCTCCTGGCCATCAGACAAGCCAACTTCACTAGCGCTCCGGGCGGCTAACGGCGCGATATGGTTTATCATCTCCCCGACTCTGAGACCTCGTTTACATAACGAACCCCAACTTGCCCTCTGACCTGCTTGCTGGGGAGCTACCGACGCCGAGCCCGCAGTTTACTTTCACTCACTCTCCCTCTCTCTCACTATCTCTCTCTCTCTCTCTCTCTCTTTCTCCATCTCACCCTCTATCTCTTTCCATCTCTCTAAATACCCCTCTGTCTCACTCTCTCTCTCCCCCTCACCCTCTCTCTCTCCCTCACCCTCTCTCTCTCCCCCTCCCCCTCACCCTCCCCCTCTCCCCCCCCCCCCTGGCATCAACTTGACTCAAGACTTCTTGGAGTATTGAACTTGGAGTTGGTGGAAGCAATCAGAGGTGGAGATGGAAGGTCGAAGAGCGAAGCTAAAACTAATATTCTACTTGTAACCAGACATTGAACACGATTCTATTCATTTTTTTCACAAAGTTTCTCACATTTGATTCTTCCCACTGACATTATTGTGAGGCTGGTCTCGAAGCCATTTGCTGCCCAGTTCAGACTGGGAAGGAAATATTAGGATCTTCCGGACGGTGAGTTCATAGCACCACATAGAAGTGTATAATATTCCACAATTATCTACAATCTCATTGAAATACATTTCATGGCTTTTTTTTTTTTTTAAATAACATCGAAACTTGATACAAAATCATGGTTCCCCAATTAAGGCTATGGATGAAAGATGGGATCGTTTGGACGGGGCACCACAAGGGCGATCTTATCACCCCATTTTGATTATTTAAAACTAAAGAACTTCAACACCAGGACTGCGCTGTCGATAACCATAACTTTCCGCCGCAGATAAAAGTCTTTCAGTTTCCGAAAGTCCGGAACACATTATAAGTAGAAACCGTCTCTGTGATATATATCCGTACATCATCAGCATTTGTAATAAGAGTGAACAAAACACACGAATGTTGATATCTTCCACTCTGAACCAAGTCTCGTGGGCAATGATCACTTCTTTCCATTAACAATTTCGATGATAATTTTCAAAACAATTTTCATGACAAGTGATGTATATATTTTGAAAGGAATAAACATTGCCCAGAAGACTTGGTTCCAAAGTGGAAGATATTAAAATTCGTGTAATAGTTTACTACTGATACCAATGCTGGTAATTTCCGGATATATCAAACAAACGGCCTATACTTATGAAATGTTCCGAACTTTTGGGAACTGAAATACTTTCTTCCGCAGTGGAAACTTGGGTACACAGATACTTTCCTGGTGTTGGAGCTCATTGGATGAGCGAAAGCGAAGACTTCATCTCATTCTTATAGTACTCAATCTGTTTTATCCTGTTTTTGTGTGTGAGCACTCCACAGGTCGCAGGGTTTGACTGACCAATATGAAACTTTTTTTTGACACGCGAACTCATCCAACTCAAAACTGTATAGTTTTGGAAATGAATCAGTTGGATCAATTTTGAGAAATATCATCTCAGAATTTTTAAAAACTCCATAAGATTGAGCTGGGTAAGAAAATTTGAAAAATGAAATCTCTCCAGAAAGAAATTAATCATCTCTGAATGTGTAAACATGATTGATACAAATTATAACAATTTTGTATGCAATTCGGGTCAGCTGTGCTTGAAAAAAAAAATGCAATAGGTTTTTTATTCAACGAATGGATAGAAATATCAGCAGAGCCATTGCTGTGATTCACTGCTTTCTAGATTCGATATCAGCCACATTGTTCATAGGAGTCAAGGTGTGTAGAGTTTTCAATTCTACCAGAGTCGATAAAGTAGCTGGAATAAAACCACTCCAACGACTCTTATTATACCTCATTCAGATATCTCGCTCATCATACAACCTCACATATGCTGCGTTTGCCCTGTTTCTCTATATTCAAAATAATTAAAATGGTATGTTGAGAACGCCCTTGTTCGAAGAAAGAAACATTCATCCATATCTCCGATTGAGGAACAGAGAATTCATATCAAATTTCCACGTTAATATCGAGAACAGTCATCAATGCGGGACCATCAATCATGGGGACCATCATGATTGCATTAATCAAGAAGTGCCGTTTTTACGCCAGGAAAAAACACGGCACTTCCACCAGCATCCGATTGAACGCCTCCAGGCAGATTGTTCTCGTGCAGAATCACCGAGAACAGCGGTAATCCAGTGTATTGTTGGGCTCTCTCGACACTGCATACCTATAATCTCCAATCACAGACTCAATAGACGACTCGCAGTCTCCGCCCCCTTGACGTCACAAATCATACCGTCCAATCAACAGAGCTGTTGGAACTGTTGTGAATATCAAATATCCATTCGGGGTATCTTCAAATTCCAACTATATACCTACCATATATACCTACTATACCTACTATACCTAGTATATATCTACTATATAGATCCAACTGGCTCACTGGTGAAGCCTCGCCCATTTTGAGTCATCAATAATGTACCGGTATTCATGTTTTCAACTCGCAACTCCACATCCGATAACTGCAAGCTCTTGAGAGGCACTTTAGACGCGTATTTCTTCCAATCACATCGGAACTTGATACAGAATCATCGTTCCTAAATTTAGGCTATGACGCAATGTGGTATCTTTAGGACCGCAAGGGCGATCTTACCAACCCGTTTTCACTTATTTTGAAATACGAACCGCAAATCTTGACGCCAGGACTGAGTGGTTGATGATAATACTTTTTCTGGTGCAAATGAGATGCAACTACAAACAAAACTATCCTACTGGGCCGTGTATAGTATTTTAGTTCTATACAGTTCGATATATATATATATTTTTTTTTTATTAATATTGTCACACAAAGAATACAAATATATAACACTCTCAAAAAGATCTACAAAGCCTTAGAAAGGCTTGTCTGTAGAATAACAAAAAAAATATATATGTTGAATTAATCAAACACAAAGACAATAAGTGGTGAACAATAATAACTACAATATGTAATACCTTTGTCAACTGACAATTACTTGACGAAAATGATTTTTTTTTTTTTTTACGAAAAATACTAATTTACAAAAAAAAATTTACGAAGAAAATAGAAATGCAAAAGCGATAGTTGCGCTACAGTCGATCGGGACCGTGGACTCGGGAACTGACCCGGAATATTTCACTTTGAAGACGTGAATTGGAACACCTCCTTTATATTATGATGAAGTATATTGTTAACATTAAATCGTGACAAAACTATGAGTCGAATCTGGGCACAGCTGTCAAAGGAAATACACGGCAACAATCAGGCATACACGGCCTTCTATAGTTCTTGAATTATATTCCAGTGATTGGACTGTATCAAGGAGGCTTATATAAAAAAATCTCAAACACGGTCTTCTATAAGCATCTCTAGTGTTGTTGATCTCTTCATTTCCTTCAGTTTCTGATACAACAAGGGAAGGTTATTATTCCCGACTCATCCAAGCGATGTGTGTTCCCTAGATCGCATTGCGCCAGGAATAACAGCGGGAATAAGTTTCAAAAGAACCTCAACAAGCACATCTCGGTGCTAGGAAATAGCCAACGGCTAAAAGCTAGGTACTTTTCAAATCAAATCATTACCTTCTGTTGTGGCGAGGCAATTATGTTTACCTCTCGACTCGTTCTGTTTGTTTTCGACTCGCCGAGAAACAAACAACGGGTACAGGTTGTGTTTCTGTTTACTTGTCGTGGTTACAAATAAGTATTGTTCCATGTTCGAGACATTGTCTGAGATAACGTACAGGATTTTATTTTGTCTTATAGAGTCTAACGTGAGAAAACTAGGAGACGAGAGAGAGAGAGAGAGAGATAGAGAGAGAGGGAGCTAGAGAGAGAGAGAGAGATAGAGAGAGAGGGAGCTAGAGAGAGAGAGAGAGAGAGAGAGAGAGGGAGCTAGAGAGAGAGAGAGAGAGAGCTAGAGAGAGAGAGAGCTAGAGAGAGATAGAGAGAGAGCTAGAGAGAGATAGAGAGAGAGAGATGATGGAGTTGTTCAGCATATTTGATTATGTTCTCCGTTCACAGTGAACTGAAGGAAAGAGCACTGCGATGAACAAGCGTATAGGCAGAAACTTGGAAAAGAAAATCATACATCGAATTCATCATAATGATGATGAGAATTTGAGATGTCAAAAAAAGAGAAGGGGGAATGAGATGAAGAAAAGGAAGGAGAAGAAGGAGGAGAAGAAGAAGAGGAAGGAGCAGAAAGAATATGAGGAGGAGGAAGATGGAGAAGTATATTAAAATAAGGAAAAGAAGATCTATATTTGTGCAGTGGGGTTGAGTCAGTGACGTTTCCTTCATCAAACCGGAAAAAAGATCTTCCTTCACGTGTTCTGTCCGATCTATAACCTCATTCGAGGAACAATTATTCCGTATCAAGCTCTGATGTTGATAGAGGAGAAGATCTCCCTTCTGATGTTAATAGAGGAGAAGATCTCCCTTCTGATGTTAATAGAGGGGAAGATCTCCCTTCTGATGTTGATAGAGGGAAAGATTCAGCCAGAATGGACGTCCGTGGCGGGAAGCGAACCCCGGTCAGCTGATTGGAGTTGAGAGCACTGATCCTCCCCGGGACGAACTTTTAATTAATTGACAATGGATGGACGTTAATTATTGCAACGATCTCGGAAGAGTTCAGTTCCCGCCAGCATCAAGCCTTGTCTCTTCACCCTCTTACCTGTCACGTGTACTCCATCACTGCTGTGACCAGCTCTCGCTCTCTCACTCGGCCCCCTGCATGTCACCCGACTTCCTCTTGGACACCTATCTGCACCTTCTTCGTTCCATGCATTCTTCTCACATGTGCCTTCCACCTCACACGTTTCATCCCCTGTATCTATATTTCCTTCTCTATCTCCACCCCCCCCCTACTCTCTCTCTCTCTCTCTCTCTCTCTCTCTCTCTCTCTCTCTCTCTTTCTCTCTCTATCTCCCTCTACTTTTTCTCTTTCTATCTCTCCTCTTCTCCCTGTCTCTCTCTTTTCCTCTCTCTACCTTCCCCCTCCTCTCTCTCTCTCTTTCCCTCTTTCTCTCTCTATCTCCCTCTACTCTTTCTCTTTCTATCTTTCCTCCTCTCCCTGTCTCTCTCTCTCTCTTCCTCTCTATCTCTTCCCTACTCCCTCTCTCTCTCTATTCTCTCCCTCTTCTCTATCTCCCTCTTCCTTTTTATCTATTTCCCTCTCTTCATCTCCATCCTCCCTCTCTCTCCCTCTATCTCTCCCTCCCTTTCTCTCTCTCTCTATCTCCCTCCCTTCCCCCCCCCCCTCTCCGTCACTGTCTCTGTTGTCCTCACTGTTCGACATTCTATTGTGCGTCCACTGCTCCACGCTCTACGTTAATATTGGTAAGTAGAAAAGTTAGTATAATATATTTTAGTAAACTTGGTTGAATGTTACGTTTTATAACTTGGGAACTCTCCAAGTTTGGGAAAGTCCTTTTATCCTATCAGAAAGAAAAAAACCTGTCTGTCGTTTTTATACAATTCTCATTCCCTGTTTACCTCCTTCAGGAAACATTTCTCAGATATTGTGTCTGTCAATTATGTATACGAATATTCAATCAACGCTCTGTGACATTCAAGATATTCCTCTCAAATTCTCGGGATATTATTTCCAATCGTCTATGAAATCTTATAGTCTATATATAGTCACTATATTATACATTTTCACCCTCCACATTCACACGTCTATACAGAAGTGTAGAGCAGCTGAAACTTGCCGACATTCCCAGAAGGCACGGACGAAACTCGGCGAGAAAGAAAATAAAACTAACCCGGTGGAAAAAGAGGTGCGAGAAAGAGTGGGCACGTGGTTGAGGTGTGTGTGAGCGAGAGAGAGTGGGCACGTGGTTGAGGAGTGTGATGAAGCGAGTGCGTGTGTATACGGTGAGCTAGCTGTTCGCGTCCCGAGGGTCCCGGGTTCGATCGCCGCCGGCAGCTCCGAAACACAGCAGCACAGAGAGGTGAGGTAGAACAAAATGTACGCTGCGAGATGAAGATTACGAGCGATCGTTCCCCCTATGCGACAACACTAGCGCACGGGTGGCTCGAGGCTTCATCTCTCATATGCATCTCATATCCACGAGAGATGAGGTTCCGAGCGTCCGTCCCTCCTATTCCACAGCACTAGCGCACGGGTGGCTCGAGCCCGTGTAGTTTGACACTATGGTTGTATTGTGATGACGCTGGTTGACTGGCTGCTAGTCGTTATGGTCACGTGACTGATCAGCTGTTATCATAACGAACGCCTCGGGCGGCGGAAACAGACTCCATGTGAACCAGTCGTTGTGGGGTAAGAAGGTGATCGATATTTGATCGATATCCAGTGAGTTGTATCGCCTTCCAGAGGCATTATCCGTCAGTTGATGGACACAGTGGAAGTGTCCAACTTGAACTCTTTCCGAAAATGTGTGATTCCGAACGGAATCGAATCCGATGATTCCTCATTCTTGAGAGACTCTATTCCGCAAATCACCCGTTCTCTGAATATTTCGTTCCAGATATCACTCTTTCCCAGAGTACTCTGTTCCAGCTGACACTCGTTTGTATGACGCTTCTCGTTGCTCGTGCGAGCTGAACTGAGTCAAGAGTCAACATGGATCCAAGTGGCCAAGAGCTGAGCGCTCAGGATCAAGCGATGACGTCACGTATCCACTGAACCGCCTACTCGGCTCAGCTCGTGTCAGCTCGGCTCAGCTCGGGTCAGCTCGGCTCAGCTCGTGTCAGCTCGGCTCAGTCGGGTCAGCTCGGCTCAGTCGTGTCAGCTCGGCTCAGTCGGGTCAGCTCGGCTCAGCTCGTGTCAGCTCGGCTCAGCTCGTGTCAGCTCGGCTCAGTCGGGTCAGCTTGGCACAGTCGTGTCAGCTCGGCTCAGTCGTGTCAGCTCTGCTCAGTCGTGTCAGCTTGGCTCAGCTCGTGTCAGCTCGGCTCAGCTCGTGTCAGCTCGGCTCAGTCGGGTCAGCTTGGCACAGTCGTGTCAGCTCGGCTCAGCTCGTGTCAGCTCGGCTCAGTCGTGTCAGCTCGGCTCAGTCGGGTCAGCTCGGCTCAGCTCGTGCCAGCTCGGTATTTGAATACATCCGAGAAGATACCACAGATAACCGAGTTCACACGAGAGTCTCTGCTGGTTAAACGACTATCTCTCCTCTTCAACATCTCAGTCTTGGCATAGCAATCATTGTCTCCTGATTGAGTAACTGAATGCAATGCTTCATTGTTGCCTCGACTGGAACATATGGCTGCATTGAACACATCATATCAACAACGATTTTGATTGACGAATCGCATTCTCCAACCCCATGACGTCACAAATCATGCCGTCCAATCAAAAGAGTTGTCAGAACTGTAGTGAAATTCAAATATCCAATCGGGGTTATCTTCAAATGACCACAAATGATATTTTGATGAGCGAAGCAAGGACTCATTTCACCATACCCGGAAAAAAGAGCCTGTTGCTCCACGGATCAAACGGAGGAACAAAATCAATTGAAACTTGGCACACGAAAGTGTCCTCATTTAATTCGACACTGTGTACGTTTGAAGCTCAATCGGTAGAACCACTTCTGAGAAAACTCATTTCAAAATTTTCGAAAATCCTCTAAGAATAACCCAGAGGAAAAAATTCACCAAAAAAAATTTCTTTCGTGATAATTCAAATTCTCATGGAATTTCAATATAATAATTAGACCCCTAATCCCGAATTTCCAGTCCAATCAGATCAGCCGTTTTTAAGTAAAAAAATATATATAATGAAATTTTTTTCAGATCACTCGAAGCTATCAGGAAACCAATTAAATCCAAGCAAGAGGTGTCACCAATTATTGGAAAAGATTAGAACAAAGCCTTCTTCATCATCATGGAAATTCATGAGGAAATAGGGTGGCAGTGACTTGATTGTTTGTATCTCAAGGTGTGTATATATATATATATATATAAATAACCAATCCGAAGATATAAGTTGATTTGTTCTAGCTCATCCATCAACGTAGAAGCACATAACGCGTTCGCCTAGTATAGATCCAACTGACCGACTGATAAGCCACGCCTGTGTCATCAAGTGGAAATATAACTGATCATTATTATCATTTTAAAGAATCATTCTAGTGAATAATCCAATAATCTCCATCACGAGAAAAACGTGTTGAATCGTCGAGAAGATATCCACATTCGTTTCCATCTATTCCATCCATTATCACAAGTTTTGTCAAGTTTCAGTTAATTCTCAGTTAAAGTTAACGATTGCAATGAAGTGTTGAGAAGGTTGTTATCAGCAAGTCAATGCTAATAAGGTGGAGTTTATGACGAGTTCCGAAGTGTTCCGAGTTAAGCCGAAGTCGACAGGTTGCCGACGCGAATAACTTAAGGAGTCGTCTGCGTTGAACAACGCTATCTCAACAATAGCTGCTATCTCTCCTGGCCATCCCGCGGGAGACGTGCCCGATCATGAGATGAGCAGGGAGAGAGAGAGAGAGAGAGAGAGAGAGAGAGAGAGAGAGAGAGAGAGAGAGAAGCCGTTCATTGGGATGCAGGGCGTAAGACGTAGTCAGAAGATATCTGCGGAGAGATCACCAGAAGTGAGGCATATTGATAGTTTATGGGCAAATAATATCAGCTTTACACGGCCATTTTGGGAATCACCATCCGTGGCTCAGTTAACTAAGACACCGCTTCACTTTGAGGTAACTTTGGGCAAGTTACTGCGACTTATATATAAGTTACGACGTTGCTTCCAATCATTTCATTAAGACCTGGTATTACCAACGTGGGAGTAGCTCCAACTGGCAGATAAAAGTTGTTATCACTATGGTTACCTGTGATATTAACTAAGACCTGGTATTACCAACGTGGGAGTAGCTCCAACTGGCAGATGAAACTTGTTATCACCATGGTTACCTGTGATATTTGTTCTCACCAACTCTCAGATAACTACTAACTGGACTTGGTAATACCGGACCCAACAAGTAAAACCATCGCGTCGATTGAATTTACGTACGTATCAAAGATCTTCATGATATTTCTGCCAACTTTGATGAGATTTAATTTTAATTTTCAATCATTTGTATCATCATTATTATCATTGGACTCATTATTTTTACTTGTTTTCAATCCTTCTCATAAGTTATTATTGAAATATTATTGATCAATTGACGACTCGAAATGGGCGTGGCTTCACCAGTCGGCCAGTCTTCTCACTTATCATCACTCAATCATTTAATTGACACCATCAAACCGAGCTGTTGGTGGGGGCAATATCAGAAAACAGGGGAAAAGTTATGCTCAGCTGTCTTTTCTCTTCTTGTTAGTTTAATGTCTGATGTTTTTTAAAATTGGCACATTACCTGAATAAATACATGATGGATATAATTATAATGACCATGGCGAATATAATGAACATGTATGTTTATTATACTAGGAAAACGCCATATATGCGTTGTTAGACGAGCGGTAGTAATAGTATGTCGACTTTTATGGCCAAAATTTTGCCTACATTCGCCAATTGGGTGACATTTAATTCAGAAATAGGTAAAAACTGCTTCGAGTGGTACCAATTCAGCACATTTTATGTTTTTCTACAAAATGGCTGACCCAATCTAGCTGAAAGTTTTCAGAAATGTGTATCAAAATGTAACTCAACTTCACGCAAAATTTCATTTTTTGGGAAAATAAAAATATTTCCTCTCTTTCCGCCAATTGTATTCTAAAAAGTATTTTTGAAATCTCTAAAATTCATGAAAAAAAAAGTGATCATAAGATAATGCCACAAAACTATACAAATCTGAGTTAGATGAGGAACCATAACGGAAACAAGTTTGAAGTTGATAGCTGTAGCCGTTTGACCTGTGGAGAACCGACAAAATAACATTAGAACTAACACCATTTTGCTTCTGTATGTCAAATTGAATCCTCGCTAAAGCTTGTCTAATTATTACATGAAACATTCATCATAAAATCCTACCAAGCCTGTAATGCTGGTTCGACTGTAAGGGTGAGATAACATGTATTTGAACATATCGTGATTCACTCCTACTGGAATCAAAATCAAAGATTAATAAAAACACACAATAATATAACTTGGCATAGCTTGAAAGATGTACTTCTTTGTTTATCATTTCAAGGGTAAGTCCAAAAGAAGAAAGGAAAGAAAACGATGATTTGACAAAGACAAAAATTGTGGAACAAAAAAATATATATTCGGTATAACAATTATAATAGGGTTTCATGTAATTTTCCACGACATATTGATGAATAATTCATGAGTCAAACTTGACATACAGTTTTCAAAATGTTATATGAATAAGTTTTTGTATTTGGTCTCGGCTTTCAAGTTTCCACCCGGCCAAGTTTTGGGGTGGGATTCATTCCTACCTGGAACAATATGTAAAGAGCCGATGTTATTTCCAGCAGTGGTTGTAGATCGATGTGATGTCGCTCGAGGTAGACTCAGTTCACAGAGAATACAGACAGAAAATATTGATTTGTTCTCAGCTTGTCAAAACCAAACGTCGACACACAGCCGGAAATAATTTACCGCAGGAAATTGAATCGAGTCAACAATACGCGCTAAATCGTCGAGCGTACGACATTCTGACCCGGCTGTCGACACGCCGTGGATTCAATTACTGAACACGTCTTACAGACTCTATGAAAACTCTACGAATGGTTTCAAAACGAATACCAAACCTCTCAGAATGGCTTCAAAACGACTCCGAAACCTCTTAAAATTGCTTCAAAACGGCTTCGTAACGGCTTCAAGACGGCTTCCAAACTGCTCTAAGACGATTTCAAAGCAGTTTCAAAATGGCTTAAAAACGACTTCAGAACGGCTTTGAAATGGCTCCAGACCGACTTCAAAATGGCTTCAAAACAGCTTCAAAACGACTTCAAAACGACTCCGAAACCTCTCAGAATGGCTTTAAAAAGGGCAATTCGTAACTGCTTCAAGACGGCTTCCAAACTGCTACAAGACGATTTCAAAACGGTTTCAAAATGGCTTCAAGACGATTTCGGAACGGCTTCAAAATGGCTTCAAAACGGTTTCAAAATGCGCAGCATATCAGTTGAATCACTATTTATGGACATCACAGCCCTGAACCTGGATTCCAGCAGGAAATGACGGAATGCGTCATCTCAGCTCCAGGAATCGTCAGCTCATTGGTCCTCTGAGGGGGGCTTGTCTCTCCTGAGTCGTGACGTGACGTCACTCGGTTCTGTTGAAGTTTCTGCGCAGAATCGGTGATGCCCACGTCATGACCTATGTTCTCTGGATCCCACGAAAAAAATCAATTTCCGAAATTGAGATGATTATTTCTAATTTTGTCTGATATATGATAGAAGTGAAAGTCATCTTTATTCATTGAATTCTAATTTCAGAGCTGTGATTTCCTAGAATAAAGTTGAAATCATTTCTTTTAGGTCCAATATGTCCACATGCACATGTTGGAAGAATATCCTTGGAGCCTGGTACAGAGTTATCTCTGAGTTCACACACAGAGCATGCAATGTCGGACATGAATGAGAGATGTGAGAATGTGAACATTTCACTTGACTCCATGCAATGCAGAATATTGCACGATGCATCTTGAGGCGCTCCACACGGGCTCGTTGTTCGCTCGCTTCGGACTCGAGTTCAACATGCATCGTGTGCCAGGCGCAACCCGTAGACTAGCCCGCCGAACTCATATTCACGTAAGCGCCATTAATTCCCTTACTCACACTTTCGATATATTTCAGTCTATATTTTTTATCGGTATTTAAAAATATGTAACTATGTTTTCGTGAACTAGAAATTTTTTTATTTTCCATTCGAAGTATTTGAAAAATCACAAATTTTTGTTGAAAATTCCGTAAAAGCGATAACCTCCGTTTTGCAATTATTAACAGAATTCAAAAACACTCATATTGATATCTCTGAAATTACGGTCATGAGAGTTTGCGGCGTGAAATACAAGCGCCTCCGGCCTCTTAAACTGTCTGAGGAGAAAACAATGATGTATAATGTGTATCCGAAGAAAATATTGACAGTGATGGTAGTATTGAGTATGATAAGGATGAAAATGATCTCTTCTGACCATAGAATCACATACTTCGATGTAAGTCATCGTCATAGTCCATGAATACCCTCAATTACACATCATGAATAAAATTAACTCTTCACCGAGTATAATATCTTTCTAGAACAAATCAGACCGGTTCACGCGATTCGACTTTTGACCTGGAGGAGGTCAAATCGTATCGTGATGAAATTCAACATTCTCTTGTAAACTAGGAAAACGCGGGATGCGCGTTGTGAGATGAGCTTAGAAGTATAGAAATGTAGAATAAAAAATAGCTTGTCAACTCAATTTACATCTACGGACCTTGGATTACTTCAAACGCCCAAAAACCTCACCCGCAACTTATTGATATTTATAGTGCTGCAACCTGTCGTATAAACACTTTGCAAATCCAATTGATCCAAATATTCAATAAAATGTACACCTTTAATGCGTTTTCTTTGTTATTTCTCATTCGATTGTTGCAAAAATCTCTGGAAAGGTGTATGCTAGTATTGTTCATATTCGCTGAAAATTTGAGAGCTTTTGAAAAATTCTTATTTTCAAGTATTTTTCCTCCGGGTTATTCTTACGAGGATTCTTCAAACTTTCCGATTATTTTCCGGAAAAAACCTTCCGACTGATTTCTCTGAATAACAATCCCAACCTATTCTGGTATGACACCAACGTTTAGAAAAAGTTTCAAGTTGATTGGAAGCCCATTTTTTTCAGGGTGTGAAATGAAAAGCTTCGCTACGCTCATTTAATCACGTCAAATCAGAGTAAGTTATCAGAAAACCTATTTATATCCTGACGAAGATCAAGTCTCCAGAAATAAAACAAGACGAGGCAAGATTCGAACAGAAAGTTTTGAGCTGCGATCTCAGCGTGTAATGTTACACATTTCCAATAACCTGGGGCGAGATGTAGTTTTACATCCTGTGGGACGATTCCTGGATTACCTGGTCTGTCTGGAATACCTGACCCAGGCTGCGGTTGTGGCGGGAACTGAGGGATAATATCAGAACCTCGGGATCATCTTACGGAAGATCAACAATTACTCCAGACTTGATCCACAACTTGATGATGCTAATGATGTTTATCATGTCATTTGATCTGTTTCACATTTTTAAAAACAGATTGATGAAATGGTTTGTGCTGAGTAAATGCTGGATGTACAAATATTGGAAGGATTGATTGATTGATTTGGTCTTTATTAGCAACAGAAAAATGCATTCCCATCAGTGCTAATTCGATGAAAGGACAACACATACATGGGAACATCTCATACTGTATACAATTTTATGCATTTTACAACTTTTCTATTTTTCAGTGATTATGTATTTTTAAGTGACTGTCCATATGATCTACATTTTATTTTTTGTAGTTATTTCAATGATGAACTTTTAAATCCTATATTAGACGAAAATAAGATGAAAATGAAATGAAACGAACAATGAAAATGAAAACGGACATAACACAAACAAGAACATAAACACAGGTGAATTTAAGGTATATTAGTTGAATAATTGGACAGCGAATCATGAAAGCACACTGAGTTAGCTCATCTGTTAAACATCTTGAAAATGATTGTATCTTGATGCAATAGATGCAACATTTGCTTTGCCAGCCAACACATAATTCACTTCAATCTCACAAGATACACATGATTCACTAGTCATCAAATTGGTGTCGGAATACTTGTTTATTTCCGAGTTTACTGCCATCTTCATGTGAATCATATTGCTTTATGTCGCCCATCAGGTAGTCGTCTGGGGAATAGTGTGTTCTGAGTATAGGGCAAGTTCTGAGAGCGTTCGCTTATTAGCAATATGATGATTCAATTCCCAATTCTACTAGTAGTTCGTTATAAATATTATATTATATATATATATATATATATATATATATATATATATATATATATATATATATATATATATATATATATATATATATATAATATATATATATATATATATATATATATATATATATATATATATATATATATGATAATTAAACTTCTTGGATACGATCCAATATCGAGATATTTGGGATTTTATAGTTATGTCGAAGAAGATACGCCTCGACCGGGATTCGAGCCCGGGACCTTCTGCTTGCCGGGCAGGTGCTCTACCACTAAGCTACCGAGGTATTACTCATTCGACATAACTATACTTAGACTCACGATACTCGAGGGGACTAGCCCTATAGGGGGCTTAGGTTCACCCAAGGTGTAACGATTATACGCTACCACAGATCCTTGTGACTCTATTTTACCTTCACCTAGGCATGAGGAATAATGTGATAATTAAACTTCTTGGATACGATCCAATATCGAGATATTTGGGATTTTATAGTTATGTCGAAAAAGATACGCCTCGACCGGGATTCGAGCCCGGGACCTTCTGCTTGCCGGGCAGGTGCTCTACCACTAAGCTACCGAGGTATTACTCATTCGACATAACTATACTTAGACTCACGATACTCGAGGGGACTAGCCCTATAGGGGGCTTAGGTTATGTTATAGGCTTAGTTATAAGGCTTAGGGCTATAAGCTATAGGCTATAGGCTTAGCCCTATAGGCTTAGGGCTTAGTTATGTCGAATGAGTAATACCTCGGTAGCTTAGTGGTAGAGCACCTGCCCGGCAAGCAGAAGGTCCCGGGCTCGAATCCCGGTCGAGGCGTATCTTTTTCGACATAACTATAAAATCCCAAATATCTCGATATTGGATCGTATCCAAGAAGTTTAATTATCACATTATTCCTCATGCCTAGGTGAAGGTAAAATAGAGTCACAAGGATCTGTGGTAGCGTATAATCGTTACACCTTGGGTGAACCTAAGCCCCCTATAGGGCTAGTCCCCTCGAGTATCGTGAGTCTAAGTATAGGTAGTTTGCACGTGACGTCACATCCACAGCTGGTCTGACTGGCGGCCATTACTAGGTCAAATGTTTGACAGCTGTCAAAGTGGCTAATGTACTACGGTATTATGGACGTTACTGGTTTCTGTTTTCGATTTTATCAATTTGTAGAGCTCACTATAACTTGATAACATAATTGATTTCGATTTATAATATAACATAGTTGATTAATTAACAAAAGTGCGGCTGATTCCGTGGAATAACACAATATTAACAAGCAATTAATAGTGACGTAAATACGCGTACAGGCCTCGCACATCCACAGATTAGTGAGAGTGAGCCCATTCTTTCATTATGGTAAACTGTGCTATTATCGGTTGTACTCAAAGGACTGGCAAATATAAAATCATGGAATGTAAATTTTTCTGCATTCCTACGATAATAACGAACCAGTGTGATAAAACTCTGAAGCTGTCAACTGCTAGACGTGGGCTTTGGCTTTCCAGAATTAGCAGGGATGATCTGAAAACTCGACCAAACCTTGCACACACAAAAGTTTGCAATTTACACTTTCATCAAGGTAAGAATGATTATAATGAAAATTAGTTTACAGTAGACTACCGTATACATTGTGTTTTAAGTCATAGGCCTATTGTAGGCCCTACTTTTCCAATGAATTGGGATTGTTTCGATAGATTAAAATCAATACATAATTTCAAGTGACATTTGGTAATGCTCTAGCTACAAATTCATTGGCCTAGGCTTCGAATGTGGAAGATGATATATATTTAAATATATAACTAATGTATCTCATCGTATTCAAATCCTAGGCCAGCATATAAAGTTGGGTTAAGAACCGATTTTTATTATTTTGTGAGTAAATTCCATTGTAAATAACCTAGGCCTATGGGGCTGAACCTAGCATTTGTGACATACAGCCTTTGATTTTATATACTTATGTTACGACTACAAATAACATATACGTTCATTTCTCTAGGGAAGCCGTCGTCTCTTTTTGACGAGACAAATCCAGATTGGGCACCATCACTGAATTTGGGACACACAAAGCTGCGAGCAACGTACCCTACCATTGCTGCTGAGAGACATCAACGTCTGAAGGAACGTCATCGAACCAAGGAAATTAATCACGTCGCAAAAGAAAGAATGGTCTTGATGGAGCAACTTCTAGGGCCAAATCAAGAAAACATACAACCGATGAAAGTAGTAAACGATGAGAATCTTCAAATAAACGATGTGTACTTGCCTATTAGTATAAGTGTCGAATGTCAAACAGAAAGTGACAGTGAATCTTTATTTTGCCAGACAGATGTAACAGGCGAGTATATTTTACGTTTAGAAGATGAGTGTCGATCTTTGCGGGTAGAGCTCATAGAATTAAAGCAGCGTCTTCTAAATGAGTTGAATTTTGACCAAAATGCACTTTCTACTAATGATGACCGGGTTCGATTTTACACCGGGCTTCCGTCGTACAGTTTGCTGCTCGTTGTTTTCAACTTTCTTGCCCCGTACGTAACTGAAACCCATAGGAATGCTCTACCACGATTTAAAGAGTTTTTTCTCGTTTTGATGCGCTTGCGACTAAATTTAGAAATGAAAGATTTGGCATTTCGTTTCAATGTAGATCCTGCTACAGTGTCGAGAATATTTAAAAAATGGATCAATGTTATGCATATTCGCCTAGGTCCTATGATAATATGGCCTGAACGAGAGATTTTACGTAAAACAATGCCTACAAGTTTCAAACTCGCTTTTGGTAATAATGTAGCAGTGATCATTGATTGTTTTGAGGTTTTTATAGATCGACCATCATCATTGCTACCAAGAGCAATTACTTGGTCTCAATACAAACACCACAACACGGTCAAATTTCTGATCGGAATAACTCCTCAGGGTACGATATCTTTTATATCTGACGCTTGGGGTGGCCGAGTTAGTGATAAACATTTAACGGAACGAAGTGGGCTGTTAGAAAAGTTGCAACCCAATGATGTGGTTATGGCTGATAGAGGTTTTGATATAGCTGATACGTTGGGATTTGTCTGTGCCAAACTGTTGATCCCAAGCTTTACACGAGGCAAGAGTCAGCTTTCGATGATGGATGTAGAAAGTACGAGGAAGATAGCTAACCTGAGAATACACGTTGAACGAGTGATTGGTTTAGTTCGAATGAAATACTCCATTTTAAATGGCACCCTGCCGATCGAGACTGTAACATCTGAAAAAGATGAAACTCCCCAAATAGATCAAATTGCCGTCGTATGTTGTGCACTTGCGAACTTATGTATAGGGGTGGTACCATTGTCGTAGCACCCACTTTTACAAATTTGACTACCGGTCATCATAAAACGTGAAGGACCTGTAGGAAAAGGGGTGTGAAAAAGTTGAGTAGGTCCTAAATAAATTTGTAACAATTCCTGTTATAATTTTCAAGCACAAGCTTAGTTTATTAAGCCTATATGCCTATTTAACATTTTATCACAGATTATATACCAGTGATTCTGTCAGATTTTGTACAATAATTTGAAACGTGACATACAAAAACAGCATAATTTTGAAAATATATCACTGTAATGTTCAACATCCATATTTTCTATATCAAGTATTGCCTGTAGTATGTATAAACTGTAGAATGTTGGAATTTTGTGTGTAATAAAATCAGGTTTACAATGAGGTTTTACGTAACTATTTTCTTGACCTTGAAAATAAAAATTGTGTATAGAATATGGCACCTACTTTTACCACTGACTACAACTACAACACCAGAGGGTCATCTAATCTTGCAGATAAGTTCTGCAGGTTGTCGGCAACGGCCGAGGGCATCATGCAATCAGGAAGAAGATTCTACAACCACCTGCCAGTCGGAATCAAAGCTAACAGCAAGTTTTTCAACAGCATGCTCATTGAATACTGGTCAAACAATCTTACTACAGTGTAGACAAATATCTAAGCTCTTGAGGACTTGTAATTTAAGATCACCTGTTTTTATACACGACAATTTTTGATCATTACCATTCATTTTATTTGTCTCGTTACATTGCATTTTAACTATTTGTAGATGTTTTTTCTTCAAAATGGCTGACCCGATCAAGCTGAGAATTTCCAGAAATGTGTATGAAAATGTAGTTCAACTTAATACAAAATTTCATTTTTTTAAAATAAAAATATTTTCTTTTTTTTCTGACGTGCTATTCTAACGGGTATTTTTAAAATTTCGAAAATTCATGAGAAAAAAGTTAGAACTATACAGTTCTAAGTTAGAACTTAACTTAACTAAGTTAGAAGTCAAGAACCATAATGAAAAAAAGTTTGAAGATAATAGCTGTAGCCGTTTGGCCTGTGGAGAACCGACAAAAAACATTAAAAACATAAAAACAAAAAAAAAAACATAAAAACGAACACCAATTTTTTTCAGTATGTCAAATTGAATCCTTGCTAAAGCTCGTCTAATTAGGTTGGTTTAACTATATTAATAAATTAATAGTGTACCTACAAAAACCCATGCTTTCTGCGGGATTCGAACTATTTTTACATAGAAATAATATTTACTTTTATAAACATTAGGCAGCTACAAGTTTATACCAATCACAGACTCATAGTACCAGTATTTGAATATCTTAGGTTCTTAGCCATCAGTCTCTCAGTTTACAATATTATAAAGGGTCGATGCTCTATCAACTAACTGAGCTCTTGAAATGTAAAACATGGTTGCATCACTGTTTTAAAAAGTGAATCAATCAATAATTATCATAATAATCAATAATGAATGAGATATAACATGAAATTGTGTGATTGTCACAAGTCATAACTTGAAAATATGTAAGGTTGATACTGGAAACATCCATATTGGATTAATGGTACCGGTAACTAAGTACAAGCAACATTTTAGGCCTACGGTAGGCCTACTCGGTATCACAGATTTTGAACCGATACTAATAAATAGTATAAAGGCCCATTCACAAACGAAATTAACAGTAAAATTAGCATTAGCAGTAATGTAATTATTTAGTGGCTGATCACAACAATAATTTAGCATTAAGGATCAGCCAATGAGATGGCTTGTTTACATTAGCTGATGGCCGATGGGATTAACGATGCGCCTGCTCGACATCGTCCGAACGATAGAAGCCTGTGGCGCGCCAAACGTTTACTCAAATCTGATTGGTCAGTGCTTACACCAAGCTGTAGAATTAACAGCAAGGTTTGGAGTTTGCAAACCTTGCGCTTACTGCTAATGCGTTACGGCTAATGCGTCGCATTGTGAACGGAGTGCATGGGGGCCATAAGACAAATATTGCTGCTAATGCTAATTTTACTGCTAATTTCGGTTGTGAATGGGCCTTTAAATACTAATGAAATGAATAAATAGTTATAAATTAATGTAATCTGGGTTAGGCCTACCACATTTATTACTTAACTTTCAAGTGTTATATCATCATATTCATCACACATTTAAAAAAGTTCATCAGTATCGGTAAATGGACCCGACTTGGGTGCGGCGGTTTCGCTTACCGGCACTACCGGTATGTACATTTGAGGCAACATTGACTCGTAATGGTGGTGCCATTTTTACAAGTAATTATATCGTTCCAGTTTGTGATGCGGTACAAACTAATAATTTAAATTTATACATGCAAGGCTTAATATGAAACACTACAAAAGTTTGTAGGCAACAAAATAATAAATAATAACAGATAACGCAACAAAAGTTTGTTGGTAAAACACAAGAACAACTTGATTATAGTCTATACACATCTAGGCCTATCACACTGATTTCAGACTAGTACTTGCTTTTTTTCTGGCTTGTAATCCAACTTTCTTACACTCGAGGCAAAACCAACGCTTGGTACGTGGTGTAACTTTGATGCGTAAGCAACGCCAATGAAACTTTTTAAATGCACACGCAAGGTTGCTGCAGGTCAACATCGGTTCCTCTTCTGCTTCCCGACAGTAGCACATGGATGCTGTGATGCGCCCTGCCCGTTGGCTGAACCACTCAACCGAGTTTGCCTGCTCTCGAGACTTCACTTCTATGGCATCTGCTTCCTCTTGTGTTAGTCGCAAATTATTAAACAAGTTGTCACAATGTTGAAGCAGTAGGTGAAAGGGAAGTGATGACAGCGCTTCATTCGCTAAGCATATCAGTGGTTGTGGCAATGTCGACTCAGTCGGGACAAAAGCGTCACAATACCCCGGCACCACACGTAAAATTGACGACTGGTCACAAACCGCCGCAACTTGACCAAGAAAAGTAGAAATGTCCTCCACAGTAGGTGTTGGGACCTTATTTTTTTTGGGACGAGGTTGAAGTGTCAGTGTGTTAACAGGTAGGCCTACTGTAGCTTGCTGCGCCAAACTCCTCTTCTTTGCATCTTTTGATGAAAAATCAACCTAAAACAAGAGAATAAAATAATTATTAGATATTTCTTGCTAGATACAATTTGATTTGAAGCCGATTCAAGCCATTCTACATTTAATTTTGTGAACTTCATCTTTCAACTAACTCATGTAAAAACCTATCTGGAGAAGGCCCGAGGGTGAAAAAATACTGTGAAAACATATTTAAATATGTACCTATTTACTATGTAGGCCTACATTTTTATGTACATTTATTTATTCATGCACAATACCGTGTGGCGTGTACGGTACTGGAATTAGCTGTCTGAATTAAGCTACATATGAGACTAGCGTAAACTGAGAACTTCAGCCTGCAGTAGTGTTTAGTACAGGCATTGGATTTGTTGTTATAAGAGAGTACATCCAATGTTAAAGTTCTATAGGAGCAACCGTGATCGGCCGGCCCGAGCTTCACCCAAAAAACAGGGTATTTTGTCCAGGTGGTGCTAGTGTCGCCACCAGACCAGTGCCGGAGACACTAGCACCACCTGGACAAAACACCATGTTTCTTAGGTGAAGCTCCAACTGTCAGATTTATATGGACTCCCATAAGAATGTACCGTCTTTCTAACGTAGTTATTATAAAGTCAATGATACCGGTACATCTATTCTTTAATGCACAAATTGAATTTTATTTTGCTAACATTTTGAGTCTGCACAAATACTAATGTTGAGATCAAGTGCATTAATACGATAGGCCTATTCTTTTTTGATGAAATAAAACTCGAAAAATACTTGGATACTGCTATTCCCACTACCCGGTCGTGCCACTACCCATGACCGGGTAGTGGGAATAGCCGCACAGCGCGGGTACTGCTATTGCCAGTACCCGGTCGTGGGTAGTGGATAGTGGGAATAGCCACTTCGAAAATACTTAGCTAAACAACACTAGCCGCCGGCCTAGGCTACTGTCAGAAATGTTATGATGGAACTCACCTCTTTTATTGGCAGGTAAGGCACAGTTTTCAGTGTCGGAGGAAGCCACCCGTTCAACTTTGACGTACACGTAGTTGAGTCGCGAAGCGTTGTTGCGTACTCAACAGCAAATAGAACTGCAGCAATGTGAGAGCACACTTCTCCACGGCCAGCCATGCAGTTGCAGTGAGCAGTAACAATCTCTCCTGTTGGCTTAGCCAGAATCCATGGTTTTAGTGGCACTTCGCGAAGACTTTGTGAATGGTTAACCTGAAATAGTGAAATCCGTTGTTAGTTTTAACCTATTGATAGCCTGTCTACATCTAAACACTATTTTTAAAAGTAGCCTAGCCTAGTAATGAATGTCAGAATTCCATTATTGCTAAGTAGTCATAAGCTACCTAAGAAACAAGTGGAGTTAATGATGTTTTGATGAAGATTGAGGTTAGATTGAATCATTGAGTTTAACACTATAAACTCAATGATTGGGTCTATACCAGACTGCTCATTATGACAAGGCTTATAGCTTACCGTTCCAAAGAGAAGAATGTTCTTATCTGGCAGTTCCAGTGATAAGGATGGGTGCACAAACCCACTGGTGAAAAAATTGTGCGCCTCTAATGACTTGTACGCCTTCATTTGACATAATGTAACATGGCTTGTCGTCAAACACAAATAGTTCACGATGTCGACGTGAGTTATCTTGGGCCATAGCTCAATATTGCTTGACAAGGCAGCAATTCTAACCTCGTACGGGTCTATGTTGTGACACAAGTTTTTTATTTTATTATTATATCGATCCAAATCGCTACCTACAAGCGTTTTAATATAATTGTTGCAAAATACTTTATGCACTGTTTTTGGAGGCATGGTAGGCTTCAAAGAGGGTAATAGCTGGTAGGCTTAGGCCTGGGCCAAGTAGGCTTACAAGGTTTTCGTAGGATTAATAGTAATAATAATAACAAAATAACGAGAACATAAAACACTGTGTAATAGGTAGGCCCTACAAGAAAACACCGTAATTATTGAATTTAGAGAACTCGCCTATTTGAAGTGACAGATTTATGATAATGGTTTTCAAACTACGCGGTAAAATACTTGTTTTCACCTAATTATGGCGGCGGACGAGGTTGTTTGTGGCCGCGGGGGTGCGCAGAAGGTGAAACGGGGGGAAGACGAAAGTCGTGCAAACACCCTTATAGGGTGTTTGCACGACTGTCGAATGATCGAATGAGTTGAATGAGTTATGTCGAATGAGTAATACCTCGGTAGCTTAGTGGTAGAGCACCTGCGCGGCAAGCAGAAGGTCCCGGGCTCGAATCCCGGTCGAGGCGAATCTTTTTCGACATAACTATAAAATCCCATATATATATATATATATATATATATATATATATATATATATATATACATATATATATATATATATATATATATATATATATATATATTTATATATATATACATATATATATATATATATATATATATATATATATATATATATATATATATATATATATATATACATATATATATATATATATATATATATATATATATATATATATATATATATATATATATATATATATATATATATATGCGAAATACAAACACATGTAAATATTATGAATATACTACATTTCATTCGATGATTTGATGATATTTGATGGTGACAAAGCCTCGACCTGTATATCCAAGTGTATTCAAACAACGCTAGTTCATCCTCGAGATCGAAATGAAGAGATAAAATCAGTTTATCCAAGCTGCTCAATTATCTTCCCCTTCATCGCTCATTACACAAAATTATTATTCTTTCGAAAAGTAATTTAATCGGTAAAAGAGAAGCTAAAAGTAATCTCGTAATGGCAGCAAGAGGTTGTCTGAATGAGCACAGCGCGCGCTGCCATAGCTCGAGGCCTGACTTATGCAAGGAATAACTTGGGTTTTACCCGCTAGATTAGAGCCATTGGGGACCTCGGAGCCAATTAACTTGGTACATACTTCAACCCGCATTAACAACCAGCCGAGGGGGATTACACTATACCAATAAATGAAGTTTTTCTTATTATTATAAGAATATCTCATTTCTCGATCTCTTTTTTCAAAGTTTTATCGTGTTGCCGTGCGGTTGTGGCTTTTGGGTGTGAAGGAGAGGGGGAAGGGAGTAGAGGGGAGGGGAGGGAGGGGGAGGTTTCGATAAGAGATTAAAACTTTGCCAGGATATTACAAAGATCGGATGAGGAGTTTGCAGCTCGACCGAGGTGAAGTAGGATGCTATTGATTCGGTGATCACACGAGTATGCTCGCCACGTTATACACCTGATTGCCAATTCATGTCACTCTCCACCCGCCCCCGGTCCGCCCCCGGTCCACCCCCCACCCCCAGCTGATGGACAAACTGAGCCGGGACATGGGGCCTAATGAAAGAGAAACGCGCCAGCACACACACGAGAAGAGCGAGATAATGAATAACAAGAGGAAGAAAGAGATATGAGTGAAAGATGGTGTAAGAGGAAAGTCAGCAAAAGTCTAACAGAATGTTGAAAGAATATCAAAAAGAAGTCGTGTGTTTCGGCTGAGTGACTAGCAAATCTCATTTCCAGCGAGTCTCTCTCTCTCTCTCTCTCTCTCTCTCTGTTTGTTTTGTTTGTTTGTCTGTTTGTTTGCTGGCATCAGACTAACCACTCTCTGGCTTTCGTCTGCTTTTCCACTTCCATCGCGGGGACCGTGAAGTAAAGAGTGCCCCCCCTGCCCCCCCTGCCCCCCCAGGTTAGCCCGTTAGAGACGGTGAGCACACATTGACACAGCAGTGGAGAGCTAACTAGCAGTCAGCCGAGCAGTGAGGGCCTCACACTAATCGACAGTTATTGCTGGTTGCCATGGCGATCACACACTTACATACACGGCTCTTCCCTATACTAGCTGTCACATCATCCAATCTGTATCTCATTCATCGAAATAACTTGATACAAAGTCATTCATCTCCGATCAAAAATACAATAATAATAATTTTTTTTTCATTTTTATTCGTGTTCTCACAAAGATTTCAGTACAATTTCGTAGACCCGCAAAGTTACAAAAATTTGACTTGTCTGCGGGTCTACTAACATTTTATACATAAGAAAAACAAATTACAAATAAGTATATCAAGTCTGAACACTTACGCACGTACATTTTGATAATAATGATGAAAATATCAATTTTAATAAAAAAATAATCATAGTGATAAGAATCCACATTTTTAAATTATGAACTATTTTCAGTTATTTGGAATATACACTGTGAAATGAAACAGTTTTCTTTTTCATGAAATATATGATATTTTGATAATATCCATTTTTTAAATTCTATTTTTACTGTGGATATTTTTTCTAAACAAAGTAAATAATGATAATAATAATAATAATAATAATAATAATAACAACATGAATCATTCAGTATAACAATGTACAATGTTGTTGAACAAGTCAGATGAAATAATGAGAGAATAATCTTGTCCAAAGTGATTCGTGTATTCGTCTGTTGATCAAAATGCTTTTCATAATAAGAATAATTTGAGTTTAAGATGGAATTCTGAATTACACTTTAAATTATCCATAAGGTTCGGAAGTATATTGAATGTGAGGTAGGATCGTTCGGACGGGGTACCACAAGGGTGATCTCAACAACATGAAGAATAATTTATATAGGATGAATGATTATTATGATTATTGTTCGCTTAACGACCCCACCAACAGCTAGGTTATGAAGGGGTACGAATGAGCAGATGAGTATGAAATTATGAAGTGATGATAAGTGAAAAAACGTTCACAAAAGCCCATGCCTTTTGCAAGACTCGAACCCACGCCCAATGATAACTTCAGTTTCTAAAGCGGTGCCTCAACTCAATAATAGCTCACAATTTTTATTAGGACTGTTAAATGGAACAGCAGATCATTTTTATTAATACTAAAAATCTGAATATCGAACTTTTATTGTGTTGACCAAAAAAAAAATACAATTTGATTGAACTGGATGTACAACCTCTGACGGAGTGCCACCCCTGGAACTGGCTGCCCTAGACGGCTGCCCAGGTCGCCCAGGCCTGAACAGGTCCCTGGACGACTGTGCCAGTCGGGCAGAAATGAAACCGTCAACAAATAAATAGTCCGTGCAGTGATTGTGTTATATAAAGTTTCCAGATTCAATTCGAGTGGTGAGAAAGTTTTCCAGCCTCCCTCTTATATTATATGAAATATCCGAGAAAGTTTGACTGGAAATGAAAAGCGACAAACCCGTCAGTTGTAGTCCTGGCCGCGAGGTGACAGGTCAATCAAGTGTGTGGGCCAGGTTCACACGCCACTGCTGACAGCTGCTGACGTCATGTGAGGGAGAGAGAGAGAGAGAGAGAGTCGAATCACATCCACTCGGCCGCTGATTCGTTAAGGCAGCCTCAGTCTCCGTGGAGCAAGAATTTTCCGCCAAAGGCATTTCACAGATATGAATGATCAAGTGATCAAGGGATCCAATCCATCACAACAACACTTCATTTAACTATATTGTGTTCCGAACTTCAAGACTAGACTTGTATCGAGAAGGTGTGGTCACAGACAGAGCAGTCCTGATGAGGAAAGAGCTCATTGCTTCTCATTCAGAATAACAGAAATAGGGTGGTGAGATTGCCCTGGCCGAACTATCCCTCCTAGTCTCAACTGACGACTCGCAGTCTCCGCCCCCTTGACGTCACAAGTCATACCGTCCAATCAACAGGGCTGTCAGAACTGTGATGAAATTCAAATATCCAATCGGGGTATCTTTAAATCACCACAATTGATATAGATCCAACTGGCCGACTGGTGAAGCCACGCCTATTTCCTCCAGTCGTCGATTGTGATGCATTATCTTGCATCAAGTTTCGATGTTGATGTGAGTGAAACCTCTTTTGACAAACATGTCGCTAGGAAACGAGGAAGACTTCAAATCCGAGTCTGGACTCTGGATTCTGGACTTGAGTCCAGAAAAAAGGAAACGTTTATCAAGAAGCCAATTGACCGTTGTAGATCGTCCGCCCTCGTGATGTCACAGAATATAAAAACCAATCAAGTGGACAGTGAAGCGGGGAAAATAGGGAAATAACCAATCAAGGTATCTAACATTTTTCCTGCTTCGTATAGGTCACACCCATCTACATTGGTCAATTCAGCCATTAAAATAATCATCAAGTTGCTTTTTTGACTTCATTACGGTGGAAAATCAACTGTTTTTCATTTCAAAATTAGGGAGCCAACAACAATTCATTCATTGGGATTATTTCAAATAATATCAATTCGAATATTATTGTCATTATCATTTTAAATATTACTATCATTATAATTATTGTTAATTATCAATGGATTTACTTGATTGGATGAGCGAAGCGAAGACTCAATTACACTATACCGAAAAAAAAGTGCCTGTTTTTTTTTTTTTTTTTTTTTTTTTCTTTTTTTTTTTTTTTGTTTTTTTGTTCGCGCTCCACAGGTCAGACGAAAATTCAAAATCAGTTGAAACTTGGCACACACATGAACCCCTATCTGACTTGATGCTGTATAGTTTTGAGGCACGATCGGTTGAACAACTTCTGAGAAAACTCATTCCAAAGTTTTCAAAAATCCCATTAGAATAAGCCAGAGGAAAACATTCGTGAAAAATATTTCATCTGAGAGGATTCAAATTCTCAGAGAACTTCAATCTGATGATGATACACATTATTCCGAACTTTTACTCAAATCGGATCAGCCGTTTCGATGTAAAAAATATATAATGTTATTTGTGTCAATTATTCAAAGCTATATATTATATTATATTATAATCTATTATATTAAATCAAAGCAACAAGTGTCACCACTTGACTGTAAACGATTAAAACAAAGCCTTCTTCATTATCATATAAATTATTATTGGAAAATAAGATGGCAGTGATGTAATGGTTTGGATCTCAAGGTGTATATATATATAATAACCAATCCAAAGATAAGTTGATATGTTCCAGCTCATCCATCAACGCGGCAACACATAACGCGTTTGCCTAGTATCATGTAATGTATATATCAGATATTATAGCCATCAATAGATTCACAGAAGAAGGCTACATCCTGGACCCAACAGTGCGCTTCGAGACCGAAGCAGGCCAAGCTGAAGCAGTTGATGCGGAAAAAAAACTTATTTATGAGCCTACCATACCTTATTTCAAAACAAAATACCGTCTGCAGAAAATAGAAGTTATAGGGTTAGTGGTAGGGGCTCGAGGCACAATTCACAATTTCTTTGTAAAATTTTGTAAAAAATTCAGACTCAACAACAAATTCATTTATAGCATAGTTTTACTCGCCCTTCGAGGATCCCTACAAATTTTACGACATCATCTTTATAGTCTTCAGCTTTGATTTCCAATTTTTGTTTTCATTGCATACTATTTTTCTTTTTTCCCCTTCTTTAATTTTTGTATGATTTCGTTATCATCATTTAATTATTTCTTTTTTCTACATTTTCTTATTCAAACCTAGTCAAATTATATATATTTTGTTATTCTCTAAAATATTGTTATTGATAATTTGTTTTATATTTTAATTAATTGATTTTTATTCTGTGTTTTTGCAATCTTTTAATGTAAGACAGAGTCTGAATAAAGATATCCGCCGAAGCCACATTTATAAGTTTTTAAGGGGACAGTGATGTGAAACTACCATGAAAACTGAATATTTTGTGTTTTTTTTTTATTAATTCTTCATGTAGCCTAGACTATCCATTTTTCAAATATGTTATTATGAATAATATGTGATGTAAAGGTAATTAGCAATAAATTATTCAGTATACCAATGTGTGGAACCGCTATCCAAAAATATATTGAAACATATATTATACCTGAACTTCAAGCACTAATAACTCTGAACAATTATTGACTATAATTTGAGAAGCAGAAATCCTACTTCTTTCACAATAATTGATGGATTTGTGTGAAATTTTCAGAACATGTTCAAGATACAATCAATAACAAATTCAAGAATGGGTTTTTCCATTTTTTTCTTTTAGCACTTGCAAATAAATAAAAGGTGAACAGATGCGCTGCTGCAAAAACAAAATAATTTTTGTTTGTTTCTTCGTGTCTCAAAGAAGGATGATTTTGGAAAAAGTGATGCACAGATTTGAACCTTGGAGTATTGTGAAAAATTGAAAAAAAAATGGAAAAAAATGAAAACTGAGAAAGAAGTAAGGATATGTTTCAAATGTCACATTTTAGGGGGTAGTCAACACGGTTGGCCCCCCCGATTTTTTTTTCAAATCTGAAAATTTCTATTTTTCTTCCACAAATGAGTTTCAGAGTGAATTTTTCTTCTATTCCCCTATTTAAGAGACTTTCCAGTTTCACCTCACTGTCCCCTTAAGTTGATAATTGTAAGCTGATTGTAAGCTGCTAACATATTCCGATTTCCTCGGAAGAGGGTTAAAGGAATTATTGAATGAATAAAAAGTTCATGATAAAAAAAATTAAAAGAATCATCAAGTTGCTTTTCTTTTTACTTCATCACGATGGAAAATCGAATGTTTTTCATTTCGAAATTGAGAAGCCAACAACAATTAAAAGAATCATCAAGTTGCTTTTTTGACTTTATTATGGTGGAAAATCAACTATTCTTCATTGGATGAGCGAAGCGAAGACTCAATTACACTATACCGAAAAAAAAGTGCCTGTTTTTTTTGTTTTGTTTTTTGGTTTTTTGTTCGCGCTCCACAGGTCAGACAAAAATTCAAAATCAGTTGAAACTTGGCACACACATGAACCCCTATCTGACTTGATGCTGTATAGTTTTGAGGCTCGATCGGTTGAACAACTTCTGAGAAAACTCATTCCAAAGTTTTCAAAAATCTCATTAGAATAAGCCAGAGGAAAACATTCGTGAGAAATATTTCATCTGAGAGGATTCAAATTCTCAGAGAACTTCAATCTGATAATGATACACATTATTCCGAACTTTTACTCAAATCGATTCAGCCGTTTCGATGTAAAAAAATATATAATGTTATTTGTGTCAATTATTCAAAGCTATTAAGATACCTATTAAATCAAAGCAACAAGTGTCACCACTTGATTGTAAACGTTTAAAACAAAGCCTTCTTTATTATTATATAAATTATTAATGGAAAATAAGATGGCAGTGATGTAATGGTTTGGATCTCAAGGTGTATATATATATATATAATAACCAATCCAAAGATAAGTTGATATGTTCCAGCTCATCCATCAACGCGGAAACACATAACGCGTTTGCCCAGTATCATCATTGGAGGAATTGAAAATTGAGAATGGGTACCTATATTCACTTCCTATATGTATATGTACTACATGTATGTATATGACATCATATAATTATGTATAATATGTATATATACCCATATGAAGTCGAGCTCTCCATGACGTCACAGTCGAGCTCTCCATGACGTCACAGTCGGGCCTCCATGACGTCACAGTCGGGCCTCCATGACGTCACAGTCGAGCCTCCATGACGTCACAGTCGGGCCTCCATGACGTCACAGTCGAGCCTCCATGACGTCACAGTCGGGCCTCCATGACGTCACAGTCGAGCCTCCATGACGTCACAGTCGGGCCTCCATGACGTCACAGTCGGGCCTCCATGACGTCACAGTCGGGCCTTCATGACGTCACAGTCGAGCCTCCATGACGTCACAGTCGGGCCTCCATGACGTCACAGTCGAGCCTCCATGACGTCACAGTCGGGCCTCCATGACGTCACAGTCGGGCCTCCATGACGTCACAGTCGGGCCTCCATGACGTCACAGTCGGGCCTCCATGACGTCAGAGTCGGGCCTCCATGACGTCACAGTCGGGCCTCCATGACGTCACAGTCGGACCTCCATGACGTCACAGTCGGGCCTCCATGACGTCGGAGTCGGGCCTCCATGACGTCACAGTCAGGCCTCCATGACGTAAGAGTCGGGCCTCCATGACGTCACAGTCGAGCCTCCATGACGTCACAGTCGGGCCTCCATGACGTCACAGTCGAGCCTCCATGACGTCTCAGTCGGGCCTCCATGACGTCACAGTCGGGCCTCCATGACGTCACAGTCGAGCCTCCATGACGTCACAGTCGGGCCTCCATGACGTCACAGTCGAGCCTCCATGACGTCACAGTCGGGCCTCCATGACGTCACAGTCGAGCCTCCATGACGTCACAGTCGGGCCTCCATGACGTCACAGTCTAGCCTCCATGACGTCACAGTCGGGCCTCCATGACGTCACAGTCGGGCCTCCATGACGTCACAGTCGGGCCTCCATGACGTCACAGTCGGGCCTCCATGACGTCACAGTCGGGCCTCCATGACGTCAGAGTCGGGCCTCCATGACGTCACAGTTGGGCCTCCATGACGTCAGAGTCGGGCCTCCATGACGTCACAGTCGGGCCTCCATGACGTCAGAGTCGGGCCTCCATGACGTCACAGTCGGGCCTCCATGACGTCACAGTCGGCCTCCATGACGTCACATTGAGAGTACCAGTGACGTCAGCTGAATGAGCTGCACGTGGAAATCAGTTGGCAATATTGCTTCCGGTCGCCGAGTGACAAGCCGGCGAAATCAAATCAACATCACATCGACTCTTTTCACGTCATATTGCCAGATTTACACAGAAAATAGTGGAAACCGAATAGATAAAGTAAATCCAGGTGACACGAACGTGTTGTAAATCATGGAGAATATGTGCTCCATTGAAAATATATGATATACTTGTCTCCACTAGAGGAGGTCGCACGGCTACCAATATAACAGACACAAATATCAACGCTCCCATGTGTTCCGTTTACCGGCACATGTAGCTCAGTTGCTGACGCGCTCTCCTCATGTGATCCGGGGAGTGAGGGGCATAAGGGTTTTCTGTGGGTTTCCTCTGTGGGCCAGACTAATGCCGGGATGGTTCCCACAATATACACCACAACAGCTTTCCTTTCACTATCCAAAATACCTTCATCTCATCATCCCATCATCTCATCATCCCATCATCTCATCATCACACCATCTCATTGATCATTCATGTGACACCAATAGATCTTGGTTATCATCACAGTGTGGCATTGAAATCAATATGAATATACTTCGAAAGAATCAGTCTATTGCATTACAAATCACGGCCCTTCCACCGAAAAGTCACATCGGGTGATAGACGTCACTGTAAGAACTCGGACCATCTGAAAACACCCGACACGATGACATTTGATCTCAATGATAGTTGATTATAGTTGTTACCATCACATATAACTCATATATATATATATATATATATATATATATATATATATATATATATATATATATATATATATATATATATATATATATATATATATATATATATATATATATATATATATATATATATATATATATATATATATATATATATATATATATATATATATATATATATATATTTATATATATATATTCATATATATATATATATATATATATATATATATATATATATATATATATATATATATATATATATATATAAATATATATATATATATATATATATATATATATATATATATATATATATATATATATATATATATATTTATATATATATATTCATATATATATATATATATATATATATATATATATATATATATATATATATATATATATATATATATATATATATATATATATATATATATGTATATATATATATATATATATATATATATATTCATTATTTACAACAACAAAACTCATTGATTCAATATATCGAATAACCATTTTCAACTTGTCATTGACCCATAATTCTCAGAAGTGTATATCGGAGAGTGTTCTCAACTACCGTACCAATCCATGAATAGTATACATTCACAAGTTGTATTCATGCTCTATTGTTGCACTGGAATTGACATTTCAAGGATGCAATTACATGGCAAGTCATTGACAGTGAATATTGATATAGAATAGAACAAACCTAACAAAACATTATGCAATGAATATGATATAATGAGATAACAACACAGTACTGATATCGCGGGTATTATTTGATGAAGATTGCATCAGTTTGGGTTGGCAGCTCCGAGCTTGGCGAACAAGATGTATCTCGCAATCTGTTACACATTAATCGAACAACTTTTGTTACGCGAAATGTCTTAAGAATTGTAGCGAAGATAAATTAATTGCTCCGCAGACTAATTACAAAGCACATCTCCAATGAATGGAGAAGATATAAATCAGCCTCAATTTAATATGAAACACATTCCCCAGTCTTGCACCGTTGCCATGGCAACGATTAATCACTCGAACAAGTATCCGCTACAAAGTTGTATTATTACACAATAATAATGTGGGTCATAACCGGAAAAAGGTAATTGGTTTTTAAAAATCCGATATCTAATTTATCCCCCCCCCTCCCCTCTCCCCCCTCGTCTGGTGTTACATCACGTGACATACACTTGCGGAGATACAGCAGGTTTCTGGCAACTTTTCTCGCTGAGTTTCAGATAAATGAGATGATGTATAAAAATGTCGGCATTAAATGAAAAGTAAACTGGGTGCGCGTTAAACGGCTCGAAACGTCGAGTTAACGAGTGTTTGGCGTTTCGACGAAACGTGCCGCTGCATGTTTGGGAGCTGCAATGGGGGCGACGCCCACACACACGTCTAATGGCGCGTCGCGGCGCACGTACCGACGGTGAATCAGTTTCAATCATCGGAACTGGGGTTTAATTCAAGCGTATAATGACCGCTATAGTTTCATTGTATCATCATTGAATCATCCAAATGTTTATTCCCAATAAGTATTGAAATTCTACTTTCGAATCGATTTAAATCAATCCTCAAGGAGCACCTTAAAATTAATAGTTTATATTCGGTGCAAGAGTTCGTTGATGCTGGATTTCTGTAAATAAATATTACCTATCAATTTCACTTGTCTGTGTATTGACATATTCGGTATTTTTTTTTTTTTTTTAATATTATTCAACTGATTATCTATATCACCTAGCTATCCATATCCATGTATTAACGTGTCTTTATTGTGGTAAAAGTTCTATTGATTCATCTCAATTCCGTATCGATCAATCCGGAATCTTTTAATGTATCATTATTTGTTTGATAATCTAGAATTACTAATTCGTTGATAAATCATCAATGATGGCTTACTGGCATACTCAAATGTAATGCTATTTATAAGTAATATTGTAGAATATGTAAATTGTGTACCGATTTCCTCGAAAGAGGGTTAAAGGAATAAACACTACTACTACTACTACTACTACTACTACTACTACTACTACCACTACTACTAACGCGTTGTAACGCTTTTATTTGGAATCAATACAAAATAAACTATAATCACTTTTCTGAAAGCCTCAAGCTGGTCAATGGAGAGAATAATTTCAGATAAGGTTTTAATAACTACTTATTGAATGAATGTTTCTGTTCCATATTGAAGTATTTTGTCGTCAAACATCAAATTCCGTGAATCCATTCATGGATGGAGTAATCTGAATTGTTTAATTTCATTATTATCATCATATATACGTTTATGTTTGACCTGACTTCTCTGATGTAGGCCCACTTTTTGATCAACTAAGAATGAGAAAAAATGTATCATTGAAAAAAAGTGAATATAAGGTGAATTCATGTTCCATTGTTTCATGATAAGAAGCACGATATTTGTCCAAGATATCAACTTTATTCAACATCTCACAGAATACATTTTTTCATTTTTTCTGTATTTCATATTATATTTCATATTGCATCTGATTTGACGCATTCTTCAGCACATTTGTACATTTTGTTCTCACTTGTACAACACTATGCTCAACCGAATGAAGATTATTATCATCATTATTAAGCCCCTCTGGCTTTGTGGAAGAGCGTGTAAATCAATCTTGTATGTTCGTATTGTTCGAATATAAGAAATGCATCATCATTTCATGATTGAAATCATCATAGTTGATATAGTGAGTGAATGATTGTATCACTCATCACCATGACAACGCATGACTGGATCGAACACGTCATTTGTACAAACAAGTGTGTAATTAGACCCACAGACAAAAGTCTTGTATCATCACTTTCTATCAGCCTGAAGGAGAAATTCAGAAACCTGACTGTCTCAAGACAAATGTTCAAAAATAGGATCAAAGACTTTTTAATTTTACTTGCCTTTTATACTATCGACGAATTCTGTGATGCCAAGTATCGTCAATGTACCTTTTGTTAAATTACCTGATTATAATTAATCGCCTATTCACAATATTTGACATGTTTATTTTTGTTTCATTATTATTGTTTTTTTTTTTACTGATTAATTATATTCTTATACCCGTGACAACACATCTTGTAAACCTAAGGGTGAGTGTATGTATCACTATGAAATAATAAACATCTATCTTTCTATGGTCACTTTGTGAGTCTGAAAATATGTACAAATTGTTCACATATGGAAAATGAAACAGCTAAGCAGAAAATACATCCTCATTGATATCATCATTATCACCATTTACCATTATTTGATTGAATAGTTTGGGAGAGAGTCTTTTCTCTACATAAACAATGAAAGGTTTCGTGTAAAATGTCATGCACATAAATAAAACACAATCACAAAATTAACACCAACGGAAAATACTCATTGGAATACATTGGCGTCATAATATGAAATACCCCACACTGAATTGTTGTCAGCCATTCCATCCTTGTTATCCATTACTTGATTGTGAAACTACCCACTCACACTCCCCACATTTCATTCATTAGTTTTCTGTCCGAGTGGGTTATTACATTGACAATAATATCATGATAACATGTGATTGTAATATTGATGAAATGCGTGGCTCCTCCACCAACAGCAACACGTCATGTCGAGGAACGTGGCTCCTCCACCAACATCAACACGTCATGTCAAGAAACGTGGCTCCTCCACCAACATCAACACGTCTTGCCGAGAAACGTGGCTCCTCCACCAACATCAACACGCCATGTCGGGAAACGTGGCTCCTCCACCAACATCAACACTTCATGTCGAGAAACGTGGCTCCTCCACCAACAGCAACACGTTATGTCGAGAATCGTGGCTCCTCCACCAACAGCAACACGTCATGTCGAGAAACGTGGCTCCTCCACCAACATCAACACTTCATGTCGAGAAACGTGGCACCTCCACCAACAGCAACACGTTATGTCGAGAATCGTGGCTCCTCCACCAACAGCAACACGTCGTGTCGAGAAACGTGGCTCCTCCACCAACATCAATACGTCATGTCGAGAAACGTGGCTCCTCCACCAACATCAACACGTCATGTCGAGAAACGTGGCTCCTCCACCAACAGCAACACGTTATAACGAGAAACGTGGCTCCTCCACCAACAGCAACACGTTATAACGAGAAACGTGGCTCCTCCACCAACAGCAACACGTCATGTCGAGAAACGTGGCTCCTCCACCAACAGCAACACGTTATAACGAGAAACGTGGCTCCTCCACCAACAGCAACACGTCATGTCGAGAAACGTGGCTCCTCCACCAACAGCAACACGTCATGTCGAGAAACGTGGCTCCTCCACCAACATCAACACGTCATGTCGAGAAACGTGACTCCTCCACCAACATCAACACGTCATGTCGGTAAACGTGGCTCCTCCACCAACATCAACACGTCATGTCGAGAAACGTGGCTCCTCCACCAACATCAACACGTCATGTCGGTAAACGTGGCTCCTCCACCAACATCAACACGTCATGTCGGTAAACGTGGCTCCTCCACCAACATCAACACGTCATGTCGGTAAACGTGGCTCCTCCACCAACAGCAACATGTCTTTGTCGAGAAACGTGGCTCCTCCACCAACATCAATACGTCTTGCCGAGTAACGTGGCTCCTCCACCAACATCAATATGTCATGTCGGGAAAAGTGGCTCCTCCATTAGTAACAACACGTCATGTCGAGAAACGTGGCTCCTCCACCAACAGCATGGCCTGACACTACCGAAAGATAGTATCTCACCTTGCACGATTCAAGTTCTATGACCATGTATGCTTGTGAACTCCCCTGGCGGGGACTGCTTGCCCTACGGGACCTGGGGACTCCTTACGAATGTTTCTCATCACACAAATTATAATAAAACGAATCATTATAGAAAATTATATCTTTTTCATTACACAATTCCATGCTTCGTCTAAACGATCTGCCGGGACAAATTACCCCACACACTTAGCCTTATCGCTCCTTGACAATCAATCAGTGTAGCCCAGCTATAGTCATGGATTAGGTTGATTATGTGGTAGTTATCTGGGTTATCTGTCGGATAGGTGGTCGTGATTGATGGCTGCGAGGTGGACACGTGACATGACGTCACTGACAACACGGAGCTGGCCCGAGGGACAAACGACCACGTGGACCAATCACAGGCGCTGGAATACGACGCGCTTAATACAATCAGGTGACCAAAATAGAATATATGTATTTTTAGATAAGCGTTGGCGAAGACTCCATCTCACTCTTCAAGAGCTTCGTTTTTTTGAATTATTTTGTGAGCACTCCACAGGTCGCACGGTTTTACTGATGAACATGCAAATTTTTGTCTACACTCAAACTTATCCAACTTAGAACCGTATAGTTTTGGGAATGAATCGGTCGGACCGATTCTAAGAAATATAATTCCAAAGTTTCTAAAAACCCCTTGAGATCAGGCTGGGCAAGAAAATTAAGAACAACTAAAATCTTTTCAAATGAAATACAATTTTCTGTGAATGTGTACACATAAATGATTCGAATATTCATGATTTTGTATGAAATTCGAATCAACCGTTCTGAAAAATTAAATTCAATTAATTGTTTTTATTCATCAAATATGTAGGAATAATAGCAGAATCAGGTTTCCAAGATCCACTGCTTCCTAGATTATATATTTGTACAACAATGTAGTATTTGTCATATACATCAAGGTGTGTAGAATTTGAGATAAGGTAACAAAAGTAGACCTACTTTAACATCTCTTATTATACCTTATTGAGACATCTCGCTCATCTTTGAACGTATATGTTGCGTTTTCCTAGTTATCAGCATGGGGACTTGATACGGGATCATTGTTCCCTGATTGTGGCCATGGATGTAAGGTAGGATCGTTCAGACGGAGCAACACGAGGGCGATCTCAGCATCCGGAATATGGTTGGAATCAAATGACGATAGATGATGGAGATGAGTTGAATAGGTTATAGAAACAGTAATCAACTTCAAACTTTTTTTTGTCATGGTTCCTCATCTAACTCAGATTTGTATAGTTTGTGGCATTACGAGTGGTAACTTTTATATTCGTGAATTTTAGAAATTTCAAAAATCCCAATTAGAATAACACGGCGGAAAAAAAGAAGATATTTGTATTCTCCAAAAGAATGAAATTTTGCGTGAGGTTTAATTACATTTTGATACACATTTCTGGAGATTCCCAGCTTGATCGGGTGAGTCATTTTAAATAAAAAAAAACATAAAATGTGCAAAATTGGTACCACTCGAAGCAGTTTTCACCCATTTTTTACTTAAATGTCACCCAATTGGCGAATGTAGGTAAAAGTTTGGCAAAAACGTCGACATACTATCAATATTCACTCGCCTAACAACGCGTATAGGGTCTAAAGCGTTTTCCCAGTAATATCCATATAAAGATGAATCATCATATTCACAGTCTATTTGTGGCATCACACTAATAAGCTGTTGGCTTCATCGAGCTGATAGATAACATGCATATCATGGAATGAAAAGACAAATGCAATAGTTATAAGATATCATCAGTGAATTTAATATTCCTCTGGAATATTTCTATTTTTTATTTTTTTATTGGGAAAACAAAAGTTAGAAACATTACAATGACAAAATTCACATCTCTTATCCACAAAGCCTTGTAAGAGTTTGCATTCATAACATAAATAAAATTATCATATAAAACACACATAAGAATAATTGAAAAGTAGGGGGAAAAAACAACCTAAAATTACGAAAGAAAACGAGACATTTGCGAAGTTAATCAATTGAGGAAAGACGAAGTGAGCACACAACGAAGAATTACTGTGAAAAATGCTTACTCAAGAACCAAGAGTTCACACTTGCGCATTTAAGATGCCATAACAGAGACATAAAAAACAGTTTCTAGATAATCCCTATTTATAATCTGACAAGAGACGTTGCTAGGTGATGAACCAAGGTTGTCGAGTGAGCCTGTAACACGGCGATGAGAACCCCTGTCTCCTGGCTAGCGATCTAGCACGGCCCGGAGTCCAGGCCCCTGGAGCCACGCAACCAGCATCACTCGATCAACCTGTTCTAATGGGACAGGAACACGGTCCTCGCGTCGATCCGCTCCTTCGGGACCCTGCTCGGTGATCTGACAGGAGACATCCGCTGTTGTACACTTTTACAAGCGGGATTCAAGTCTTACAACAACACCGAGACTTCGTCACTCTCTCCTTCAAATCATGCTACATAAACACTAGGCAAACGCAGCATATGCGTTGTAAGATGAGCGAGATATCTGATCAGGTATAATAGTAGTTGAAGTAGTTCTACCCTTGCTACTTCATCGACTCTGGTGTTCTACACACCTTGACGTATTTACAGATCCTTCATTGTTGGGAGAATAGCGAATCTAGAAAGTGGTGAATCTCGGCAAACTGAATCTGCTTTAATTTCTATAACTTAGAAAACGCCATATATGCGTTCTTAGACGAGCGGATATGTTGATTTCCAAACTTTTGCCTACATTTGGCCATTGGGTGACATTTAAGTTATAAATGGGTAAAAACTGCTTCGAGTGGTACCAATTTAGCACATTTTATGATTTATTTTCAGAACGGCCCACTCGATCAAGCTGAAAATCCTCAAAAATATTTATTGACATGTAATTAAACTTCAAGCAAAATTTTTTTTTTTCGAAAATAATTTTTTTTTGCTGTGTTATTCAAACGGGCATTTTTGAAATTTCTAAAATTCATAAAAATAAAAGTTAACATCCGATAATACCACAAAATTACACAGATCTTAGTTAGATGAGGAACCAAGATGACAAAAAGTTTGAAGTTGATAGCTGTAGCCGTTTTACCTGTGGAGAACCGACAAAAAAACATGAAGAAAAAAAAACATTAAACGAACACCAATTTTCTTGAGTAAGTCAAATTGAATCCTCGCTGAAGCTCGTCCAATAATATTTGATGAATAAAAACAGTTGATTCAATTTTTTTCTTCGGAACGGCTGATTCGAATGGTATACAAAATGGTGATAATGTGTACCATTTATATATACATACACATTCAGAGAAAATTTCATCTCATCTCGAAAGATTTTATTTTTCAGATTTTCTTGTTTAGCCTGATCTTATAAAGTTTTAGAAATTTTCAGATGATATTTCTCAAAATTGGTCCGACCGATTCATTCCAAAAACAATACAGTTCCAGGATGGATGTTTTTACGTCTACTTAAAAAGTTTCATGTCGATCGGTCAACCCCTGCGACCTGTGCATGCAGTGCCCACAAACAAACCAATAAAAAAGCACAGACAAAGCTCTATGAGAGTGAGATGGAGTCTTCACTTACGCTCATCTGAATAAGAGTCATTGAAGTAGTTCTACCCTTGCTACTCTATCGACTTTGGTATTCCTCACACCTTGACGCGTATACAAAATACATCGTTGTTGAGCAAATATCGAATCTAGAAAGCAGTGAACCTTGGCAACAACATTCTGCTATTATTTCTATATATTATTTGATGAATAAAAACAATCGATAGAATTTTTCCTTCAAAACGGCTGATTCAAATCGCATACAGAATAATAATAGTGTGTATCATTCATGTGTAGACATTCGGAGAAAATTCTATTCTCTTTGGAGATGATTTTTTTTAATTTCTTGCCTTGCCAGATCTAAAATTTTTCCTTCAATTTGAGATGATATTTCTCAAAATTGTTCAGGCCGTTTCATCCCAAAAATCATACAGTTTCAAGGATTGTATAAGTTTGCCCGTAAAAAAAAATTTCATGTCGATCAGTCGAACAGTAGCCCTACAACAGTGCCTACAAACAAAGAAACAAACAAAAAGACGAAGACGAAGCTCTATAAGAGTGGGGTGGACTCTTCGCTATCACTCATCTGAAAATAACAATACCAATGATTTTTTTCATCACTCACATCAACACTTGGTATGGAGTGATTGTTGGGGGGGGAGGGGGGGGGGTGGAGGGGGGTACCCCAGCATGACATGGTCGGGTGACAAAGTGCATATTTCAAATTGATAAGACAATATGAAGTGATCATCGAATCCACTCAGAAAAATTGAGATGTTCAATAAATAAATCCCATGAATAAATTAATCACAGAAAAATATCACATTGTCACATTTTAGGCCCATCACTCATTTTTATTTCATATTTTGTACCATGATAAACTTTACATCTGCTGTTAATGGAAAGAAGTGATCATTGCCCAAGAGACTCACTTCAAAGTGAGAGATATCAACATTCGTGTGTTTTGTTCACTCCTAATACCAATGCTGATAATGTCCGGATATATCACAGAAACAGTTTCTACTTATAATGTGTTCCGGACTTTCGGAAACTGAAAGACTTTCATCTGCGGCGTAAAATTATGGTCACAGACAGCACAATCCTGGTGTTGAAGTTCATTGATTAGAAATAAATTACCAAAATGGGGTGGTAGAACCTACCAAACGATCCTACTTTTCAACCATAGCCACAATTGGGGAACAATGATTTTGTATCAAGTTTTGATGTTGAAGAAATAAATCACATTTTTCTGTCAAACATGGTTACCACGTAGCTTAGCGACCCCACTAACCACATATTGTACGGGGGTACGAATGAAGAAAAGTGCATGAAACGTATGACTACAGCCCGATCCAAACGAGCTCCAGTCCGGCCCGCGTGTTTCAATAAGAAATACCTTGTAAAATGCTTCATTACATCGACTCACCGCCGCGATTTGAATAAGTAATTGCACGAAATGTGCGTTCCTTTCTGCCAGGTAACATGATTACGTCATGCTGAGCTTCTGGCCTGATTGTCCTTGAGGCGGGGATTCACACAGAATCACCGCCTAATTAAGTCTGGGGCGTTTCAATACGCGAGTCAAGTCAACAAAAGACGACTCTAACTCTTTCTGCGCGCCTCGAACACTAAACCCGGCCTCACGTTTCTCACGACGAAAGTAAAATATAGAAAAGAGAGGATATGAAAGGGATTTTGGAATTGTCACGAAAGTTAGTCGAATACGTGAAAATCTACGAGAAAGAAAGTTGGAGTTGGTTTTGGCATAACTTTGTTAAAATCTTGTCAATTATGTAAAATGTGTTCCCGAAGTGAAGCGTGTTGTCTCGGCTCCGGAACCCCCGCTCGACAGACCTGGTAATTGTGACATTACCTTTAAGAGGAAAATTATATATTCGTAAGATTCACAAAAGGTTAAATTTACATTTTCTATCTCTCTCTCTCTCTCTCTCTCTCTCTCTCTCTTCCCTCTCTCTTTCTCCCCCTCAACCCGTCTCTCCCTCTCTCTCCTCCCGCTCTCCCTACTAACCCCTCTCTCTATTTCTTCCTGTATTTCTCCATCCTCCCCCTCCCTCCCCATATATGACTCTCTCTCTCCCACACTCTCTCCCACGCTCTCCCTCTCTCTCTCTCTCTCTCTCTCCCTCTCTATCTCTCTCTCTCTCTCTCTCTCTCTCTCTCTCTCTCTCCCTCTCCCTCTCCTTTCCTCCCCCTCATATATGTATCTCTCTCTCTCCCCCTCTCTCTTTTCCCCCCCTCATATATGTATCTCTCTCTCTCTCCCTCTCTCCATTCCTCTCTCTCTTTCTCTCCCCTCTCTCTCTTCCTCTCCCCTCTCTCTCTCTCTCTCTCTCTCTCCCTCCCTCTCTCCCCCCCTCCCCCCCCCCCCCCCCCTCCCCGCGGGTTGTGTCTATGGGCGCCTGTGATCGCGCCAGCCGCACAGAGAGGTTGTTGTTAGCACCGCGCGGGGGCAGCACAGATCGGGACCGACTGACAGCTGGGTGAGGGAAGAACAAAGGAGCGTAATAAAGCGCAATAAAAGGATGAGGTAAAACGTCGGATGATAATATATCATGTCTAGGAAACGTGTATATAATTCTTTATGAGGCAAAAAATTACAAAACAAAGTTTCTAAGATGAACTGAAGAAAAAAACTCTACAAAATACGTTCAATGGATAACGATAATTAATGAATGCAACCACCGCCAGGGGCGCCTCGGAAGATTTGTACGTCGGATAAAAGCACAAGCATTATACCAACTTGAACAAAACAAACTTTTTAATGGGAGGAAGATATTTCCTCTCCGACTTTTTCTAATGTTGTACTCGAAAGTTTCTCGAGAAGTGTTTATTATTGTCGCATGTTTATGCAATTGTTTCCATTGATGGCAAGAAAAAGAGAACTTATCGATTGGTGATTTATGTTCTTCATGAATCAGCTTCTACTGCTCTAGTTCAGTGATTGGATGAGCGTAGCGGAGCTTTCCATTTCACACCCTGAAAAAAAACGGGCTTCGTTTTTTTTTTTTTGTAATTATGTACGCGGCAAACAGGTCAGAGAAATGGATCAATCAACTTGAAACTTTTTCTGAACGTTGGTGTCATACCAGAATAGGTTGGGATTGTTATTCAGAAGAATCGGTCGGAAGGTTTTTCCGTAAAATAATCGGAAAGTTTGGAAAATCCTCATAAGAATAACCCGGAGGAAAAATACTTGAAAAACAAGAATTTTTCAAAAGCTCTCAAACTCTCACAGAATATGAAAAATACTATTATACACCTTTTCAGAGATTTTTACAACAATCGAATGAGAAATAATGAAGAAAACGCAATAAACGTGTACATCTTATTGAATATTTGGATCAATTGGTTTTGCAAAGTGTTTATGCGACAGGTTGCAGGTTACTATGAATATCAACAAGTTGCAGGTGAGGTTCTTGAACGTTTGAAGGAAGTCAAGGTTTGTAGATGTTATGACATGTAGATGTAGACAAGTTATTTTTCATTCTAGATTTCCATACTTCTAAGCTCATCTCACAACGCGCATCCCGCGTTTTCCTAGTCAATAGAAATGCTGAACTCAATGCCTTCCTCAGCATCTCCCTGAATGATGTGTGTTATCGCTTTCAACAATAATTGACGTTTTGAACGCACGTGTTTTCAACCTCTCGACAAATGTTTGATTCACAAGGCAGTCTGACACTCCAGATGTATAATTTGTTCGGAGAAGTAACGTTCGACAGTACGTTATTGTTGGTGGCCACAATTTAAATCCCGCCTATTGTTGTTTCCACAGGTGTTCGCTTCATCTATCAATTGTATCATATTGTGACCAACGTTTCTCACATCATGTGAACAATCAAATTCAATTCAATTTTCAATTTGAATATCATTTTATTCTTGTTCGTGTAGGCCTAATACAGTTACAAACATACATTTAAACATATAGTTTTATAACAATATCATAATACTAAATTAACAATACATTGAACCAATATCTCGACTCCATAAATATATATACATCAATTTTAAACGTTTGAACTATTTGAATATCATTCTCTATTCAACAAAGTGTGTAGAATACCAGAGTCGATAAAGTAGCAAATGTAGGACTGTTATTATACCTTATTCAGATATCTCGCTCATCTTACAACGCATATTTCGCGTTTGCCTAGTAATTTTAATTGATTACAAATATAGAAGAAAGATAGCATATGATACAGAAGCGATTCATCTTTACATTCAATTCATCTCGGCTATTCGAGATGGTTTCTGAAAGAAAATGAAATAGATCCTTTCAGGGTTTATTGAGAACTATATACAAGGAACGAAACCATCATTAAAGCTGAAACGTTCATAGAATTCGAAATTCAACTGAGTACAGATATTTGTGAGCTTCAATTGAACATACAGACCAATAACAAGACTTGTCTGTTACCAGAAGAAACGTCGTGAGCCTGAAATGTTGAATACATCAGATGTACGCAGTGAAACATGTCAGCTGATGACGTCATCGGGCCCATCTGACCGACCGGCCAGTCAGCTAATGGATCACTAAGATCGCGTTAATAACAATTACCCTCGACTATCGGCCAGCCCGCCGCGAACAATGACGTCATGGGGGGAAGTTGCCGCACGGCTAATGAAGATGGATAGCAATTATCCGCAGGTTGGACGCGGAGCGACGTGGATATAGCCCCTGCCTGGCTTACTAATCAGGTAATGAGGCTAGTTTTACAACACTCTAGAACAGTGTAGTCATGAGCGATGGCTCGGGGGGGGGGGGGGGGGGTAACAATGGGGGGGGGGGAGAATCAGCTTGAAAAGCAGCACAATGTTATGAATGAAATTATGTTTGAAAAGACGTAAATACAAAAGAAAGGGGAAACCGATCTTTTGTGTAATATTCTTGAGAAAATGTTTTTTTCTTTTGAATGAATTGAAAGCTTTTGACGGTTTTCCATACGTGCAATTCTTAACGAGAGGCTCTCATCAGAGTCGACACAAAGTCTTCGTTCTCCAATCAGTGTCGACAATGGCCAGGTGGTATTGTTGAGACGGGGCCGCCTTACAATGGCAAATACATGTATTCGTTGATAGGCCTACTACTTGAGAACGGCTGAAATGTTTTTGATTTACAGCTCTAGAGAAAAGGCGTTAAAATCCTCCAATGAACATAAAAGTCATGAGATGTATTTCACTAACACAATTCATATTCACATTTGTGATAAACTTCACTTACTTTCATTTTATTTCTATTCCACTTTTAATATAATAATTCCCCCGTGTTCTTTCATTCATTTTTTTTTTGTATTTATTCATAATATGGATTTGTAATTTTATTAAATGTTTTATATTGCTTGTTATTCTGTGTCTTAGGGCAACTCTATTGTGAGCAGAGACTGAATAAAGTTTATATATATATATATATATATATATATATATATATATATATATATATATATATATATATATATATATATATATATATATATATATATATATATATTATAGTTTCTCTGATGGTATCATTATTTTTCAAACGTTGAAATAACGAACTCATTTCATTCTCATTATTACAACCTATTATTTTTTGTCATTCTTTCCGTATTTATATTTCTTATTTTACTCGAGTGTAAATGTAACGATTGAAGAATCTTTCATGTTCAGTTCAGTCATTATTTGTTTTTATGTTGGCAAATATTTTGTTATGAATTTGAATGTTCGATTAAAAAAATCCGAATACATGATTTAATGTGATAAATCGACAGAAGTGAAAGTGTTGACATCTTCATCGGTGAATAAATCGACCTCTCGAAACCATTGTTGCCAACAATTCGAGCTTCGAGCCTCTCGCAAACTGAGCACACTTGTCTTCTACCAACCCTGAAATAATCAAAAGTCATCTGTCAAAAGAAACTTGAAGCTAAACATATTACAGAAAATATCTTTTATGCTCTTAAATTGGTAGCCATAATAATAATGTGACTCTCGTTCGGCCCAAGGAATTCGTCTCGAACCACAAAGCCATCTCTTTCACGAACCTTCGCATCTCTCGGAGGTCTATTAACATGACAAAAGACGAATCGTTTATCACATTTAGTAATGGAGATCCCTTTGCCCCTCTTTGCCCTGCTCTCCCTTACCACATCACGACTCAACTTTTCTTCGCATTTTTCACCAAGGAAAAGTTACGTCCGTTGATTCTTTCTGAACGCTTTTCATCCCACCTTTCATACGCCGCACCCACCCCCAACCCACCCCCAACCACCCCCCAACCCCTCTGTCTGCTTTGTTACAATCTCACACAAACATGCCGTGGCGTTATTAAGACGGAACGTTACTGACTTCTTCTCAAATACCAGATTTATATTACACGGTTTTTTATTATTATTCCTACTATTATTCACCTGACAATAGATAATGTTATTATTCGTATTCTTGAGGTAATAAAGTGAATGGAAGAAATCTACATTCGTGATGAGGACACATCCACTTCGTCTTCTTCAATCGTTCAATCTCTTCTCAGGGAGATTCAAAGTCCTCACAATTCACACAATGATAATTCTACTTTTATCTTATTTAATTGTATTTTTTGTTTTGTCAGGTTTGATCAGAAGCATCCGATGGTACTGGATTTTAATTGAAATGTTGACATTTTTCGAACACTTTTCTCAACAATGTATGGTTAGTGGAGAGAAGCATCACACTTTTCAACATTTTTTTTTCCTTTATTGAACATTTATCATCAACACAAAACACTAAGACTTGTTATTAACAGAATCACAAACAATATCTAAGACCTGGGACTAACTGTAGATAGATAGTTATTCTCCTAGCTGAACTAAACATGGGAGATTCTTGAATTATCACATTGACACTCGAATTAAATGACAACAATGAGTGTATTTATTTTTTTTTATATATATTGGGTTTTAACGACGCACTGTAATGATTACTAAGATCTATTGGCGTCGGATGAATGATCAATGAGATGATGGGATGATGAGATGAAGGTTTTTTTAATGGGTAGTGGAAAGGATAGTGGGAAGGAAGCGGTCGTGGCCTATATTATAGGAACCATCCCAGCATTAGCCTAGACTACAGAGGGAAACCACGAAAAACCCCTGTAAAGATGGACGGTGGCGGGGATCGAACCGGGTCCGATATGTCCCTTCACCTCCCGGATCACACGAAGCAAGTGAGCTAACCACTCATCTACTGTGCCGGTCAATGAGAGTAATATGAGTATATAATATAATATATAATTATATAATAGTATAATATATAACAATGAGTGGAAATAATGAGAAATAATAAGTTGTAATAATGAGAACAAAACAAGTTAGTTATTTGGTCTTTCAGAAAATAATGATACCGATCGACATATCAAGCCGAAGCTTGTGTGTGTGAGAGAGAGGAGCGAAGCTTGTGTGTGAGAGAGAGGAGCGAAGCTTGTGTGTGAGAGAGGAGCGAAGCTTGTGTGTGAGAGAGGAGCGAAGCTTGTGTGTGAGAGAGAGGAGCGAAGCTTGTGTGTGAGAGAGGAGCGAAGCTTGTGTGTGAGAGAGAGGAGCGAAGCTTGTGTGTGAGAGAGGAGCGAAGCTTGTGTGTGAGAGAGGAGCGAAGCTTGTGTGTGAGAGAGAGGAGCGAAGCTTGTGTGTGAGAGAGGAGCGAAGCTTGTGTGAGAGAGGAGCGAAGCTTGTGTGAGAGAGGAGCGAAGCTTGTGTGTGAGAGAGGAGCGAAGCTTGTGTGTGAGAGAGGAGCGAAGCTTGTGTGTAAGAGAGAGGAGCGAAGCTTGTGTGAGAGAGGAGCGAAGCTTGTGTGTGAGAGAGAGGAGCGAAGCTTGTGTGAGAGAGAGGAGCGAAGCTTGTGTGTGAGAGAGGAGCGAAGCTTGTGTGTGAGAGAGAGGAGCGAAGCTTGTGTGAGAGAGAGGAGCGAAGCTTGTGTGTGAGAGAGAGGAGCGAAGCTTGTGTGAGAGAGAGGAGCGAAGCTTGTGTGTGAGAGAGAGGAGAACAAATGAATAAATCAAACAACAATGATCTTGAATGGATAGGTTTTGACGGAAATAGGTGAATGTTGAATACAAAATATGTGATTGCCACCTGAATGAGAAATTCAAATATCCCACAGTGAAGAAAAAGATGTCAAAATGAACCGAAATATTGTCTCAATCATAGACCCACAAATATTACATAACTGATTGTGTGAATATAGTGCTGTCATAATTGACTTTCATTCCAGACTTCCCGCTGGAAGCGAAGATCCTATCATCTAATAAATCATCTAATTTATCAAAAATAACACCATGCATTCTGTGCATTATGAAATGAACCGTTATGCTTAATTTGTATAACCTTGATATGTTCGTTTTGACTGTAGAGTATACGTGGAAATAACAAGCTCAAGTTATATCAATTCATATATTATTATCAATAAATTGCATGTGATATTCCTGACCGGCCATATATGGTGCATTCACCTGATTTGTGTATGTTTACGTTATTCAGAAATGTAACTATCAACTTGGAATAATAAATGAATGAAATTAATTGATAAACTACTGAGATGATAGAGTCGATGCTGAAAGTGAACAGTTTTAAAGTCTGGAAAACATCGTGAGTATATGTGTTATCCGGACATTACCATCATTGGTATTAAGAGTGAACAGAACACACGAATGTTGATATCTTCCACTTCGAACCAAGTCTCTTGGGCAATGTTCACTCCTCTCCATTAACAGTAAATGTAAAGTTCATAATTCCATTAAACAAAACTTTTAAAGGCATTTCAATTTAGAAAGCGAATTCGATAATTTGATTGGCCTGTTCATGTTGGAAAGGTCCATTAGTGTTCCAAGAAATCATTAATACGCACATCTATCTAAAGCATCGTTATTCATCACATCCACATTGTGTCTTACACAAATACTGTCTCATACTATACCTGCATTCTGCATCACTGCATCATTCAAGGTAGAGACTGAATCTTATTCAATATAATTATTTAATTTGTTCTTGGTTTTTCCTGATTGATATGTAACTAGCTAAACGCGTTATGTGTTGCCGCGTTGATGGATGAGCTAGAACATATCAACTTATATCTCAGGATTGGTTATTCATATATATATATATATATATATATATATATACACATGAGATCCAAACCATTACATCACTGCCATCTTATTTCCTAATCAATTTCTATGATGATGAAGAAGGCTTTGGTTTTGTCGTTTCCACACCTGTTGTTCGGATTTGAATGGTTTCTTAATAGCTTTGAGTGATTTAAAAAAAATGAATTATATATTCTTTTAAATCAAAACGGCTGTTCTAATTGAACTGAAAGTTTGGAATGAGGTGTATAATTATCAAATTAAAATTCCTTGAGAATTTGAATTCTCTCGAAGGAAATATTTTTGACGAATTTTTCCCTCTGGGTTATTCTAATGTGATTTCTGAACATTTTAAAATGAGTTTTCTCAGAAGAAGTACAACCAATTGCACCTCAAAACAATACAGTATCAAATTAGATAAGCGCACTTGGTCATGCCAAGTTTCAACTGATTCTGAACTTTTGTTTGACCTGTGGAGCGCGAAAAAAAAAATAACAGGCACTTTTTTTCGGGTATAGTGAAATTGAGTCTTCATTTTGCTCATCCAACAATAGTTTGCTTATAATTATGTATCCTTGGTAACCATGCACTATGACAGTCTTTGTTCTAGTGTAGATACATGGTTCATGTTGCAAGCCCAGTACTGGGTTATCAGCATGAACAGCGTTATACCAACTTGTTAGAGAAAAGAACTGCTCTTTCTCCACTCGAGCTGCCAACAGTTGGAATCTTTTGACTCGAGCTCTCGACTTGCTGGTCCTGGGGGGGCGGGGGGGGGGCGGGGGGGGGGCACTCGTCACGCTTTGTGCCGGCTATAATGAGGTACTCGAAACAGTGGCGTATTCTTCTTCTTCCGTCGCTCGGAACAATTGCATGCACCGCATAAACCTCATGCTAGCTGCAAGAGACAAAATGTGATTGGGGACCGGCAATCGGGACCTTTGGCTCTGAACTGACCGCAAGAAACCACAAATACCGTTTATGTTATCAGTATGGGAGTCGGTAAACATTACTCACATTATTTCGAGATGGTATATGATATTGATAATATGTACACTATGTAGTGATACCAACCTATTTCACCATAATATGAAGGAGGTGACCCAACTCAGGTCTTATAGAAGTGAAATATTTCTGGAGTCAGTTCCCGAGTCCAGGGTCCCGATTGCCTGTAGCGTAACCATTGCTTTTATATTGAACTATATGAAACAACAATGCTCCACAATGCTTCTCACGGCTCAGTGGGATTATCATCTCAGCAGTTACAACTTTTATCTCACGGAAATGATGGATTTTGTGAGTTGAACAATGCCACCGGTACAGTGGCCACTCATCCACATCTAGTTCACGAGGGAATCCAGTGAATCGTGACAGGCAAATGGCAATCAGGGCCTTTGGATCTGAACTGACCGCAAGAAAATAATTGACTATAATATAAGTATAGTATAATTGGGTATATATAATAATAAGTATATTAAGTATAATTGAGTATAATAATCAGAGAGAAAATAATTTATTCATGTTGGCTGTTCATCTTGACGATGACTGACCTTGAAGGTTCAGCCTACTATACATTTGGAATTATAATTGCCGAAAGTAAAAATGAGTTATAAAATTATGGTAATAAAATCAAAAACCTAATCAGTAACAATGAAACATATTTAGAATTGGATGTTAACTTGTGGTATGTATTTATACTAGTAAAACGCCATATACGCGTTGTTAGACGAGCGTGAAGTAATAGTATGTCGACTTTTTTGCCAAACTTTCGCCTACATTCGCCAATTGGGTGACATTCAAGTTATAAATGGGTAAAAACTGCTTCGAGTGGTACCAATTTAGCACGTTTCATGTTTTTTCTTCAAAATGGCTGACCCGATCAAGCTGAGAATTTCCAGAAATGTGTATCAAGATGTAATTCAACTTCACACAGAATTTTTTGGGGGGAAAATGAAAAGTTTTCAATTTTTTTCCGCCGTGTTATTCTAATGGGTATTTTTGAAATTTCTAAAATTCATAAAAATGGAAGTTACCACCCGATAATACCACAATACTATACAGATCTAATTTAGATAAGGAACCATCATAAAAAAAAGTGTGAAATCAATGGTTGTAGCCGTTTGACCTGTGGAGAACCGAAAAAAAACGTAAAAAAAAAACGTAAAAACGAACACCAATTTTTTCAAGTATGTAAAATTGAATCTTCGCTAAAGCTCGTCTAATTAGTATTTATCATTGTTATTAGTCGGTGCACCTCCTTCATGATATGTCAAGGTGTGTTGCTATCACTACATCGTGCCTTCATCTTCCATCGTACATTATTCCATATTCCAAACCTAATTCCGTATCACATAATAATGTATTCTGTATTGGTTTTTAATTTGGTTTCCGGCTAGAGCTTGTTCGCTGTAAAAACAGCCAAGTTTGTTCTAGTTGGGCGTGATTTAAAGCCCGACCCGAGGCTGTGTGACGTGGGTTCGTGTCCCGAGCAGCACAAGGAGATCAGGCTTAGCAGCACCATGGCAACCAAACAATCGCAACTTATTCAATTACTCTGTCGCTTCCTGAACCTGTAGCGTGATACGCCGGGAGGGACAGTAGCTCACAGGACCACATTCTCAGTGTCAGTGCGACATATAAACAATCGTAGTGACTCACCCTCTGAATGTATTGTGGTGAATCTGCTTCGCACCAATCAGAGAAGTATCTTATGAAATACTGTCGAGCCATGATGGACATTCACAATACGTTACAAGTTGTTTGTATGTAACGGTAAGCTGTGAGGTGAAAATCTATGGCAAATAAATCCTGGATGGCCTGAGATAGAATCTTACGAACATAAATACCTGGTGGAAATCACGGCCCTTCCACCAACGCATCACATGAGGTGATGGAAGCCCAAGAAGGACTCTGGAATTGAACTGCACTCGGGAAACAAATCACGGCCCTACCACCAACACATCGCATGAGGTGATAAAAGCCTCTGAATGACTCTGGAATTGAACTGCTTACATGATGGAAAACACGGCCCTTCCACCAACACATCGCATGAGATTATGAAAGTCACTGAAGGATCAAACTCCAGACATGGTGAAAATCACGGCCCTTCCACCAACACATCGCATGAGATTATGAAAGTCACTGAAGGATCAAACTCCAGACATGGTGAAAATCACGGCCCTTCCACCATAAGATCGCATGAGATTATGAAAGTCACACGAAGGATCAAACTGCAGACATGAAGAAAATCACGGCCCTTCCACCAAAAGATCGCATGAGATTATGAAAGTCACTGAAGGATCAAACTGCAGACATGATGAAAATCACGGCCCTTCCACCATAAGATCGCATGAGATTATGAAAGTCACTGAAGGATCAAACTGCAGACATGATGAAAATCACGGCCCTTCCACCATAAGATCGCATGAGATTAGGAAAGCCACTGAAGGATCAAACTGCAGACATGATGAAAATCACAGCCCTTCCACCAAAAGATCGCATGATATCAAGAAAGCCACTGAAGGATCAAATTGCAGACATGATGAAAATCACGGCCCTTCCACCAAAAGATCGCATGAGATTATGAAAGTCACTGAAGGATCAAACTGCAGACATGATGAAAATCACGGCCCTTCCACCAACAAATCGCATGAGATTATGAAAGCCACTGAAGGATCAAACTGCAGACATGATGAAAATCACGGCCCTTCCACCAGAAGATCGCATGAGATTATGAAAGTCACTGAAGCATCAAACTGCAGACATGATGAAAATCACGGCCCTTCCACCATAAGATCTCATGAGATTAGGAAAGCCACTGAAGGATCAAACTGCAGACATGATGAAAATCACGGCCCTTCCACCAAAAGATCGCATGATATTAAGAAAGCCACTGAAGGATCAAACTGCATACATGATGAAAATCACGGCCCTTCCACCAACGCATCGCATGAAGAGTCGGATGCCTCTGAATGACTCTGGAATTAAACTGCGGACATGGTGAGCAAACCTCTCGTTTCTTATCAATCTCTGTGATTTGTTGTATCCTCATTAGCTGTTACATTACCTGTCACCGACCACAGCCGCTGTCAACACATTGCATCAATACACACAATCCTGTCAGCATCCCCCCCCCCCCTCCTTCCCTCCCTTCCTTCCCTCCCTCTCCTTCTCCATAACTATACTGCTAGCTGGTCTTGGACTGAGTAGGAGAGATCCCGTTTTCACCTGACCAAATCATTATCCAATTCAACCATTTCTTATATAGTCTACTATATTCCAGATCCTTATCATTATTCACAATACTGTTCGTCATTTTATCATAGAAACTCGAGTTCAGTAATTTTCCTATTCAAGTTTCAATTTATATGCATTATTGTGTGTTCACATGTGGCTTAGAACTGACAGCACATGGAGTATTCTGTCACCCTCCCCCCCTCCCTCCCTCCGCCTCCTTACTCTATTTGCCTCCTCTCTCTCTCTCTCTCTCTCTCTCTCTCTCTCTCTCTCTCTCTCTCTCTCTCTCTCTCTCTCTCTCTCTCCCTCTCTCTCTCTCTCCCCCCTCTCTCTCTCTCTCTCTCTCTCTCTCTCTCTCTCTCTCTCTCTCTCTCTCTCTCTCTCTCTCTCCCCCCCTCTCTCTCTGCTAGCCAATAACATATTTCACTAATACATCACCGCGAGGTTGGCGAAAGCTGCGCCTAACTTGCATGCCTTGTTGTACTCCATTACAGCCACCTGTATTTATTACAGCAGCCAGCCTCGGTTCATGAGTCAGGCTTCATCACTCGCAAGTGCCAATCTAAACTTGCCCGGCTTGTTTACGGCAAATTTAAGCAATCATTTTGTTTTTGATATTTTTTATATTAAATCATAAATCGTTGTAAAGTATTGAGTGAGGCCTCGGATTACAGCCGCCCGGTGTGTGATATCGCGCCATGAACGGCACCTGGCTGGCTGGATTACACCACGTGACCTGATCAGGACAAGATACTAACGGCCGTCCGCGCTCTCAACGAGTCTTGGTCTTGTACCCCATACTACCAATCATGAGAATATGGTAATTCTCTCAGCCAATAACAAATGGCTGAAAAATAAATAAATAAATGAATAAATATGTAATTTTATCAATTGGGGTACAGAAATATCATTGGTTGCCAAGGGTGATAACAAGTATATTCACTAATCATCGCTTAATCAACAAATGTGTTATGCGTGAGACGGAATCTCAGTCCTACAGTCAAAGACCTTATCATATAGCCTACCATTAAGACGGACCACTCCAAAGAACAGTGTTTTCATGCCCACTAGCACCATCTAGCGGTTGTTGCCGGAAGTACCTGATCATCCTGACGCGAATTTGGCGCAAAGCTTCATAATGCAGAATCTTAAGTTTGAATTTAGTTTAGTTTGAAAAAAACGAACATTTTGAAATAGTTAGACTAAAACAGGGTTCGGTTTTCGGCCCATATCTTCCGGACTTTGGAATGGGATTTTTCGGTGATTTAATCCAGTTGAAGAACAGTCCGCTGAATCCGAATATGGACACGGCATCACGCTAAAAAAAAATCCCATCTACCGCTACGTCACCGGGAAGGTGTCGGCCGTGACAGCCGGGAGGGGTTTTTAATGGCGACGTTGCGGTCACTGGAATTTTTCAGCGTAATGCCGTGTTCATATTCGGATGCAACGGACTGTTGTTCAACTGCTGGACATAATTCATCCAAGAATCCCGATTCGTTGTCCGGAAGATATGGGCAAAAAACCGGACCCTGTTTTAGTCCCTTGAGGCCAATGTTGATTGACAAAAGACATTCTGAAAACACATGGATCCGGTTTTTGGCCCATATCTTCCGGACAACGAATCGGGATTCCCGGGTGCATCAAAACTAGATGAGCAACAGTCTGTTGTGAATCCGAATATGAACTCGGAATTACGTTATAAAATTCCATCCAATCGACTGCAACATTGCCGTGAAAAGTCGCCACGGCCGGCACCTTCCCGGCGACGTTGTGGTCGATAGGTAGAAACATGGTTAAACATCGCGTTTCTGGAAGGTCGAGTTTTTTCTATGTGCATTCTTCAAATTTGAATACTTTTATCTCAAAAATGTTTCTGAAACTCACGTGACATAAGAGCTTGGCGAACATACGTGTGCAGTTTCAGAATCTGTGCCTCTCTGCGTGAACTTGACAGCTTGTTTTTGACAAGCGATTTCCTCGGAAAGAATTATCCAGCACAATTTTTGGAACTTGACATAAAATCTAGAGGCCTAGCACTAACTCTGGACAAAGTTTCAGAATGTGTGCTGATAGTGGAGAGGGGGGGGGGAGAGGGGGGGAAGGGGGGGGCAGATTCACGGTCCTCATAAAGGTTCAACAATGCAAGATACTAAATTAAAAAATACGTCACAAGATGCAGGCAATATTAGTCGTCAATGATAATGGGTCGAATTTTTTTAATAGCAAATATGAAACGATCACTGTACCCCCGTATAAACTAGCTGTTGGTGGGGTCGTTGAGCAACGTGAAAAAACAACTTACATGCAACAGTAACACTCGATATTTTTTGCTATCGATTTTCACCTCACAGCGTACCGTTACATACAAATAACAAGTAACATATTGTGAATGTTAATTATTGATCTACAAGTACTTTATGAGATACTTCTCTGAATGGTGTGAAGCAATTCCACCACAATATGTTCATCAAGAAAGTCACAGCAATCGTTTATATGTCATTTTGACTCTGGAAATGTTACCCTGCGGGTAAGGTTCCCCCTAATCTCTGTTCGGTTTGATCCATCTTGTAGGACGTTTGATGTAACATGTTCTGTGGAGACCTGAATGGAGGCGTAGAGAAGCGTGTCCCCCACCCCCTCCCCCACCCCCATGGGGCTTGTTGAACAGTCAGCTGTTACCACAGTAAGATGTAGGCAGGGGGAGGAGGGGGGGGAGGATACATGGATCTGGGTTTTAAATTTGCAATTCAAATCGTCCCCCCCCCTATCTCTTACCCCGCGAGTGATTGCCTACAGTAATACAGAGTTATCTCAGCAGGGGGTGGGGGGTGAGGGGGATCTACTGGATAACAATACTCGTGGAATTATTTGTCTCGTCAGACAAACCGTCAATATATATGAGTATTATTGTAGAAACAGATCGGTTGAGTGGGACCGACTCACACGGTCACATTTGAACGAACGATTACAATTATTATTAAGTGCTTCATTTAATGTAAACGTTTAAAAGGCTAGGTTCGGTCTATCAACCGCTCTACCACCTAATCTTGTTCTATAAACTAATATTAAGAAGAAGTATTGAAAAAATAACAGATTAAATAGGATAATGATATAATAAGATTGTAAAAACTAATTGTGATGCAAATATCTAGTAACGCTATGATGGTGAGGAGACGAGAGTGAAATACAATGAGTGAAGGTAGTGATAAGGGTGAGAGGCAGTTTGACTAGGGTAGTGATGAAGTGACGAACACAATGAAGTGTTCCGACATGCGTTGGGCGCCAATGTGAGTTGACTCTAGTCGGTGGCATGTAGGATGGTCAGGAAATCTGTATTTCTCAATAATATGTGCGGACGCAGTATTTTTTCTGAATGAATATTTTCTGGATGAGCGAAGCGAAGACTCAATTTCGCCATACCCGGAAAAAGTACCTTTTTTTTTTTTTTTTTTGCGATCCACAGATCAGACGAAAATTCAAAATCAGTTGAAACTTGGCACACACAAGTATCCTTATCCAAGTCGATACTGTATAGTTTTGAGGCGCGATCGGTTCAACCACTTCTGAACAAACTCATTCCAAAGTTTGCAAAAATCCCAATAGAATAAACCAGAGGGAAAAATATTTCATCTGAGAGGATTCAAATTCTCAGGGAATTTTGATCCAATGATGATACAGATTATTCCGAACTTTCACTTGAATTAAATCAGCCGTTTCGATGTAAAAAAATATATGATGTAATTTGTGTTAATTATTCAAAGCTATTAAGATACTTATTGAATCAAAGCAACAAGTGTCACCACTTGATTGTGAACGATTGAAACAAAGCCTTCTTTATCATCATATAAAGTAATAATGGAAAATAAGATGGCAGTGATGTAATGGTTTGGATCTCAAGGTGTATATATATATATATATATATATATATATATATATATATATATATATAATAACCAATCCAAAGATAAGTCGATATGTTCCAGCTCATCCATCAACGCGGCAACACATAACGCGTTTGCCTAGTTTTAACTGAATTTCGAGATAAATGTATGCATACATGAATCTCACCTCTTCACGATTTGAGTCGTACAGACATTTGTGAAACCCATGAGGTACAAAAAAAATGCGGATACTCTAAAGTCATACCTTTCTTATAATAATAATGTTTGTACTCGTTTAGTGATACTCGTACGATAACCTTCTGTTTTCTGTTCTTTCTTCTCTTCGATCGTTGCCGTTTTATTGATCAGACTCTCGACTTGGCCGCCAATGGATTTGTCGTTCTTGAATGAGACTCATTGTTGACCTGCTCATATATCTTATGGTTGACGAGATTGTCTTGATGTTTTCTAGTGCATGGTTCAAGACAGAGTGATCTGCTCTCCTCAGTTCGACCCTCGGTCGTAGTGAAACATGAAAAATCAGATAATACATTCTGACCAATCACAGCACAGGTTCTTCTTACCAGGGTTGCACGAAGTCACTTGTATGATTTACAGAATCTAAATTTGTATAATGTCATAGGCCAATTGCCTATTCCCATGGTGACACTTTGATTTCTTCAAATTCCACTACATTACGTACACATTATTATACAATATATCAAATATTCAATGATTGATTCTAATAACGACCAGCATTGTGTGATGATGGATCAGTTACAAGGCTTAGCAATACAGTGCATCGTTAAAACCAAATATAGGCATATAAATATATATATATATATATATATATATATATATATATATATATATATATATATATATATATATATATATATATATATATATATATATATATATATATATATATATATATCATTATATATATATATAAATATATATATATATATATATATATATATGTATATATATATATATATATATATATATATATATATATATATATATATATATATATATATATATATATATATATATATATATATATATACAAGGCTTAGGGTGGCATTGAATAATTTTGCATCAACTTTGGAACTTGACAACAAAATTGTGGTTCACTTATTGATGAGGCAATGGATGGAAGGTAGGATCGTTTGAACGAGGCAGCACAAGGGCAATCTCACCAACTCAATGTACAATGGAATTAGGACAACACATTCAATGAACAATAAATTATAAAGTAATGATATTATTGATGGTGCAACAATTATCTTGTAATCTTCAATTCCCTCAGCATCTTGTTCTTAATCTTCTCAATAATATATTCAATATATATTCATGTCTCATATTCAATATATATTCATGTATTATATTCAATATATATTCATGTATCATATTCAATATATATTCATGTATTATATTCAATATATATTCATGTATTATATTCAATATTTATTCATGTATCATATTCAATATATATTCATGTATCATATTCAATATATATTCATGTATTATATTCAATATATATTCATGTATTAAATTTATGTATTATATTCAATATATATTCATGTATTATATTCAATATATATTCATGTATTAAATTCATGTATTATATTCAATATATATATTCATGTATTATATTCAATATATATTCATGTATTATGATCAATATTTATTCATGTATTAAATTCATGTATTATATTCAATATATATTCATGTATTATATTCAATATATATTCATGTATTAAATTCATGTATTATATTCAATATATATTCATGTATTGAATTCATGTATTATAAACAATTTATATACGATATCCATAACTTCATCCTGATTCTCACTCTATTCCACATTGATGTATTTTTTACGATTTGTAGGACAATGTGTTTTATTTTATTCTGCTTTTTTTTCATTCTCCTAATTATGAATTCTGAAGAGAAATCACTATTCAGAATGACCGCTAGAATGCGCCCAGTGATATCGACACCATAGACCTACTCTGGATACATGAATATTTTGACAAAAATGTATCAATTTCTTCAAAATTATTATTCCAATGAATTAACGTCAATCAATGTCTGACCAATTTGTTTCACAACTCTTACGTATCATTACCCTATTCCACAAAATATATACATGGGTGTGTTAAAGTGGTGGACCCACTCTGAACAGTCATATTTAACACAACAATGTAAAACGAAGAAATTATTTATTCAATCTATCGTGTTTTGAGCAAATATATTTTTTCACGCTGATAAAGATGGATGATGAAATATAATATATATATATATATATATATATATATATATATATATATATATATATATATATATATATATATATATATATATATATATATATATATATATATATATATATATATATATATATATATATATATATATATATATATATATGTATATATATATATATATATATACATATATATATATATATATATAAATATATATATATATATATATATATATATATATATATATATATATATATATATATATATTTATTGAATATTTATGAATAAAAAATATATATGAATATATAAAATATATAATATACCTATTCAAGGTCACACTAACGGCATGAAATTGTGTAAGAGGTTCAGCCTATGCTGCCAACTATAAAAGTACCGACAACCTCTTGTCCAGTAGAATTGCGCTAGAAATTCTCAAAGCAAAGTACTGAATCATCATATGATCATCTGAATTATTTTTTTGATGGATGAAATCGAGAATTACAAGCGTTTTTTATTTCATAAGTACCAGCTATCATCACTCGTCATTAAAAAATGTGTCTTATAACCACACAGCTAGTTTCAGATCTTAGCTTTTATATCAAACAATGTTTGTTGGCAGACTCGAAAATGTTCGTTGTGATGCTTACTTCATGTCGTGATTCGTGAACGATGCTTGTTGATAACTTGATATCAGTTCGTGCAGCACATCTGTCAAAAATATATTTCACTTACAAATATGTTGGTTTCTTTATTTCAAAAATCAAAATCTATTCTTGGAGTCAGATCCTCAGACACTTCTGTAGAGAAAGCAAATGAAGCAACAACTTTGAATGGCCAACCTCTACCTACAGCTGCTGTCATTGATGATCAAGAATTGAAGGAGACTATTTATGGTAGGGCCAGTGGTCATATGGTCTCTAGGGCTACAGAGAGCTTGAACCATTTAGCTTAGGTCCTAGGCCTAGTCACCACTCATTGAGCTTCTGTTGTGGCCCCAGTATCTCATGAGGCTGGGTCTAGCATGTAACAAATTATAATGAAAATGACATCTGTAACTGACTCTTTTTAGGGTTAGGTTTGATCTTCAGGGATTTGTATTGTTGTCACGGTCAGGCGTAGGCTATCAAAATCAATGGCCTAGGGTCCAACAGAAAACAAGAATGTAATTTCAGGTTTCAAACCTTATTCCGCCCAAGATGAACCACCATCTACTGTCACCTAACTTAATCCTAAAACCGCTGGGTTACACTTACGGCATTTTCTGTCCAGAACTCTTTCTAAAAAATTTAGATGAACGCATAAACTAGGGCTGAACATGTTGGCTTGGGTTTGCCTCACTCAAGTTCTCTTCCACTTCTCTTCCATCTCAACTCTTCTCACCACTTCCCACTATTTCTTCCTGTCTATGACCATTTACCACTCTCTACTTCAATCCATGTCTTCTATGTCCAACATCCTGTACTCTGTTCCGGGTATCCCATCTCTCTCCATTCAGTCTCTCCCTTTCTACCTTGAATACCAACGTCGATAATTACAATAGGGTAGATTATAATTTGAAGTATAGGCCTAGAGTTCTGTGTAGTGTTGAAGACTGACGGTCTGATAAATATCGGCTGCTCAACAACGGCAATGTGAGTTTCTGACTCCAATACTTGTGATTTCAGACTTCATTCGAAACATTCGTGATCCCGAGAAGCCTGCCACACTCGAGGACTTGAACGTCGTGTATGAAGACTGCGTTATAGTAAGCGTCTTCTACTGGAGCTAGATCTTTCACTACTGGTGATAAACCTCACATAGCTGCTATATTTCTTTTAAATTCAGAGTCTGAAAACTTTCCCTTTTGTGTATCTTCCATTTGAATACCAGTCGTAATGATAATGATACATTCCACTGTCAATTTGTTGAATTTATAATTTAAAATATTTGACGTATCATTTATAAACTCACTAAAAGAGCATTCAAATGAATTAATAGGCTCACACAAATTTCCGAAATATTATGAATTATGTAAATTACCAGAGGCCTACTCAGGTACAGTTGATAATTAAATTATATATACGGTACCGGTACCCTAACTACGACAATTTTGCTCATTATCATTTCAAGCAAGGATACAATATGCCGCACGCGTCTCACATATTTCTACTCTACTATATGATTTCCGACAAACAATCATTCATAAGAGTACCGGTAATAACATTCATATATATTGGAAATCCTATCGATTAACTTTTGAAAGCTGGGTCGGATAAATGTTCCTACATTTTTTGCCTTTCTGGAAACATGATCAAACAGCGTCAAATGTACCCCTATTGAAACACCGAGGAATATCAGATAATCGTGTGCTCGAGCACTTTTAGATCTCTTTGCTTTCATGGCAATTGCTAAGCCTACAGTAAACCTTTTTAATCCAGAATAGAAGGGAACCAGAAAAAAAAGATTTTGATTCATAAAAAGTCGGATTAACCAAAAAAACTCTTGTTCCACGAAAATCAGCACTCTTCCCGCTTGGAATTTAGTGATTTTGTATCGCGCGAGAGGGAGCTATGCGACGGGCTGATACATAGAAACCGTTGTTAGGGCCTCAGTCATCATATTCACTCCGCTAGCCTAGCTGCTATCGGCGCTCGGCCGTCCAGAGTAGATGGTGTCACGAACGAATGTTCCAAGCCCAGCATAGTTCGTCAAGGTCAAACCTGCTCGGTCGGATGACACTCACAAAGCTCATTGTGCTTTGGTCTATTCTCTACCCAAACCCAACCTAACGTGTGTCGATCTCGTTTTGCTCAAATGGTTGCAGACGCGGTGTCAAATAAAAAGGATGGAAATTGGGAAAGAATAATTGATTCAAAGACTTCACTGCAAGTATTTCAAATCATCCAATCCGAAAACAGTGCTAAAGCAATTGAAGGGGTCGAAATATCTAAGCTGGAATTCAGATTTGAACCATATTAATTAGGCCTTTAACATTGAAATGCCCATACCTTCAACCGGGGACCTACTTCAAGTTCAATATAGTACCTAAAACAAGATAAACTAGGCCTAATTGAAACAAGATGAAATATCAAGAATTATTCATCAATGTTTATTCAGATTTAAAAATCAAACACAAACGAACTAGAAAATGATCGTTTTTATTACAGACTAAAAAATCTCCTTTCTACAACAATCCACCAGCCTTCTTTTGTTTCTCACACCCAAACTCCCTGCCATGTGAAATTATCTTCAACAATAACAGCCAGTCAGTCACCATTGCTACAATACTAGGAATGCAACAGACATTGCCCACAAGGTTTGCGCTTGAAGTTAACGTCAAACGGCGTCTTGCCGTCATGCAGATGATTATACAATCACCTACCAGCTGCAATAAAATCACTAGAGTCGACTCAATTCAAGATAGCAGTCAAGCATCACCTAATGAAGGAATGCCATTATAATATTGATGAATACTTGAACTCTTAACTTGAATTGTACATAAAATATTCAATCTTTAGTTTTATAATTTCTGTATCTTGACCTAATTTATACAATGTATTTGTATCCTAGCCAACAATAAACAACAATAAACAATGTCCAATCTGAATCTTAGTCAATAGATTGGGATACCATATGCCAAATTTTCTCTGAACCTAGTTTGTATTAGCGATGGTTTACTGTAGTAAAGGTAGTGTACCGCTGGTTGCAGATCCAGCCCCCGACGGCAGGTAACGTGAGCGTGGTGCGGATAGAGTTCAACCCGACCGTGCCGCACTGCTCGCTTGCCACACTCATCGGACTCTGTATCCGGATCAAGCTGGAGCGGAACATCGTCGACCAGTTCAAGCTGGACATCTTCATCAAGAAGGGGGCTCACGCGACGGAGAACGAGAGTGAGGACATCGCTCGCTATTCTTAACCACTTGACAGCCGCTGGCGCATATTCGCGTCCTCACACGTTCCGAAACGTTTCATTTCATATCTTGACTCGAAGACGTCATAAAAGTTACTGTCAAATTAATTGTTGAATTGCTGTGAAATCCTTCTCAAGAGTTTTTATTGACAATTGTGATTGTTTTTATTTCTTATAGATGAACTTTTGAATTGTCAAGAGTAAACAGTTCTATTATAGGTAGAGATATATGTACTGATATAGGAATTCAGCAATATAATGAAATAGACTATCAAATGTGAAAATTTCTCAAGGATATATAGGCCCACTTCCAATGAGCCTATAGGCCTATATTTTATTTCTATTTGAATCTATATTTTCCATATATTTTTGATGTTCTTATCTTTTCTCCGATAGTGAGCCTACAGTATCATGTCTGTCATTTTCCTATATATGATTGCAACTCAATTTATCAATCATGTGAATCACATTTTCACCTCCATCGCATATTTATGAGTTGTTATAAAAGTTAAAAATACGTGAAGATAGAATATTCATTTCCCGTCTCACAGTCAAGTCTTCTTCAGAGACGTGATGTATTTTTTCACTATACTAATTACATAATGTCATACAAAATTGAAAAGATTAAAAGCCTTATTTATGATAGTTTGTTTGACATCCAGATTCTCCAACCGTTTGTGATCGATGCTAAGTCGAGACTGTTTCTTTATTTCCAGTCAACAAACAAATCAACGACAAAGAGAGAATAGCGGCTGCCATGGAGAACCCAGAGCTCCGGTCGCTCGTTGAGAAATGCATCCTGGAAGAAGACTGACGAACGCAACACGCACACTGCCGTCTCGTTGTGACCCGAGTGATGTACAGATAGATCGATAGCGCTCAACTTGTCTTCACATGAACGCCGACGTTAGCTCTCTGTTGAGACGGAAAGTTTGTCCATAGATCTATATCACCGAGATACGTTACTCAATGATAACAAGGCGTACATATTCGTGTCTCGGCAGTAGCTTCACACCGCTTTGCAAACCAGGAGATTTCTGCCATATTAGAAATGTATTAGTAATATGGAATGCCTTGCTTGGATTCTATTTGTAAATGTCCAATATGGCCGCCGAGGTTGGAAAAAGCATATGTTGCTATCGGCTGCAAGAGTAACGTATCTCGGTGAGGTGATATATATCCATGGTTGGGCCGCCTTGCAGTTGCCGAGCACTGTTGTCTGGCGACAGGAGATTGAAGTACCAATCAGTGACTACGTACTCTACCGGAAATGTTTCCAAGGTTCGAGTCCCTCCTCCCCCCTCCTTTTCCCGCCGCATCTTCACAAGCCCGTGTAGGCCTCAGCATGCTGCTCTCTTATATTGGATAACTGATCAAATTACACGCAGTCTTTGTGGCGCAGCGCTAGCTAGCACTTTCCATTTTGAACCGAAAGGCTCCTAGCTCAAATCTCGCCTCGGTCAAACTTTTTTGCTGTCCTGAACAATATGTCTGATAACATTCTAATTTGTTACTTCATATTCCAAAATACTGTACTAATCTATAATTTAGTGAGCTAATATTGTGGTAAGATTCATCGTTTTGTAGAATTATTGGTTAGGTAGGGTTTCTATCTTTGTGAATATTTTTTTCCATCATATCTTGCTTAGGTTCAGTTGAAAAAGGTTTGATCTATATTTTACTCAAAGAAGAAACTATATTCATGGTTTATTTTGCCAAAAATGAAGAAAATTTGACTATTGTGTTGAGGCCTATACGAGATTTTAAAGATCCCCCCCCCCCCCTCTCACCTGTCGCTCATTCAGGCGACTCACCGCTGTGGAACCAGAAGTCCAGTCGGGTGTGGGTTCAAGTGCTCAAAACTCATGAGACGCGGGCTTTTCATCAATCTGTCATCTGCTCATTCAAGTCCCCAAATAACCTGGCTGCTGGTGGGGATGTATAGCAAACTGAAATCATCTCTACTTGGATTCGTCCAATCAACGTGCGAGTATCAACGGACTCTTGAGACACGTGATGACAGATGCTCGCCGAACGAACCAGGGTTGAACCACGATTGAAACTACGACAGGTTGAAACTGAACTACGTTATGCAATGTGGCGGCTACAATATCCGCTGTGCGATTCGGCTGAGCAAATGTAGCGTTCATGCGAGGCCATCTTTAGTATATATTTTATTACCTTTTTACAAAAATGTGAACGGATTGTTTTTTTTTATATAATATATAGTTTATGGTTTTCATGACTGATTAGGTGTAGGTCTGTACTGTGTTCTAGAAATTATCTCTATGAATAGGATGAATTTCATTTATAATATGTTATATGTATATATTCTTGAATTAAAGAGATGACGCTATAATGTGTTTATATTTTGTGAAAATCACCCGTTTTTTTTTGTATGTGATTTTATTTAAACCAACCGCACTTCTGGTAATTCTTCAGGGACCTTGTCTATTGCACCTGAATGTATTGTTAGTTTGTTACTAATAATATTCCAAACATTTCAAACAAAAAATGAAATGGTTTTAAATATTGTAAATAGTAGTTTCAAATGTTGGTGTATAGGTCAGAAATTTGGATTGTCCATCCAACCCAAAACTATCTCCTCACAACTTCTATTGAAGACGTATAAATATATCGAGAGTGTTTGAAATTCAACAGGTCTCCATGAGATTACAAAAGTGAGAACAAATTGACACGGACATTATTCTGAATAACTCGAATGCTGTGAAGGCAAAATATGAAGCAATAGGTAAGATGATTGAATTTTTTTATAGAAATCGCTTGGGTTGACAGGAAAAAGTACTGTACTTGGAAATTTATTTGAATGTTGAACGTCTCTATGTGGAATTTTCACTCTTCGTTAATCTAACACGTTCCATGTAAAGAGTTATTTCTGTTGAATCATCACAATATCATTGGATGTTTATTCATCAGTCACTTTGATCAGCATTCGAATTTTCAGATGTAGTTTGTTATGGTGACCCACCAACAGCGTAACATTTTCAGTGTGAACTTGACATGTAAGCGATCTTAGTGGCTTTCTGGACCAACATTGTGGTGAAACTAATTCATAGTTCACACCATTCACAGAAGTAGCTTATAAAACACTGTTGATTCATGATAAACATTCACAATATGTGACGTGTTATTTGCATGTAACGGTACACGCTGTGAGGTGAACATCCATGGCAGAAATATCGAGTTTTTTGTTACGTACAAGTGATTTTTCCAACTTTGTTATAAAAAAAATAAACTTTATAATAAAATGAGCATATTCGACAAATCATTTATCGAATCAATACAAATAAATCCAATTTAAATCAATTATATATAATATTCTTTCGTACTTTTCCCGCACGCACGTGACGTATGACGTCATGACATTGATGACGTCGAATGTTTATCTGGCCTTGTTTTTAAATGGACGTCATTACTTGCTTACTTGCACCTATTTTTGGAGTGTGACGGGCAATGACTCAAGACTGTCGAGTGTTTTAAATCAGTAATACCATGGAAAATTAAATATCTCACCATCATTTTGGTACATCATCTTATACAATTGAACTACGCCAAGTAAATTTATCATCAATATAGGTTAGTATTTAGGCCTGCTAGCCTACCTGTTGAATGTGGGAGGCCCATCCCCTTTTTGTTGGCCTAGGCCTAATTAATGACTTTTTTGTTTCACCTCACTGCGTAGGTCTACGCACTTATAGGCCTAGCCTAGAGCCGAGTGACACTTCAGATTCTACATTCACGTGGGGCCAGTTGCAGCAACAAATAAGGCCTCTGAAACCTTGGGAGATCAGAAATGACATCGATGCCAGTATATAATCCGGTAAGAATAAGTTATAGGTCCTAGTAGTTCTGTCATCTGTGTTTTACCACAGTTCCCTGTACTTGGACTTGGTCTAGACCCAGCTGAATGTGTAAAGGCACTAGGCCTAGTTGATGGATAAATATAATATTTTATGAGTGGTTTTGTGGGGTCTTCAAATAATATGCTGATCGTTTCGTCGTTTGGCATGTGTTAAATGTGCATGACAGTAGTTTACGATTTGTCTGACACTTGAGTAGATTCCAAAGAGGCGAAGAGATTGTGTTGACGTGCGACTAGGAACAGGGAGCATTAGGTTGGGTTCAAATGCCATTTTCCTAAAATTCATTCATAAATGTATTCATATGCAGTTCAGATGTACCGTATGTGTCTAATCCAATTGACTCAAAATGTTGAATTCACTCGATATTAGGTCCTACCGTTCTTTATCAAAGGGCATTTCAATCTGTCATTCGCAGATTACATGTGCATTATATGTGTTGGTGATTCTTCGCTACACATAGGCCTATGTGGTTGACCTTTGCTGGGAGAAAAATGTTCAAAGTCCAAGTGACATTCTGTATTTATAAGTGAAAATGTTCTCAGAGTCTTTCCTTTTACCTCCTTTCCTCTAATTTTTCTCAGGGCGTAATACTTTCACCATCTCACTGGGCTTTCTCTTAATAGTCCCAATGTCTTACTAATATAGGAGCTAATATGGACCTACGCACAATAATACAAATCATTTGTGCTAGATCTAATATTGGCAGCAAAGGATTTTCAAACACGAGTAACTAACTTACTAACATCCTTTTCAACAATATTATTACTGGTATTATTAACCTCATAAATGAGACTTTTTGATGCTAGATTGATGCTATTTTTTTATTTTTGAAGTAGACACTGCTAGAAAACAGATAATGTTAGCTCTGATTTCACGCTTCTAAATGTAAGCGCACAATCATCTGTTTCCAGCGCATCCCGTACCAGGGCGTGGTGGAGCATGGTTTCACGCCGGGCCGGATGGCCAAGATCCAGGGCACGATACCGCCGTCTGCCACCAGGTTCGCTGTGAACCTGCTGAGCGGGCCGAACACGAGCGGGGGAGACGACATCGCGCTGCACCTGAACCCGAGGCTGACGGAGAACCGCATCGTGCGCAACTCTCTGCAGCGCATGGTCTGGCAGCAGGAAGAGAGCCACGGCGGCGGCATGCCTCTCGTGCGCGGGCAGGGCTTCGAGATCATCATCCTCTGCGATCCGCATCATTTCAAGGTCACAATTAGATATACAGTAGAACCTCGTTTATAAGTTTTACTGACTGTTATGAAAGACTGTTATCGGCGGCGGAAATTTATGGTCACCAACAGCACAGTCCTGGTGTTGAAGTTCATTGGTTATAAACATTTAAAATGGGGTGGTAAGATCGCCCTTGTGGTGCCCCGTCCAAACGATCGTATCTTTCATCCACAGCCTTAATTGGGGAACAATGATTTTGTATCAAGTTTCGATGTTATTAAAAAAACAAAAAGTTTTACGTTTATACATTCACCATATTTATAAGTTTCATTTCTTGATCCCACCCATATTTTCCTCATGTTGAGTAGTTCTTTTAACAAGTTATTATTGTACATTATTGTAAGCTGATTACTGTACCAAACACTAACGGTAATAGGATAGATGGTAAAATTGGGGATTGATTTGAAGAATGAAGGAACCAGAACAAAAAAAAATGACTTGACATAAGTTTAACATGTCAAAGGTAATCAATAGAAAACAAAACATGGAATGAAGAAAAACATATTTCAAATGGCAAGTTGGCCCGCTACAGTTCGTTATATATTCGTTGTAACGTTTTCGTTTGTAACTGATATTCGTTGTAACAGGACAGGTAGGGATTGGAATGGGCTTAGTAGAAGTATACTTGAGGAGGATGAAATAAGGTTGAAGCTATTCCGTCAGAAGGTTAGGGAGGCGATAGGATAGGATTGATAGGGAACTTGCCACCGCGCATTTATGTGCAACTGCAAGAGTTAATAATAATAATAATAATAATAATAATAATAATAATAAAACAATTCTGGATAGGCCTATTTCACGATGTTTTCTTCAAGTTTGTGGGAGAATTTTTTTTTTTTTCATTCTGATGTCAACTGATTTTTTGGGGGATTTTTTTATGTTGATTCTGATGTTTTGTTTTTTGGATGTTTTGAATTTGTGGAAGAAGAACTTGGTTTGTAAAGTGCGGTGTTGTGTTTGTCTCAGGTAGCAATCAACGGGCAGCACTTCTGTGAGTTCGTCCACCGCCTGCCGTACCAGCGAGTGAGCCACATCTCTATCGACGGCGACGTCATCGTCTCGCTGATCGCCTACGAGGGGGGCCAGGTCACGACCGGGGGCTTCGGGGCTCAGCCGCCCATGGGCCAACACCCTGGCGGTGAGTTCATTGAAAAATGCTTATTTACAGAAAAGTATTAGGCCTATTGGAAAAATTTCCCTCAGCTTTTTCCATGCTTCTTTGTCATTGGTTGATTTTTTTTTTCAATTACCATCGAAATGAGGAAAGAGGAGGAAGCAAGATAGGGGATAGTCAACCAAGGAGAGGAATGGAGGCAGGTGCTAGAGGAGAGGTGATGGGAGGATGGTAGAGGCAACTTGGGTTAAGAGAAGAAGTCAAGGATGTTAGTAGTGAAGACGATTGTACCACTGCTACCAAAATTCTATGGATCGCTTACATCTTTTTTGCTGTACGATTGGTAATGATTAGTATGGGCCGGAAGACTTTTACACTCAGTGTATGTCCTGTACCCATCGTACTACCTACACATGCATCGCATAAATTACTCACGAAAGTATATTTAAATGTAATTACGATAAGAACAAGTGTGCGTGCATTCCATAGAAATCAGGAGAAAAAGAGTTTTAATGGTTTTATAATTTATGATTATATGCATTATGCATAAAATAGCATGTTTACTTTAGTGCTCTTCTAAGCTGCAATTAACTTAAAAGAATTGGGATAACATTATTCCATATATCAAATGAAATGTCGTCACGCATGTGTACACGTAATAGATGTAAAAGACGTAAAACGATATGCTAAAATGAAAAATATACAAAGGTTCATTTATCTTTGTAATCGTCACGTATGTCAAGAGTATATGTAAAGTATATGGATACAATTGCTCGAGGCATATTTAGGATAAGAGGGGTGGGTGGGGGGGGGGGGTACTTGTTGCATGGAGACCTCGAGGGGGTAAACATAGCTTCAGGGACCACTGTGGTCTCCTCCCGTCAATACGGTCACTGACTCGACCGGTCGACTTATGCATGATGGTTAACAGATTGAACATTATTGAACAGATTAATTTGATTGAACTGCTACCAGTTCTACTGTACCACCTGCTTTCTACAGAAACTGTATACAGGTATACTTTTTTGGGGCCTTTCTTATTTGAAACTTTGCTGGATCCCTTCCTATGCCTCAACCTATGCTAATTTAATATTGATGTCCTCGTCATTCCTTCCCCACTCTCCCCTTTCCTCTATTTGTTGCTCACTCAAGTCTCTCCCTCTCCCAACATGTCACATGACTTGTTCCCCTCCTTCTCCCCCCCCCCCCCCCCTCCCCCCTCTCTGTTCTCACCTGAAGAAACAAGACCAGCCAAGTAACAGCTAGTCATATTCGACTGTTGGTGCGTACTGTGCGATACCTCTGTGTTAGTGTCTAGCTGTTAGTGCCTACTGCGGTGCTCTTCTTGGCTTATTGGTGTAGGTAGAGTGCCAGTTATCTCTCTCTCTCTCTCTCTCTCTCTCTCTCTCTCTCTCTCTCTCCCGTCACATGTCGAGACTGTCATCATCAAATGACATCTCAACCTTGAAATTAGATTTTAATAAGAATAATGACGGTGTGTATTTTGCTGATTCTAGAAAAAACTGAAATTTATGATCTCAGTTTCAGAAATTATAATTGATTTGTTTGTCCTTCAGAGACCAAGAGTCATGACGTAGACATTACTGATTCTGTGTAGAAACATGGACATAATCGAGCATTGTCCACGTCACGACCAGGAAAAAGAGCCGGGTCCTGGCGAACAAATGAATCAATCATAATTTCTGGAATTGAGATGATTTCTATTTTTCTGTGGAATCAGGGCAATGAATATCGTCATCATTTGCTGGACTCCAGTCTCAGGAATGTGATGTTATTAGAACATGAAGAAACGAATGTCGACGTACGATATCAGTTGTGACGTGAATCTTGGATTTACCGGCCCAGTAAACACTGATTGAGCTGACAGTAACTGTCTCTTTGGATGATCCAAATATTTCTCAAGAACTTCAATAAATTGAGGACACCCTTCAAAACAACACAATCTATTTGACTTTTCTTGCTTACATATCCGGAAATAAAGTAGTGTCGGAATATATAGTTGGATAAATCAGTATGAAATCATCAATATAATAATTATTAAATTACACAAATTTGAATTCATCACATTGTAGGGGAAATGTCTGTAGGCCCACATCCTAGCCAAATAATGAATTATTATGTAAAATGGATTATTATTATGATATTTGAGCTGATTAACTTGACTGGATTGGTGGATATTTCCAGGTAACGTACCAAACATGTACCCCACTTTACCGCCCACCGCGCTGCCCGGAGCTGCTCCGTATCCCTCTCAGCCTGGCGGATACGGACAGCCCCAGATGCCCGGACAGCCCCACATGCCCGGACAGCCCGGTTATGGACAACAGCCCGGATATGGACAACAGCCCGGATATGGACAGCAGCCCGGGTACGGACAGCAGCCCGGTTATGGGCAGCAGCCGTATCCCGCACACGGCAGTACGGGATACCCAGCGGGCCAGTATGCGGTAAGCACATTGCAATCTATTTATTCAGTCTCTTTCTTCATGTGCCGTCAAGCTGGAAGTCCTGGCGGCTCGTAGTATTATATCGTATACCAGACTTGTTGAATGCTGGTATAAAGTGATGTGAAATTTACGAATGAAAATTCATATGAATCTGAATTGAATTAATTTGAATTGAATTTAACGAGTTTGATTGAATTACGTGAATAATGAAGTTCCATCTGCCCCTTGGCCATTGCATGGTACATCGGACATCCACTTCATTTTATACTTGGCTGTCAAATGCAAGTTATTTTTGAAAAAAAAAGAAAATTTTCAAGCTTATGAAAATTTCTATCATTAGTCACCCACAATAACACAATGGTATTAGCCTTGTAATCTTATCCTGTGACTCGAATAGGCTTGACTGTTGTTGTCAACGATCGTACGAGGAGATAAAACTGACAACGACTCATTAACGACAGTATACTTCACATGGTAATTCTCCTCGTTAACAACTGCTTGTGACACGCTTGTGACACTGCGATATGACTCACACTGAGGCAGACGGGGGGAAGGGGGGGGGGGGGGGGGCTTGCTGGTGTTCATCGACTCATCTGCCTTCAGTTTGATACAGTATAATTATTACAAGTATTAATTTTCTCAGTGTCTTTTGTAAACGTTTTTTTTATAAGTAACTTTTTAAAATATCGAATCGGAATGTCAGCACTTGAAGACTCCTTAAGAATTTTAAGAAATCATTCGGGAATAATCAACGTTTCACTAGGGCAGGCCTGCCACCAACTTTTTTTTTAAATCCTGTTCATGTTACCCAAAAATCCTGTAAAATCCTGTAAAAATCTCATCAAAATATCCTGTAAAATCCTGTAAATTATGCGTTACTAGTTCGAAAAATGAGGAAATTTACTTCCCCCTTGCTCTAAGGAAGCCAGCTTGGACAGCCATGTGGTTATCTTCAAGTCAAGTGTTTTCTCAGCAATTTTAACAACACAAGGAGTCCCATTAATACTATATATTATCATGTCATTCATTAGTTAACACTTATCGCACTTCAAAGTGTTGAAAGAGTCAAATTACCAAACTGGATGTTTGAATTAAAAACTGAAAAGCCAGGCAATAAATATAAATATTAGGGCCTTGAATGAAATGAATGAATTATTCTGTCTACATGCACTAGCTGGCTGATTTATTTATTATTGTTTCGTGTTTGTTCAATTTGAATTTCAGCAAAAATTACGAATAAAAGTTGACACAATCACGTCCATTATCCTAAACATTACCGCTCGGGTGTCTCGACCAGCCAGATGTCTGTCCATGACCCTGAAAAGATCCCCCGCCTCCCCCCTCATCATACTAGCACGCGCTGCACATGTGGCTGTGACGTATCTCTAGCTTGCCGGGTCGCAAGGAATGTTGATGACAAAGGATTTCACGTAATAAAATATCCAATTGTGAAAACTTGTATTTGTAATTTTTGCTGAAATTTGAATTAAACAAACACGAAACAATAATAAAGCAGTAGTTTGGACTAATTATCAGTTTGAAATTCGAAATAATAAAATTTCGAATTATCAAAACGAATTAACCTTGATATCCCTATACCAGCGGCCGGGGTCATTTCTCTGGTTCGAATTAGCGCGGAATTCGAATTAACCGAGTTCGAATTATCGAGGGTTTACTCAACTGTATTGAGTTACGCCTACACTTGCCCCGTGCGATCGCACCATCTGCTCGGTCTACCAGTACCTTATGCCCCACCCACTTGTGGGCTAGTGCGCATCGCACTTGCTCACACGATCTAGCAAGTATAGGTATGAGACTTGCAAAATTGCCGAGAAACACGTCGGCGACGAGTATTTATGGGAGAGGGGAAATTTCATCGGGATCTTTTTTGTAGGTTGTTGACCATTTACAACGTATCTGCCGATTTACCGCCGTTCATGTTCAAATATTCGTGAAGTCACAGATATCCGTGAAAATAGGCAAATTTGCTCAAAAATCCTGTACACTTTTTATACCTAAAAAATCCGTGAAAACGGAAAAAATCCGTGAAAACGGCAGGCCTGCACTAGGGTATATCACTTTTCAATTTTGTAATCACTAAATCTCCTCAGCCTATTATTTCATTCAATCCTATTTTGTTTCTACATTTTTTCTATTCGATCAGTTCCCTTTTCATGTACCAATATGTCATATTTTCAATCTATTTCTCTATACTATTCTATGTATTTTTTATACTGATTGCTATCCTGTCTTATAATATAGTCAGGGACCAATAAAGGTTTATTCTTCTAATTGTATACATTCAATATTATTGCCGACTGTAAAATACAGAATGATAAACGTCAATGAACGTAAAAGATGCATAGAGCCTACAATTTGAAAGAGTTACCATAGTTGGTACATTTAGTAATCTAATACCAGTCATCGTCAAAGAACAGTATTCTTCTAGAGAGTTAGTAAGATTCGTCAGTAAGGAATTGTCTGACTTTTGTCTTGGATAGAGGTAGGCTTGATGGTTGATATACGTAGCAAATCATTGGGAATTACTGACATCAAATAATCAGGGCTTTTTAAAAGTCGGTTGGAGTCAACGTATAAATCTCTATTTCGTCTGGTGTTGTGCTGGTGAAAATCCGAGTGCTGAAAGAGTTTCATGTGTTCTTGAACGACGACGGCTGAGTGAAAGATTTAACTCACGGGTAGAGTTGTAAGAATATAGCACTTACATTCAATGTTGGTGGTCTATTTTCATTTTTCATGCATGTGAAACGTAGCATTTTGTAGCAAACTACTGAAAAATAGGAACTGCAAACTCTAGATCAACAACTACAGGATTATCGACGGAAATGCCACATTGTTTTGGATGTTCTAGTCTGAGGCAGGAAGCTGTTTGAATACCACTTATTGTTAAAGATTGTTTGAGGAAAGAGGTAATGATTCTGAGCAATTATAGGCTTATAAGATTGGTTTATAAGTTGTCCATGTAATGGATAATATTTTTATTACAGAATACTTTTCATGTATTTGTTCAGTGTTTGTAATAATATCATGTATTATGAATGAAATGTGAAAATAGCAGAACTTGCTGATAAACAACTGAACTGAACGGAAGAAATAAATGAGAACATTTGCTGGTATCACACTTTCATCTCATCGCCACATTAGTATGTGAGTGGAAAAGTGTGATGAGAAGGTAAAGTGAGATAAACTGATTCAAGAATATCAGTCGTCTGTCTTGTGCGAGATAATCGTTTTCTCAGTTCGATTCTCCTCATGTATCAAGTACGTCGGGTGAGCGGCCCGTTCACAACGCAAGGCTAGCATTACCGCGTAACGCCAACGTGAGAAATGTTTGCCTCATTGGATTTCCTTGTTCTATTAGCAACCACCACTAACCATAACGCTGAGATGAACATCAACATGACAGCTTGCAAGCTCCAAGCTCTCATGTTGACGTTACTGTAAAACATGAGAATCAGCCAATAGAAACCTCCAATATGTGAACAATGAGAGACAAGTGGTGGTAAACCAAACTACCTGGACTGATCGCTAGGTCCACTTCGACGGTCGAAGGGGCAGTGACAAGGGCAATAACCTTGGCTGATTGGCTAATATTTTCGTGTTCTACGTTAATGTTGGTGTGTTTTGTGAATAATAAATTTGTACTTCATGTCTTTGTCGTATGTTAAGCGTTAGTACTACATGTCACTGTTGATGTCATAATGCATTGTGAATGCGCCTTCAGTGTAACATGTTGATGTTAGTGTTGTGAATGCGCCCACGAGGAAGAGTCGTGTTGCATTGTGAATGCGCCTTCAGTGTAACATGTTGATGTTAGTGTTGTGAATGCGCCCACGAGGAAGAGTCGTGTTGTGAATGTGCCCTCAGTGTAACATGTTGATGTGAATGCGCCCACGAGGGTATGGTCGAGCTAACAGCGCGCAAGTGTCCGTCATGCTGATGTGCCTGTTGTGTTGTCTTGCAGCCTCCCACGTCTAGCTACGGTGGTAACCCAGCGGCCAGCTCTGGCTTGGGGGGGTTTTTAGATCAGGCAGGTGCTGCCCTCTCGGGAGCTCTCAGAACTAGGGCCGGCGGCTTCATGGGCGCCGTGAGTACCAACAACTTCTAAGCTTGCCGTCATTTAACACGCTTACGAGACTTGTCGGGGGATTCCGGTTATTATCGGTTGAGAATATATTGTTGATCCACGTGACTTGGAAGTGTAGATTATGATCTAGATCCAATTAGCATTTCTGAAGCCAAAACCAGATTCATGAACCTTACTTTCATGTACTGTAATATATGTGTAAAGATATGTAGAGATAGCTTCTATTATTTCTTCTCATTGTATTCAGAATTTGAAAAGTAGCACTTTGGTACGTATCTATTATTTCAAAACAGCGTGTTCTCTGGAGCAACAATACTCTGTAGCATAGCAACAGTACGGTATCCGTCAAACTATTGTATAACATTAGTGGGCATGCATGAAAAACACCCCGGTTGATGTTTCTAGATGTCTCTATGTGTACTTATATGTGTAACTTGAGTGGCAAAGGAGAAGCAACTACCCGTATCGAGTAAGATTTCCCCGACTCGGGTTTCTGCAGATTCCCTCCGCTTGCTAAAGTGAATCGCATCGGGTCACAACCGACTTCACAATTACCGGTACGCCTACTCCTAATTGAAAGACAACCGTGAATGAAAAAGTTGAGCATGAACAAGTATAGACTTGGGTTCATGTCTCAAAGTTGCTCTTTCGTGAATTAAAAATCAAAATCAAATTTCTATTGAGAATCATGAATTGGCTCTGTTTGAGATTGCAAGAGGAATGAATTGGTCCAAAGTCTCTCCCTACGCAAATATAGTCAGTTAATTTTGATAAAGTATTGTTGTATAAATCTAACTGTGGTCACACAGCCGCGGTATCCGGCCCCCTCGTCCGCCCAGGGGGGCCTGGGGGGGTACCTGAACCAGGCGGGCGCTGCCCTAACGGGGGCGCTGGGCACAGCCGGCCTCATGAATATGATGGGCGGAGGAGTGAGTATCTCAGCACGCTTCTTGCACGTATCTAACATCGGGCTTGCGAATTAACCTTACCGTGCTTCGTGTCTTGTACTAATACATCTTTTGCTTCGTTCGCTGTGGAGCCGGGAACTAACGCTCGAGTGATTCTGGCATCGTATTAACCACTTGACGGTCGCGGGCGCATATACGCGTTCTCACACTTTCCGATGCGTTTCATTTGATATCTTGACGAAATGACGTCGTATTTAGATGGGACTTGTTCTGACATCTGGGAGATGGATTGAGTGATGAGTGTTCTCCTCACTTTCGGCCGATGGAATACGCCAATGTATTGGAAAATGATGAAATACAGTCACTTCAGCTGTTCTCCAAAACATCATTCCAGGCTATATGTGTCAAACTGACAAGCCTCTAATCGCTAGATAATTAGGTGATATCGGCGAATGTCTTGTTTCACATATCAAGTATAATAATTGATGAGCGTAGCGAAGTCTCCATCCCACTCTTATAGGGCTTTGTCTGTGTGTTTTTTTTTTTTTTTTTTGTAAGCACTCCACAGGTTGCAAGGGTTGACTGATGAACATGAAACTTTTTTTGTACACGCAAACTCATCCAACTTAGAACTGTATAGTTTTTGGGATGAATCGGTCGGACCGATTTTGAGAATCATCATCTCAAAGTTTCTAAAAACCCCATAAGATTTGGCTGGGCGGAAAATGTTGAAAAATAAAATCTCTCCAAATGGGATGAAATTTTCTCTAAATGTGTATACATAGATTTTACACATTAATACGATTTTGTGAGCAATTCTGATCAGTCGTTTTGAAGATAAAAAATAAAATGACTGATAATATTCATAAAATATATCATAAAAATTGTGACAGAATTAAGTTGTTGAGATTCACTGCTTTCTAGATTCAAGAGTTGACCAACAATGAAGTATTTTTTATATGCGTCAAGGTGTGTAGAATACCAGAGTCAATGAAGTGGCAAGAGTAGAACTACTTTAACGACTTTAATAGCTTATTCAGATATCAAGGTGTGTAGAATACCATAGTCGATAAAGTAGCAAATGTAGGACTGTTATTATACCTTATTCAGATATTTCGCTCATCTTACAACGCATATTTCGCGTTTGACTAGTATACCAATTCAACTGAACCACTTGTTTCTGCTATGAATGTTATGTGAGGCCATCTAAACACGAGTATCTACACAGTGTGAGCTGAGATAACCCGGCTGTGGACTTGACAGCCGAGTTACTACATGTCATCACCATACCTTCCGGGCCGGGTCATTTCCAGCTTTCACTGCACATATGGCCTTTCCTAACATTCGTAGCAGAAACAAATGGTTCAATTGTACAGTGAAGCCTCTATGCATCGTTTCCAGATCTACCGTTTTCCTGGATGTATCATTCATTTTTTCTAACCCCACTCACCTATAATCAATGTTGAATTTTCCTGGATGGATAGTTTTCCTGGATTGATGGTTTTATTTTCCTAGTCCCTTGAAAAACGATGGATAGAGGTTTCACTGTAGTGATAATTGTTCTGGTCCTACTGATATGTAACACAATGAATTTGCCGATAACTCTGTTGTATAGGCTTGTCAATTCGACACGTGTGAGGAGGCAAAGCCTAATACGAGGTTTCTAAATAACAGCTGACTGTATTATACTATTTTTCGATACATTATTGTATTTTATCAGCGTAAATAATCAACATCGATTGATTTCTGAATGCATTTCCTAGATGTCGGTACAAGCCCCAGGCTGTCAATATGACGTAATGCTGTCGAGATGTTGAATGCAATGTCTTGGAGAGTTTCGGGACATGTACATGCCTCGACAGTCGTCCAGGGTAAAGTAGGGGTTGAAAGATAATACGAAACCAGCAGCTTACCTCAAGACGGGAGTCAAGCTACTAATCGTGGTGGCCCCTTGAATACTTGGGCTATTGTATCCACCAAAGAGAGTCAGTCACAAATATTGTTGTTATGTTTATAAGAACATAACAGTATTATTACAAGTGTTTCAATTTCTCTTTTCTGGCTGTATAGCTGTGATTTTTTGGGGGGTATCTTACTATCTACGATCCATCAGGATGAGGTTTACAAGGATGAACGCTGTTACATCTTTCAGAAGCACTGAACACCGGTGCCTCTTTCTCAATCTTGTTATCTATAATATCGCTAGTAAGTTTTATCGTAGGAACTATTCGCAAACTTGTTATTTTAGTTGTTGTTATCGGCGCAAAATAACCTCGTCGTTGACGTGCCGTAAAAGCACACAATTCAATTCAATTCAGAAGCACTGAATACCTAGAAGACATCACGACCTCGGAACTAGATTTTAACAGATAATCACGATAATTAATTTCCCCATTTCCAGAAAAAACTAGAAAACATCTCAATCAAAGAAATGTCAATTGATACCTTTGTCCTCCAGGACTTGGCCCTTTTTTCCGAGTCATAACGTAGACATTACTCGCGGTAATGCCAATGACATTATGCGTTGCCAGTTGACAGTCATCATGTGATCATCACAATCAGATGTCTCGATTCACATTCATGTATTCTATTCATCAGTGTGAATAAACATCTAGTCAAATCAATACAGTGCTACTTTTAGTGTCAGTTACAATCTAACCTTGCACCATCACCAAACACTCCACAGTTTATCCAAGACTCATTGTCTTGCGATGACAGATAACTTGATGATGATTACTGAAAGTGCGTTGATGATTTCTAGTTAACTCTAAAATTAGGGAAATGAATATTGTAATTATTCGTTCCAATCCAGTTACAGGCCTGTGATGTCCTCCGAGGTTGCAGCAATATTCTGTAATCAGAGATTAGATTGATTCACAGTTATTTAATTGTTCAACAACCTTCTTCTGTGGCTACGAGTAGAAAGACACACGAGTTGTATATCCTCGTACATACTTGCCACTTCTCTCGAGGTAAGCTGCTGTTCTCCCTCTCAACGCGCTCTGTTTCTTGCTCTCGTCGTACCTCGCTAACAGTACTCCCCTGACCATGTGTCTGTGCTCGGAGTGTTATCAGACTCTACTCTACTGTCGTAGCCCGTGTCAAATACTCTCCGTCGTGATCAGCAGCGATCTGTTCTTGTGACGTGTGCGGGTATAAGTCAACTGTACTGAAAAGTTGAAACCGACTGTACCAGAAACCAAGTGTCCTGAATTTCTACTTCTTGAGCAATCTGTACAGATGCCAAACTGGGGGATTTGGCTCCTCCTCTTCACAGATTGTTACCACCCATTCAATATTCCATAGGTTTCTCAGTGATGGTCGAGGTTAGGTGAGTCAGGTTTGTGTCGAATAAAATTTCTGACGTGAGGAGCAAAACCTCCCACTTCAACTCCTGTACATGTTGCTCAAGAAGTAGTTATCTAGGACAGTCAAGTTTTTGAACAGTTGATTTTTAAGACAGTTGAGTTTTAGGACAGTCAAGTTTTAGGACAGTCAAGTTTTAGGACAGTTGGTACCTTGTGGACGTGTGCCGCTATGTGAGCGAGTTGCTCTTGAATCTCTCATTAATACGTGCGTATGCGACGGTTGGGAAGAGAAGGGAAGCAAGAGAAGCACGTTGACACGCCCCCCTCCAGCTGGTCACTGATTGGTCACGTTGTTTGCCGCTAGCACGTGTCGACGTACGGGTGGAGACTCTGAGAGACGGACTGGTCGCGACATAAGGCAACGGTAAATATCTCATCAATACTGTTTGTGTTTGTCTCGTTATCTGTTCCACGTATGTCATCAGTAATTCTGACGCGTATCCAGTCTCCATACGGCGGAAAGTTCCCGTCAGGCTGATACCACAGATATAAATTATCATCTAGCTTGAATCTTGCAAGATACAAAATCAGCAAATACATTATTGGATGCAGACGATAATGGTCGAAAATACTGATGAGTCAAATTTTGTAATAACAATGGTGACAAAAAGATAATTAAAAGAAAAGATGAAGGCTTTTTATTGCTGACAAAATTCGGCAGGGCCGTTCTTACATTTAACAAGTTTTAAAAATAATTCACATAAATTTCAGAAACAAAATTAAACACACGGAATAAATAACAAAATACAGGAGGAAACATGAATACATACAGTTGTCGTACACATAGAGATATATAAACATTATGTAAACTTACAACTAATTCTCTGTAACAATATAATTATAAGTAGGTCTCTAGCAAAATATTTTCAGTAAATTTACCACCAATTTTTCAGTATATAAATTATAAATTATCATCCAACTTGAAGCATGCAAGATACAAAATTAGCGAGTGAACCATAAGACGCAGACGATATTTGTGGAAAATGCTGATGAGTAAATTTCATGATAACAACTTGGTGACCAAAAGATCACTTGCATGTAACAGTAACACTCAACATTTTTGCCGTGTATTTTCACCTCGCAGCGTACCGTTACGTACAAATAACAGATAACATGATGCAAATGTTTATCATGGATCAAAGGTATTTTTCAAGATACCGGTACTTCTCTGAACGATGTGAAGCAGTTTCACTATAATGTATCCGGACGGAAAGACATTGCGATCGTTTATATGTCACATTGACACTGACATCATTACGCTGTGGGTAGGTCCTCGTCAATCGACGATGAAGAAGTGGAAGTATAAAAGTAAATAAAAATCAATATTTTTGTTTTGAAGTTATTTCATCAGCCATACGCTATATAGGCTCTGAAGTTCAATGCTGAAATGGCAAAAGCTACCGATAATTGTCATTATGTGCAACATGAAACGATATCACAGCTTCAAATATTATTTCTCATTATTATTTTTGTGTTTTTTTTTTCAATTATTTGATTTACCACTTAGCAACCGGGCTGTCACGTCACTATCCCACCTCGCAGGGCGGGTTTCTCCCCTGTTATATCGCACAGATACTTGTGTTGAATAGTCTTCATAGCATTCGTAGCAGAAACACGTGGCTTTATTGTGTTGATATATTGTTGTAGGCCCTACTTGATATATGTGAAACAAGAAATTTGCCAATATCATTTTTATTCATCATATTAATAATAATAATAATGATAATAATAATAATAATCATTATTCAGGGAACAATATACATTGTATAGAATGTGTCACATATACAAATATCAGATAATTATCAAATGATAAAAATGAATAAGGGGTAATAGATGATGAAGGGCATTACATTACATTAGCGATACGTTTCATACATGTTCAAAATTAACAGAATTAAGATTTCAAAGACTAGTTAGACTGACACATAGAGCCAAGAACAATATTTTGGAATAAAAGCTGACTGTATAACAACATTTTCCAATACATTAGCATACCGTCTATAACAAAACAGTCAAAGTATCACTAAGTTCTCAATCCATCTCCTAGATTTCAGTACAAGTCCCATGTCAATATGACGTCATTTTGTCGAAATATCAAATGGAACGTTCTGGAAAGCGTGAGAACGCACATACGCATTCACGCCCGTCAAGTGGTTAAACTACCAGTCCTTCGTTCATCTCTCTCGGACGCAGTTTTATTGGAAAACCTTTCACCGGCTGAATTGTCGCACTCAGTTCTAAGGTCTCCAAATCTGTCATCGTGCAATCGGTCGTGACCTTGAACCTCCTCAAGAAACCACTGAGTACGCTCTTCATCTGGAGCATGGCGTACTTCTGTCCGACGCAGTTCCTCGGTCCGCCACTGAAGGGCAGGTACGCGTACGGGTGGCTGGCCCCCCCCTCGCCCGGCAGCCATCGATCTGGCCTGAACACTCCGGGATCCGGGTAATACTTCCTGTCGCGCTGCGTCAAGTAGGAGAATATCAGGACCGTGCATCCCGCGGGCAGAACGTGTCCCCCGGATAGCTCCACGTCCTCCCCGATCTCCCTGGGGAGGAGCGCCGCTGTGGGGAACAGCCTCAGGGACTCTCTGATGGCTCGCTCCAGGCAGTTCATGCGCTGCAGGTCGCCTAGCGTTGCCCCCCGGTGCTGCCCGAGGAATATCGCGTCCAGTTCCCGGTAGATCTCGGCCTGGATGTCCGGATGTATCCCGAGCAGGACCAGGAGGAAGGACATGGTCTTGGCCGTGGTCTCCAGACCCGCGATTGTTATGGCCGTTATCTCGTCGCGTAGTTCCGAGGCCGATAGAGACGCGTTCTGGTTCTCGTGCGATTCGAGAAGGAGGTCGAGAACTGATTTCAGTCTTTTATTGCTGTCGTTCACATCGAGTGACGATGTTTCTGTTCGATTCAGTTGTTCGAGTTTAGTGGATATTATCTTGTCGGTGAAATCGTGGAACACCTACGGAAATGAAAGAGTAATTAGTCAAGATCGGAAGGGTTGAACGGGTCATTGCATTCAAAAAGACTCACAGCATCAGTGTGGCATCAGTCATATTTGTGTTCCCAGGATTTAGAAGAAAGTTCAGTTCTATTTATTGAATCATTTTTTTAAAATTGTAACAATTTGTACTTTCTACAGGTGGTAGTGAAATATGTCTGTAATGTTTTCAATTTTTACGCACACAGTCAAGAAACAAACAGTTTAACCTCCAAGTTTCTCGTTTTGACACGTTTTGAATGCGCTCATAAATACAACGTGGCCAACGAAAAGTTGAAGACCAGAAAGACAAAAGACCAGTCAACAATGTGATAGGCCTATTTCAATCAATATCGTTGTTGAAAATGTGCGCGAGCTTTATTGTGCAACTCTTCACTAGTTATACTTCTTATTAGTAGATGCTTTGCTGCAACTTGTCCTGTCAATGATCAGGCCTACTACCGGGCCTGGCTCGAGGCTAGAGCTCACCTGTAATACGAGAGCCTGGTCGCGAGAGTAGCCCGTGAGCCCGTAGAGCCAGCCGAAAAGGAGCCAGGGGTGTGTAAGGCGGCGGTGTATCAGCTCCAAGCCATGCGTTATCGCTGCACCGAAGCTGCTCTCTCCGTCACGCTGCGTGTTCATATCCACCCCTGGAACACGCAACACTTTAACCCCCGTCCGTAGCTCAGTCAACCAAGACATTGCATTAGAAACTGACCGTTGGGCGTGGGTTTGAGTCCCGCATAAGCCATGGGTTTTTGTTAACGTCCTTTCAATTATCATTGCGTCATAGTCTCATTATCAACCGCTCATTCGTCCCCCGTATAACCTAGCTGTTGGTGGGGACGTTGAGCAAACAATAATCATAATCACGTAGCTTTTTGACTCATTTTCACATCTTCAAAGGGGATCACACTTCCTTAAAACTAGATTTGAATGAATAATGACAGTATTTATTTTCCTATATTTAGAGAAGGGTACCGCTCTTGTGGACCACAGTATTGTGAACCCCGATATTCTGTACCCCAAGAAAAGGATAAAGTGGACCCCAGTATTGTGGCCCACACGTTTAAACCAGAAAATTGTACAAATACTTTGGTTTTGTGGTCCCCAATATAGTGGGCCACAAAACTAGAACACGGGTGGTCCAGAATATCTTTTCCAAACGACCGAAGTGGTATTGTGGACCCCAATAAACTGATACACAAAGATTTATTGGGTTTAACAATGACAAATCTTTGTGTATCAGTTTATTGGGGTCCACAATACCACTTCGGTTGTTTGGAAAAGATATTCTGGACCACCCGTGTTCTAGTTTTGTGGCCCACTATATCGGGGACCAGAATACCGGGGTGCAGTATGTCTAACGAGCTTTGGGGTACAGTATATCTAGTTTGTGGTACACTATATCCACACGACATTTAATACACTTTTGTGGCCCACAATATCGGGGCTCAGTTTATTGGGGTCAACAATGACAAATCTCTGTGTATCAGTTTATCGGGGTCCACAATACCACTTCGGTCGTTCGGAAAAGATATTCTGGACCACCCGTGTCCTAGTTTTGTGGCCCACTATATCGGGGACCAGAATACCGGGGTGCAGTATGTCTAACGAGCTTTGGGGTACAGTATATCCAGTTTGTGGTACACTATATCCACACGACATTTAATACACTTTTGTGGCCCACAATATCGGGGTCCAGTCTACGGGCTCCCTTTAGAGAAAACTAAGAATCAACACGGTGACAGAAATTACAGGTAATCTGTTTGTTCTTCAGAGACCTTGAGTCAGGACGTAGGCATTATGATTCTTAGAGAAGACGTAGATGGAATCTAGTAATGTTTACGTCACGACTTGGAGAAGGGCCCGGTTCTGGAGGACACGTCAATTGATTGTAATTTCTGCAATTGAAATGATGATTTCTATTTTCCGTAGGATCAGGGTGATTAATATCGTTGTTCTTCATCTTGATTTAGTTTCAAGGTTATGATGTCCTTCATATTATATACTAGCAGATTATACTTCAGTGGGTTTGCAATTTTTTGTTGATAACCATTTATCGGGACTTGTACTTTGAACAACAATCATCTACGAATTATGTTTATTTTATTTTCAATAATTGATATAGGGGATATATAATTATGGTCACAGACAGCGCAGTCCTGGTGTTGAAGACCATTAGTTTTGAATAATCAAAATGGGGTGGTAAGATCGCCCTTGTGGTGCCCCGTCCAAACGATCTCATCTTTCATCCTTAGCCTTAATTGGGGAACAATGATTTTGTATCAAGTTTCGATGTTATCAAAAAAATATATATATAGGGGCCTAATGTCACTACCGGTATATTTTTCCGTATTATATTTGTGAATATCACTCATTTTATATTCAAGGGTGAGCATAATTTTCAATTCTCACACCTCATGGCTTTAAATATTTTTCCAACAATTCTAAGATGACATTACATCAATTACTTAGTAGGATCCTTATTATTACAATTTCCATCTTGAGAATTGCTATCGAGCGCGTTGCTTGTGACTTCCGATCTTGTGTTTCCAACGTCGCTTGGATTTTCCTCAAGAATGTTCGGAGAGCTCGTTGTTCGAAAACTAACCAACTATTATCTGGAATTTGCATGCAGTAATTGGATATGGTATTATTTTGTTTCAACGACCCTCGTTCAGATTTCTATCAAAGATCTCACGAGTGTCAATAATTTAAAAAAGGTATCCCCATCAGCCGTATTAGTATTGCAGTTTCAGAACGTGAATACGTATCTATATTTGTTGCTCATATTTTTGTTTGTGTTTCCACTAATCGAGTGAGCGTATTATGAGACCAATGTAGGTCACACCAAACCATAACGTCAACCAATAACATGTTAACAACTCACCTTACCCCGGATGCATGCGCACTTTACATCCTCAAATTTCAAGATTGAAATATTTTCCAACCCCGTCTCGGGCTAATATTACGTGTTGTTTATTTGTTGGTGGTAGAAGATATGATATGATATTCTCTTTTGTTTCATTTGGAACTGGGGAAATGATGCTGGTGAGTGGTTTGTGCATGACACGTTGTTCTGGTACTAACATAGGTAGACACTGCTACACGCTTCACTTGCTTTCGAGTCCTCGGGAGTCGATTCATCGAGATATCAGTTTCTTGGTGTTACTTTTCAATCAAAAGAGCTACCTACTTTTAACATCAACGAGTCTCATAATTCAATATCAATAAATATCAAATATCAAGTTATATATGGTATAGTTGAAATCAAGTTCAAGAGTCCACGGGAGTCAATTTAGTGAGATATCAGTTTCTTGGTGTTACTTTTGAACGGGATGAGATATTAGAATTCTAATATGCGAGAAACACAGATAATTATGATAGCTTCAAGATGATATAAGTTATTACTATTTGAGTCACGTTGCATAACTGTGAAGCGTCCACAGCTAAAAAAAACATATTTCAGCTGTCGACGCTTCACAGTTATGCGACATGAATCGTTCTAACTTATATTATCTCAAAGCTATTATAATTATCTGTGTTTCTTGAGTATTAGAATTTTGATATCTCATACCGTTAGAAAGTTATGACCAGAAAACTGATATCTCGCTAAATTGACTCCCGTGGACTCTTGAACTTGATTTCAACTATACCATATATAACTTGATATTTGATATTTATTGATATTGAATTATGAGACTCGTTGATGTTGAAAGTAGCTCTTTTGATTGGAAAGTAACTCACCAGTTGTCTGTGGCTCAATATATCTGACTGATTTGCAACTCTTGAGTCACCTTAGTTAACTCAATCTTGTCAGTTAACAATATAAATCTCATGGTCTGTTCACACGGGGCATTGGAATGCCAATCCTACAGAGTTGAATCTTCTATCGCCAGTGTTGGGTCGTTCAGACAATGATGTCATTGCGACGATGCATTGTTTAAAAGTCGAATATTTTCATTCATCAACTTTCTCAAATTGGTGTCATCTGTTGTTATGGATTTTCCATATCGATCAAGTCCCTTTATTCAATGAAGACACGGCAATAACTTCACAAATTGTTCGTGAAATTTGTCGTACAAGTACTGGGCGGCCGAGTTTTATCGTTCTGACGTTCTATTGGTCAGTCATGTAGGATTCAACTCTACATAATTTAAATATAGAACCCCTTTCTATCCGAAGTATCACTTAATTCAAACCCTAACTATCCAGAATCTTACACCATTCAGGCATGCAGTGTTGACGTTTAAGCGCCTACACTGGGGTGTTTCGTCGCTCAACAACGTAGGATTGGCGCTACAGTGTCACGTCTGAACAGGTCTTCACAGTCATTCAGCTTCTAGTTGCTATCGGGTGCTGACCGTAGGTTCAGGAGTAGTTTAGGAAGGTTCATTAAAACAGAAAGCAACAGTTCCCAATGAGACGTCTCTCTTCAGGACCCTTGCCTGATACATCCCATGCTAGGACTAGCTAGCTCCAAGAGGCTGGGAGTTTGATTGGTCGATGTGTACTAGAAGAGCTACCTGGCATGACAACATGTCTGGTCTTTGTTTATTTCCACTGTTTTTAGCACACAATCCCAGCCCTCCTTTGAGGTGGGCTTCGAAATGTGATAAATTATTCAGTCCAAGAGACCGTGGATTTGTTATTATGATATACTGTCATTGTTGGTAGCTCTCTTAGTGAACATTAACCAATGAAAGTCCTAGCCTCTTGGAGCTAGCTAACCCTAGTAGGTTATGCCGAGTGGTTTATCAGGTCAGGACTTGGCGAGCTATAGTGACGTTCTCCGCGGGAACTCCCCGTACGTTGTCGCTAACGTTGTGTGTGTCGTAGGCCCGCCAGCCCACCCCCCCGGCGGCCCGTCCAGGGGGCAGCGGCGCCACTGCAGGCTGGGGCGACGCCCTCTCGAACCTCACCAGCAGGGTCAACGACCTCAACTCCCTGAAGAACCTGATGGGGGGGCTGCAAGGCAAGAAGTTCTGAAGCGGCTGTCACAACAGCACAGGCTTGGAATCGTTAGACAAGACAAACCTGGGCTCGATCTGAATCAATAATGAAGCTATTTTCTCCCTGATTAAAAAAAGAAATAATTCATCATCTCAATTTTAGAAATTTTAATTAATTTTTCTATTTGTATTTATTGCCGGCTTGTATGAAGCACGATCCGAGAATCGTATTTAAACGTTGTCAGATATAATTATAAGTAGATTGAAAACACTTGATTGAAATCGTCCAGGGTCGTAAGCAATTATAATTGTGTATAATAATTTATAAAAATATAAAAATTTATTTGTTTATAAAAACGTAAATAATTGTGGCGTGAGCGTGACTGAATTCTGTTTGCTGCAATATGAAATTATGTGATGGTTACTCGGAACCTTAGGATTCTAGGAGGATGGATTGGAAATGAATTGGCCAAGTTCTCGTTGGCTTATGAATCACAAACTTTACGTATTCATTTTTCAACAAGTTTTAAAGGATCAATGTGATTTTTACCTCTTATGCCGGCCTTCCATCAACGCGATTTGCGTTTCGCATTCGCAAGGCGGTGGAATTGAGGCGAGCTCAACAATCAGAAACCGTGTAACATTTGTCACTGATTGGTCGTTTCATCATCAAGGTGGCTTAAAAAAACGCTTAGCAAATTCGCAATCCGAATAACGCAGGTGTGGAAGCCCAGCATAAGTCAAAATCTCTGGAGGACAAATAAATTATGCATGATTTCTGAATTTGAGTTGATGATTTCTAGTTTTCTCTAAAATTAGGGAAAAAATGGCCTCATTCATTGAATTTGAAACGTAGCCCCTGGGCTGCAATGTCCTTCAAGTCTGTCTGTCTGTACAATAACTTTTGTTTGTGAAAACACCAGCTGGTTGAAATGCCTCCCAGCCCGGTGTAGAAGATTCTCATAATGTCGTGTTGCTATTGGAAACCACAACAAGCTGGCTTCTAAACAATTAGTCTTGTAGTGAAAGTATTGATCGCTACGTATTGCTTCTATTGTCCAGTGTCTAGTGTTTCTCATTTGTTTCAACTTGGCCAGTGTTGTTTGATAAAGGCCCATGTTCTATAACATTTGGTGGCTATTCATGGCATACCTCTGCTGAATACTGCAAGTCATGTAGTAATGTCTTCTCATTGTGTGGGGAAATATTGATAGTTTGTCTTCAACACATTGTACCTAATCATACCTATTGATATTCAATAAGCTACGTAACTCAGAGACGAGAAATTGATGTACAAACTTATTTTTTTAAAAGAGAAAGTATTTTTCTATGAAAGTATCAAAGAGCTGTGGGGACAAATAACATTGACAGCTGATCATGGAATGTGGGCCGAGCCATGGTATTGCATCATGACCAAGGATATTGATAAACTAAAATAACTATTTAATGAATGTATAGATTATGAAATAAGAAAAGTGCCTTTCAAGATAGTGCTCATTTTAACCACACAGTTATAATTACTATGCTCTAATGGGATTTGGAAGTCTAGTTGTGGTTCACCCACGTAGCGTATTTCAAACACTGAATTTTTGTACTAAATATCAGGAAATATCCATGTCTGTTTGTGTGATATGATTTAGTTTTATTCTAGTTTGATTTCAAGTATAGGCCTTGACTTCAGGTGATTAACAGGAGGAGTGTTTATTAGCATAATTATAACCAAAGATCATAAGAAATCAAAATGTATGTATATGAAATGAATTAATTATTACCATAATTTATACCAATTACTAGAGACTTATACAAATAGCAATTGCTCTAAAAGCAATGAAACCCAAGGTGCTTCAATATTTACATGAGTCTAATATTTCTACGTGTCTCAATACGTATATTCAATCTGGCTTGATCATATATTTTGATAAGGCGGCAAAGCGCTGCAATCGTCTGATTCCGCTATGGCATTATGAATGTGAGTAAAAGGGTGAAATCAGTGGGGTTATTTGGAAAGCCAAAGTGCAGCTGTGAATGCAGGCGGCAGATGAGACATAGCTCTAACCTGCCTGTGGACACTTACGTACTGAACATATCAGCTGGGATATTTCTCTTGTTATGGTTTACCGGTACCATACTGTTGTCGCGCTACATAACACGGGTGTTTCAAAATAGCAGCTGCACCAAAGTGCAGCTGTGAATGCAGGCGGCAGATGAGACATAGCTCTAACCTGCCTGTGGACACTTACGTACTGAACATATCAGCTGGGATATTTCTCTTGTTATGGCTTACCGGTACCGTACTGTTGTCGCGCTACATAGCACGGGTGTTTCAAAATAGCAGCTGCACCAAAGTGATACTTTTCAAATTCTAAATGTCACACAAATTGAAACTTGCAGCTATCTCTACATGTCTCTAGCAATTATCTAGTTACCAATTACCTATATTTATATAACATCTAAACCATAATGTATTATTGTTAAGATAGGACTAGAACATCTTGTTACGGTACGCTAACCTAGCACATTGTTTGTTACATATGTCCATTGCAACCAAATGATATGACAAATAATAAAGTTTTCCACACGTTTTACATGTGTACTTCTATTTTGTTTTCTGTCTCACTTCTCTGTGCTATATAGTCAATATGATGACATGGTCGATGGACCGTTGGGATGAGAGAACATCTGTGGGTGACATTTGACGCTCAGAGGGTCCCAAGGCCCATTCAGAATGCGATACGACATGTGACACTAACGCCTATCGTATGACGAGAACATGAGGTCTAAGCTATCTGTTCACAAAACACACCAACGTTAACATAGAACACTGAATAACAACCAATCAGGATCCAAGGTCATCACCCTCGTCACGGCCGCCTCGACCGTCAAACTGAACCTAGCGACCAGCTCAGGTTTACCACCACTTGTCTCTCGTTCAGATATTGAAGGTTCCTATTGGCTGATTCTCATGTATCACAGTATAACGTCAACATGAGAGCTTGGAGCTTGCAAGCTGTCATGTTAGTGTTACGGCTAGTAGCGGTTGTGAGCAGACCGGGGATATTCCATCAGACGAACATTTCTAGCGTTAGTGTGTGACTTGTTGATGTGAGCAATGCATTGTGAATGGGCCTTCAAGACCTGCTCTAGAAAGTCTGTTTGAATTGATGTCAGCTCACCGGTACCGGTACTTCAAACCTACTCTCATTTCTCCTTCGTTATTATTTCCGTACTCGAACGAGAATCAGAGATAGCTAATATCTGGCTTGTTGAGTCCAACGTAATGTCCAGCTTGATAGTTCAGCTGCTCTCGAAACAGAGGCTTGTTGTACAATAATCATCAAATAAAAACACAGATAATAGGTCTGCATTAATTGGGCAAAAACTTGTTGATATTTTCAGACATATATTGTGATTTTTGTCATGAATACAACTTCAGAATTTCCCAATTTACAAATATAAACCATTATTTTCAATGCTGGTAATGTCCGGATATACATCACAGAAACGATTTTCACTTATAATGTGTTCCGGAGGCGGAAATGTATGGTCACCAACAGCGCAGTCTTGGTGTTGAAGTTCATTGGTTATGAATATATTTAAAATGGGGTGGTGAGATCGCCCTTGTGGTGCCTCGTCCAAACGATCCCATCTTTCATCCACAGCCTTATTTGGGGAACAATGATTTTGTATCAAGTTTCGATGTTATTAAAAAAAATGAAAAAAAATTATTTCCACCCACTCACAAACTATCAACTGATGTGGATCGTGCACATTCTATGATAGAGCCTTCTTATTCCTTCATTCAATGGATGTTCAATTCAATTGAAGTTGATATTTCTGCCAGTTGAAGTTTCATTAGAGATGTAGGAATTCAGTATCGGTGCTACGTAATGAAATTGCCCATCAATTGTAAATATTCCACAAGGATATAGATTTTTTGTTTTCTTCGTGTATTACACTACAGTGAAACTTCTATGCATCGTTCCCGGATCCATCGTTCCCGGATCCATCGTTCCCGGATCTATCGTTTTCCTGCATCTATCATTCATTTTCTCTAGCCCCACTCCCATATAATCAATGTTAAATTTTCCTGGATGGATAGTTTTCCTGGATGGATGGCTTTATTTTCCTGGTCCCTTGAAAAACGATTGATGGAAGTTTCACTGTATTTTCATTAATTCAACATCACATTCAATATCACGTTTTTTGACCATGAATTATTTTTCAGAGCATTTAGCTACATTTAGCTATCTGTGAAAATATACACAGTTTTGAAGCTGCATTCTATGAGAAATTGTTCTTGAAAAGTGTGTTCAAATATGAAATAACCGTGAAATCTAAAGACCGTTTGTCAAGTTGAGAAGTCTCGTTATCTCTCTCCTCGAGTAACGATCACCAGTAAGTGGTATTCAAACAGCTTCCTGCCTCGGACTAAAACGTCCAAAACAATGTGGCATTTCTGTCGGTAATCCTGTAGTTGTTGATCTAGAGTTTACAGTTCCTGTCTTTCTCTAGTTTGCTACAAAATGCAACATGTTACATGAAAACGACCAGCAACACTGAATGTAAGTAGTGCCATATTCTTACAACTCCACTGATGTATCATCGTCCGTCACGAATTGGTGTACAGTGAAACCTCTATTCATCGTTTTTCAAGGGACCAGGAAAATAAAAACATCCATCCATGAAAACCATCCATGCAGGAAAAAATAGCATCGATTATATGGGAGTGGGGTGAGAAAAAATGAATGATACAAGCAGGAAAACTATGGATCCGGGAACGACACATAGAGGTTTCACTGTATTCTACAAATTGACCAAGTACGCTTGTGTGAAAAGAAACCTTGTTTGTCCCTTATTGTGGAATTTCAGAGAAAATGGAAAGAAGGAAAATTTAAGATCTCCAATGGAAAAATATTATTCATTGTCAATTCATGCAAGAGCATCCTCGATTAAATTCTGTAATGACAATTTGAAAGAAAAAAATCATATTGGGTTTAACGACGAACTGTACTTATGACTACGATCTATTGGCGTCGATGAATGATATATCAGATGGTGGGATGGAAGGTTATTTTATTGGGTGTTTCTGGAGAGTGGGAAGGAGTCGGTCGTGGCCTGTTGTTAAGGAACCATCCCAGTATTGACCTGAATGACAGAGGGAAACCATGAAAAACTCCTGTCAGGATGGTCGACCATGGCGGTAATCAAACGCCGGTCTCCTGAATGACGGTTCAGTGTGCTAGCCACTCGACCACTTGTCCAAGTGTATGAAAAAGATGTGTGAATTTGAAGTAATATTCCTTACCGATGACGGTCTGGCATATTGCGTCGAGCGTACACAGCCCCATGTGGTGGTAGACGTCAAACGTCCGACCGTCAGCCTTGAGCTCCATCAAGTCCGCCAGCTCCGCGGCCTTGCCAGCAAACACCTCCACGTACGGCTCCAGAGCTCCAAAGTGGAACGCGGGGGCAATCAGGCGACGGTGGCGCCTCCAAGTGTCGTCTCGCGTCGACAGCACACTCTCCCCCACGAACGGTTCTAGCGCCAGGCACATCGGGTAGTCCCGGTTCCGGACCCGGACGTTCCCCAGGACCCGGGCGATGTCCACCGGATCGTGGATCACCACGTAGAGCCTGGGTCCGAACCACAGCCGGTAGATTGGACCGTAGCGCTTGTGATACGACAGGAAACGCTGGAATGTCTTGCACCGGTCCGAGGTTAGGAACGACGAGATGTTTCCGAGGACGGGTATTGCCGGCGGACCGGGGAATCTCTTCTCCAGCCTCAAGTACCTGAAGATGATTGTCAGCGTCCAGATCTGTCGCCACGGCCAGCAAGATAGCGCGTAGATCGTCACGGCAACTATAGGGACGGAGAGGAGGACGATCACGCTAGTCATGACTGATATAGGATGACTGAACCAATTGGCTCTGTTGGAAGGCAGCTGGTGATCTGTTGAGATATGTTCAGGGGGAGGGAACAAGGGGGGGGGGGATGTTGAAGTGTTTCATGTGATCACAATAAGAAGTGCAAGTTATAGAATATAATAGAGAAGAATATAATAGTTTATTTACACACTTGGCTGGCAGATAATAGTTGTAACAAAAGATCCCCGAGGTGTGAGCATTCAACTGATGATTGTAGTACCGTACTTGATAATGTAATATGTAATGAGGTAATGATAGAATAGATGAATGAATGTGAAAGTGAAAATAAAGAAACATTTCTCCATTCATTATACTAATCAGTAAGTTGATGATGTTCCACTTCAAAAATATACCAGTGAAGAAAACCTATTCATAAGATGAATAATATCATATTAAGTTATCAATAATTAAGATTTCATCACTATAATAATCGATAGGTTCAGATAAATATTGAAGTGAATTGTTTGTTGAGTGTCAAGGTAAACAAATCACATTGTTTCTACGGCCAAGTTGAACTCTTCCATCGTAGTGGTAGATATTCATTCAGCATTATTGCTGATTTACAATTGGTTAAATACATGTCAAGAATCAACTACCATCAACATCAAACAACAGTTACAAAATGATATACATAACTAAAAATACAATTACACAGTGGAATATGTAATCAGAAATATAATTCGAATAACAATTGAAAAAAATACAAAATACACAAATACAAAATGTTTCCATGATGTATTAAAACTGAACAGGGTTGAAGAAGTGAAGTAATTGAGAATAGCAGAGTCCACAGTGCTGGTTCCATCTATTGATGTGGCTGCTGTTGTCTCTGTTAGAGCTTAGAAAGGAAAGTCTTCATTCATCATCAATAACAACACAACGTCAGTCAGCTGTCCATTCTATCACCTGACCTCACCTGACCTCACATACGAGAGATTATCAACAATCAATAATATAGAACATGAATACAAATTACAAAATAGAATGACTTGGGAAATATGACACGAAACAGATTGGTTCACAGTATGATTTTAACATCATTGAATAATACCAAATATGAGTTATATGGAGAAACACTTTTTTTTTCGCTCTCTAAAATTCCAATTTACATATTTCACATCTTCAATTCCCACAGCCAACAATGGAATTGAGGCTTGATTGTGGGATTAATCAATATAAATTGTAATAATTACAAATTGTGTTCAAAAATAGTGAACAATATTAGTAAATTATCTATCATCTATGCATTATTAATTATCTATCTGCAAATTATATAATTGCAAAATAACTGATATATGTATTATTGTGATACTGTAGTATATAATATCATTGATGGGGATGGTTTGTAGGCCTATATAGGAGCCAGTGTTCAAATATGATATGTGAATATAGTGTTATTAGGTATCTGGTAATGTTTTCCATTCAATATATTGTATTGAAGACAAATAGAGAATGCATCATCTCTTGTTCAAGGCAGTCTGTGTCAATACAATACAATAAGCTCTCACTTCTTTGTTATACGTGGTTTGTTATAACTTCACAAAGCTTGGCCCGTCGTGATTTCTACACATATCAGGCAATGATAAGCTGCTTAGAGCTAATGACTGGAAATCCATTGAGTACCGGCACTTGTAGCTCAGTTGCTAACGCGCTCGCATCATGTGATCTGTGAGGCGAGGGGCATATCGAGCCTTGGTTCGATCTCCACCACTGTCTCTCTCCACAGGGTCATACACAGTTACCCTCTGTAGTCCAGGCTAATGCTGATATTGTTCCTACATTATGGGCCACGACTGCTTCCTTCCCATTACCTAGGAAACCTTCAACTCATCATCTCATTCATCATTCATCTGCCGCCAATAGATCTTAGTTGTCATGACAGTGTGTTGTTAAACCCAATCTGAAGTAATCATTCATCTGCTGCCAATAGATCTTAGTTGTCATGACAGTGTGTCGTTAAACCCAATCTGAATTAATCATTCATCTGCCACCAATAGATCTTAGTTGTCATGACAGTGTGTTGTTAAACCCAATCTGAATTAATCATTCATCTGCCACCAATAGATCTTAGTTGTCATGACAGTGTGTTGTTAAACCCAATCTGAATTAATCATTCATCTGCCACCAATATATCTTGGTAGTCATGACAGTGTGTTGTTAAACCCAATCTGAATTAATCATTCATCTGCCACCAATATATCTTGGTAGTCATGACAGTGTGTTGTTAAACCCAATCTGAATTAATCATTCATCTGCCACCAATATATCTTGGTAGTCATGACAGTGTGTTGTTAAACCCAATCTGAATTAATCATTCATCTGCCACCAATATATCTTGGTAGTCATGACAGTGTGCTGTTAAACCCAATCTGAATTAATCATTCATCTGCCACCAATATATCTTGGTAGTCATGACAGTGTGTTGTTAAACCCAATCTGAATTAATCATTCATCTGCCACCAATATATCTTGGTAGTCATGACAGTGTGTTGTTAAACCCAATCTGAATTAATCATTCATCTGCCACCAATATATCTTGGTAGTCATGACAGTGTGTTGTTAAACCCAATCTGAATTAATCATTCATCTGCCACCAATAGATCTTAGTTGTCATGACAGTGTGTCGTTAAACCCAATCTGAATTAATCATTCATCTGCCACCAATATATCTTGGTAGTCATGACAGTGTGTCGTTAAACCCAATATGAATACAATTGTAGGAGACTCGTAATGGCAAGAAACAGGAGTGCTCCGTCACGTCATCTCAGACAACCAATCGGCGACAAGCCAAAGAGAGCGTCAACACCAGCTCCGGAGCAGACAACTAAGTCCGGGCGGAGTGAATCAAACTCTGCTCCCTGAAGGACATCACAATCCTGGAATCAGGATTTAATAATAATGCTGATATTCATTCACCTAATCTCAGAGAAAACTGAGAATCATCTTCTTAATTTCACAAATTATAATTACTTTTATTTCCCTCTGAGACCGTGAGTCGTGAGGTAGGCATTATTGATTCTGTATATGAACAGAATCAAGTAATGTCTACGTCACGACTCAGAAAAAGGGTTGGGTCCTGGGGGGCATTCATGTACGCTTAGCAAGCTCTAGCAAGGCATGAAACCTGTTTGACAACTGTCATGGCGGCAATTTGCTATCAACTTTGCGGGGTGGTTTTCGATGATCGCAAGTTGCGACTCCTAGCATCTTTGCTAGGTGTCCATGAATGCTCCCCTGGAGGACAAAAACATTGAGGATAGTTTGTGAAATTGACTTGATGATATCTAAGTTTTCTCTATAATCAGGAAAATGAATATAAGCATCATTGTTGAAATACAGTTTCAGAGTTGTGTTGTCCTTTGTTTTTTTTCATCAAGAGCTGATTTTTCTCCATCAGAAGAAGAAACAGAGGATAGTGGCCGGGAGTGAAGAAGAGGAGGAAGTAGGATGTGGCAGGAGTTGGTTGATATAAGAAGTCTACTCCATAAAAAGTGGTAGAAACACTCCTTGGCCTTATTTAATTGGTTATCTGGGTTTGAGATATATGTATATAGTACAGTGTACTCTATCCATCGTTTTCCAAGGGACCAGGAAAGTGGAACGATCTATCCAGGGAAATGTAACATTGATTAAATGGGAGTGGGGTGAGAAGAAATGAATGTTACAAGCAGGAAAACGTTGGATCTAGGAACGATGCGTAGAGGTTTCACTGTTTATGAAACTATCCCATGTGACTGCGAGATACGTGTGTGAAATGCTGACGTGTTCTGTGCGTAACGATGTCTCTGTTTGCCCCAGGGGTCGCACCAGACGCACCACGGCGGGGCGGCCATGTTTGGGGCACCCGTCACCGTGGCCAGCTACGCGCATCTCAGCCCGGTAAGCCAACCAATCTATCCTCACAAGCACATTAGGCCAAGCCCAGGGGCCAGCATACATCATGTATAAACACTATCAAATGAAGACTATTCATTTTATCGTATAAATCTCAATAGATTACCTCTTAATATCAGAAATCAACTAGAATCAGAATTCAAGCTGGCCCTCAATCGTATCTAATACAAAAGTGTTTTTTGACAGTTAGAGAATGAAATTCCAATATGATTAGCTTTTTAACTTTTTAAATGTAGTGAGGTGTGTTGTGCGTATGACTCTATGTGACTCTTCTGTCTTGAGTGTGAGTGTGTAATTGTTTGTAGGTCTTGTTGTATCAAGTGTGATATTTCACTATATTTGTATCTTTCTATTTACATATGTATCTCATATTGAAACCTAAACTGACAATGTTGTTGATGTTCAGTGTTGTAAACATACAATCTAACAAGAAAATAAATCATTATCATTATATAGTTGCCCAAGGCACATAATGATAATAATCAAATGTTGATTAATTTAGAAGAAAAAGCTCACAACAATTGAATATTAATATAACTGTCACAGTTACACATAAATGCACAGTGGCAAGTTGATAATGATAAGAATTGTGTTTTTTTTTTCAATAACATCAAAACATGATACAAAATTATTTTTCCCCAATTAAGGCTAATTATCAAAGGTCAACTAAGTGGAAAATATCTCAATAATAATGATAATGATAATTCCAATATGAATGAATAGTGAGAAATTGATGAGAGACAATGATATGGAAGTATTAGTTTGAACAGTGATATAGAAATAATGTTGTTTTCATTTGAAAAAAGAGAGTATTCAATGTTGCATACATTTGTATCATGAAATATCAACTGATTAATGGAGATAGCGTTGAATACAAAGCTTGAGACGCATTCATTTAGAACCGTGTGAATTGTTCCAACGTACATTTGAAGGGAGGGAACCGTCGATGATACTCGGAGGACGTCGAAGAGCTTGTATCGGAATAAAGCCGACTCTGTCGTGTGACGTGGGCTTCGGGGTCGGATGTTGTCAGATGTGGTCAGGGTTCAGGTGAGGTTTGGCACCCGAACCCATGTCACACTAACCGAGTCAACTTTATTCCGGTGTTGGCTCTGCAGGCGCCCCGATATCCGGGCTTGGGGTGCGAAATGTGATGACGCCGCAGTGTCTATCGCCGTGCACCAAGCGTGTGCGTGATTGCACAGGGGAATATTGAAATATTTCATGGAAATCAAATATTTTACTCAATATTTACAGTTTTCTTGAGTCATTTGACAATTAATCGAAAGTTTATTAGAGTTCATTTGAAAGAGTTCATTCATACATATTACTCCAATATTAGATTTGCTTGGAAAAATGCAGTTTTCTTGTTTCAATTTTTGCGTGTTTTCCTGTATACTTTTCCAAAATGAACCACGAGTAAATCACAGTGAAATCCTGTCGTATAAATTCACATCTTCTACACAACGGATGTCAACCAAATGTTAATAATAATATCAGTGCCAATAATATTCGGACCCAGGGTCGCAGAATGTGTTTAGTAGTAGTACTAGCTTTCTTCTCCAGGGTGTGCACGCCCAGAAAATAAATTCCCATTGTACTTATTTTCCATTTTTTTTCAATATTGTTACATAATAATTCACTTGGAGGCTTGGCTTGAATGGGAGACAGAATTGTTTGACGTTGTAACATTGTGACTTGTTGCTACTCCTATTCCTAGAAGTGTCCAGTAGCTAGAAATGGTCCGGCGTCTACAAAGTACATGGCTTGCAAGGTCAGGTAAATGCACTTTTGGTTGAGACCGCTTGTGTGTGATTGCAGAAGGACGCCCACAAGGCTCAGAAGAAGGCGATGAAGGCACAGCGGAAACAGGCCAAGAAGGGGATGAAGTACGGCCTGCCGGTGGCGGGGGTGATGGGGGCGGGCGTGGGGGCGTACGCGGTGCACAAGCACCACAAGCACCACAAGAGCCACGGTCACCACGGACACAGCTCCAGCTCTAGTTCCAGCTCCAGCGAGGAGGAGTGACCTCCCCTCCCCTCCTCCCCCCCTCCGAGCCAATCCCGTGCCTTGACTGCCGTCTTTCTCCAGTATTCTGAAGATTAATTATTGTGATTCATATATTTTATAATTTATTCACTCATACATTCTTCCAACTGAGTTATTATTGTCTCTCACTCTTGTTTTTTTCCTGCAGCAGCTAAGCTGCGGCTTCCATTTATGATCAAATCATTTGCATTTTAAATCTTGGTTATCTGAGAATCTTGATACTTCTAGACTCTTAAACACAAATGCTGAAGATTCTGGAATTGTTTACTATCTTGGGTTGTGAAGTCTCAATAGAGTATAAATAACTACGATATTAACCACTCGACGGCCGCTGGCGCATATACGCGTCCTCTCACATTCCGAAACATTTCATCTCATATCTTGATATGTTGAGTCGTGGGACTTGTGCCGACAACTGGAGATAGATTGGGAAATTTGTTCTATTTTTTTGTGGCCGATGAGATAGGCTAATGTATTTATAAGAAGATGATAGAATAGTCAGCTGTTATTTTAAAACTTTGTTCTAGGCGGAATTTGTCAAATCGACAAACCTCTGAATGCTGAATAACAGTGATATCGGTTAATTTCTTGTTTCCCATATCAGGTACAACAATGTATCAACGCAATAAAATCATTTGTTCCCGCTATAAATGTTATGAAAGGACATATAAACACAAGTATCTGTGCGATATAACCAGGAAAATAACCCGGCCCGGGAGGTAGGTTAGTGATGTGGTAACCTGGCTGTCAAATGGTTAACTATGAACTCAAAAGCCCTGACTATTAACTTGGCCATAATACTAGTTTCTTCTCTCCAGCTTATATTTCCAAGTCAAGGACTTTTACAGCAGTCTCAGAGTGGCTATTGTTATGTGGTTGATATCTAAACGTGGTTACGGTACTTATAGTCAACCGGCCTGTAAGTGAGTCTCGCCAGTGACGCTAATATAAAGCAGGCCTGATACTGAACCGACTCGTTCGGAAGAGTGTTCAGCTGAGAATGTTTCTCTTCAAAATGCTCAACCCAAGTTTGATGTGCGTTGAAAAGTTTGGTTGTGGGTTGAAAAGTGGAAAGGGGATAATATTGAAAGAGTATGTTCCGGTAACCACCGCTAGATGGAGGAGTTTTCCATCTTATAGTTTGGACAAAATCTAGTTACATCACATATTTTGGCCAAGGAAAATGGGAAAACTATGGAATTACAGTCAAAGCAGGATTTCAAATATTGATGAACAAAGTTGAACTTGAAGATGTACGTTTGCAATTTATCTCTACTATTATTCGGTAATTGGAGATTAAGCAATGAACACCATCAAATTAGGCACATTTTGATATAATTATTGCTACATAATGAAATTATTATTTTTTTTTCGATTCAGCATATCTAATTGTGAACTGGTATTATTCATTTATTGCATTTTACCGCAAGTTACGCAAGTTTTTACTGTGTTTGTAGTTCTTGAGATATATGTGTAAATCTGTCCAAGATGCAGGCTCTTAAGGTAGTGAACACTGCTACTACTATTACTACTATTACTACTATTATTGTTATCTTGTCCAATTATTGGGTCAAGGGGTGAATGAGTTAACATGTTTTAATGTCTGGTATGACTCCAGAAAATATGTCAATCAATTTGATCAATTTTACAAATATTAATAAATTGAGTATAAATCATTTTGGTGTTTAATTGAATTGTCCTGAAATTTCATATTTGTGTCCCGTACAGATAGATTATAGTACACATGGGTGATCACTGTGTGATTTTAGGGGTGTAATGGGCTCTTACAGGTGTTGTGAAATGGATTGCTCCCTACTTGGTAATTTACAATCCCGACGTCCAATTACCGTATACGATGGAGAATTAAATGATCAATTCTCAATTCTGAACTTTTGTGTTTCAAACTACAGTCGGTATTTTTTCTCTCTTTTTGCACAGAAAGAACATCATTTGAATTATTTGTTATCACTTCAGTAGTTTCTTTTTTAGGGGGGAGTGCCTGCCAAGAAAATACATTTCCATTGTATTTATCTTTCATTTTTGTGTATAATAATTCACTTGTAGAGTCGGCTAGAATAGAAGACCAAATTGTTTGACGTTGTAACTTGTGAATTGTTTCTACTTCTATTCCTGGAAGTATACAGTAGCCAGAAATGGTTTAGTATCCACAAAGTACATAGGTTGCAAGGTCAGGTGAATGCACTTGTGAATCAGCTGTTCTACATACACCTGTCTCTCCACGGAAATGCCGTCGCGCTCCCTTGGATCCACTATCGACAGGGACGGACGTGTCTTGGGAGTGGTCCTCATCAGGACGCGGCCAGGAAGGCGAAGCGAAGATACACGGCTCCTGAGTCCGTACCTCGCCGTAGTGCCACTCTTCGAAACTCACCACGGTGTTCTTGTGGTCATAGGTATGTATGTAATTCTTATTGTTTAAAGTATTAATCTTCTACTTGTTTACAATATATTTATTTCATAGTATCCTTGCTGATCACTATTTTCCATTCCATTTGTTCTAAGCTCCTTCCATTAGTTTGTTGAAATTATCCACAGATTCAGGCCGCTCCTGATTTAGTTGATCTCCCAGATTGTTCCATTCTGGGATGGTGGCCTCGAGAGAAGAGAATTTACTCACGCTCGTAATGTAATTTGTTAATGCTGATTTGAATTTATGTAAGGTAATGTATTGAATAATCCATATTTGAGGTAAAAGCAGTCAGCTCAGGCATTCATTTTTCTTCTTTTATTACATTATTGAGTTTCAAACTTTTTCGGCATTTAAACTCTAAATTATCTCTTATTCAATAAAATATTGTTTAAAGGTCTGAATAACCCAGTTTCTCTCCGATTAACCCAGAATCTCTTACGACTACCCTCTCAGTGTACATCCCCATTGCTCAGGTAAAAACGTGGTCGTAACAATATTTATACATGTATTTGGGCGTAATATAGAGTTTCGTGATCTCATCTCTATTAATTCATTCATTGGGGTTAACGTCCTCACTGTAGTGATCACTAAGAGCTATTGGCGTTGGATAAATGAATATGGAGATGGTGGGAAGACGAATGAAGGTTTCTTGAGTGACGGGAAGGACAGCTGATAGCTCGAATGTTGGTGATAGTTGGAAGCCACTTGCCTGCTTGTCGCTTCTGGTCAAGAACCACTTGACTGAATTTTATTCATTGTCCAAGATTCGTGACTTGTTTTCTTCTTATAGCCCGGAGCCACTTGGCTGTACGTTGCAGCTGTTGCTATGGAAGGAAGAAGGAAAAGGAAGAAGGGAGTCTTGAAGCCGAGTTTTCCGTGACGCACCAGACTTCCCGCAGCTCGCCGCTAGGAGGACAACGATTGACTTGACGCGAGAGAAACATCAGCCAGGTACTAGTAGCAAGTATTGATTTTTTTCCTGAATTAATTCTGAAACTTGATACATTACAAAATGGTTGTTCCTCAATGGCTGTGGATGAGAGTGGGATCGTTTAGACGGGCACCACAGGGGCGATCTATGACCTCATTCTATTCATTTTTAATGAAAAATAATGAACTTTGACACCAGGAGTGTGCTGTCTGTCACCATACTTGTTCTCCGCAGATAGAAGTCTTTCAGTTTCCAGAAGTACTGAGCACATATTGAGTACCAGTGTACTGTATCGGTGATGTTTGTGGACATTATCAGCATTGGTATTTTGAGTGAACTAAACACACGAATGTTGATATCTTCTTCTATGGAAGTGTTATTATATTATTGTGATTCTGATTTTTCAGGTCTGGCCTCAGGAGCATGACACCATTATGCACAGGCTCGTCCAGCAACACCCTGGCTTCTGATTGGCTCACCTCTACCTCAAACATCATGCTGTTTCCTGATTGGCCCCCTCGATGTACAGATCACCAGCATTAAGGAGCTGGTAAGAGAAAAACTCAATTGAACACCTACAGAAATTTAGAAATTAGGAAATTAATTAATTAGGAAATTACAAGAATTACAAGAAAAATGCAGGAGATGATGAAATGTACATGCCTCCAGGAGATGGTAAGATCGCCCTTGTGGCGTCCTGTTCAAACGATCCCACTTGGTCATCCCTGGCTCATTTCATTCGAGGAACAACGTAAATGCCAAGTTTGCAGTCACAATTGAAAAAACTCAACAGTCCAACGGTATCATTCAAAGAAAACATAGACAATTGATAATTTCCTTAATTCACACTCATTTTTTATTTTTTTTCAATAACATCTAAACTTGATACAAAATCATTGTTCCCCAATTGAGGCTATGGATGAAAGATAGGATCGTTCACGAATATTGACAAACTTTTGATGCTTCTAATTGCGGATGTGATTACTGTTTACAAATCAAAGGAAACAAATGATGATCGGATGTTGTTGATGAATGTAGGCCTACAAAACATTGGACTGACACGATTGTTCTCTAGTTTTTAATATTTCGAAATCATTGGCTATTCAATTAAATTCACAGCTTGACATATTCCAATACTCATACTTCGTAATGAAACAATTTATAATCACTCATGAGTGATATTTTCAATTGATAATTTTTAATTATGTGATATTTTATCAGAATCATGAGTATAATTGTTATCATAATTTATAACTAGGAAAACGCGAGATGCGCGTTGTGAGATGAGCTTAGAAGTATGGCAATCTAGAATGAAAAATACATTGTCAGCTCATTTTACATCTACAAACCTTGACTTACTTCAAACGTTCAAAAACCTCACCTGCAACTTGTTGATATTTATAGTAACCCGCAACCTGTCGCATAAACACTTTGCAAAACCAATTGATCCAAATATTCAATAATATGTACACGTTTATTGCGTTTTCTTCATTAACTCTCATTCGATTGTTGTAAAAATCTCAAAAGGTGTATAATAGTATTTTTTATATTCTGTGAGAATTTGAGAACTTTTGATTAATTCTTGTTTTTCAAGTATTTTTCCTCCGGGTTATTCTTACGAGGATTTTCCAAACTTTCCGATTATTTTCCGGAAAAACCTTCCGACCGATTCCTCTGAATAACAATCCCAACCTATTCTGGTATAACACCAACGTTCAGAAAAAGTTTCAAGTTGATTGATTCATTTCTCTGACCTGTATGCCGCGTACATAATTACAAAAAAACAAACATAAAAACGAAGCCCATTTTTTTTCATGGTGTGAAATGGAAAGCTTTGCTACGCTCATCTAATGAATGAAAATATATTATCATTCTTCAGCTTTATAAAGCATTTTCAAGCATTTATTTCAGCTTATAGTCTTCAGCTTTGATTTCCAATTTTGTTTTCATTGTATACTATTTTTCATTTTTTCCCCTTTTTAATTTTTGTATGATTTCGTTATCATCATTTAATTATTTCTTTTTTCTACATCTTCTTATTCAAACCTAGTCAAATTATATTCATCTTGTTATTCTCTAAAATGTTATCAATAATTTTTTCACATTTTAATTAATTGATTTTTATTCTTTGTTTTTGCAATCTTATAATGTAAGACAGAGTCTTGAATGAAGATACATATATATTCATTCATTGTTATTGCTGTTCCAGGTGATAATGCCTCAAGAGCAACAGAGACAGAACACTTTCAAGATTACTAGGATCTATTGGCGTCGGTGATTGATGAACGAGGTGATGGAAGGTCAGAACAAGGGTTATTTCATCAGCTGTGTCTGGAACATGAGAAGGAAGTAGTCTGAAGGAACCATTCCAGTATGCACTGTAAAGACTGAAGGAAACTATGATGTAGCTCTGTGTGTATGGTCGACCATGGCGGGAATATAACCCTGGTCTCCTGAATGATGTTTCAGCGTTCTAGCGACTGATCCACCCATCCCAGTGGAAAGATATGAACATGTCAAAGGCTCACATAGGCTTTATCTAGAATAACCACCTCAAGAGTCCATGGGAGTCGATTTAGCGGAATTTCAGTTTTTTGGTTATAACTTTCAAACGGTATGAGATATCAAAATTTCAATATAGAGGGAACATAGCTGTTTTTATTGTCTTCAAGATGGTGTAAATTTAATTATAAATCTCATTCATATTCATTTATCAACTCATTTAGGTATATGTAATACATCATGAAGAAATCTTTCTGACATTTACGTACCAAAACTTGCAGACAATAGAAGAATTAACATTCAGATCTGAGAAGATTTTATTATTAATTAGAATTTGTTTTCAGTGAAAAAACAATATCTGTGATAACAAGAGTGAGATTTGTCACTACACCAATTTTTTATTTTGTAGTTTTACAGTTGGTTGCATTGTGGAAAGTATCAGGAGCTGATGAATAATCAGTCAACTGAGCAACATTTGGTAAATCACCTTCTTATCACTCTTGGGTACCCTTTTTTTCCTATCCAAACTTGAAATTAATTATGTAATTTATATTCATTTATTACTTGGTAAAACCTGCTCTGAAAATTTTTCCAAGAAAAGTTCCAAAGTCATCACATCAAAGTCATGAAATGAGCGTAGTGAAGACTCCCATTTCACTTATCAAAATCGTAATTGAGTTTCGTTTTTATGTTTTGTTTTTTCAAATTTTGTACATGGCATAAAAGATGAAGAAAAGTGATCAATTATCCTGAAATGTCTCAGTTCATTGATGTCATAACAGAACAGGTTGTGATTGGTTGACAACAAAAATGAGGAAATTTTGGAAAATCTCTGTTAGAATAATCCAGAGGGTAGGCCTAGTAGAAAAACAAATCTCTCCAAGAGCACTGAAATTTGTGATTTACATTTGCTTCTGAAATTTTTTGAAATATTTTTGGATAAGCATGGTTTCTGCTTTTTTTGACCTGTTGTTTGTATGTGTGAGGCTTTAATACTGATGAGTAATTTTTAATGAGAAAATGAAAATCTTAAAAAGCTATAAAGCCCTATCTGGTGCCAAGATGTTGATGTCTGAGAAATAGTGAAAGGTGACATGATACAATCCAGAGAGGAAAAAATATAGACTTGGGACCTAAAATTTGAAAACAAAACCATTCACATCAGAAAACTCAGTTACATTGGAAATGAATATATATATATATATATATATATATATATATATATATATATATATATATATATATATATATATATATATATATATATATATATATATATATATATATATATATATATATACATATATATATATATACATATATATATATATATATATATATATATATATATATATATATATATATATATATATATATATATATATATATAATATATATATATATATATATATATATATATATATATATATATATATATATATATATATATATATATATATATATATATATATATATATATATATATATATACATATATATATATACATATATATATATATATATTATGGGAATATATATGTCTATATGGGAATTATATATATATATTAATCTCTTCTAGATTAATTACATTTAATTACATTTAATGTATCATTGTCTATACTATTCAATATAATTCTAGTTTTGTGGGGTGAGGTATTTGGTTTATTGTAATCAATTATTGTGATCTTTTTTTTCTCTCAATTGTGGTATCATTTTTAATATTGGTTTCTTATATTGTTGTTGTTTATATTTTTCATATTATTGTTGTTGTTGTTGTTTGTTATAAGTTATTTTCATTTTATTTTTCCCACATATGTGTCAGATATAGAATTTTCCAAACACTCTTGTCATAAGGGTAATAATTTTGTAAACACAAATTTGGAAATGAAATTATTATTATTATTTCAAACTATTTACCGTAATTTGTATTTCTTCATTATCAATCTGAAATATCTTGGCAAATAGAAAATGAATGGTTTTTTTCTGTGGCTTTGCACTACAGATGGAAGATTTTCCCAATATCCATCCACTATTGTTCATAAATATTCATGTATTTAATTATATAATATATTCATTGTTTTTATTATTCTGATATCAATTCTCAGCTCTGCATTTTTGTATCACAAATAATAATCGACTATTGTATTGTCATCTTCTTATTACTGACTGAGTACAATATGAAATGTTAGAATAAAAATTATCTGCTGAATTGATATGATCTCATTTCTCCTATCCTACTTCTTTCCCGCTCGTGATTATCACTGAAATGACATCGGAAACAAGAGAAAAAGATGGTCAATAGGCAATTGAATGAGACATTTGTATCAGAGAAAAAAGCTAAAATAATTACTCGTCAAATTTTATGAAAATCAATCAATTAAAAGCGGGCTGTGTACTGTGAACTGAGAATTCGTAGATGCTCCTCAACTTCTCTGCTACCCTGATAGAAATCGACTTTGAGGAATTAAATCAGTTGATAAAAGATCGAGCTGTACACACCAAACGTACGCGGCAAACATGATGTAGTGGGAGGTCAGCTGAAACCCCTGCAGAGAGAGTGTAAATTGACAGAGAAGCTAGTTGAAGTACGCGGCAAACATGATGTAGTGGGAGGTTAGCTGAAACCCCTGCAGAGAGAGTGTAAATTGACAGAGAAGCTAGTTGAAGTACGCGGCAAACATGATGTAGTGGGAGGTTAGCTGAAACCCCTGCAGAGAGAGTGTAAATTGACAGAGAAGCTAGTTGAAGTACGCGGCAAACATGATGTAGTGGGAGGTTAGCTGAAACCCCTGCAGGTGGCGTGTAAATTGACAGAGAAGCTAGTTGAAGTACGCGGCAAACATGATGTAGTGGGAGGTTAGCTGAAACCCCTGCAGAGAGAGTGTAAATTGACAGAGAAGCTAGTTGAAGTACGCGGCAAACATGATGTAGTGGGAGGTTAGCTGAAACCCCTGCAGAGAGAGTGTAAATTGACAGAGAAGCTAGTTGAAGTACGCGGCAAACATGATGTAGTGGGAGGTTAGCTGAAACCCCTGCAGAGAGAGTGTAAATTGACAGAGAAGCTAGTTGAAGTACGCGGCAAACATGATGTAGTGGGAGGTTAGCTGAAACCCCTGCAGAGAGAGTGTAAATTGACAGAGAAGCTAGTTGAAGTACGCGGCAAACATGATGTAGTGGGAGGTTAGCTGAAACCCCTGCAGAGAGAGTGTAAATTGACAGAGAAGCTAGTTGAAGTACGCGGCAAACATGATGTAGTGGGAGGTTGGCTGAAACCCCTGCAGAGAGAGTGTAAATTGACAGAGAAGCTAGTTGAAGTACGCGGCAAACATGATGTAGTGGGAGGTTAGCTGAAACCCCTGCAGAGAGAGTGTAAATTGACAGAGAAGCTAGTTGAAGTACGCGGCAAACATGATGTAGTGGGAGGTTAGCTGAAACCCCTGCAGAGAGAGTGTAAATTGACAGAGAAGCTAGTTGAAGTACGCGGCAAACATGATGTAGTGGGAGGTTAGCTGAAACCCCTGCAGAGAGAGTGTAAATTGACAGAGAAGCTAGTTGAAGTACGCGGCAAACATGATGTAGTGGGAGGTCAGCTGAAACCCCTGCAGAGAGAGTGTAAATTGACAGAGAAGCTAGTTGAAGTACGCGGCAAACATGATGTAGTGGGAGGTTAGCTGAAACCCCTGCAGAGAGAGTGTAAATTGACAGAGAAGCTAGTTGAAGTACGCGGCAAACATGATGTAGTGGGAGGTTAGCTGAAACCCCTGCAGAGAGAGTGTAAATTGACAGAGAAGCTAGTTGAAGTACGCGGCAAACATGATGTAGTGGGAGGTTAGCTGAAACCCCTGCAGAGAGAGTGTAAATTGACAGAGAAGCTAGTTGAAGTACGCGGCAAACATGATGTAGTGGGAGGTTAGCTGAAACCCCTGCAGAGAGAGTGTAAATTGACAGAGAAGCTAGTTGAAGTACGCGGCAAACATGATGTAGTGGGAGGTTAGCTGAAACCCCTGCAGAGAGAGTGTAAATTGACAGAGAAGCTAGTTGAAGTACGCGGCAAACATGATGTAGTGGGAGGTTAGCTGAAACCCCTGCAGAGAGAGTGTAAATTGACAGAGAAGCTAGTTGAAGTACGCGGCAAACATGATGTAGTGGGAGGTTAGCTGAAACCCCTGCAGAGAGAGTGTAAATTGACAGAGAAGCTAGTTGAAGTACGCGGCAAACATGATGTAGTGGGAGGTTAGCTGAAACCCCTGCAGAGAGAGTGTAAATTGACAGAGAAGCTAGTTGAAGTACGCGGCAAACATGATGTAGTGGGAGGTTAGCTGAAACCCCTGCAGGTGGCGTGTAAATTGACAGAGAAGCTAGTTGAAGTACGCGGCAAACATGATGTAGTGGGAGGTTAGCTGAAACCCCTGCAGAGAGAGTGTAAATTGACAGAGAAGCTAGTTGAAGTACGCGGCAAACATGATGTAGTGGGAGGTTAGCTGAAACCCCTGCAGAGAGAGTGTAAATTGACAGAGAAGCTAGTTGAAGTACGCGGCAAACATGATGTAGTGGGAGGTTAGCTGAAACCCCTGCAGAGAGAGTGTAAATTGACAGAGAAGCTAGTTGAAGTACGCGGCAAACATGATGTAGTGGGAGGTTAGCTGAAACCCCTGCAGAGAGAGTGTAAATTGACAGAGAAGCTAGTTGAAGTACGCGGCAAACATGATGTAGTGGGAGGTTAGCTGAAACCCCTGCAGAGAGAGTGTAAATTGACAGAGAAGCTAGTTGAAGTACGCGGCAAACATGATGTAGTGGGAGGTTAGCTGAAACCCCTGCAGAGAGAGTGTAAATTGACAGAGAAGCTAGTTGAAGTACGCGGCAAACATGATGTAGTGGGAGGTTAGCTGAAACCCCTGCAGAGAGAGTGTAAATTGACAGAGAAGCTAGTTGAAGTACGCGGCAAACATGATGTAGTGGGAGGTTAGCTGAAACCCCTGCAGAGAGAGTGTAAATTGACAGAGAAGCTAGTTGAAGTACGCGGCAAACATGATGTAGTGGGAGGTTAGCTGAAACCCCTGCAGAGAGAGTGTAAATTGACAGAGAAGCTAGTTGAAGTACGCGGCAAACATGATGTAGTGGGAGGTTAGCTGGAACCCCTGCAGAGAGAGTGTAAATTGACAGAGAAGCTAGTTGAAGTACGCGGCAAACATGATGTAGTGGGAGGTTAGCTGAAACCCCTGCAGAGAGAGTGTAAATTGACAGAGAAGCTAGTTGAAGTACGCGGCAAACATGATGTAGTGGGAGGTTAGCTGAAACCCCTGCAGAGAGAGTGTAAATTGACAGAGAAGCTGGTTGAAGTACGCGGCAAACATGATGTAGTGGGAGGTTAGCTGAAACCCCTGCAGAGAGAGTGTAAATTGACAGAGAAGCTAGTTGAAGTACGCGGCAAACATGATGTAGTGGGAGGTTAGCTGAAACCCCTGCAGGTGGCGTGTAAATTGACAGAGAAGCTAGTTGAAGTACGTGGCAAACATGATGTAGTGGGAGGTTAGCTGAAACCCCTGCAGAGAGAGTGTAAATTGACAGAGAAGCTAGTTGAAGTACGTGGCAAACATGATGTAGTGGGAGGTTAGCTGAAACCCCTGCAGAGAGAGTGTAAATTGACAGAGAAGCTAGTTGAAGTACGCGGCAAACATGATGTAGTGGGAGGTTAGCTGAAACCCCTGCAGAGAGAGTGTAAATTGACAGAGAAGCTAGTTGAAGTACGCGGCAAACATGATGTAGTGGGAGGTTAGCTGAAACCCCTGCAGAGAGAGTGTAAATTGACAGAGAAGCTAGTTGAAGTACGCGGCAAACATGATGTAGTGGGAGGTTAGCTGAAACCCCTGCAGAGAGAGTGTAAATTGACAGAGAAGCTAGTTGAAGTACGCGGCAAACATGATGTAGTGGGAGGTTAGCTGAAACCCCTGCAGAGAGAGTGTAAATTGACAGAGAAGCTAGTTGAAGTACGCGGCAAACATGATGTAGTGGGAGGTTAGCTGAAACCCCTGCAGAGAGAGTGTGAATTGACATAGAAGCTAGTTGAAGTACGCGGCAAACATGATGTAGTGGGAGGTTAGCTGAAACCCCTGCAGAGAGAGTGTAAATTGACAGAGAAGCTAGTTGAAGTACGCGGCAAACATGATGTAGTGGGAGGTTAGCTGAAACCCCTGCAGAGAGAGTGTAAATTGACAGAGAAGCTAGTTGAAGTACGCGGCAAACATGATGTAGTGGGAGGTTAGCTGAAACCCCTGCAGAGAGAGTGTAAATTGACAGAGAAGCTAGTTGAAGTACGCGGCAAACATGATGTAGTGGGAGGTTAGCTGAAACCCCTGCAGAGAGAGTGTAAATTGACACAGAAGCTAGTTGAAGTACGCGGCAAACATGATGTAGTGGGAGGTTAGCTGAAACCCCTGCAGAGAGAGTGTAAATTGACAGAGAAGCTAGTTGAAGTACGCGGCAAACATGATGTAGTGGGAGGTTAGCTGAAACCCATGCAGAGAGAGTGTAAATTGACAGAGAAGCTAGTTGAAGCACGCGGCAAACATGATGTAGTGGGAGGTTAGCTGAAACCCCTGCAGAGAGAGTGTAAATTGACAGAGAAGCTAGTTGAAGTACGCGGCAAACATGATGTAGTGGGAGGTTAGCTGAAACCCCTGCAGAGAGAGTGTAAATTGACAGAGAAGCTAGTTGAAGTACGCGGCAAACATGATGTAGTGGGAGGTTAGCTGAAACCCCTGCAGGGAGAGTGTAAATTGACAGAGAAGCTAGTTGAAGTACGCGGCAAACATGATGTAGTGGGAGGTTAGCTGAAACCCCTGCAGAGAGAGTGTAAATTGACGGAGAAGCTAGTTGAAGTACGCGGCAAACATGATGTAGTGGGAGGTTAGCTGAAACCCCTGCAGGGAGAGTGTAAATTGACAGAGAAGCTAGTTGAAGTACGCGGCAAACATGATGTAGTGGGAGGTTAGCTGAAACCCCTGCAGAGAGAGTGTAAATTGACAGAGAAGCTAGTTGAAGTACGCGGCAAACATGATGTAGTGGGAGGTTAGCTGAAACCCCTGCAGAGAGAGTGTAAATTGACAGAGAAGCTAGTTGAAGTACGCGGCAAACATGATGTAGTGGGAGGTTAGCTGAAACCCCTGCAGAGAGAGTGTAAATTGACAGAGAAGCTAGTTGAAGTACGCGGCAAACATGATGTAGTGGGAGGATAGCTGAAACCCCTGCAGAGAGAGTGTAAATTGACAGAGAAGCCAGTTGAAGTACGCGGCAAACATGATGTAGTGGGAGGTTAGCTGGAACCCCTGCAGGTGGCGTGTTAATTGACAGAGAAGCTAGTTGAAGTACGCGGCAAACATGATGTAGTGGGAGGTTAGCTGAAACCCCTGCAGAGAGAGTGTAAATTGACAGAGAAGCTAGTTGAAGTACGCGGCAAACATGATGTAGTGGGAGGTTAGCTGAAACCCCTGCAGAGAGAGTGTAAATTGACAGAGAAGCTAGTTGAAGTACGCGGCAAACATGATGTAGTGGGAGGTTAGCTGAAACCCCTGCAGAGAGAGTGTAAATTGACAGAGAAGCTAGTTGAAGTACGCGGCAAACATGATGTAGTGGGAGGTTAGCTGAAACCCCTGCAGAGAGAGTGTAAATTGACAGAGAAGCTAGTTGAAGTACGCGGCAAACATGATGTAGCGGGAGGTTAGCTGAAACCCCTGCAGAGAGAGTGTAAATTGACAGAGAAGCTAGTTGAAGTACGCGGCAAACATGATGTAGTGGGAGGTTAGCTGAAACCCCTGCAGAGAGAGTGTAAATTGACAGAGAAGCTAGTTGAAGTACGCGGCAAACATGATGTAGTGGGAGGTTAGCTGAAACCCCTGCAGGTGGCGTGTAAATTGACAGAGAAGCTAGTTGAAGTACGCGGCAAACTAGATGTAGTGGGAGGTTAGCTGAAACCCCTGCAGAGAGAGTGTAAATTGACAGAGAAGCTAGTTGAAGTACGCGGCAAACATGATGTAGTGGGAGGTTAGCTGAAACCCCTGCAGAGAGAGTGTAAATTGACAGAGAAGCTAGTTGAAGTACGCGGCAAACATGATGTAGTGGGAGGTTAGCTGAAACCCCTGCAGAGAGAGTGTAAATTGACAGAGAAGCTAGTTGAAGTACGCGGCAAACATGATGTAGTGGGAGGTTAGCTGAAACCCCTGCAGAGAGAGTGTAAATTGACAGAGAAGCTAGTTGAAGTACGCGGCAAACATGATGTAGTGGGAGGTTAGCTGAAACCCCTGCAGAGAGAGTGTAAATTGACAGAGAAGCTAGTTGAAGTACGCGGCAAACATGATGTAGTGGGAGGTTAGCTGAAACCCCTGCAGGTGGCGTGTAAATTGACAGAGAAGCTAGTTGAAGTACGCGGCAAACATGATGTAGCGGGAGGTTAGCTGAAACCCCTGCAGAGAGAGTGTAAATTGACAGAGAAGCTAGTTGAAGTACGCGGCAAACATGATGTAGCGGGAGGTTAGCTGAAACCCCTGCAGAGAGAGTGTAAATTGACAGAGAAGCTAGTTGAAGTACGCGGCAAACATGATGTAGTGGGAGGTTAGCTGAAACCCCTGCAGGTGGCGTGTAAATTGACAGAGAAGCTAGTTGAAGTACGCGGCAAACATGATGTAGTGGGAGGTTAGCTGAAACCCCTGCAGGTGGCGTGTAAATTGACAGAGAAGCTAGTTGAAGTACGCGGCAAACATGATGTAGTGGGAGGTTAGCTGAAACCCCTCCAGAGAGAGTGTAAATTGACAGAGAAGCTAGTTGAAGTACGCGGCAAACATGATGTAGTGGGAGGTTAGCTGAAACCCCTGCAGAGAGAGTGTAAATTGACAGAGAAGCTAGTTGAAGTACGCGGCAAACATGATGTAGTGGGAGGTTAGCTGAAACCCCTGCAGAGAGAGTGTAAATTGACAGAGAAGCTAGTTGAAGTACGCGGCAAACATGATGTAGTGGGAGGTTAGCTGAAACCCCTGCAGAGAGAGTGTAAATTGACAGAGAAGCTAGTTGAAGTACGCGGCAAACATGATGTAGTGGGAGGTTAGCTGAAACCCCTGCAGAGAGAGTGTAAATTGACAGAGAAGCTAGTTGAAGTACGCGGCAAACATGATGTAGTGGGAGGTTAGCTGAAACCCCTGCAGGTGGCGTGTAAATTGACAGAGAAGCTAGTTGAAGTACTCGGCAAACATGATGTAGTGGGAGGTTAGCTGAAACCCCTGCAGAGAGAGTGTAAATTGACAGAGAAGCTAGTTGAAGTACGCGGCAAACATGATGTAGTGGGAGGTTAGCTGAAACCCCTGCAGAGAGAGTGTAAATTGACAGAGAAGCTAGTTGAAGTACGCGGCAAACATGATGTAGTGGGAGGTTAGCTGAAACCCCTGCAGAGAGAGTGTAAATTGACAGAGAAGCTAGTTGAAGTACGCGGCAAACATGATGTAGTGGGAGGTTAGCTGAAACCCCTGCAGGTGGCGTGTAAATTGACAGAGAAGCTAGTTGAAGTACGCGGCAAACATGATGTAGTGGGAGGTTAGCTGAAACCCCTGCAGAGAGAGTGTAAATTGACAGAGAAGCTAGTTGAAGTACGCGGCAAACATGATGTAGTGGGAGGTTAGCTGAAACCCCTGCAGAGAGAGTGTAAATTGACAGAGAAGCTAGTTGAAGTACGCGGCAAACATGATGTAGTGGGAGGTTAGCTGAAACCCCTGCAGAGAGAGTGTAAATTGACAGAGAAGCTAGTTGAAGTACGCGGCAAACATGATGTAGTGGGAGGTTAGCTGAAACCCCTGCAGAGAGAGTGTAAATTGACAGAGAAGCTAGTTGAAGTACGCGGCAAACATGATGTAGTGGGAGGTTAGCTGAAACCCCTGCAGAGAGAGTGTAAATTGACAGAGAAGCTAGTTGAAGTACGCGGCAAACATGATGTAGTGGGAGGTTAGCTGAAACCCCTGCAGAGAGAGTGTAAATTGACAGAGAAGCTGGTTGAAGTACGCGGCAAACATGATGTAGTGGGAGGTTAGCTGAAACCCCTGCAGAGAGAGTGTAAATTGACAGAGAAGCTAGTTGAAGTACGCGGCAAACATGATGTAGTGGGAGGTTAGCTGAAACCCCTACAGAGAGAGTGTAGATTGACAGAGAAGCTAGTTGAAGTACGCGGCAAACATGATGTAGTGGGAGGTTGGCTGAAACCCCTGCAGAGAGAGTGTAAATTGACAGAGAAGCTAGTTGAAGTACGCGGCAAACATGATGTAGTGGGAGGTTAGCTGAAACCCCTGCAGAGAGAGTGTAAATTGACGGAGAAGCTAGTTGAAGTACGCGGCAAACATGATGTAGTGGGAGGTTAGCTGAAACCCCTGCAGAGAGAGTGTAAATTGACAGAGAAGCTAGTTGAAGTACGCGGCAAACATGATGTAGTGGGAGGTTAGCTGAAACCCCTGCAGAGAGAGTGTAAATTGACAGAGAAGCTAGTTGAAGTACGCGGCAAACATGATGTAGTGGGAGGTTAGCTGAAACCCCTGCAGAGAGAGTGTAAATTGACAGAGAAGCTAGTTGAAGTACGCGGCAAACATGATGTAGTGGGAGGTTAACTGAAACCCCTGCAGAGAGAGTGTAAATTGACAGAGAAGCTAGTTGAAGTACGCGGCAAACATGATGTAGTGGGAGGTTACCTGAAACCCCTGCAGAGAGAGTGTAAATTGACAGAGAAGCTAGTTGAAGTACGCGGCAAACATGATGTAGTGGGAGGTTAGCTGAAACCCCTGCAGAGAGAGTGTAAATTGACAGAGAAGCTAGTTGAAGTACGCGGCAAACATGATGTAGTGGGAGGTTAGCTGAAACCCCTGCAGAGAGAGTGTAAATTGACAGAGAAGCTAGTTGAAGTACGCGGCAAACATGATGTAGTGGGAGGTTAGCTGAAACCCCTGCAGAGAGAGTGTAAATTGACAGAGAAGCTAGTTGAAGTACGCGGCAAACATGATGCAGTGGGAGGTTAGCTGAAACCCCTGCAGAGAGAGTGTAAATTGACAGAGAAGCTAGTTGAAGTACGCGGCAAACATGATGTAGTGGGAGGTTAGCTGAAACCCCTGCAGAGAGAGTGTAAATTGACAGAGAAGCTAGTTGAAGTACACGGCAAACATGATGTAGCGGGAGGTTAGCTGAAACCCCTGCAGAGAGAGTGTAAATTGACAGAGAAGCTAGTTGAAGTACGCGGCAAACATGATGTAGTGGGAGGTTAGCTGAAACCCCTGTAGAGAGAGTGTAAATTGACAGAGAAGCTAGTTGAAGTACGCGGCAAACATGATGTAGTGGGAGGTTAGCTGAAACCCCTGTAGAGAGAGTGTAAATTGACAGAGAAGCTAGTTGAAGTACGCGGCAAACATGATGTAGTGGGAGGTTAGCTGAAACCCCTGCAGGTGGCGTGTAAATTGACAGAGAAGCTAGTTGAAGTACGCGGCAAACATGATGTAGTGGGAGGTTAGCTGAAACCCCTGCAGAGAGAGTGTAAATTGACAGAGAAGCTAGTTGAAGTACGCGGCAAACATGATGTAGTGGGAGGTTAGCTGAAACCCCTGCAGAGAGAGTGTAAATTGACAGAGAAGCTAGTTGAAGTACGCGGCAAACATGATGTAGTGGGAGGTTAGCTGAAACCCCTGCAGAGAGAGTGTAAATTGACAGAGAAGCTAGTTGAAGTACGCGGCAAACATGATGTAGTGGGAGGTTAGCTGAAACCCCTGCAGAGAGAGTGTAAATTGACAGAGAAGCTAGTTGAAGTACGCGGCAAACATGATGTAGTGGGAGGTTAGCTGAAACCCATGCAGAGAGAGTGTAAATTGACAGAGAAGCTAGTTGAAGTACGCGGCAAACATGATGTAGTGGGAGGTTAGCTGAAACCCCTGCAGAGAGAGTGTAAATTGACAGAGAAGCTAGTTGAAGTACGCGGCAAACATGATGTAGTGGGAGGTTAGCTGAAACCCCTGCAGAGAGAGTGTAAATTGACAGAGAAGCTAGTTGAAGTACGCGGCAAACATGATGTAGTGGGAGGTTAGCTGAAACCCCTGCAGGGAGAGTGTAAATTGACAGAGAAGCTAGTTGAAGTACGCGGCAAACATGATGTAGTGGGAGGTTAGCTGAAACCCCTGCAGAGAGAGTGTAAATTGACGGAGAAGCTAGTTGAAGTACGCGGCAAACATGATGTAGTGGGAGGTTAGCTGAAACCCCTGCAGGGAGAGTGTAAATTGACAGAGAAGCTAGTTGAAGTACGCGGCAAACATGATGTAGTGGGAGGTTAGCTGAAACCCCTGCAGAGAGAGTGTAAATTGACAGAGAAGCTAGTTGAAGTACGCGGCAAACATGATGTAGTGGGAGGTTAGCTGAAACCCCTGCAGAGAGAGTGTAAATTGACAGAGAAGCTAGTTGAAGTACGCGGCAAACATGATGTAGTGGGAGGTTAGCTGAAACCCCTGCAGAGAGAGTGTAAATTGACAGAGAAGCTAGTTGAAGTACGCGGCAAACATGATGTAGTGGGAGGTTAGCTGAAACCCCTGCAGGTGGCGTGTAAATTGACAGAGAAGCTAGTTGAAGTACGCGGCAAACATGATGTAGTGGGAGGTTAGCTGAAACCCCTGCAGAGAGAGTGTAAATTGACAGAGAAGCTAGTTGAAGTACGCGGCAAACATGATGTAGTGGGAGGTTAGCTGAAACCCCTGCAGAGAGAGTGTAAATTGACAGAGAAGCTAGTTGAAGTACGCGGCAAACATGATGTAGTGGGAGGTTAGCTGAAACCCCTGCAGAGAGAGTGTAAATTGACAGAGAAGCTAGTTGAAGTACGCGGCAAACATGATGTAGTGGGAGGTTAGCTGAAACCCCTGCAGAGAGAGTGTAAATTGACAGAGAAGCTAGTTGAAGTACGCGGCAAACATGATGTAGTGGGAGGTTAGCTGAAACCCCTGCAGAGAGAGTGTAAATTGACAGAGAAGCTAGTTGAAGTACGCGGCAAACATGATGTAGTGGGAGGTTAGCTGAAACCCCTGCAGAGAGAGTGTAAATTGACAGAGAAGCTAGTTGAAGTACGCGGCAAACATGATGTAGTGGGAGGTTAGCTGAAACCCCTGCAGAGAGCGTGTAAATTGACAGAGAAGCTAGTTGAAGTACGCGGCAAACATGATGTAGTGGGAGGTTAGCTGAAACCCCTGCAGAGAGAGTGTAAATTGACAGAGAAGCTAGTTGAAGTACGCGGCAAACATGATGTAGTGGGAGGTTAGCTGAAACCCCTGCAGGTGGCGTGTAAATTGACAGAGAAGCTAGTTGAAGTACGCGGCAAACATGATGTAGTGGGAGGTTAGCTGAAACCCCTGCAGAGAGAGTGTAAATTGACAGAGAAGCTAGTTGAAGTACGCGGCAAACATGATGTAGTGGGAGGTTAGCTGAAACCCCTGCAGAGAGAGTGTAAATTGACAGAGAAGCTAGTTGAAGTACGCGGCAAACATGATGTAGTGGGAGGATAGCTGAAACCCCTGCAGAGAGAGTGTAAATTGACAGAGAAGCCAGTTGAAGTACGCGGCAAACATGATGTAGTGGGAGGTTAGCTGGAACCCCTGCAGGTGGCGTGTTAATTGACAGAGAAGCTAGTTGAAGTACGCGGCAAACATGATGTAGTGGGAGGTTAGCTGAAACCCCTGCAGAGAGAGTGTAAATTGACAGAGAAGCTAGTTGAAGTACGCGGCAAACATGATGTAGTGGGAGGTTAGCTGAAACCCCTGCAGAGAGAGTGTAAATTGACAGAGAAGCTAGTTGAAGTACGCGGCAAACATGATGTAGTGGGAGGTTAGCTGAAACCCCTGCAGAGAGAGTGTAAATTGACAGAGAAGCTAGTTGAAGTACGCGGCAAACATGATGTAGTGGGAGGTTAGCTGAAACCCCTGCAGAGAGAGTGTAAATTGACAGAGAAGCTAGTTGAAGTACGCGGCAAACATGATGTAGCGGGAGGTTAGCTGAAACCCCTGCAGAGAGAGTGTAAATTGACAGAGAAGCTAGTTGAAGTACGCGGCAAACATGATGTAGTGGGAGGTTAGCTGAAACCCCTGCAGAGAGAGTGTAAATTGACAGAGAAGCTAGTTGAAGTACGCGGCAAACATGATGTAGTGGGAGGTTAGCTGAAACCCCTGCAGGTGGCGTGTAAATTGACAGAGAAGCTAGTTGAAGTACGCGGCAAACATGATGTAGTGGGAGGTTAGCTGAAACCCCTGCAGAGAGAGTGTAAATTGACAGAGAAGCTAGTTGAAGTACGCGGCAAACATGATGTAGTGGGAGGTTAGCTGAAACCCCTGCAGAGAGAGTGTAAATTGACAGAGAAGCTAGTTGAAGTACGCGGCAAACATGATGTAGTGGGAGGTTAGCTGAAACCCCTGCAGAGAGAGTGTAAATTGACAGAGAAGCTAGTTGAAGTACGCGGCAAACATGATGTAGTGGGAGGTTAGCTGAAACCCCTGCAGAGAGAGTGTAAATTGACAGAGAAGCTAGTTGAAGTACGCGGCAAACATGATGTAGTGGGAGGTTAGCTGAAACCCCTGCAGAGAGAGTGTAAATTGACAGAGAAGCTAGTTGAAGTACGCGGCAAACATGATGTAGTGGGAGGTTAGCTGAAACCCCTGCAGGTGGCGTGTAAATTGACAGAGAAGCTATTTGAAGTACGCGGCAAACATGATGTAGCGGGAGGTTAGCTGAAACCCCTGCAGAGAGAGTGTAAATTGACAGAGAAGCTAGTTGAAGTACGCGGCAAACATGATGTAGCGGGAGGTTAGCTGAAACCCCTGCAGAGAGAGTGTAAATTGACAGAGAAGCTAGTTGAAGTACGCGGCAAACATGATGTAGTGGGAGGTTAGCTGAAACCCCTGCAGGTGGCGTGTAAATTGACAGAGAAGCTAGTTGAAGTACGCGGCAAACATGATGTAGTGGGAGGTTAGCTGAAACCCCTGCAGGTGGCGTGTAAATTGACAGAGAAGCTAGTTGAAGTACGCGGCAAACATGATGTAGTGGGAGGTTAGCTGAAACCCCTCCAGAGAGAGTGTAAATTGACAGAGAAGCTAGTTGAAGTACGCGGCAAACATGATGTAGTGGGAGGTTAGCTGAAACCCCTGCAGAGAGAGTGTAAATTGACAGAGAAGCTAGTTGAAGTACGCGGCAAACATGATGTAGTGGGAGGTTAGCTGAAACCCCTGCAGAGAGAGTGTAAATTGACAGAGAAGCTAGTTGAAGTACGCGGCAAACATGATGTAGTGGGAGGTTAGCTGAAACCCCTGCAGAGAGAGTGTAAATTGACAGAGAAGCTAGTTGAAGTACGCGGCAAACATGATGTAGTGGGAGGTTAGCTGAAACCCCTGCAGAGAGAGTGTAAATTGACAGAGAAGCTAGTTGAAGTACGCGGCAAACATGATGTAGTGGGAGGTTAGCTGAAACCCCTGCAGGTGGCGTGTAAATTGACAGAGAAGCTAGTTGAAGTACTCGGCAAACATGATGTAGTGGGAGGTTAGCTGAAACCCCTGCAGAGAGAGTGTAAATTGACAGAGAAGCTAGTTGAAGTACGCGGCAAACATGATGTAGTGGGAGGTTAGCTGAAACCCCTGCAGAGAGAGTGTAAATTGACAGAGAAGCTAGTTGAAGTACGCGGCAAACATGATGTAGTGGGAGGTTAGCTGAAACCCCTGCAGAGAGAGTGTAAATTGACAGAGAAGCTAGTTGAAGTACGCGGCAAACATGATGTAGTGGGAGGTTAGCTGAAACCCCTGCAGGTGGCGTGTAAATTGACAGAGAAGCTAGTTGAAGTACGCGGCAAACATGATGTAGTGGGAGGTTAGCTGAAACCCCTGCAGAGAGAGTGTAAATTGACAGAGAAGCTAGTTGAAGTACGCGGCAAACATGATGTAGTGGGAGGTTAGCTGAAACCCCTGCAGAGAGAGTGTAAATTGACAGAGAAGCTAGTTGAAGTACGCGGCAAACATGATGTAGTGGGAGGTTAGCTGAAACCCCTGCAGAGAGAGTGTAAATTGACAGAGAAGCTAGTTGAAGTACGCGGCAAACATGATGTAGTGGGAGGTTAGCTGGAACCCCTGCAGAGAGAGTGTAAATTGACAGAGAAGCTAGTTGAAGTACGCGGCAAACATGATGTAGTGGGAGGTTAGCTGAAACCCCTGCAGAGAGAGTGTAAATTGACAGAGAAGCTAGTTGAAGTACGCGGCAAACATGATGTAGTGGGAGGTTAGCTGAAACCCCTGCAGAGAGAGTGTAAATTGACAGAGAAGCTGGTTGAAGTACGCGGCAAACATGATGTAGTGGGAGGTTAGCTGAAACCCCTGCAGAGAGAGTGTAAATTGACAGAGAAGCTAGTTGAAGTACGCGGCAAACATGATGTAGTGGGAGGTTAGCTGAAACCCCTACAGAGAGAGTGTAGATTGACAGAGAAGCTAGTTGAAGTACGCGGCAAACATGATGTAGTGGGAGGTTGGCTGAAACCCCTGCAGAGAGAGTGTAAATTGACAGAGAAGCTAGTTGAAGTACGCGGCAAACATGATGTAGTGGGAGGTTAGCTGAAACCCCTGCAGAGAGAGTGTAAATTGACGGAGAAGCTAGTTGAAGTACGCGGCAAACATGATGTAGTGGGAGGTTAGCTGAAACCCCTGCAGAGAGAGTGTAAATTGACAGAGAAGCTAGTTGAAGTACGCGGCAAACATGATGTAGTGGGAGGTTAGCTGAAACCCCTGCAGAGAGAGTGTAAATTGACAGAGAAGCTAGTTGAAGTACGCGGCAAACATGATGTAGTGGGAGGTTAGCTGAAACCCCTGCAGAGAGAGTGTAAATTGACAGAGAAGCTAGTTGAAGTACGCGGCAAACATGATGTAGTGGGAGGTTAACTGAAACCCCTGCAGAGAGAGTGTAAATTGACAGAGAAGCTAGTTGAAGTACGCGGCAAACATGATGTAGTGGGAGGTTACCTGAAACCCCTGCAGAGAGAGTGTAAATTGACAGAGAAGCTAGTTGAAGTACGCGGCAAACATGATGTAGTGGGAGGTTAGCTGAAACCCCTGCAGAGAGAGTGTAAATTGACAGAGAAGCTAGTTGAAGTACGCGGCAAACATGATGTAGTGGGAGGTTAGCTGAAACCCCTGCAGAGAGAGTGTAAATTGACAGAGAAGCTAGTTGAAGTACGCGGCAAACATGATGTAGTGGGAGGTTAGCTGAAACCCCTGCAGAGAGAGTGTAAATTGACAGAGAAGCTAGTTGAAGTACGCGGCAAACATGATGCAGTGGGAGGTTAGCTGAAACCCCTGCAGAGAGAGTGTAAATTGACAGAGAAGCTAGTTGAAGTACGCGGCAAACATGATGTAGTGGGAGGTTAGCTGAAACCCCTGCAGAGAGAGTGTAAATTGACAGAGAAGCTAGTTGAAGTACACGGCAAACATGATGTAGCGGGAGGTTAGCTGAAACCCCTGCAGAGAGAGTGTAAATTGACAGAGAAGCTAGTTGAAGTACGCGGCAAACATGATGTAGTGGGAGGTTAGCTGAAACCCCTGTAGAGAGAGTGTAAATTGACAGAGAAGCTAGTTGAAGTACGCGGCAAACATGATGTAGTGGGAGGTTAGCTGAAACCCCTGTAGAGAGAGTGTAAATTGACAGAGAAGCTAGTTGAAGTACGCGGCAAACATGATGTAGTGGGAGGTTAGCTGAAACCCCTGCAGGTGGCGTGTAAATTGACAGAGAAGCTAGTTGAAGTACGCGGCAAACATGATGTAGTGGGAGGTTAGCTGAAACCCCTGCAGAGAGAGTGTAAATTGACAGAGAAGCTAGTTGAAGTACGCGGCAAACATGATGTAGTGGGAGGTTAGCTGAAACCCCTGCAGAGAGAGTGTAAATTGACAGAGAAGCTAGTTGAAGTACGCGGCAAACATGATGTAGTGGGAGGTTAGCTGAAACCCCTGCAGAGAGAGTGTAAATTGACAGAGAAGCTAGTTGAAGTACGCGGCAAACATGATGTAGTGGGAGGTTAGCTGAAACCCCTGCAGAGAGAGTGTAAATTGACAGAGAAGCTAGTTGAAGTACGCGGCAAACATGATGTAGTGGGAGGTTAGCTGAAACCCCTGCAGGTGGCGTGTAAATTGACAGAGAAGCTAGTTGAAGTACGCGGCAAACATGATGCAGTGGGAGGTTAGCTGAAACCCCTGCAGAGAGAGTGTAAATTGACACAGAAGCTAGTTGAAGTACGCGGCAAACATGATGTAGTGGGAGGTTAGCTGAAACCCCTGCAGAGAGAGTGTAAATTGACAGAGAAGCTAGTTGAAGTACGCGGCAAACATGATGTAGTGGGAGGTTAGCTGAAACCCCTGCAGAGAGAGTGTAAATTGACAGAGAAGCTAGTTGAAGTACGCGGCAAACATGATGTAGTGGGAGGTTAGCTGAAACCCCTGCAGAGAGAGTGTAAATTGACAGAGAAGCTAGTTGAAGTACGCGGCAAACATGATGTAGTGGGAGGTTAGCTGAAACCCCTGCAGAGAGAGTGTAAATTGACAGAGAAGCTAGTTGAAGTACGCGTCAAACATGATGTAGTGGGAGGTTAGCTGAAACCCCTGCAGAGAGAGTGTAAATTGACAGAGAAGTTAGTTGAAGTACGCGGCAAACATGATGTAGTGGGAGGTTAGCTGAAACCCCTGCAGAGAGCGTGTAAATTGACAGAGAAGCTAGTTGAAGTACGCGGCAAACATGATGTAGTGGGAGGTTAGCTGAAACCCCTGCAGGTGGCGTGTAAATTGACAGAGAAGCTAGTTGAAGTACGCGGCAAACATGATGTAGTGGGAGGTTAGCTGAAACCCCTGCAGGTGGCGTGTAAATTGACAGAGAAGCTAGTTGAAGTACGCGGCAAACATGATGTAGTGGGAGGTTAGCTGAAACCCCTGCAGAGAGAGTGTAAATTGACAGAGAAGCTAGTTGAAGTACGCGGCGAACATGATTTAGTGGGAGGTTAGCTGAAACCCCTGCAGGTGGCGTGTAAATTGACAGAGAAGCTAGTTGAAGTACGCGGCAAACATGATGTAGTGGGAGGTTAGCTGAAACCCCTGCAGAGAGAGTGTAAATTGACAGAGAAGCTAGTTGAAGTACGTGGCAAACATGATGTAGTGGGAGGTTAGCTGAAACCCCTGCAGAGAGAGTGTAAATTGACAGAGAAGCTAGTTGAAGTACGCGGCAAACATGATGTAGTGGGAGGTTAGCTGAAACCCCTGCAGGTGGCGTGTAAATTGACAGAGAAGCTAGTTGAAGTACGTGGCAAACATGATGTAGTGGGAGGTTAGCTGAAACCCCTGCAGAGAGAGTGTAAATTGACAGAGAAGCTAGTTGAAGTACGCGGCAAACATGATGTAGTGGGAGGTTAGCTGAAACCCCTGCAGGTGGCGTGTAAATTGACAGAGAAGCTAGTTGAAGTACGCGGCAAACATGATGTAGTGGGAGGTTAGCTGAAACCCCTGCAGAGAGAGTGTAAATTGACAGAGAAGCTAGTTGAAGTACGCGGCAAACATGATGTAGTGGGAGGTTGGCTGAAACCCCTGCAGAGAGAGTGTAAATTGACAGAGAAGCTAGTTGAAGTACGCGGCAAACATGATGTAGTGGGAGGTTAGCTGAAACCCCTGCAGAGAGAGTGTAAATTGACAGAGAAGCTAGTTGAAGTACGCGGCAAACATGATGTAGTGGGAGGTTAGCTGAAACCCCTGCAGAGAGAGTGTAAATTGACAGAGAAGCTAGTTGAAGTACGCGGCAAACATGATGTATCGGGAGGTTAGCTGAAACCCCTGCAGAGAGAGTGTAAATTGACAGAGAAGCTAGTTGAAGTACGCGGCAAACATGATGTAGTGGGAGGTTAGCTGAAACCCCTGCAGAGAGAGTGTAAATTGACAGAGAAGCTAGTTGAAGTACGCGGCAAACATGATGTAGTGGGAGGTTAGCTGAAACCCCTGCAGGTGGCGTGTAAATTGACAGAGAAGCTAGTTGAAGTACGCGGCAAACATGATGTAGTGGGAGGTTAGCTGAAACCCCTGCAGAGAGAGTGTAAATTGACAGAGAAGCTAGTTGAAGTACGCGGCAAACATGATGTAGTGGGAGGTTAGCTGAAACCCCTGCAGGTGGCGTGTAAATTGACAGAGAAGCTAGTTGAAGTACGCGGCAAACATGATGTAGTGGGAGGTTAGCTGAAACCCCTGCAGAGAGAGTGTAAATTGACAGAGAAGCTAGTTGAAGTACGCGGCAAACATGATGTAGTGGGAGGTTAGCTGAAACCCCTGCAGAGAGAGTGTAAATTGACAGAGAAGCTAGTTGAAGTACGCGGCAAACATGATGTAGTGGGAGGTTAGCTGAAACCCCTGCAGAGAGAGTGTAAATTGACAGAGAAGCTAGTTGAAGTACGCGGCAAACATGATGTAGTGGGAGGTTAGCTGAAACCCCTGCAGAGAGAGTGTAAATTGACAGAGAAGCTAGTTGAAGTACGCGGCAAACATGATGTAGTGGGAGGTTAGCTGAAACCCCTGCAGAGAGAGTGTAAATTGACAGAGAAGCTAGTTGAAGTACGCGGCAAACATGATGTAGCGGGAGGTTAGCTGAAACCCCTGCAGAGAGAGTGTAAATTGACAGAGAAGCTAGTTGAAGTACGCGGCAAACATGATGTAGTGGGAGGTTAGCTGAAACCCCTGCAGGTGGCGTGTAAATTGACAGAGAAGCTAGTTGAAGTACGCGGCAAACATGATGTAGCGGAAGGTTAGCTGAAACCCCTGCAGAGAGAGTGTGAATTGACAGAGAAGCTAGTTGAAGTACGCGGCAAACATGATGTAGTGGGAGGTTAGCTGAAACCCCTGCAGAGAGAGTGTAAATTGACAGAGAGGCTAGTTGAAGTACGTGGCAAACATGATGTAGTGGGAGGTTAGCTGAAACCCCTGCAGAGAGAGTGTAAATTGACAGAGAAGCTAGTTGAAGTACGCGGCAAACATGATGTAGTGGGAGGTTAGCTGAAACCCCTGCAGAGAGAGTGTAAATTGACAGAGAAGCTAGTTGAAGTACGTGGCAAACATGATGTAGTGGGAGGTTAGCTGAAACCCCTGCAGGTGGCGTGTAAATTGACAGAGAAGCTAGTTGAAGTACGCGGCAAACATGATGTAGTGGGAGGTTAGCTGTAACCCATGCAGAGAGAGTGTAAATTGACAGAGAAGCTAGTTGAAGTACGTGGCAAACATGATGTAGTGGGAGGTTAGCTGAAACCCCTGCAGAGAGGGTGTAAATTGACAGAGAAGCTAGTTGAAGTACGCGGCAAACATGATGTAGTGGGAGGTTAGCTGAAACCCCTGCAGGTGGCGTGTAAATTGACAGAGAAGCTAGTTGAAGTACGCGGCAAACATGATGTAGTGGGAGGTTAGCTGAAACCCCTGCAGGTGGCGTGTAAATTGACAGAGAAGCTAGTTGAAGTACGCGGCAAACATGATGTAGTGGGAGGTTAGCTGAAACCCCTGCAGAGAGAGTGTAAATTGACAGAGAAGCTAGTTGAAGTACGCGGCAAACATGATGTAGTGGGAGGTTAGCTGAAACCCCTGCAGGTGGCGTGTAAATTGACAGAGAAGCTAGTTGAAGTACGCGGCAAACATGATGTAGTGGGAGGTTAGCTGAAACCCCTGCAGAGAGAGTGTAAATTGACAGAGAAGCTAGTTGAAGTACGCGGCAAACATGATGTAGTGGGAGGTTAGCTGAAACCCCTGCAGAGAGAGTGTGAATTGACAGAGAAGCTAGTTGAAGTACGCGGCAAACATGATGTAGTGGGAGGTTAGCTGAAACCCCTGCAGGTGGCGTGTAAATTGACAGAGAAGCTAGTTGAAGTACGCGGCAAACATGATGTAGTGGGAGGTTAGCTGAAACCCCTGCAGAGAGAGTGTAAATTGACAGAGAAGCTAGTTGAAGTACGCGGCAAACATGATGTAGTGGGAGGTTAGCTGAAACCCCTGCAGAGAGAGTGTAAATTGACAGAGAAGCTAGTTGAAGTACGCGGCAAACATGATGTAGCGGGAGGTTAGCTGAAACCCCTGCAGAGAGAGTGTAAATTGACAGAGAAGCTAGTTGAAGTACGCGGCAAACATGATGTAGTGGGAGGTCAGCTGAAACCCCTGCAGAGAGTGTAAATTGACAGAGAAGCTAGTTGAAGTACGCGGCAAACATGATGTAGTGGGAGGTTAGCTGAAACCCCTGCAGAGAGAGTGTAAATTGACAGAGAAGCTAGTTGAAGTACGCGGCAAACATGATGTAGTGGGAGGTTAGCTGAAACCCCTGCAGAGAGAGTGTAAATTGACAGAGAAGCTAGTTGAAGTACGCGGCAAACATGATGTAGTGGGAGGTTAGCTGAAACCCCTGCAGAGAGTGTAAATTGACAGAGAAGCTAGTTGAAGTACGCGGCAAACATGATGTAGTGGGAGGTTAGCTGAAACCCCTGCAGAGAGAGTGTAAATTGACAGAGAAGCTAGTTGAAGTACGCGGCAAACATGATGTAGTGGGAGGTTAGCTGAAACCCCTGCAGAGAGAGTGTAAATTGACAGAGAAGCTAGTTGAAGTACGCGGCAAACATGATGTAGTGGGAGGTTAGCTGAAACCCCTGCAGAGAGAGTGTAAATTGACAGAGAAGCTAGTTGAAGTACGCGGCAAACATGATGTATCGGGAGGTTAGCTGAAACCCCTGCAGAGAGAGTGTAAATTGACAGAGAAGCTAGTTGAAGTACGCGGCAAACATGATGTAGTGGGAGGTTAGCTGAAACCCCTGCAGAGAGAGTGTAAATTGACAGAGAAGCTAGTTGAAGTACGCGGCAAACATGATGTAGTGGGAGGTTAGCTGAAACCCCTGCAGGTGGCGTGTAAATTGACAGAGAAGCTAGTTGAAGTACGCGGCAAACATGATGTAGTGGGAGGTTAGCTGAAACCCCTGCAGGTGGCGTGTAAATTGACAGAGAAGCTAGTTGAAGTACGCGGCAAACATGATGTAGCGGGAGGTTAGCTGAAACCCCTGCAGAGAGAGTGTAAATTGACAGAGAAGCTAGTTGAAGTACGCGGCAAACATGATGTAGTGGGAGATTAGCTGAAACCCCTGCAGGTGGCGTGTAAATTGACAGAGAAGCTAGTTGAAGTACGCGGCAAACATGATGTAGCGGAAGGTTAGCTGAAACCCCTGCAGAGAGAGTGTGAATTGACAGAGAAGCTAGTTGAAGTACGCGGCAAACATGATGTAGTGGGAGGTTAGCTGAAACCCCTGCAGAGAGAGTGTAAATTGACAGAGAAGCTAGTTGAAGTACGCGGCAAACATGATGTAGTGGGAGGTTAGCTGAAACCCCTGCAGAGAGAGTGTAAATTGACAGAGAAGCTAGTTGAAGTACGCGGCAAACATGATGTAGTGGGAGGTTAGCTGAAACCCCTGCAGGTGGCGTGTAAATTGACAGAGAAGCTAGTTGAAGTACGCGGCAAACATGATGTAGTGGGAGGTAAGCTGATAACCCTGCAGAGAGAGTGTAAATTGACAGAGAAGCTAGTTGAAGTACGCGGCAAACATGATGTAGTGGGAGGTTAGCTGAAACCCCTGCAGAGAGAGTGTAAATTGACAGAGAAGCTAGTTGAAGTACGCGGCAAACATGATGTAGTGGGAGGTTAGCTGAAACCCCTGCAGAGAGAGTGTAAATTGACAGAGAAGCTAGTTGAAGTACGCGGCAAACATGATGTAGTGGGAGGTTAGCTGAAACCCCTGCAGAGAGAGTGTAAATTGACAGAGAAGCTAGTTGAAGTACGCGGCAAACATGATGTAGTGGGAGGTTAGCTGAAACCCCTGCAGAGAGAGTGTAAATTGACAGAGAAGCTAGTTGAAGTACGCGGCAAACATGATGTAGTGGGAGGTTAGCTGAAACCCCTGCAGAGAGAGTGTAAATTGACAGAGAAGCTAGTTGAAGTACGCGGCAAACATGATGTAGTGGGAGGTTAGCTGAAACCCCTGCAGGTGGCGTGTAAATTGACAGAGAAGCTAGTTGAAGTACGCGGCAAACATGATGTAGTGGGAGGTTAGCTGATAACCCTGCAGAGAGAGTGTAAATTGACAGAGAAGCTAGTTGAAGTACGCGGCAAACATGATGTAGTGGGAGGTTAGCTGAAACCCCTGCAGAGAGAGTGTAAATTGACAGAGAAGCTAGTTGAAGTACGCGGCAAACATGATGTAGTGGGAGGTTAGCTGAAACCCCTGCAGAGAGAGTGTAAATTGACAGAGAAGCTAGTTGAAGTACGCGGCAAACATGATGTAGTGGGAGGTTAGCTGAAACCCCTGCAGAGAGAGTGTAAATTGACAGAGAAGCTAGTTGAAGTACGCGGCAAACATGATGTAGTGGGAGGTTAGCTGAAACCCCTGCAGAGAGAGTGTAAATTGACAGAGAAGCTAGTTGAAGTACGCGGCAAACATGATGTAGTGGGAGGTTAGCTGAAACCCCTGCAGAGAGAGTGTAAATTGACAGAGAAGCTAGTTGAAGTACGCGGCAAACATGATGTAGCGGAAGGTTAGCTGAAACCCCTGCAGAGAGAGTGTAAATTGACAGAGAAGCTAGTTGAAGTACGTGGCAAACATGATGTAGTGGGAGGTTAGCTGAAACCCCTGCAGAGAGAGTGTAAATTGATAGAGAAGCTAGTTGAAGTACGCGGCAAACATGATGTAGTGGGAGGTTAGATGAAACCCCTGCAGGGAGAGTGTAAATTGACAGAGAAGCTGGTTGAAGTACGCGGCAAACATGATGTAGTGGGAGGTTAGCTGAAACCCCTGCAGAGAGAGTGTAAATTGACAGAGAAGCTAGTTGAAGTACGCGGCAAACATGATGTAGCGGGAGGTTAGCTGAAACCCCTGCAGAGAGAGTGTAAATTGACAGAGAAGCTAGTTGAAGTACGCGGCAAACATGATGTAGTGGGAGGTTAGCTGAAACCCCTGCAGAGAGAGTGTAAATTGACAGAGAAGCTAGTTGAAGTACGCGGCAAACATGATGTAGTGGGAGGTTAGCTGAAACCCCTGCAGAGAGAGTGTAAATTGACAGAGATGCTAGTTGAAGTACGCGGCAAACATGATGTAGTGGGAGGTTAGCTGAAACCCCTGCAGAGAGAGTGTAAATTGACAGAGAAGCTAGTTGAAGTACGCGGCAAACATGATGTAGTGGGAGGTTAGCTGAAACCCCTGCAGGTGGCGTGTAAATTGACAGAGAAGCTAGTTGAAGTACGCGGCAAACATGATGTAGTGGGAGGTTAGCTGAAACCCCTGCAGGTGGCGTGTAAATTGACAGAGAAGCTAGTTGAAGTACGCGGCAAACATGATGTAGTGGGAGGTTAGCTGAAACCCCTGCAGAGAGAGTGTAAATTGACAGAGAAGCTAGTTGAAGTACGCGGCAAACATGATGTAGTGGGAGGTTAGCTGAAACCCCTGCAGAGAGAGTGTAAATTGACAGAGAAGCTAGTTGAAGTACGCGGCAAACATGATGTAGTGGGAGGTTAGCTGAAACCCCTGCAGGTGGAGTGTAAATTGACAGAGAAGCTAGTTGAAGTACGCGGCAAACATGATGTAGCGGGAGGTTAGCTGAAACCCCTGCAGAGAGAGTGTAAATTGACAGAGAAGCTAGTTGAAGTACGCGGCAAACATGATGTAGTGGGAGGTTAGCTGAAACCCCTGCAGAGAGAGTGTAAATTGACAGAGAAGCTAGTTGAAGTACGCGGCAAACATGATGTAGTGGGAGGTTAGCTGAAACCCCTGCAGAGAGAGTGTTAATTGACAGAGAAGCTAGTTGAAGTACGCGGCAAACATGATGTAGTGGGAGGTTAGCTGAAACCCCTGCAGGTGGCGTGTAAATTGACAGAGAAGCTATTTGAAGTACGCGGCAAACATGATGTAGTGGGAGGTTAGCTGAAACCCCTGCAGAGAGAGTGTAAATTGACAGAGAAGCTAGTTGAAGTACGCGGCAAACATGATGTAGTGGGAGGTTAGCTGAAACCCCTGCAGAGAGAGTGTAAATTGACAGAGAAGCTAGTTGAAGTACGCGGCAAACATGATGTAGTGGGAGGTTAGCTGAAACCCCTGCAGGTGGCGTGTAAATTGACAGAGAAGCTAGTTGAAGTACGCGGCAAACATGATGTAGTGGGAGGTTAGCTGAAACCCCTGCAGAGAGAGTGTTAATTGACAGAGAAGCTAGTTGAAGTACGCGGCAAACATGATGTAGCGGGAGGTTAGCTGAAACCCCTGCAGAGAGAGTGTAAATTGACAGAGAAGCTAGTTGAAGTACGCGGCAAACATGATGTAGTGGGAGGTTAGCTGAAACCCCTGCAGGTGGCGTGTAAATTGACAGAGAAGCTAGTTGAAGTACGCGGCAAACATGATGTAGTGGAAGGTTAGCTGAAACCCCTGCAGAGAGAGTGTAAATTGACAGAGAAGCTAGTTGAAGTACGCGGCAAACATGATGTAGTGGGAGGTTAGCTGAAACCCCTGCAGGTGGCGTGTAAATTGACAGAGAAGCTAGTTGAAGTACGCGGCAAAAATGATGTAGTGGGAGGTTAGCTGAAACCCCTGCAGAGAGAGTGTAAATTGACAGAGAAGCTAGTTGAAGTACGCGGCAAACATGATGTAGCGGGAGGTTAGCTGAAACCCCTGCAGAGAGAGTGTAAATTGACAGAGAAGCTAGTTGAAGTACGCGGCAAACATGATGTAGTGGGAGGTTAGCTGAAACCCCTGCAGAGAGAGTGTAAATTGACAGAGAAGCTAGTTGAAGTACGCGGCAAACATGATGTAGTGGGAGGTTAGCTGAAACCCCTGCAGGTGGCGTGTAAATTGACAGAGAAGCTAGTTGAAGTACGCGGCAAACATGATGTAGTGGGAGGTTAGCTGAAACCCCTGCAGGTGGCGTGTAAATTGACAGAGAAGCTAGTTGAAGTACGCGGCAAACATGATGTAGTGGGAGGTTAGCTGAAACCCCTGCAGAGAGAGTGTAAATTGACAGAGAAGCTAGTTGAAGTACGCGGCAAACATGATGTAGCGGAAGGTTAGCTGAAACCCCTGCAGAGAGAGTGTAAATTGACAGAGAAGCTAGTTGAAGTACGCGGCAAACATGATGCAGTGGAAGGTTAGCTGAAACCCCTGCAGAGAGAGTGTAAATTGACAGAGAAGCTAGTTGAAGTACGCGGCAAACATGATGTAGTGGGAGGTTAGCTGAAACCCCTGCAGAGAGAGTGTAAATTGACAGAGAAGCTAGTTGAAGTACGCGGCAAACATGATGTAGTGGGAGGTTAGCTGAAACCCCTGCAGAGAGAGTGTAAATTGACAGAGAAGCTAGTTGAAGTACGCGGCAAACATGATGTAGTGGGAGGTTAGCTGAAACCCCTGCAGAGAGAGTGTAAATTGACAGAGAAGCTAGTTGAAGTACGCGGCAAACATGATGTAGTGGGAGGTTAGCTGAAACCCCTGCAGGTGGCGTGTAAATTGACAGAGAAGCTAGTTGAAGTACGCGGCAAACATGATGTAGCGGGAGGTTAGCTGAAACCCCTGCAGAGAGAGTGTAAATTGACAGAGAAGCTAGTTGAAGTACGCGGCAAACATGATGTAGTGGGAGGTTAGCTGAAACCCCTGCAGAGAGAGTGTAAATTGACAGAGAAGCTAGTTGAAGTACGCGGCAAACATGATGTAGTGGGAGGTTAGCTGAAACCCCTGCAGAGAGAGTGTAAATTGACAGAGAAGCTAGTTGAAGTACGCGGCAAACATGATGTAGTGGGAGGTTAGATGAAACCACTGCAGAGAGAGTGTAAATTGACAGAGAAGCTAGTTGAAGTACGCGGCAAACATGATGTAGTGGGAGGTTAGCTGAAACCCCTGCAGAGAGAGTGTAAATTGACAGAGAAGCTAGTTGAAGTACGCGGCAAACATGATGTAGTGGGAGGTTAGCTGAAACCCCTGCAGAGAGAGTGTAAATTGACAGAGAAGCTAGTTGAAGTACGCGGCAAACATGATGTAGTGGGAGGTTAGCTGAAACCCCTGCAGAGAGAGTGTAAATTGACAGAGAAGCTAGTTGAAGTACGCGGCAAACATGATGTAGTGGGAGGTTAGCTGAAACCCCTGCAGGTGGCGTGTAAATTGACAGAGAAGCTAGTTGAAGTACGCGGCAAACATGATGTAGTGGGAGTTTAGCTGATAACCCTGCAGAGAGAGTGTAAATTGACAGAGAAGCTAGTTGAAGTACGCGGCAAACATGATGTAGTGGGAGGTTAGCTGAAACCCCTGCAGAGAGAGTGTAAATTGACAGAGAAGCTAGTTGAAGTACGCGGCAAACATGATGTAGTGGGAGGTTAGCTGAAACCCCTGCAGAGAGAGTGTAAATTGACAGAGAAGCTAGTTGAAGTACGCGGCAAACATGATGTAGTGGGAGGTTAGCTGAAACCCCTGCAGAGAGAGTGTAAATTGACAGAGAAGCTAGTTGAAGTACGCGGCAAACATGATGTAGTGGGAGGTTAGCTGAAACCCCTGCAGAGAGAGTGTAAATTGACAGAGAAGCTAGTTGAAGTACGCGGCAAACATGATGTAGTGGGAGGTTAGCTGAAACCCCTGCAGAGAGAGTGTAAATTGACAGAGAAGCTAGTTGAAGTACGCGGCAAACATGATGTAGCGGGAGGTTAGCTGAAACCCCTGCAGAGAGAGTGTAAATTGACAGAGAAGCTAGTGGAAGTACGTGGCAAACATGATGTAGTGGGAGGTTAGCTGAAACCCCTGCAGAGAGAGTGTAAATTGATAGAGAAGCTAGTTGAAGTACGCGGCAAACATGATGTAGTGGGAGGTTAGCTGAAACCCCTGCAGGGAGAGTGTAAATTGACAGAGAAGCTGGTTGAAGTACGCGGCAAACATGATGTAGTGGGAGGTTAGCTGAAACCCCTGCAGAGAGAGTGTAAATTGACAGAGAAGCTAGTTGAAGTACGCGGCAAACATGATGTAGCGGGAGGTTAGCTGAAACCCCTGCAGAGAGAGTGTAAATTGACAGAGAAGCTAGTTGAAGTACGCGGCAAACATGATGTAGTGGGAGGTTAGCTGAAACCCCTGCAGAGAGAGTGTAAATTGACAGAGAAGCTAGTTGAAGTACGCGGCAAACATGATGTAGTGGGAGGTTAGCTGAAACCCCTGCAGAGAGAGTGTAAATTGACAGAGATGCTAGTTGAAGTACGCGGCAAACATGATGTAGTGGGAGGTTAGCTGAAACCCCTGCAGAGATAGTGTAAATTGACAGAGAAGCTAGTTGAAGTACGCGGCAAACATGATGTAGTGGGAGGTTAGCTGAAACCCCTGCAGGTGGCGTGTAAATTGACAGAGAAGCTAGTTGAAGTACGCGGCAAACATGATGTAGTGGGAGGTTAGCTGAAACCCCTGCAGGTGGCGTGTAAATTGACAGAGGAGCTAGTTGAAGTACGCGGCAAACATGATGTAGTGGGAGGTTAGCTGAAACCCCTGCAGAGAGAGTGTAAATTGACAGAGAAGCTAGTTGAAGTACGCGGCAAACATGATGTAGTGGGAGGTTAGCTGAAACCCCTGCAGAGAGAGTGTAAATTGACAGAGAAGCTAGTTGAAGTACGCGGCAAACATGATGTAGTGGGAGGTTAGCTGAAACCCCTGCAGGTGGAGTGTAAATTGACAGAGAAGCTAGTTGAAGTACGCGGCAAACATGATGTAGCGGGAGGTTAGCTGAAACCCCTGCAGAGAGAGTGTAAATTGACAGAGAAGCTAGTTGAAGTACGCGGCAAACATGATGTAGTGGGAGGTTAGCTGAAACCCCTGCAGAGAGAGTGTAAATTGACAGAGAAGCTAGTTGAAGTACGCGGCAAACATGATGTAGTGGGAGGTTAGCTGAAACCCCTGCAGAGAGAGTGTTAATTGACAGAGAAGCTAGTTGAAGTACGCGGCAAACATGATGTTGTGGGAGGTTAGCTGAAACCCCTGCAGGTGGCGTGTAAATTGACAGAGAAGCTAGTTGAAGTACGCGGCAAACATGATGTAGTGGGAGGTTAGCTGAAACCCCTGCAGAGAGAGTGTAAATTGACAGAGAAGCTAGTTGAAGTACGCGGCAAACATGATGTAGTGGGAGGTTAGCTGAAACCCCTGCAGAGAGAGTGTAAATTGACAGAGAAGCTAGTTGAAGTACGCGGCAAACATGATGTAGTGGGAGGTTAGCTGAAACCCCTGCAGGTGGCGTGTAAATTGACATAGAAGCTAGTTGAAGTACGCGGCAAACATGATGTAGTGGGAGGTTAGCTGAAACCCCTGCAGAGAGAGTGTTAATTGACAGAGAAGCTAGTTGAAGTACGCGGCAAACATGATGTAGCGGGAGGTTAGCTGAAACCCCTGCAGAGAGAGTGTAAATTGACAGAGAAGCTAGTTGAAGTACGCGGCAAACATGATGTAGTGGGAGGTTAGCTGAAACCCCTGCAGGTGGCGTGTAAATTGACAGAGAAGCTAGTTGAAGTACGCGGCAAACATGATGTAGTGGAAGGTTAACTGAAACCCCTGCAGAGAGAGTGTAAATTGACAGAGAAGCTAGTTGAAGTACGCGGCAAACATGATGTAGTGGGAGGTTAGCTGAAACCCCTGCAGGTGGCGTGTAAATTGACAGAGAAGCTAGTTGAAGTACGCGGCAAACATGATGTAGTGGGAGGTTAGCTGAAAACCCTGCAGAGAGAGTGTAAATTGACAGAGAAGCTAGTTGAAGTACGCGGCAAACATGATGTAGCGGGAGGTTAGCTGAAACCCCTGCAGAGAGAGTGTAAATTGACAGAGAAGCTAGTTGAAGTACGCGGCAAACATGATGTAGTGGGAGGTTAGCTGAAACCCCTGCAGAGAGAGTGTAAATTGACAGAGAAGCTAGTTGAAGTACGCGGCAAACATGATGTAGTGGGAGGTTAGCTGAAACCCCTGCAGGTGGCGTGTAAATTGACAGAGAAGCTAGTTGAAGTACGCGGCAAACATGATGTAGTGGGAGGTTAGCTGAAACCCCTGCAGGTGGCGTGTAAATTGACAGAGAAGCTAGTTGAAGTACGCGGCAAACATGATGTAGTGGGAGGTTAGCTGAAACCCCTGCAGAGAGAGTGTAAATTGACAGAGAAGCTAGTTGAAGTACGCGGCAAACATGATGTAGCGGAAGGTTAGCTGAAACCCCTGCAGAGAGAGTGTAAATTGACAGAGAAGCTAGTTGAAGTACGCGGCAAACATGATGCAGTGGAAGGTTAGCTGAAACCCCTGCAGAGAGAGTGTAAATTGACAGAGAAGCTAGTTGAAGTACGCGGCAAACATGATGTAGTGGGAGGTTAGCTGAAACCCCTGCAGAGAGAGTGTAAATTGACAGAGAAGCTAGTTGAAGTACGCGGCAAACATGATGTAGTGGGAGGTTAGCTGAAACCCCTGCAGAGAGAGTGTAAATTGACAGAGAAGCTAGTTGAAGTACGCGGCAAACATGATGTAGTGGGAGGTTAGCTGAAACCCCTGCAGAGAGAGTGTAAATTGACAGAGAAGCTAGTTGAAGTACGCGGCAAACATGATGTAGTGGGAGGTTAGCTGAAACCCCTGCAGGTGGCGTGTAAATTGACAGAGAAGCTAGTTGAAGTACGCGGCAAACATGATGTAGCGGGAGGTTAGCTGAAACCCCTGCAGAGAGAGTGTAAATTGACAGAGAAGCTAGTTGAAGTACGCGGCAAACATGATGTAGTGGGAGGTTAGCTGAAACCCCTGCAGAGAGAGTGTAAATTGACAGAGAAGCTAGTTGAAGTACGCGGCAAACATGATGTAGTGGGAGGTTAGCTGAAACCCCTGCAGAGAGAGTGTAAATTGACAGAGAAGCTAGTTGAAGTACGCGGCAAACATGATGTAGTGGGAGGTTAGCTGAAACCCCTGCAGAGAGAGTGTAAATTGACAGAGAAGCTAGTTGAAGTACGCGGCAAACATGATGTAGTGGGAGGTTAGCTGAAACCCCTGCAGAGAGAGTGTAAATTGACAGAGAAGCTAGTTGAAGTACGCGGCAAACATGATGTAGTGGGAGGTTAGCTGAAACCCCTGCAGAGAGAGTGTAAATTGACAGAGAAGCTAGTTGAAGTACGCGGCAAACATGATGTAGTGGGAGGTTAGCTGAAACCCCTGCAGAGAGAGTGTAAATTGACAGAGAAGCTAGTTGAAGTACGCGGCAAACATGATGTAGTGGGAGGTTAGCTGAAACCCCTGCAGAGAGAGTGTAAATTGACAGAGAAGCTAGTTGAAGTACGAGGCAAACATGATGTAGTGGGAGGTTAGCTGAAACCCCTGCAGGTGGCGTGTAAATTGACAGAGAAGCTAGTTGAAGTACGCGGCAAACATGATGTAGCGGGAGGTTAGCTGAAACCCCTGCAGGTGGCGTGTAAATTGACAGAGAAGCTAGTTGAAGTACGCGGCAAACATGATGTAGCGGGAGGTTAGCTGAAACCCCTGCAGAGAGAGTGTAAATTGACAGAGAAGCTAGTTGAAGTACGCGGCAAACATGATGTAGTGGGAGGTTAGCTGAAACCCCTGCAGAGAGAGTGTAAATTGACAGAGAAGCTAGTTGAAGTACGCGGCAAACATGATGTAGTGGGAGGTTAGCTGAAACCCCTGCAGAGAGAGTGTAAATTGACAGAGAAGCTAGTTGAAGTACGCGGCAAACATGATGTAGTGGGAGGTTAGCTGAAACCCCTGCAGAGAGAGTGTAAATTGACAGAGAAGCTAGTTGAAGTACGCGGCAAACATGATGTAGTGGGAGGTTAGCTGAAACCCCTGCAGAGAGAGTGTAAATTGACAGAGAAGCTAGTTGAAGTACGCGGCAAACATGATGTAGTGGGAGGTTAGCTGAAACCCCTGCAGAGAGAGTGTAAATTGACAGAGAAGCTAGTTGAAGTACGCGGCAAACATGATGTAGTGGGAGGTTAGCTGAAACCCCTGCAGAGAGAGTGTAAATTGACAGAGAAGCTAGTTGAAGTACGCGGCAAACATGATGTAGTGGGAGGTTAGCTGAAACCCCTGCAGAGAGAGTGTAAATTGACAGAGAAGCTAGTTGAAGTACGCGGCAAACATGATGTAGTGGGAGGTTAGCTGAAACCCCTGCAGAGAGAGTGTAAATTGACAGAGAAGCTAGTTGAAGTACGCGGCAAACATGATGTAGTGGGAGGTTAGCTGAAACCCCTGCAGAGAGAGTGTAAATTGACAGAGAAGCTAGTTGAAGTACGCGGCAAACATGATGTAGTGGGAGGTTAGCTGAAACCCCTGCAGAGAGAGTGTAAATTGACAGAGAAGCTAGTTGAAGTACGCGGCAAACATGATGTAGTGGGAGGTTAGCTGAAACCCCTGCAGAGAGAGTGTAAATTGACAGAGAAGCTAGTTGAAGTACGCGGCAAACATGATGTAGTGGGAGGTTAGCTGAAACCCCTGCAGAGAGAGTGTAAATTGACAGAGAAGCTAGTTGAAGTACGCGGCAAACATGATGTAGTGGAAGGTTAGCTGAAACCCCTGCAGAGAGAGTGTAAATTGACAGAGAAGCTAGTTGAAGTACGCGGCAAACATGATGTAGTGGTAGGTTAGCTGAAACCCCTGCAGAGAGAGTGTAAATTGACAGAGAAGCTAGTTGAAGTACGCGGCAAACATGATGTAGTGGGAGGTTAGCTGAAACCCCTGCAGAGAGAGTGTAAATTGACAGAGAAGCTAGTTGAAGTACGCGGCAAACATGATGTAATGGAAGGTTAGCTGAAACCCCTGCAGAGAGAGTGTAAATTGACAGAGAAGCTAGTTGAAGTACGCGGCAAACATGATGTAGTGGGAGGTTAGCTGAAACCCCTGCAGAGAGAGTGTAAATTGACTGAGAAGCTAGTTGAAGTACGCGGCAAACATGATGTAGTGGGAGGTTAGCTGAAACCCCTGCAGAGAGAGTGTAAATTGACAGAGAAGCTAGTTGAAGTACGCGGCAAACATGATGTAGTGGGAGGTTAGCTGAAACCCCTGCAGAGAGAGTGTAAATTGACAGAGAAGCTAGTTGAAGTACGCGGCAAACATGATGTAGTGGGAGGTTAGCTGAAACCCCTGCAGAGAGAGTGTAAATTGACAGAGAAGCTAGTTGAAGTACGCGGCAAACATGATGTAGTGGGAGGTTAGCTGAAACCCCTGCAGGTGGCGTGTAAATTGACAGAGAAGCTAGTTGAAGTACGCGGCAAACATGATGTAGTGGGAGGTTAGCTGAAACCCCTACAGAGAGAGTGTAAATTGACAGAGAAGCTAGTTGAAGTACGCGGCAAACATGATGTAGTGGGAGGTTAGCTGAAACCCCTGCAGAGAGAGTGTAAATTGACAGAGAAGCTAGTTGAAGTACGCGGCAAACATGATGTAGTGGGAGGTTAGCTGAAACCCCTGCAGAGAGAGTGTAAATTGACAGAGAAGCTAGTTGAAGTACGCGGCAAACATGATGTAGTGGGAGGTTAGCTGAAACCCCTGCAGGTGGCGTGTAAATTGACAGAGAAGCTAGTTGAAGTACGCGGCAAACATGATGTAGTGGGAGGTTAGCTGAAACCCCTGCAGAGAGAGTGTAAATTGACAGAGAAGCTAGTTGAAGTACGCGGCAAACATGATGTAGTGGGAGGTTAGCTGAAACCCCTGCAGAGAGAGTGTAAATTGACAGAGAAGCTAGTTGAAGTACGCGGCAAACATGATGTAGTGGGAGGTTAGCTGAAACCCCTGCAGAGAGAGTGTAAATTGACAGAGAAGCTAGTTGAAGTACGCGGCAAACATGATGTAGTGGGAGGTTAGCTGAAACCCCTGCAGAGAGAGTGTAAATTGACAGAGAAGCTAGTTGAAGTACGCGGCAAACATGATGTAGTGGGAGGTTAGCTGAAACCCCTGCAGAGAGAGTGTAAATTGACAGAGAAGCTAGTTGAAGTACGCGGCAAACATGATGTAGTGGGAGGTTAGCTGAAACCCCTGCAGGTGGCGTGTAAATTGACAGAGAAGCTAGTTGAAGTACGCGGCAAACATGATGTAGTGGGAGGTTAGCTGAAACCCCTGCAGAGAGAGTGTAAATTGACAGAGAAGCTAGTTGAAGTACGCGGCAAACATGATGTAGTGGGAGGTTAGCTGAAACCCCTGCAGAGAGAGTGTAAATTGACAGAGAAGCTAGTTGAAGTACGCGGCAAACATGATGTAGTGGGAGGTTAGCTGAAACCCCTGCAGAGAGAGTGTAAATTGACAGAGAAGCTAGTTGAAGTACGCGGCAAACATGATGTAGTGGGAGGTTAGCTGAAACCCCTGCAGAGAGAGTGTAAATTGACAGAGAAGCTAGTTGAAGTACGCGGCAAACATGATGTAGTGGGAGGTTAGCTGAAACCCCTGCAGGTGGCGTGTAAATTGACAGAGAAGCTAGTTGAAGTACGCGGCAAACATGATGTAGTGGGAGGTTAGCTGAAACCCCTGCAGAGAGAGTGTAAATTGACAGAGAAGCTAGTTGAAGTACGCGGCAAACATGATGTAGTGGGAGGTTAGCTGAAACCCCTGCAGAGAGAGTGTAAATTGACAGAGAAGCTAGTTGAAGTACGCGGCAAACATGATGTAGTGGGAGGTTAGCTGAAACCCCTGCAGAGAGAGTGTAAATTGACAGAGAAGCTAGTTGAAGTACGCGGCAAACATGATGCAGTGGGAGGTTAGCTGAAACCCCTGCAGAGAGAGTGTAAATTGACAGAGAAGCTAGTTGAAGTACGCGGCAAACATGATGTAGTGGGAGGTTAGCTGGAACCCCTGCAGAGAGAGTGTAAATTGACAGAGAAGCTAGTTGAAGTACGCGGCAAACATGATGTAGTGGGAGGTTAGCTGAAACCCCTGCAGAGAGAGTGTAAATTGACAGAGAAGCTAGTTGAAGTACGCGGCAAACATGATGTAGTGGGAGGTTAGCTGAAACCCCTGCAGAGAGAGTGTAAATTGACAGAGAAGCTAGTTGAAGTACGCGGCAAACATGATGTAGTGGGAGGTTAGCTGAAACCCCTGCAGAGAGAGTGTAAATTGACAGAGAAGCTAGTTGAAGTACGCGGCAAACATGATGTAGTGGGAGGTTAGCTGAAACCCCTGCAGAGAGAGTGTAAATTGACAGAGAAGCTAGTTGAAGTACGCGGCAAACATGATGTAGTGGGAGGTTAGCTGAAACCCCTGCAGAGAGAGTGTAAATTGACAGAGAAGCTAGTTGAAGTACGCGGCAAACATGATGTAGTGGGAGGTTAGCTGAAACCCCTGCAGGTGGCGTGTAAATTGACAGAGAAGCTAGTTGAAGTACGCGGCAAACATGATGTAGTGGGAGGTTAGCTGAAACCCCTGCAGAGAGAGTGTAAATTGACAGAGAAGCTAGTTGAAGTACGCGGCAAACATGATGTAGTGGGAGGTTAGCTGAAACCCCTGCAGAGAGAGTGTAAATTGACAGAGAAGCTAGTTGAAGTACGCGGCAAACATGATGTAGTGGGAGGTTAGCTGAAACCCCTGCAGAGAGAGTGTAAATTGACAGAGAAGCTAGTTGAAGTACGCGGCAAACATGATGTAGTGGGAGGTTAGCTGAAACCCCTGCAGAGAGAGTGTAAATTGACAGAGAAGCTAGTTGAAGTACGCGGCAAACATGATGTAGTGGGAGGTTAGCTGAAACCCCTGCAGGTGGCGTGTAAATTGACAGAGAAGCTAGTTGAAGTACGCGGCAAACATGATGTAGTGGGAGGTTAGCTGAAACCCCTGCAGAGAGAGTGTAAATTGACAGAGAAGCTAGTTGAAGTACGCGGCAAACATGATGTAGTGGGAGGTTAGCTGAAACCCCTGCAGAGAGAGTGTAAATTGACAGAGAAGCTAGTTGAAGTACGCGGCAAACATGATGTAGTGGGAGGTTAGCTGAAACCCCCTGCAGAGAGAGTGTAAATTGACAGAGAAGCTAGTTGAAGTACGCGGCAAACATGATGTAGTGGGAGGTTGGCTGAAACCCCTGCAGGGAGAGTGTAAATTGACAGAGAAGCTAGTTGAAGTACGCGGCAAACATGATGTAGTGGGAGGTTAGCTGAAACCCCTGCAGAGAGAGTGTAAATTGACAGAGAAGCTAGTTGAAGTACGCGGCAAACATGATGTAGTGGGAGGTTAGCTGAAATCCCTGCAGAGAGAGTGTAAATTGACAGAGAAGCTAGTTGAAGTACGCGGCAAACATGATGTAGTGGGAGGTTAGCTGAAACCCCTGCAGAGAGAGTGTAAATTGACAGAGAAGCTAGTTGAAGTACGCGGCAAACATGATGTAGTGGGAGGTTAGCTGAAACCCCTGCAGAGAGAGTGTAAATTGACAGAGAAGCTAGTTGAAGTACGCGGCAAACATGATGTAGCGGGAGGTCAGCTGAAACCCCTGCAGAGAGAGTGTAAATTGACAGAGAAGCTAGTTGAAGTACGCGGCAAACATGATGTAGTGGGAGGTTAGCTGAAACCCCTGCAGAGAGAGTGTAAATTGACAGAGAAGCTAGTTGAAGTACGCGGCAAACATGATGTAGTGGGAGGTTAGCTGAAACCCCTGCAGAGAGAGTGTAAATTGACAGAGAAGCTAGTTGAAGTACGCGGCAAACATGATGTAGTGGGAGGTTAGCTGAAACCCCTGCAGAGAGAGTGTAAATTGACAGAGAAGCTAGTTGAAGTACGCGGCAAACATGATGTAGTGGGAGGTTAGCTGAAACCCCTGCAGAGAGAGTGTAAATTGACAGAGAAGCTAGTTGAAGTACGCGGCAAACATGATGTAGTGGGAGGTTAGCTGAAACCCCTGCAGGTGGCGTGTAAATTGACAGAGAAGCTAGTTGAAGTACGCGGCAAACATGATGTAGTGGGAGGTTAGCTGAAACCCCCTGCAGAGAGAGTGTAAATTGACAGAGAAGCTAGTTGAAGTACGCGGCAAACATGATGTAGTGGGAGGTTAGCTGAAACCCCTGCAGAGAGAGTGTAAATTGACAGAGAAGCTAGTTGAAGTACGCGGCAAACATGATGTAGTGGGAGGTTAGCTGAAACCCCTGCAGAGAGAGTGTAAATTGACAGAGAAGCTAGTTGAAGTACGCGGCAAACATGATGTAGTGGGAGGTTAGCTGAAACCCCTGCAGGTGGCGTGTAAATTGACAGAGGAGGCTAGTTGAAGTACGCGGCAAACATGATGTAGTGGGAGGTTAGCTGAAACCCCTGCAGAGAGAGTGTAAATTGACAGAGAAGCTAGTTGAAGTACGCGGCAAACATGATGTAGTGGGAGGTTAGCTGAAACCCCTGCAGAGAGAGTGTAAATTGACAGAGAAGCTAGTTGAAGTACGCGGCAAACATGATGTAGTGGGGAGGTTAGCTGAAACCCCTGCAGAGAGAGTGTAAATTGACAGAGAAGCTAGTTGAAGTACGCGGCAAACATGATGTAGTCGGGAGGTTAGCTGAAACCCCTGCAGAGAGAGTGTAAATTGACAGAGAAGCTAGTTGAAGTACGCGGCAAACATGATGTAGTGGGAGGTTAGCTGAAACCCCTGCAGAGAGTGTAAATTGACAGAGAAGCTAGTTGAAGTACGCGGCAAACATGATGTAGTGGGAGGTTAGCTGAAACCCCTGCAGAGAGAGTGTAAATTGACAGAGAAGCTAGTTGAAGTACGCGGCAAACATGATGTAGTGGGAGGTTAGCTGAAACCCCTGCAGAGAGAGTGTAAATTGACAGAGAAGCTAGTTGAAGTACGCGGCAAACATGATGTAGCGGGAGGTTAGCTGAAACCCCTGCAGGTGGCGTGTAAATTGACAGAGAAGCTAGTTGAAGTACGCGGCAAACATGATGTAGCGGGAGGTTAGCTGAAACCCCTGCAGAGAGAGTGTAAATTGACAGAGAAGCTAGTTGAAGTACGCGGCAAACATGATGTAGTGGGAGGTTAGCTGAAACCCCTGCAGGTGGCGTGTAAATTGACAGAGAAGCTAGTTGAAGTACGCGGCAAACATGATGTAGTGGGAGGTTAGCTGAAACCCCTGCAGAGAGAGTGTAAATTGACAGAGAAGCTAGTTGAAGTACGCGGCAAACATGATGTAGTGGGAGGTTAGCTGAAACCCCTGCAGAGAGAGTGTAAATTGACAGAGAAGCTAGTTGAAGTACGCGGCAAACATGATGTAGTGGGAGGTTAGCTGAAACCCCTGCAGAGAGAGTGTAAATTGACAGAGAAGCTAGTTGAAGTACGCGGCAAACATGATGTAGTGGGAGGTTAGCTGAAACCCCTGCAGAGAGAGTGTAAATTGACAGAGAAGCTAGTTGAAGTACGCGGCAAACATGATGTAGTGGGAGGTTAGCTGAAACCCCTGCAGAGAGAGTGTAAATTGACAGAGAAGCTAGTTGAAGTACGCGGCAAACATGATGTAGTGGGAGGTTAGCTGAAACCCCTGCAGGTGGCGTGTAAATTGACAGAGAAGCTAGTTGAAGTACGCGGCAAACATGATGTAGTGGGAGGTTAGCTGAAACCCCTGCAGAGAGAGTGTAAATTGACAGAGAAGCTAGTTGAAGTACGCGGCAAACATGATGTAGTGGGAGGTTAGCTGAAACCCCTGCAGAGAGAGTGTAAATTGACAGAGAAGCTAGTTGAAGTACGCGGCAAACATGATGTAGTGGGAGGTTAGCTGAAACCCCTGCAGAGAGAGTGTAAATTGACAGAGAAGCTAGTTGAAGTACGCGGCAAACATGATGTAGTGGGAGGTTAGCTGAAACCCCTGCAGAGAGCGTGTAAATTGACAGAGAAGCTAGTTGAAGTACGCGGCAAACATGATGTAGTGGGAGGTTAGCTGAAACCCCTGCAGAGAGAGTGTAAATTGACAGAGAAGCTAGTTGAAGTACGCGGCAATCATGATGTAGTGGGAGGTTAGCTGAAACCCCTGCAGAGAGAGTGTAAATTGACAGAGAAGCTAGTTGAAGTACGCGGCAAACATGATGTAGTGGGAGGTTAGCTGAAACCCCTGCAGAGAGCGTGTAAATTGACAGAGAAGCTAGTTGAAGTACGCGGCAAACATGATGTAGTGGGAGGTTAGCTGAAACCCCTGCAGAGAGAGTGTAAATTGACAGAGAAGCTAGTTGAAGTACGCGGCAAACATGATGTAGTGGGAGGTTAGCTGAAACCCCTGCAGAGAGAGTGTAAATTGACAGAGAAGCTAGTTGAAGTACGCGGCAAACATGATGTAGTGGGAGGTTAGCTGAAACCCCTGCAGAGAGAGTGTAAATTGACAGAGAAGCTAGTTGAAGTACGCGGCAAACATGATGTAGTGGGAGGTTAGCTGAAACCCCTGCAGAGAGAGTGTAAATTGACAGAGAAGCTAGTTGAAGTACGCGGCAAACATGATGTAGTGGGAGGTTGGCTGAAACCCCTGCAGAGAGAGTGTAAATTGACAGAGAAGCTAGTTGAAGTACGCGGCAAACATGATGTAGTGGGAGGTTAGCTGAAACCCCTGCAGGTGGCGTGTAAATTGACAGAGAAGCTAGTTGAAGTACGCGGCAAACATGATGTAGTGGGAGGTTAGCTGAAACCCCTGCAGGGAGAGTGTAAATTGACAGAGAAGCTAGTTGAAGTACGCGGCAAACATGATGTAGTGGGAGGTTAGCTGAAACCCCTGCAGAGAGAGTGTAAATTGACAGAGAAGCTAGTTGAAGTACGCGGCAAACATGATGTAGTGGGAGGTTAGCTGAAACCCCTGCAGAGAGAGTGTAAATTGACAGAGAAGCTAGTTGAAGTACGCGGCAAACATGATGTAGTGGGAGGTTAGCTGAAACCCCTGCAGAGAGAGTGTAAATTGACAGAGAAGCTAGTTGAAGTACGCGGCAAACATGATGTAGTGGGAGGTTAGCTGAAACCCCTGCAGAGAGAGTGTAAATTGACAGAGAAGCTAGTTGAAGTACGCGGCAAATATGATGTAGTGGGAGGTTAGCTGAAACCCCTGCAGAGAGAGTGTAAATTGACAGAGAAGCTAGTTGAAGTACGCGGCAAACATGATGTAGTGGGAGGTTAGCTGAAACCCCTGCAGAGAGAGTGTAAATTGACAGAGAAGCTAGTTGAAGTACGCGGCAAACATGATGTAGTGGGAGGTTAGCTGAAACCCCTGCAGAGAGAGTGTAAATTGACAGAGAAGCTAGTTGAAGTACGCGGCAAACATGATGTAGTGGGAGGTTAGCTGAAACCCCTGCAGAGAGAGTGTAAATTGACAGAGAAGCTAGTTGAAGTACGCGGCAAACATGATGTAGTGGGAGGTTGGCTGAAACCCCTGCAGAGAGAGTGTAAATTGACAGAGAAGCTAGTTGAAGTACGCGGCAAACATGATGTAGTGGGAGGTTAGCTGAAACCCCTGCAGAGAGAGTGTAAATTGACAGAGAAGCTAGTTGAAGTACGCGGCAAACATGATGTAGTGGGGAGGTTAGCTGAAACCCCTGCAGGTGGCGTGTAAATTGACAGAGAAGCTAGTTGAAGTACGCGGCAAACATGATGTAGTGGGAGGTTAGCTGAAACCCCTGCAGAGAGATTGTAAATTGACAGAGAAGCTAGTTGAAGTACGCGGCAAACATGATGTAGCGGGAGGTTAGCTGAAACCCCTGCAGAGAGAGTGTAAATTGACAGAGAAGCTAGTTGAAGTACGCGGCAAACATGATGTAGTGGGAGGTTAGCTGAAACCCCTGCAGAGAGAGTGTAAATTGACAGAGAAGCTAGTTGAAGTACGCGGCAAACATGATGTAGCGGGAGGTTAGCTGAAACCCCTGCAGAGAGAGTGTAAATTGACAGAGAAGCTAGTTGAAGTACGCGGCAAACATGATGTAGTGGGAGGTTAGCTGAAACCCCTGCAGAGAGAGTGTAAATTGACAGAGAAGCTAGTTGAAGTACGCGGCAAACATGATGTAGTGGGAGGTTAGCTGAAACCCCTGCAGAGAGAGTGTAAATTGACAGAGAAGCTAGTTGAAGTACGCGGCAAACATGATGTAGTGGGAGGTTAGCTGAAACCCCTGCAGAGAGAGTGTAAATTGACAGAGAAGCTAGTTGAAGTACGCGGCAAACATGATGTAGTGGGAGGTTAGCTGAAACCCCTGCAGAGAGAGTGTAAATTGACAGAGAAGCTAGTTGAAGTACGCGGCAAACATGATGTAGTGGGAGGTTAGCTGAAACCCCTGCAGAGAGAGTGTAAATTGACAGAGAAGCTAGTTGAAGTACGCGGCAAACATGATGTAGTGGGAGGTTAGCTGAAACCCCTGCAGAGAGAGTGTAAATTGACAGAGAAGCTAGTTGAAGTACGCGGCAAACATGATGTAGTGGGAGGTTAGCTGAAACCCCTGCAGAGAGAGTGTAAATTGACAGAGAAGCTAGTTGAAGTACGCGGCAAACATGATGTAGTGGGAGGTTAGCTGAAACCCCTGCAGAGAGGGTGTAAATTGACAGAGAAGCTAGTTGAAGTACGCGGCAAACATGATGTAGTGGGAGGTTAGCTGAAACCCCTGCAGAGAGAGTGTAAATTGACAGAGAAGCTAGTTGAAGTACGCGGCAAACATGATGTAGTGGGAGGTTAGCTGAAACCCCTGCAGAGAGAGTGTAAATTGACAGAGAAGCTAGTTGAAGTACGCGGCAAACATGATGTAGTGGGAGGTTAGCTGAAACCCCTGCAGAGAGAGTGTAAATTGACAGAGAAGCTAGTTGAAGTACGCGGCAAACATGATGTAGTGGGAGGTTAGCTGAAACCCCTGCAGAGAGAGTGTAAATTGACAGAGAAGCTAGTTGAAGTACGCGGCAAACATGATGTAGTGGGAGGTTAGCTGAAACCCCTGCAGAGAGAGTGTAAATTGACAGAGAAGCTAGTTGAAGTACGCGGCAAACATGATGTAGTGGGAGGTTAGCTGAAACCCCTGCAGAGAGAGTGTAAATTGACAGAGAAGCTAGTTGAAGTACGCGGCAAACATGATGTAGTGGGAGGTTAGCTGAAACCCCTGCAGAGAGAGTGTAAATTGACAGAGAAGCTAGTTGAAGTACGCGGCAAACATGATGTAGTGGGAGGTTAGCTGAAACCCCTGCAGAGAGAGTGTAAATTGACAGAGAAGCTAGTTGAAGTACGCGGCAAACATGATGTAGCGGGAGGTTAGCTGAAACCCCTGCAGAGAGAGTGTAAATTGACAGAGAAGCTAGTTGAAGTACGCGGCAAACATGATGTAGTGGGAGGTTAGCTGAAACCCCTGCAGAGAGAGTGTAAATTGACAGAGAAGCTAGTTGAAGTACGCGGCAAACATGATGTAGTGGGAGGTTAGCTGAAACCCCTGCAGAGAGAGTGTAAATTGACAGAGAAGCTAGTTGAAGTACGCGGCAAACATGATGTAGTGGGAGGTTAGCTGAAACCCCTGCAGAGAGAGTGTAAATTGACAGAGAAGCTAGTTGAAGTACGCGGAAAACATGATGTAGTGGGAGGTTAGCTGAAACCCCTGCAGAGAGAGTGTAAATTGACAGAGAAGCTAGTTGAAGTACGCGGCAATCATGATGTAGTGGGAGGTTAGCTGAAACCCCTGCAGAGAGAGTGTAAATTGACAGAGAAGCTAGTTGAAGTACGCGGCAAACATGATGTAGTGGGAGGTTAGCTGAAACCCCTGCAGGTGGCGTGTAAATTGACAGAGAAGCTAGTTGAAGTACGCGGCAAACATGATGTAGTGGGAGGTTAGCTGAAACCCCTGCAGAGAGAGTGTAAATTGACAGAGAAGCTAGTTGAAGTACGCGGCAAACATGATGTAGTGGGAGGTTAGCTGAAACCCCTGCAGAGAGAGTGTAAATTGACAGAGAAGCTAGTTGAAGTACGCGGCAAACATGATGTAGTGGGAGGTTAGCTGAAACCCCTGCAGGTGGCGTGTAAATTGACAGAGAAGCTAGTTGAAGTACGCGGCAAACATGATGTAGTGGGAGGTCAGCTGAAACCCCTGCAGAGAGAGTGTAAATTGACAGAGAAGCTAGTTGAAGTACGCGGCAAACATGATGTAGCGGGAGGTTAGCTGAAACCCCTGCAGAGAGAGTGTAAATTGACAGAGAAGCTAGTTGAAGTACGCGGCAAACATGATGTAGTGGGAGGTTAGCTGAAACCCCTGCAGGTGGCGTGTAAATTGACAGAGAAGCTAGTTGAAGTACGCGGCAAACATGATGTAGCGGGAGGTTAGCTGAAACCCCTGCAGAGAGAGTGTAAATTGACAGAAAAGCTAGTTGAAGTACGCGGCAAACATGATGTAGTGGGAGGTTAGCTGAAACCCCTGCAGGTGGCGTGTAAATTGACAGAGAAGCTAGTTGAAGTACGCGGCAAACATGATGTAGTGGGAGGTTAGCTGAAACCCCTGCAGAGAGAGTGTAAATTGACAGAGAAGCTAGTTGAAGTACGCGGCAAACATGATGTAGTGGGAGGTTAGCTGAAACCCCTGCAGAGAGAGTGTAAATTGACAGAGAAGCTAGTTGAAGTACGCGGCAAACATGATGTAGTGGGAGGTTAGCTGAAACCCCTGCAGGTGGCGTGTAAATTGACAGAGAAGCTAGTTGAAGTACGCGGCAAACATGATGTAGTGGGAGGTTAGCTGAAACCCCTGCAGAGAGAGTGTAAATTGACAGAGAAGCTAGTTGAAGTACGCGGCAAACATGATGTAGTGGGAGGTTAGCTGAAACCCCTGCAGGTGGCGTGTAAATTGACGGAGAAGCTAGTTGAAGTACGCGGCAAACATGATGTAGTGGGAGGTTAGCTGAAACCCCTGCAGAGAGAGTGTAAATTGACAGAGAAGCTAGTTGAAGTACGCGGCAAACATGATGTAGTGGGAGGTTAGCTGAAACCCCTGCAGAGAGAGTGTAAATTGACAGAGAAGCTAGTTGAAGTACGCGGCAAACATGATGTAGTGGGAGGTTAGCTGAAACCCCTGCAGAGAGAGTGTAAATTGACAGAGAAGCTAGTTGAAGTACGCGGCAAACATGATGTAGTGGGAGGTTAGCTGAAACCCCTGCAGAGAGAGTGTAAATTGACAGAGAAGCTAGTTGAAGTACGCGGCAAAAATGATGTAGTGGGAGGTTAGCTGAAACCCCTGCAGAGAGAGTGTAAATTGACAGAGAAGCTAGTTGAAGTACGCGGCAAACATGATGTAGTGGGAGGTTAGCTGAAACCCCTGCAGAGAGAGTGTGAATTGACAGAGAAGCTAGTTGAAGTACGCGGCAAACATGATGTAGCGGGAGGTTAGCTGAAACCCCTGCAGGTGGCGTGTAAATTGACAGAGAAGCTAGTTGAAGTACGCGGCAAACATGATGTAGCGGGAGGTTAGCTGAAACCCCTGCAGGTGGCGTGTAAATTGACAGAGAAGCTAGTTGAAGTACGCGGCAAACATGATTTAGTGGGAGGTTAGCTGAAACCCCTGCAGAGAGAGTGTAAATTGACAGAGAAGCTAGTTGAAGTACGCGGCAAACATGATGTAGTGGGAGGTTAGCTGAAACCCCTGCAGAGAGAGTGTAGATTGACAGAGAAGCTAGTTGAAGTACGCGGCAAACATGATGTAGTGGGAGGTTAGCTGAAACCCCTGCAGAGAGAGTGTAAATTGACAGAGAAGCTAGTTGAAGTACGCGGCAAACATGATGTAGTGGGAGGTTAGCTGAAACCCCTGCAGAGAGAGTGTAAATTGACAGAGAAGCTAGTTGAAGTACGCGGCAAACATGATGTAGTGGGAGGTTAGCTGAAACCCCTGCAGAGAGAGTGTAAATTGACAGAGAAGCTAGTTGAAGTACGCGGCAAACATGATGTAGTGGGAGGTTAGCTGAAACCCCTGCAGAGAGAGTGTAAATTGACAGAGAAGCTGGTTGTAGTACGCGGCAAACATGATGTAGTGGGAGGTTGGCTGAAACCCCTGCAGAGGGAGTGTAAATTGACAGAGAAGCTAGTTGAAGTACGCGGCAAACATGATGTAGTGGGAGGTTAGCTGAAACCCCTGCAGAGAGAGTGTAAATTGACAGAGAAGCTAGTTGAAGTACGCGGCAAACATGATGCAGTGGGAGGTTAGCTGAAACCCCAGCAGGTGGCGTGTAAATTGACAGAGAAGCTAGTTGAAGTACGCGGCAAACATGATGTAGTGGGAGGTTAGCTGAAACCCCTGCAGAGGGAGTGTAAATTGACAGAGAAGCTAGTTGAAGTACGCGGCAAACATGATGTAGTGGGAGGTTAGCTGAAACCCCTGCAGAGAGAGTGTAAATTGACAGAGAAGCTAGTTGAAGTACGCGGCAAACATGATGTAGTGGGAGGTTAGCTGAAACCCCTGCAGAGAGAGTGTAAATTGACAGAGAAGCTAGTTGAAGTACGTGGCAAACATGATGTAGTGGGAGGTTAGCTGAAACCCCTGCAGAGAGAGTGTAATTTGACAGAGAAGCTAGTTGAAGTACGCGGCAAACATGATGTAGTGGGAGGTTAGCTGAAACCCCTGCAGGTGGCGTGTAAATTGACAGAGAAGCTAGTTGAAGTACGCGGCAAACATGATGTATTGGGAGGTTAGCTGAAACCCCTGCAGAGAGAGTGTAAATTGACAGAGAAGCTAGTTGAAGTACGCGGCAAACATGATGTAGTGGGAGGTTAGCTGAAACCCCTGCAGAGAGAGTGTAAATTGATAGAGAAGCTAGTTGAAGTACGCGGCAAACATGATGTAGTGGGAGGTTAGCTGAAACCCATGCAGAGAGAGTGTAAATTGACAGAGAAGCTAGTTGAAGTACGCGGCAAACATGATGTAGTGGGAGGTTAGCTGAAACCCCTGCAGAGGGAGTGTAAATTGACAGAGAAGCTAGTTGAAGTACGCGGCAAACATGATGTAGTGGGAGGTTAGCTGAAACCCCTGCAGAGAGAGTGTAAATTGACAGAGAAGCTAGTTGAAGTACGCGGCAAACATGATGTAGTGGGAGGTTAGCTGAAACCCCAGCAGAGAGAGTGTAAATTGACAGAGAAGCTAGTTGAAGTACGCGGCAAACATGATGCAGTGGGAGGTTAGCTGAAACCCCTGCAGGTGGCGTGTAAATTGACAGAGAAGCTAGTTGAAGTACGCGGCAAACATGATGTAGCGGGAGGTTAGCTGAAACCCCTGCAGAGAGAGTGTAAATTGACAGAGAAGCTAGTTGAAGTACGCGGCAAACATGATGTAGTGGGAGGTTAGCTGAAACCCCTGCAGGTGGCGTGTAAATTGACAGAGAAGCTAGTTGAAGTACGCGGCAAACATGATGTAGTGGGAGGTTAGCTGAAACCCCTGCAGTTGGCGTGTAAATTGACAGAGAAGCTAGTTGAAGTACGCGGCAAACATGATGTAGTGGGAGGTTAGCTGAAACCCCTGCAGAGAGAGTGTAAATTGACAGAGAAGCTAGTTGAAGTACGCGGCAAACATGATGTAGTGGGAGGTTAGCTGAAACCCCTGCAGAGAGAGTGTAAATTGACAGAGAAGCTAGTTGAAGTACGCGGCAAACATGATGTAGTGGGAGGTTAGCTGAAACCCCTGCAGAGAGAGTGTAAATTGACAGAGAAGCTAGTTGAAGTACGCGGCAAACATGATGTAGTGGGAGGTTAGCTGAAACCCCTGCAGGTGGCGTGTAAATTGACAGAGAAGCTAGTTGAAGTACGCGGCAAACATGATGTAGTGGGAGGTTAGCTGAAACCCCTGCAGAGAGAGTGTAAATTGACAGAGAAGCTAGTTGAAGTACGCGGCAAACATGATGTAGTGGGAGGTTAGCTGAAACCCCTGCAGAGAGAGTGTAAATTGACAGAGAAGCTAGTTGAAGTACGCGGCAAACATGATGTAGTGGGAGGTTAGCTGAAACCCCTGCAGAGAGAGTGTAAATTGACAGAGAATCTAGTTGAAGTACGCGGCAAACATGATGTAGTGGGAGGTTAGCTGAAACCCCTGCAGAGAGCGTGTAAATTGACAGAGAAGCTAGTTGAAGTACGCGGCAAACATGATGTAGTGGGAGGTTAGCTGAAACCCCTGCAGAGAGAGTGTAAATTGACAGAGAAGCTAGTTGAAGTACGCGGCAAACATGATGTAGCGGGAGGTTAGCTGAAACCCCTGCAGAGAGAGTGTAAATTGACAGAGAAGCTAGTTGAAGTACGCGGCAAACATGATGTAGTGGGAGGTTAGCTGAAACCCCTGCAGAGAGAGTGTAAATTGACAGAGAAGCTAGTTGAAGTACGCGGCAAACATGATGTAGTGGGAGGTTAGCTGAAACCCCTGCAGAGAGAGTGTAAATTGACAGAGAAGCTAGTTGAAGTACGTGGCAAACATGATGTAGTGGGAGGTTAGCTGAAACCCCTGCAGAGAGAGTGTAAATTGACAGAGAAGCTAGTTGAAGTACGCGGCAAACATGATGTAGTGGGAGGTTAGCTGAAACCCCTGCAGAGAGAGTGTAAATTGACAGAGAAGCTAGTTGAAGTACGCGGCAAACATGATGTAGCGGGAGGTTAGCTGAAACCCCTGCAGAGAGAGTGTAAATTGACAGAGAAGCTAGTTGAAGTACGCGGCAAACATGATGTAGTGGGAGGTTAGCTGAAACCCCTGCAGAGAGAGTGTAAATTGACAGAGAAGCTAGTTGAAGTACGCGGCAAACATGATGTAGTGGGAGGTTAGCTGAAACCCCTGCAGAGAGAGTGTAAATTGACAGAGAAGCTAGTTGAAGTACGCGGCAAACATGATGTAGTGGGAGGTTAGCTGAAACCCCTGCAGAGAGAGTGTAAATTGACAGAGAAGCTAGTTGAAGTACGCGGCAAACATGATGTAGTGGGAGGTTAGCTGAAACCCCTGCAGAGAGAGTGTAAATTGACAGAGAAGCTAGTTGAAGTACGCGGCAAACATGATGTAGCGGGAGGTTAGCTGAAACCCCTGCAGAGAGAGTGTAAATTGACAGAGAAGCTAGTTGAAGTACGCGGCAAACATGATGTAGTGGGAGGTTAGCTGAAACCCCTGCAGGTGGCGTGTAAATTGACAGAGAAGCTAGTTGAAGTACGCGGCAAACATGATGTAGTGGGAGGTTAGCTGAAACCCCTGCAGGTGGCGTGTAAATTGACAGAGAAGCTAGTTGAAGTACGCGGCAAACATGATGTAGTGGGAGGTTAGCTGAAACCCCTGCAGAGAGAGTGTAAATTGACAGAGAAGCTAGTTGAAGTACGCGGCAAACATGATGTAGTGGGAGGTTAGCTGAAACCCCTGCAGAGAGAGTGTAAATTGACAGAGAAGCTAGTTGAAGTACGCGGCAAACATGATGTAGTGGGAGGTTAGCTGAAACCCCTGCAGAGAGAGTGTAAATTGACAGAGAAGCTAGTTGAAGTACGCGGCAAACATGATGTAGTGGGAGGTTAGCTGAAACCCCTGCAGAGAGAGTGTAAATTGACAGAGAAGCTAGTTGAAGTACGCGGCAAACATGATGTAGTGGGAGGTTAGCTGAAACCCCTGCAGAGAGAGTGTAAATTGACAGAGAAGCTAGTTGAAGTACGCGGCAAACATGATGTAGTGGGAGGTTAGCTGAAACCCCTGCAGGTGGCGTGTAAATTGACAGAGAAGCTAGTTGAAGTACGCGGCAAACATGATGTAGTGGGAGGTTAGCTGAAACCCCTGCAGAGAGAGTGTAAATTGACAGAGAAGCTAGTTGAAGTACGCGGCAAACATGATGTAGTGGGAGGTTAGCTGAAACCCCTGCAGAGAGAGTGTAAATTGACAGAGAAGCTAGTTGAAGTACGCGGCAAACATGATGTAGTGGGAGGTTAGCTGAAACCCCTGCAGAGAGAGTGTAAATTGACAGAGAAGCTAGTTGAAGTACGCGGCAAACATGATGTAGTGGGAGGTTAGCTGAAACCCCTGCAGAGAGAGTGTAAATTGACAGAGAAGCTAGTTGAAGTACGCGGCAAACATGATGTAGTGGGAGGTTAGCTGAAACCCCTGCAGAGAGAGTGTAAATTGACAGAGAAGCTAGTTGAAGTACGCGGCAAACATGATGTAGTGGGAGGTTAGCTGAAACCCCTGCAGAGAGAGTGTAAATTGACAGAGAAGCTAGTTGAAGTACGCGGCAAACATGATGTAGTGGGAGGTTAGCTGAAACCCCTGCAGAGAGCGTGTAAATTGACAGAGAAGCTAGTTGAAGTACGCGGCAAACATGATGTAGTGGGAGGTTAGCTGAAACCCCTGCAGAGAGAGTGTAAATTGACAGAGAAGCTAGTTGAAGTACGCGGCAAACATGATGTAGTGGGAGGTTAGCTGAAACCCCTGCAGGTGGCGTGTAGATTGACAGAGAAGCTAGTTGAAGTACGCGGCAAACATGATGTAGTGGGAGGTTAGCTGAAACCCCTGCAGAGAGAGTGTAAATTGACAGAGAAGCTAGTTGAAGTACGCGGCAAACATGATGTAGTGGGAGGTTAGCTGAAACCCCTGCAGAGAGAGTGTAAATTGACAGAGAAGCTAGTTGAAGTACGCGGCAAACATGATGTAGTGGGAGGTTAGCTGAAACCCCTGCAGGTGGCGTGTAAATTGACAGAGAAGCTAGTTGAAGTACGCGGCAAACATGATGTAGTGGGAGGTTAGCTGAAACCCCTGCAGGTGGCGTGTAAATTGACAGAGAAGCTAGTTGAAGTACGCGGCAAACATGATGTAGTGGGAGGTTAGCTGAAACCCCTGCAGAGAAAGTGTAAATTGACAGAGAAGCTAGTTGAAGTACGCGGCAAACATGATGTATTGGGAGGTTAGCTGAAACCCCTGCAGAGAGAGTGTAAATTGACAGAGAAGCTAGTTGAAGTACGCGGCAAACATGATGTAGTGGGAGGTTAGCTGAAACCCCTGCAGAGAGAGTGTAAATTGACAGAGAAGCTAGTTGAAGTACGCGGCAAACATGATGTAGTGGGAGGTTAGCTGAAACTCCTGCAGAGAGAGTGTAAATTGACAGAGAAGCTAGTTGAAGTACGCGGCAAACATGATGTAGTGGGAGGTTAGCTGAAACCCCTGCAGAGAGAGTGTAAATTGACAGAGAAGCTAGTTGAAGTACGCGGCAAACATGATGTAGTGGGAGGTTAGCTGAAACCCCTGCAGAGAGAGTGTAAATTGACAGAGAAGCTAGTTGAAGTACGCGGCAAACATGATGTAGTGGGAGGTTAGCTGAAACCCCTGCAGAGAGAGTGTAAATTGACAGAGAAGCTAGTTGAAGTACGCGGCAAACATGATGTAGTGGGAGGTTAGCTGAAACCCCTGCAGGTGGCGTGTAAATTGACAGAGAAGCTAGTTGAAGTACGCGGCAAACATGATGTAGTGGGAGGTTAGCTGAAACCCCTCCAGAGGGAGTGTAAATTGACAGAGAAGCTAGTTGAAGTACGTGGCAAACATGATGTAGTGGGAGGTTAGCTGAAACCCCTGCAGAGAGAGTGTAAATTGACAGAGAAGCTAGTTGAAGTACGTGGCAAACATGATGTAGTGGGAGGTTAGCTGAAACCCCTGCAGAGAGAGTGTAAATTGACAGAGAAGCTAGTTGAAGTACGCGGCAAACATGATGTAGTGGGAGGTTAGCTGAAACCCCTGCAGAGAGAGTGTAAATTGACAGAGAAGCTAGTTGAAGTACGTGGCAAACATGATGTAGTGGGAGGTTAGCTGAAACCCCTGCAGAGAGAGTGTGAATTGACAGAGAAGCTAGTTGAAGTACGCGGCAAACATGATGTAGTGGGAGGTTAGCTGAAACCCCTGCAGAGAGAGTGTAAATTGACAGAGAAGCTAGTTGAAGTACGCGGCAAACATGATGTAGTGGGAGGTTAGCTGAAACCCCTGCAGGTGGCGTGTAAATTGACAGAGAAGCTAGTTGAAGTACGCGGCAAACATGATGTAGTGGGAGGTTAGCTGAAACACCTGCAGAGAGAGTGTAAATTGACAGAGAAGCTAGTTGAAGTACGCGGCAAACATGATGTAGTGGGAGGTTAGCTGAAACCCCTGCAGAGAGAGTGTAAATTGACAGAGAAGCTAGTTGAAGTACGCGGCAAACATGATGTAGTGGGAGGTTAGCTGAAACCCCTGCAGAGAGAGTGTAAATTGACAGAGAAGCTAGTTGAAGTACGCGGCAAACATGATGTAGTGGGAGGTTAGCTAAAACCCCAGCAGGGAGAGTGTAAATTGACAGAGAAGCTAGTTGAAGTACGCGGCAAACATGATGTAGTGGGAGGTTAGCTGAAACCCCTGCAGAGAGAGTGTAAATTGACAGAGAAGCTAGTTGAAGTACGCGGCAAACATGATGTAGTGGGAGGTTAGCTGAAACCCCTGCAGAGAGAGTGTAAATTGACAGAGAAGCTAGTTGAAGTACGCGGCAAACATGATGTAGTGGGAGGTTAGCTGAAACCCCTGCAGGTGGCGTGTAAATTGACAGAGAAGCTAGTTGAAGTAGGCGGCAAACATGATGTAGCGGGAGGTTAGCTGAAACCCCTGCAGAGAGAGTGTAAATTGACAGAGAAGCCAGTTGAAGTACGCGGCAAACATGATGTAGTGGGAGGTTAGCTGAAACCCCTGCAGAGAGAGTGTAAATTGACAGAGAAGCTAGTTGAAGTACGCGGCAAACATGATGTAGTGGGAGGTTAGCTGAAACCCCTGCAGAGAGAGTGTAAATTGACAGAGAAGCTAGTTGAAGTACGCGGCAAACATGATGTAGTGGGAGGTTAGCTGAAACCCCTGCAGAGAGAGTGTAAATTGACAGAGAAGCTAGTTGAAGTACCCGGCAAACATGATGTAGTGGGAGGTTAGCTGAAACCCCTGCAGAGAGAGTGTAAATTGACAGAGAAGCTAGTTGAAGTACGCGGCAAACATGATGCAGTGTGAGGTTAGCTGAAACCCATGCAGAGAGAGTGTAAATTGACAGAGAAGCTAGTTGAAGTACGCGGCAAACATGATGTAGCGGGAGGTTAGCTGAAACCCCTGCAGAGAGAGTGTGAATTGACAGAGAAGCTAGTTGAAGTACGCGGCAAACATGATGTAGTGGGAGGTTAGCTGAAACCCCTGCAGAGAGAGTGTAAATTGACAGAGAAGCTAGTTGAAGTACGCGGCAAACATGATGTAGTGGGAGGTTAGCTGAAACCCCTGCAGGTGGCGTGTAAATTGACAGAGAAGCTAGTTGAAGTACGCGGCAAACATGATGTAGTGGGAGGTTAGCTGAAACCCCTGCAGAGAGAGTGTAAATTGACAGAGAAGCTAGTTGAAGTACGCGGCAAACATGATGTAGTGGGAGGTTAGCTGAAACCCCTGCAGAGAGAGTGTAAATTGACAGAGAAGCTAGTTGAAGTACGCGGCAAACATGATGTAGTGGGAGGTTAGCTGAAACCCCTGCAGAGAGAGTGTAAATTGACAGAGAAGCTAGTTGAAGTACGCGGCAAACATGATGTAGTGGGAGGTTAGCTGAAACCCCTGCAGAGAGAGTGTAAATTGACAGAGAAGCTAGTTGAAGTACGCGGCAAACATGATGTAGTGGGAGGTTAGCTGAAACCCCTGCAGAGAGAGTGTAAATTGACAGAGAAGCTAGTTGAAGTACGCGGCAAACATGATGTAGTGGGAGGTTAGCTGAAACCCCTGCAGGTGGCGTGTAAATTGACAGAGAAGCTAGTTGAAGTACGCGGCAAACATGATGTAGTGGGAGGTTAGCTGAAACCCCTGCAGAGAGAGTGTAAATTGACAGAGAAGCTAGTTGAAGTACGCGGCAAACATGATGTAGTGGGAGGTTAGCTGAAACCCCTGCAGAGAGAGTGTAAATTGACAGAGAAGCTAGTTGAAGTACGCGGCAAACATGATGTAGTGGGAGGTTAGCTGAAACCCCTGCAGAGAGAGTGTAAATTGACAGAGAAGCTAGTTGAAGTACGCGGCAAACATGATGTAGTGGGAGGTTAGCTGAAACCCCTGCAGAGAGAGTGTAAATTGACAGAGAAGCTAGTTGAAGTACGCGGCAAACATGATGTAGTGGGAGGTTAGCTGAAACCCCTGCAGGTGGCGTGTAAATTGACAGAGAAGCTAGTTGAAGTACGCGGCAAACATGATGTAGTGGGAGGTTAGCTGAAACCCCTGCAGGTGGCGTGTAAATTGACAGAGAAGCTAGTTGAAGTACGCGGCAAACATGATGTAGTGGGAGGTTAGCTGAAACCCCTGCAGGTGGCGTGTAAATTGACAGAGAAGCTAGTTGAAGTACGCGGCAAACATGATGTAGTGGGAGGTTAGCTGAAACCCCTGCAGAGAGAGTGTAAATTGACAGAGAAGCTAGTTGAAGTACGCGGCAAACATGATGTAGTGGGAGGTTAGCTGAAACCCCTGCAGAGAGAGTGTGAATTGACAGAGAAGCTAGTTGAAGTACGCGGCAAACATGATGTAGTGGGAGGTTAGCTGGAACCCCTGCAGGTGGCGTGTAAATTGACAGAGAAGCTAGTTGAAGTACGCGGCAAACATGATGTAGTGAGAGGTTAGCTGAAACCCCTGCAGAGAGAGTGTAAATTGACAGAGAAGCTAGTTGAAGTACGCGGCAAACATGATGTAGTGGGAGGTTAGCTGAAACCCCTGCAGGTGGCGTGTAAATTGACAGAGAAGCTAGTTGAAGTACGCGGCAAACATGATGTAGTGGGAGGTTAGCTGAAACCCCTGCAGGTGGCGTGTAAATTGACAGAGAAGCTAGTTGAAGTACGCGGCAAACATGATGTAGTGGGAGGTTAGCTGAAACCCCTGCAGAGAGAGTGTAAATTGACAGAGAAGCTAGTTGAAGTACGTGGCAAACATGATGTAGTGGGAGGTTAGCTGAAACCCCTGCAGAGAGAGTGTAAATTGACAGAGAAGCTAGTTGAAGTACGCGGCAAACATGATGTAGTGGGAGGTTAGCTGAAACCTCTGCAGAGAGAGTGTAAATTGACAGAGAAGCTAGTTGAAGTACGCGGCAAACATGATGTAGTGGGAGGTTAGCTGAAACCCCTGCAGAGAGAGTGTAAATTGACAGAGAAGCTAGTTGAAGTACGCGGCAAACATGATGTAGTGGGAGGTTAGCTGAAACCCCTGCAGGTGGCGTGTAAATTGACAGAGAAGCTAGTTGAAGTACGCGGCAAACATGATGTAGTGGGAGGTTAGCTGAAACCCCTGCAGAGAGAGTGTAAATTGACAGAGAAGCTAGTTGAAGTACGCGGCAAACATGATGTAGTGGGAGGTTGGCTGAAACCCCTGCAGAGGGAGTGTAAATTGACAGAGAAGCTAGTTGAAGTACGCGGCAAACATGATGTAGTGGGAGGTTAGCTGATACCCCTGCAGAGAGAGTGTAAATTGACAGAGAAGCTAGTTGAAGTACGCGGCAAACATGATGTAGTGGGAGGTTAGCTGAAACCCCTGCAGGTGGCGTGTAAATTGACAGAGAAGCTAGTTGAAGTACGCGGCAAACATGATGTAGTGCGAGGTTAGCTGAAACCCCTGCAGGTGGCGTGTAAATTGACAGAGAAGCTAGTTGAAGTAGGCGGCAAACATGATGTAGCGGGAGGTTAGCTGAAACCCCTGCAGAGAGAGTGTAAATTGACAGAGAAGCCAGTTGAAGTACGCGGCAAACATGATGTAGTGGGAGGTTAGCTGAAACCCCTGCAGAGAGAGTGTAAATTGACAGAGAAGCTAGTTGAAGTACGCGGCAAACATGATGTAGTGGGAGGTTAGCTGAAACCCCTGCAGAGAGAGTGTAAATTGACAGAGAAGCTAGTTGAAGTACGCGGCAAACATGATGTAGTGGGAGGTTAGCTGAAACCCCTGCAGAGAGAGTGTAAATTGACAGAGAAGCTAGTTGAAGTACGCGGCAAACATGATGTAGTGGGAGGTTAGCTGAAACCCCTGCAGAGAGAGTGTAAATTGACAGAGAAGCTAGTTGAAGTACGCGGCAAACATGATGTAGTGGGAGGTTAGCTGAAACCCCTGCAGGTGGCGTGTAAATTGACAGAGAAGCTAGTTGAAGTAGGCGGCAAACATGATGTAGCGGGAGGTTAGCTGAAACCCCTGCAGAGAGAGTGTAAATTGACAGAGAAGCCAGTTGAAGTACGCGGCAAACATGATGTAGTGGGAGGTTAGCTGAAACCCCTGCAGAGAGAGTGTAAATTGACAGAGAAGCTAGTTGAAGTACGCGGCAAACATGATGTAGTGGGAGGTTAGCTGAAACCCCTGCAGAGAGAGTGTAAATTGACAGAGAAGCTAGTTGAAGTACGCGGCAAACATGATGTAGTGGGAGGTTAGCTGAAACCCCTGCAGAGAGAGTGTAAATTGACAGAGAAGCTAGTTGAAGTACGCGGCAAACATGATGTAGTGGGAGGTTAGCTGAAACCCCTGCAGAGAGAGTGTAAATTGACAGAGAAGCTAGTTGAAGTACGCGGCAAACATGATGTAGTGGGAGGTTAGCTGAAACCCCTGCAGGTGGCGTGTAAATTGACAGAGAAGCTAGTTGAAGTACGCGGCAAACATGATGTAGTGGGAGGTTAGCTGAAACCCCTGCAGAGAGAGTGTAAATTGACAGAGAAGCTAGTTGAAGTACGCGGCAAACATGATGTAGTGGGAGGTTAGCTGAAACCCCAGCAGGGAGAGTGTAAATTGACAGAGAAGCTAGTTGAAGTACGCGGCAAACATGATGTAGTGGGAGGTTAGCTGAAACCCCTGCAGAGAGAGTGTAAATTGACAGAGAAGCTAGTTGAAGTACGCGGCAAACATGATGTAGTGGGAGGTTAGCTGAAACCCCTGCAGAGAGAGTGTAAATTGACAGAGAAGCTAGTTGAAGTACGCGGCAAACATGATGTAGTGGGAGGTTAGCTGAAACCCCTGCAGAGAGAGTGTAAATTGACAGAGAAGCTAGTTGAAGTACGCGGCAAACATGATGTAGTGGGAGGTTAGCTGAAACCCCTGCAGAGAGAGTGTAAATTGACAGAGAAGCTAGTTGAAGTACGCGGCAAACATGATGTAGTGGGAGGTTAGCTGAAACCCCTGCAGAGAGAGTGTAAATTGACAGAGAAGCTAGTTGAAGTACGCGGCAAACATGATGTAGTGGGAGGTTAGCTGAAACCCCTGCAGAGAGAGTGTAAATTGACAGAGAAGCTAGTTGAAGTACGCGGCAAACATGATGCAGTGGGAGGTTAGCTGAAACCCATGCAGAGAGAGTGTAAATTGACAGAGAAGCTAGTTGAAGTACGCGGCAAACATGATGTAGCGGGAGGTTAGCTGAAACCCCTGCAGAGAGAGTGTGAATTGACAGAGAAGCTAGTTGAAGTACGCGGCAAACATGATGTAGTGGGAGGTTAGCTGAAACCCCTGCAGAGAGAGTGTAAATTGACAGAGAAGCTATTTGAAGTACGCGGCAAACATGATGTAGTGGGAGGTTAGCTGAAACCCCTGCAGGTGGCGTGTAAATTGACAGAGAAGCTAGTTGAAGTACGCGGCAAACATGATGTAGTGGGAGGTTAGCTGAAACCCCTGCAGAGAGAGTGTAAATTGACAGAGAAGCTAGTTGAAGTACGCGGCAAACATGATGTAGTGGGAGGTTAGCTGAAACCCCTGCAGAGAGAGTGTAAATTGACAGAGAAGCTAGTTGAAGTACGCGGCAAACATGATGTAGTGGGAGGTTAGCTGAAACCCCTGCAGGTGGCGTGTAAATTGACAGAGAAGCTAGTTGAAGTACGCGGCAAACATGATGTGGCGGGAGGTTAGCCGAAACCCCTGCAGAGAGAGTGTAAATTGACAGAGAAGCTAGTTGAAGTACGCGGCAAACATGATGTAGTGGGAGGTTAGCTGAAACCCCTGCAGAGAGAGTGTAAATTGACAGAGAAGCCAGTTGAAGTACGCGGCAAACATGATGTAGTGGGAGGTTAGCTGAAACCCCTGCAGAGAGAGTGTAAATTGACAGAGAGGCTAGTTGAAGTACGCGGCAAACATGATGTAGTGGGAGGTTAGCTGAAACCCCTGCAGAGAGAGTGTAAATTGACAGAGAAGCTAGTTGAAGTACGCGGCAAACATGATGTAGTGGGAGGTTAGCTGAAACCCCTGCAGAGAGAGTGTAAATTGACAGAGAAGCTAGTTGAAGTACGCGGCAAACATGATGTAGTGGGAGGTTAGCTGGAACCCCTGCAGAGAGAGTGTAAATTGACAGAGAAGCTAGTTGAAGTACGCGGCAAACATGATGTAGTGGGAGGTTAGCTGAAACCCCTGCAGAGAGAGTGTAAATTGACAGAGAAGCTAGTTGAAGTACGCTGCAAACATGATGTAGTGGGAGGTTAGCTGAAACCCCTGCAGAGAGAGTGTAAATTGACAGAGAAGCTAGTTGAAGTACGTGGCAAACATGATGTAGTGGGAGGTTAGCTGAAACCCCTGCAGAGAGAGTGTAAATTGACAGAGAAGCTAGTTGAAGTACGCGGCAAACATGATGTAGTGGGAGGTTAGCTGAAACCCCTGCAGAGAGAGTGTAAATTGACAGAGAAGCTAGTTGAAGTACGCGGCAAACATGATGTAGTGGGAGGTTAGCTGAAACCCCTGCAGAGAGAGTGTAAATTGACAGAGAAGCTAGTTGAAGTACGCGGCAAACATGATGTAGTGGGAGGTTAGCTGGAACCCCTGCAGGTGGCGTGTAAATTGACAGAGAAGCTAGTTGAAGTACGCGGCAAACATGATGTAGTGGGAGGTTAGCTGAAACCCCTGCAGGTGGCGTGTAAATTGACAGAGAAGCTAGTTGAAGTACGCGGCAAACATGATGTAGTGGGAGGTTAGCTGAAACCCCTGCAGGTGGCGTGTAAATTGACAGAGAAGCTAGTTGAAGTAGGCGGCAAACATGATGTAGCGGGAGGTTAGCTGAAACCCCTGCAGAGAGAGTGTAAATTGACAGAGAAGCTAGTTGAAGTACGCGGCAAACATGATGCAGTGGGAGGTTAGCTGAAACCCCTGCAGAGAGAGTGTAAATTGACAGAGAAGCCAGTTGAAGTACGCGGCAAACATGATGTAGTGGGAGGTTAGCTGAAACCCCTGCAGAGAGAGTGTAAATTGACAGAGAAGCTAGTTGAAGTACGCGGCAAACATGATGTAGTGGGAGGTTAGCTGAAACCCCTGCAGAGAGAGTGTAAATTGACAGAGAAGCTAGTTGAAGTACGCGGCAAACATGATGTAGTGGGAGGTTAGCCGAAACCCCTGCAGAGAGAGTGTAAATTGACAGAGAAGTTAGTTGAAGTACGCGGCAAACATGATGTAGTGGGAGGTTAGCTGAAACCCCTGCAGAGAGAGTGTGAATTGACAGAGAAGCTAGTTGAAGTACGCGGCAAACATGATGTAGTGGGAGGTTAGCTGAAACCCCTGCAGAGAGAGTGTAAATTGACAGAGAAGCTAGTTGAAGTACGCGGCAAACATGATGTAGTGGGAGGTTAGCTGAAACCCCTGCAGGTGGCGTGTAAATTGACAGAGAAGCTAGTTGAAGTACGCGGCAAACATGATGTAGTGGGAGGTTAGCTGAAACCCCTGCAGAGAGAGTGTAAATTGACAGAGAAGCTAGTTGAAGTACGCGGCAAACATGATGTAGTGGGAGGTTAGCTGAAACCCCTGCAGAGAGAGTGTAAATTGACAGAGAAGCTAGTTGAAGTACGCGGCAAACATGATGTAGTGGGAGGTTAGCTGAAACCCCTGCAGAGAGAGTGTAAATTGACAGAGAAGCTAGTTGAAGTACGCGGCAAACATGATGTAGTGGGAGGTTAGCTGAAACCCCTGCAGAGAGAGTGTAAATTGACAGAGAAGCTAGTTGAAGTACGCGGCAAACATGATGTAGTGGGAGGTTAGCTGAAACCCCTGCAGAGAGAGAGTAAATTGACAGAGAAGCTAGTTGAAGTACGCGGCAAACATGATGTAGTGGGAGGTTAGCTGAAACCCCTGCAGAGAGAGTGTAAATTGACAGAGAAGCCAGTTGAAGTACGCGGCAAACATGATGTAGTGGGAGGTTAGCTGAAACCCCTGCAGAGAGAGTGTAAATTGACAGAGAAGCTAGTTGAAGTACGCGGCAAACATGATGTAGTGGGAGGTTAGCTGAAACCCCTGCAGAGAGAGTGTAAATTGACAGAGAAGCTAGTTGAAGTACGCGGCAAACATGATGTAGTGGGAGGTTAGCTGAAACCCCTGCAGAGAGAGTGTAAATTGACAGAGAAGCTAGTTGAAGTACGCGGCAAACATGATGTAGTGGGAGGTTAGCTGAAACCTCTGCAGAGAGAGTGTAAATTGACAGAGAAGCTAGTTGAAGTACGCGGCAAACATGATGTAGTGGGAGGTTAGCTGAAACCCCTGCAGAGAGAGTGTAAATTGACAGAGAAGCTAGTTGAAGTACGCGGCAAACATGATGTAGTGGGAGGTTAGCTGAAACCCCTGCAGAGAGAGTGTAAATTGACAGAGAAGCTAGTTGAAGTACGCGGCAAACATGATGTAGTGGGAGGTTGGCTGAAACCCCTGCAGAGAGAGTGTAAATTGACAGAGAAGCTAGTTGAAGTACGCGGCAAACATGATGTAGTGGGAGGTTAGCTGAAACCCCTGCAGGTGGCGTGTAAATTGACAGAGAAGCTAGTTGAAGTACGCGGCAAACATGATGCAGTGGGAGGTTAGCTGAAACCCCTGCAGAGAGAGTGTAAATTGACAGAGAAGCTAGTTGAAGTACGCGGCAAACATGATGTAGTGGGAGGTTAGCTGAAACCCCTGCAGAGAGAGTGTAAATTGACAGAGAAGCTAGTTGAAGTACGCGGCAAACATGATGTAGTGGGAGGTTAGCTGAAACCCCTGCAGGTGGCGTGTAAATTGACAGAGAAGCTAGTTGAAGTACGCGGCAAACATGATGTAGTGGGAGGTTAGCTGAAACCCCTGCAGGTGGCGTGTAAATTGATAGAGGATCTAGTTGAAGTACGCGGCAAACATGATGTAGTCGGAGGTTAGCTGAAACCCCTGCAGAGAGAGTGTAAATTGACAGAGAAGCTAGTTGAAGTACGCGGCAAACATGATGTAGTGGGAGGTTAGCTGAAACCCCTGCAGGTGGCGTGTAAATTGACAGAGAAGCTAGTTGAAGTACGCGGCAAACATGATGTAGTGGGAGGTTAGCTGAAACCCCTGCAGGTGGCGTGTAAATTGACAGAGAAGATAGTTGAAGTACGCGGCAAACATGATGTAGTGGGAGGTTAGCTGAAACCCCTGCAGAGAGAGTGTAAATTGACAGAGAAGCTAGTTGAAGTACGCGGCAAACATGATGTAGTGGGAGGTTAGCTGAAACCCCTGCAGAGAGAGTGTAAATTGACAGAGAAGCTAGTTGAAGTACGCGGCAAACATGATGTAGTGGGAGGTTAGCTGAAACCCCTGCAGGTGGCGTGTAAATTGACAGAGAAGCTAGTTGAAGTACGCGGCAAACATGATGTAGTGGGAGGTTAGCTGAAACCCCTGCAGGTGGCGTGTAAATTGACAGAGAAGCTAGTTGAAGTAGGCGGCAAACATGATGTAGCGGGAGGTTAGCTGAAACCCCTGCAGAGAGAGTGTAAATTGACAGAGAAGCTAGTTGAAGTACGCGGCAAACATGATGCAGTGGGAGGTTAGCTGAAACCCCTGCAGAGAGAGTGTAAATTGACAGAGAAGCCAGTTGAAGTACGCGGCAAACATGATGTAGTGGGAGGTTAGCTGAAACCCCTGCAGAGAGAGTGTAAATTGACAGAGAAGCTAGTTGAAGTACGCGGCAAACATGATGTAGTGGGAGGTTTCCTGAAACCCCTGCAGAGAGAGTGTAAATTGACAGAGAAGCTAGTTGAAGTACGCGGCAAACATGATGTAGTGGGAGGTTAGCCGAAACCCCTGCAGAGAGAGTGTAAATTGACAGAGAAGTTAGTTGAAGTACGCGGCAAACATGATGTAGTGGGAGGTTAGCTGAAACCCCTGCAGAGAGAGTGTGAATTGACAGAGAAGCTAGTTGAAGTACGCGGCAAACATGATGTAGTGGGAGGTTAGCTGAAACCCCTGCAGAGAGAGTGTAAATTGACAGAGAAGCTAGTTGAAGTACGCGGCAAACATGATGTAGTGGGAGGTTAGCTGAAACCCCTGCAGGTGGCGTGTAAATTGACAGAGAAGCTAGTTGAAGTACGCGGCAAACATGATGTAGTGGGAGGTTAGCTGAAACCCCTGCAGAGAGAGTGTAAATTGACAGAGAAGCTAGTTGAAGTACGCGGCAAACATGATGTAGTGGGAGGTTAGCTGAAACCCCTGCAGAGAGAGTGTAAATTGACAGAGAAGCTAGTTGAAGTACGCGGCAAACATGATGTAGTGGGAGGTTAGCTGAAACCCCTGCAGAGAGAGTGTAAATTGACAGAGAAGCTAGTTGAAGTACGCGGCAAACATGATGTAGTGGGAGGTTAGCTGAAACCCCTGCAGAGAGAGTGTAAATTGACAGAGAAGCTAGTTGAAGTACGCGGCAAACATGATGTAGTGGGAGGTTAGCTGAAACCCCTGCAGAGAGAGAGTAAATTGACAGAGAAGCTAGTTGAAGTACGCGGCAAACATGATGTAGTGGGAGGTTAGCTGAAACCCCTGCAGAGAGAGTGTAAATTGACAGAGAAGCCAGTTGAAGTACGCGGCAAACATGATGTAGTGGGAGGTTAGCTGAAACCCCTGCAGAGAGAGTGTAAATTGACAGAGAAGCTAGTTGAAGTACGCGGCAAACATGATGTAGTGGGAGGTTAGCTGAAACCCCTGCAGAGAGAGTGTAAATTGACAGAGAAGCTAGTTGAAGTACGCGGCAAACATGATGTAGTGGGAGGTTAGCTGAAACCCCTGCAGAGAGAGTGTAAATTGACAGAGAAGCTAGTTGAAGTACGCGGCAAACATGATGTAGTGGGAGGTTAGCTGAAACCCCTGCAGAGAGAGTGTAAATTGACAGAGAAGCTAGTTGAAGTACGCGGCAAACATGATGTAGTGGGAGGTTAGCTGAAACCCCTGCAGAGAGAGTGTAAATTGACAGAGAAGCTAGTTGAAGTACGCGGCAAACATGATGTAGTGGGAGGTTAGCTGAAACCCCTGCAGAGAGAGTGTAAATTGACAGAGAAGCTAGTTGAAGTACGCGGCAAACATGATGTAGTGGGAGGTTGGCTGAAACCCCTGCAGAGAGAGTGTAAATTGACAGAGAAGCTAGTTGAAGTACGCGGCAAACATGATGTATCGGGAGGTTAGCTGAAACCCCTCAAATCAGTCTCCAATGCCTTTATCATGGAATCATATATGTGAATTCAGTGTTTTTTTTTATCTTCTGATTACTATCAATGCTTTTGATTCTCATTCTCAGCTCAATTCGTATTTTCCATGTATCACTCACCTTCATTCGGAATTGAGAGCGCCATCCCTGGAATAGGGTTAGTAAAATCATGGAAATGGAATTGGAAGAAGGAAAAAAATACAAATGAAAAAATATACATTTTGCATATTTTATTTCGATTTTTTGTCTGATCCTGTTTTCATGGCTCATGCTTTCATGAAAGCATTCTCCAAATTATAATTCATTCTTATTGATATAAAATATAATACATAATTGTTAATTATACATTCTCTATTTGAATACATAATGGACAATTCATAGGTCTACTCAATCATGACCAATTTGATGATATCAGCTTAATACAAATACATCAGCTATCATACCTAGAGCGAGGACATTATGACATGTTATATTCTCATCATGAAATTGAATCCACTTTTTTTTTCAGGTCCACTTATAAAATAATATCGCGTGGATATACGTTTTCAGGTAATGGGCTTATTTGGACATTTTTGATGTCATAGGCCTACTATGCGATCTAAATTGGTGGTATAAATGGCATCACACATTTTATATTTTCAAAAAATTATTGGAAAATATGTTATTACAACTCTGGCTCCCAGGAAAAGATCAATAACGTTCCAGTATTGGCTGCCGATCTTATAGTTTTGAGCTAGGTCAGAGATGCATGGTAAAATGGTTCCTCTTTCCAATAGAATATAGATAATATTATTATATTATATTGATATGGAGGAATACTGTAATACACGGTATGTGTCTCTTACATGCAGGGTTGTTCGGACCCTCACCTGTAATCAATAACGTCCTATTGCTACTGCTAGCTCTAAGAGGCTGACTTAGATCGGTCAATGCTTGCTAGAAGTACCTGTCGATGCAATATGTCTGCTCTTTGTGTATTTCCATTGTTGTTGGAACACAACCCCAGCCCTGCTTCGAAATGAGACGATTATTCAGTCCAAGAGACCGTGAATTCATTATCAAAATATATTTCATTGTTGGTAGGTTTTCAGAGAATATTAACCAATCATAACTTCTGGGGCCCTTTGAGCTAGCTGGCCCTGGCACAATATTTCGAGTGGCTTATTAGTGCTCCAGACACAAGGCTGAGCCTCAGAAATATTAACAGTCATTGTTGTCCAAAACATGGGTCCACAGGTGCTTGGTTCAAAAAACTAGCCAACTATAACTTCTAACAATACTATTTGAAATTATTTGGATTCTGAGATTCCAGTGCTTCAGTATTCAAGAGTCCATTCACACCATTGAGGCACAGCGTTTTCATCAGAAGGGCAATTTGATCCATTTTATACTTGTTGGCGGGCCGCACTGGCTACAATTAGTTTCCGGGGAAATTATATCTATTCTATATAATCTATATCGAGTTGTGACTTGACTTATACACATGCACATATAGGCCTGCCAATACTCTGAAACTATTTCACATACATACCACATACACGCATACCACATACATACCACTCACACATAATGGAAAATAATTATAAAGATTTAATTGAAACCCTCAAGAGAAAAAACAGCGGCATTTTGACATCCTATAATTTCACTCTGATGTACTCGCCTTTTTTGTGGGATAAATATAGGTAAACACACATAAATCAGAATTGCAATGAGATGATTACTTAATTCCAAATAAAGTAAGTACTAATAAAAACACACATGGCTAACAACGTGTTACCATTAAACCACTGGGAAAACCTATTCGATTAAATCTTACCAGATTCTTACTCAAATCGATTTACCTGAATTTATCCACACTAAAGCCAATTACATCCTTCATCTCATTTGATCAGAGCTCTTCATCATCCAAATTATTTCTTCAACCTATCTTAACAAATTCTCATGCCACCTTGAAATCAAACATTTTTACTTCTTCCATGAATATCCTCTCCCACACACACGCTCTGCTTATGTGGGTATTTCATTATTCATTTTATACATATTTTGAATTACTATTATTTACTGTTCATGTAAAAATCATCTACCATATAATTAATATGTAATACGTTTTTATAATTAAGTTATGATTATGCATATCTAACCTTTGACTATCAATAACACCAGTTGTCTAGTTGGTAGCCATTAGGTCCAACTCGTGTAATAAATTGAAATTGAATTGCATTGAAATTATGAACCACATTGAGTTGACGATTGCCGAATGATTGAACATAACTGGAAGTGTTCGATTCCGTTCTGCCGATCGATGATCAACTGCCAACTGCCAACTGCCAACTGCCAACTGCCAACTGCCAACTGCCAACTGCCAACTGCCATGTTGCTTCTTGAAGCTTGTTGCGAGAATTGAAGTGACCACCAAGCCTCACTGTGCCAGTTGACACAACCCTCAGGAACTCTGTCAGGAACACGGGAGTCACGCTGAACCTTGAACAGAAAGTCGTGCGCAATATCACATGCTTTCTTAACAGTTTATCAGAGAAAATATACATATACTGGCTATAAATATCAAAATTAAATAACCTTTAATTGATGTAATAATTATAAAATATGAAATGAATTGATATGGCATGATCAATATACAAATGCAAACATACAATATATAAAATATGCGGGCTAGAAACAGTGAATTGATTCCCCACAAAATTATTGAGATATTATATGAAAGGTTTAATAGTTGATAATAATGATATATAGTAGATGAATAGTATACAGTGAATATAAAAGTAAATAGTGAATAATATTGGGATATTATATATAAACATATATATATATATATATATATATATATATATATATATATATATATATATATATATATATATATATATATATATATATATATATATATATACATATATATATATATATATATATATATATATATATATATATATATATATATATATATATATATATATATATATATAAATATATATATATATATATATATATATATATATACATATATATATATATATATATATATATATATATATATATATATATATATATATATATATATAAACATATATATATATATATATATATATATATATATATATATATATATATATATATATATATTTGTAATAACATCAAAACTTGATACAAAATCATTGTTCCCCAATCAAGGCTATGGATGAAAGAGAAAGATAGGATCGTTTGGACAGGGCACAACAAAGGCGATCTAACCACCACAAAATATTATATTATATGAAAGTTATAATAGTTTTTAATCCAGTCGGCTGTCCACAGTAAGTCATGGTTTGCCACTGGAAGTGTGGTTTACACAGTTCAAGTCGAGCAGGAACTGACATACTTCCTCATCTCCTGATTTCCTGATACCTGCCAGCAAGATGCCTGCTGCTCTCCTCTTGTCCGCGCGGTCCTCGCTCGGCCTTTCTCCCGCTCGGACAGAAACTTGCTGCACACATTCTCTGTGGCCGCAACATCTTGTGGCCGGAACATCTTGTGGCCGGAACATCTTGTGGCCGCAACATCTTGTGGCCGGAACATCTTGTGGCCGCAACATCTTGTGGCCGGAACATCTTGTGGCCGCAACATCTTGTGGCCGGAACATCTTGTGGCCGGAACATCTTGTGGCCGCAACATCTTGTGGCCGGAACATCTTGTGGCCGGAACATCTTGTGGCCGCAACATCTTGTGGCCGGAACATCTTGTGGCCGGAACATCTTGTGGCCGCAACATCTTGTGGCCGGAACATCTTGTGGCCGGAACATCTTGTGGCCGCAACATCTTGTGGCCGGAACATCTTGTGGCCGGAACATCTTGTGGCCGGAACATCTTGTGGCCGCAACATCTTGTGGCCGGAACATCTTGTGGCCGCAACATCTTGTGGCCGGAACATCTTGTGGCCGGAACATCTTGTGGCCGCAACATCTTGTGGCCGGAACATCTTGTGGCCGGAACATCTTGTGGCCGCAACATCTTGTGGCCGGAACATCTTGTGGCCGGAACATCTTGTGGCCGCAACATCTTGTGGCCGGAACATCTTGTGGCCGGAACATCTTGTGGCCGGAACATCTTGTGGCCGGAACATCTTGTAGCCGCAACATCTTCGACACCAAGACAGACAAATAATCAGAGAGCTGGTCGATTCAACGACAAGCCATCTTTTGGTGATAACTTTCTCAAGGTTGATATATCAATAAACACATGTTTTTTATATCTTCAAGATGGTAAAAGTTTCAGCTATTCAACTCAAATCGCATGATTACTGTCAGTCGCATACAGCTATAGAAAGAGTGTTCATTTAGCTATAAACGTTTGACAAGGAGTCTTATGATATTGATGAACTACTTACTATTCAAGGCCTGAACATTTGTATTATCCTGATGATACATAACTTGTAAATGAGTTTTCTGTGAATAAACTATTATTATTGTTTTTATTATTATTATTATACTATACGATATAATTTGAACAGTTTTCGAGTATACCATGTTGAAGCTTTCAAAATGATATCTTTCTCTCTTCCTTTCTTTCGAAAGTTGTCACCAAAAAACTGATATTTGTGTAAATCGAATCCCATGCGCTCTTTGATGGAATATAAGTTTTGTATGCGTGGTATTTCTAGCTTGAGATTATTTCCCAACATTTCTCTATTTCAGAATTAAGTTATCAATATGAGCTCAGATAAAAGTGAGGTTATATATTATTTTCATTAGTATCTTTTATCAACATCAAAACTTGATACAGAACTATTGTTTCTGATTCGAGGGTGGAGACAAAAGATGGTATCGTTCGAACAATTGGGCGATCGCATGACATCCCTACTATCTGTGATTATATTTACAATATTATACTCAAGTTCATTATAATAATTGCCAGAGGAGGTTTTACAATTATTCATGGATTCAAAATATGCATTCGTTCATGAATAAATCATAATTTGTATTTGTTTAATACCACGCAAGATCCGCCCTGTCATTGTCCTCGATATGATCTGCAGGAAGGCGGAATCCTGAAGACTGGAGACTGGAGACTGAAGACTGGAGCCTGAAGACTGGAGACTGGAGACTGGAGACTGAAGACTGGAGACTGGAGACTGAAGACTGGAGCCTGAAGACTGGAGACTGGAGACTGAAGACTGAAGACTGAAGACTGGAGACTAAAGGCTGGAGACTAAAGACTGAAGACTGGAAACTGAAGACTGGAGACTGAAGACTGGAGACTGAAGACTGGATACTGGAGATTGACGACTGAAGACTGGAGACTGGAGACTGGAGACTGAAGACTGAAGACTGAAGACTGGAGACTAAAGGCTGGAGACTAAAGACTGAAGACTGGAAACTGAAGACTGGAGACTAAAGGCTGGAGACTAAAGACTGAAGACTGGAAACTGAAGACTGGAGACTGAAGACTGGAGACTGAAGACTGGATACTGGAGACTGAAGACTGGAGACTGAAGACTGAAGACTGAAGACTGGAGACTAAAGGCTGGAGACTAAAGACTGAAGACTGGAAACTGAAGACTGGAGACTGAAGACTGGAGACTGAAGACTGGATACTGGAGACTGAAGACTGAAGACTGAAGACTGGATACTGGAGACTGAAGACTGGAGACTGAAGACTGGATACTGGAGACTGAAGACTGAAGACTGGAGACTGAAGACTGGATACTGGAGACTGAAGACTGGAGACTGAAGACTGGATACTGGAGACTGAAGACTGAAGACTGGAGACTGGAGAATGAAGACTGGAGACTGGAGATTGAAGACTGAAAACTGAATTGAAATATCGTCCCAGTCTCAGTTAGCTCCAAGAGACCAGGACTCTGATTGGTTAATGTTCTCTAGGAGAGCTGAATACCATGATAACAACAGAGTCACAGTCTCTTGGAATGCAGGAGTGTGACCTCCTCTCAGCCCACCTCAAGAGCAGTGCTGAGATTCTGTGCTAACAACAATGGAAATACACAAATACCTGTTCACTATGTTGCTATTGTACTCGGCTCTACTAGTGGATTGAAAGCAGTCAAAGTATCTTGGGGCTAGCTGAGCCCAGGACGTTATTTCACGTGGCGGGTGCGGTGAGGGTCCTCAGGAGAGGTCAGCATGGAGGCAGAACAAGGGAAGCCGAATAATTCGAGAATGGATGGGGTTACTTTTGGTAGATTTAACAGTAAATTAAGAATTAAGTAATTAAGAATTTAGAAGTAAGAATTGTTATTCTATGATCATTGTTGGAGATAATTCAGGATTCAATATTCAATGTTCTCATCTTTGTGATGAATCATGTAGGGCCTGTGTATCCTGTGCGCACGCCCAAGGTACATGACTAGGCAAACGCGTTATGTGTTGCCGCATTGATGGATGAGCTGGAACATATCACCTTATCTTTGGATGGGATATTATATATCTACTTTGAGATCCAAACCATTACTTCACTGCTATCCTTTTTTTGCTTATTAATTTATATGATAATAAAGAAGGCTTTTTTTTAATCGTTTACGATTAAGTGGTGACACCTGTTGCTTGGATTCAATTAGTATCTTAATAGCTTTGAGTGAAAGCAAAAATTACATTATATATTTCCTTGAATCCAAACGGCTGATCCGATTTGAGTCAAAGTTCGGAATAATGTGTATCATCATATTGAAATTAGCTGAGAATTTGAATCCTCTCAGATGAAATATTCCTCACGATTTTTCTCCTCTGGGTTATTCTCATGGGATTTTTGAAAACTTTGAAATGAGCTTTTTCAGAAGTGGTACAACCGATTGTGCCTCAAACTATACGGTATCGAATTAGATAAGGACACTTGTGTATGCCAAGTTTCAACTGATTTTGAATTTTTTTTCGACCTAGGAGCGCGAACGAAAATCACTTCTTTTTCGATTATGGTGAAATTGAGTCTTCGCTTCGCTCATGCAATAATATGTTCACAATCAAAATAAAAAAGTCATCCAGCTGTTGAAACATCCCACAGTATAGGCCACGAAGTTAATCTTCTTCATGATTCCGAGGGTGGCGTGATCAACTTCAAGAAATACAACAAAAATAAAAATGTAAAATTTATTTGGCATGTGATATTTACAATGATTCAACAATATTAATAAAGAAGCTTTTACACAGGGATATTTACACGTGGATCGATGGCTGCACTTGCTTATAGAAGTCTGTGACACCTTCAGTTAATCCAGGGTCGTTATAGCACCCCTATCGCTGTGGGTGGCGTATAGGCGAACCAGTCTGTCGTCACTAGACGTGTTAAATTAGGGAAAACGCTGCACTTGTATCCCATTCACAACAGAAACCAGTGGTAAACTTGCCTCTAAGAGTGGGGGGTGAGTTTCCCCAGCAGCTATTCTCAATACAACAGATTGGCAGTGTGGAACAGCCAATGAGGTGGCTTGTTTATAACAACAGCTGTCCGAGTGAAACTGTAATCTGATTGGTCAGCACATGTAACTTGGCTTGAGATTAGGAGCAATATTTGGAGTTTGCAAACGTTGCTTTCCTTATCGACACTGCGCGGATTTTTATATGAATATACGTGACGTATCATTGGACCAACCTTAAAAGGCCTCCTTAGGGCAAAAAATTACCGCCAGGAAGATCTTAAATAAATGATTATGAAACTTGAACTGTGCAAGATACAAAATTAACAAATGCATCATTTGATGCGGACAATATTTGGTGGAAATGACATGAATTTTGAAATAACCAAAGTGGAAGGATCACTTGTCACCTTCATGTAACAGGAACACTCGATATTTTTGCCATCGATTTTTGCCTCATAGTCATATAGCATACAAATAACACGAAACATATTGTGAATGTTCATTATGGATCCACAGTAGTTCGAACGATATTTCTCTGGCAGCAGTTTCTCTACAATATATTGTAAGAAAAATTTAAACACGTCTGTTCATCTCGAAATCTCAGTTTTAACCATCGTTCATAACAATCTCCACAACAATATCAAGATGCCTTGAAGAATAAAAGTCAAAGCCACGTGATGACAAGAGTCACAGCCTTCGGTAACGACTAAGCCAAAGTGCTTGTATATATATATTTCTCACAATATGTTCGGGCGAAAAGCCACTACGATCGTTCATATGTCATGTTAAGACTTAATACGTCACGCTGTGAGTAGGCTCGCTTTGAACTCAAAGTCAAGTTGACTCTCAATTTCTGTCGTGACCGGGCGCTTACAGCTTGGTGGTGGCTTGCAGCTTGACATATCGCGAGTGCTGCCCCTCCTCTTGCGGCACCGCGAGGAAACACTGATGCGCCGGCCTCAACTTCGGCTTCGTCAACAGCTTCCTCGTGACGCAAGCCAGCCCTATCAACAGCAGCAGACACAGCGCCACGAACCCTGCCGTCAGCACGAGGTGCAGCTGCCCCGCGTCACGTGACTGCGCTGCCAGCACGCACCGCCCCCTGGGGCCCGCGTCCTGCGTGCCCAGCGTGGCGCACACGCGGTACGGCCCTGGCGGCAGGCCGGTCAACTCCACGCGCGGCCGCGAGCAGTTCAGCTCTCTCTGGGCGGCCATCTTGCCTCCGACAAACACCTCCACCAGCACGGCGCAGTGCGGCCTCAGCGCCTGGCGGTCCCACACCGACACGGACACCGTCAACGACGCGGCGGACGTGACGTTAGCGTGTAACTCCTTGATGCGCGTCGTTGAGGACACTCCGGGCGGAGGTGGAGGTTGGGATAGAGGCTGAGAGGTTGGGATCAACGGGATGATTTCACTACATCCTAAAACCAGAGCCATTTCGTCGGAAGTTTTCCCTCCTCCCTCCAGTAGCACAACGCAGTAGCGGTAGCGATGTCCAGGTTGCAGGTCGACACTGGCTAGCGTCACGGTCAACGCGCGCGGGTCCGACAGCTGAGACGAGTTACACCGCAGCGGGTTAGACTCCAGCAGCACCTCGTTGATGCCGACCTCTTCGTAGACAAACAGCGCGTCGCACGCGTAGGGGGCAGCACCGGCGTCCACGTTCCACAGCAGCCTGATGACGTAGCCGTCGTACAGGAAGGTGCGCAGTGTGACCTGCGTGCCGGACACGGGCACGCGGTCAACGAGCGGGCCCTGCGGCGGCGCCGGTCCGCCGCTGTTCTCGTCCTCGCCACACAACAACTCCTCGGGGGACAGCTCCTCGAGCAGGCCGTTCTCCAGCGACGGCGGCGTCGCGCACACGGCCGTCGCCCGGTCCGACGCCGGCAGCCGCGACGCGTTGGTCAGCCACGAGGCGAACTCCGTCAGGCCGCAGTCGCAGTTGAGCGGGTTATCCGCCAGGGTGAGGCTGTGCAGCAGCGCGCTGGACGTGATCGCATCGCTGGTAACTATGGAGATGTCGTTGTCGTCGAGGCGCAGCTCGCGCAGGCTGTGCAGCGGGACGACGAGGTCGGCGGTGAGCGCGCGCAGGAAGTTGTGCGCAAGGTCCAGCTGGGTGAGGCGGGTGAGGTGCGCGAGGGAGGAGCCGGACACGGCCACGATGCGGTTGTGCGCGAGGTCGAGCTGCGTGAGCGAGCCCAGGCGCCGGAACGCGTGGTCCTCGAGCACGTCGATCTGGTTGTGGTGCAGCGTGAGCGAGGCCAGCGAGCTGAAGCCCGTCAGCGCGTCGTGGCGCACGCTGGTCAGCTGGTTGTGCGCAAGTTGGAGCACGCGCAGCTTGGGCAGCCGGGACAGCGTGGTCGCGCCCATCGGGCCGGATAGGAGGTTATTGCTCAGGTCCAGTTCTTGGAGTGACCGCAAGCGGCGCAGAGGAGACACCGCACCGACACTGAGTCTATTCCCGCGCAGGCGTAGTGTGCGCAATGAAGGGAGGGACGCAAACGCATCCGGTAATAATTCCGTCAGAACGTTATCACTCAACTCTAAGAAGGATAGATTCCTCAATCCTCTGAAAGAGTCGTTATCTAGTTTCTGTAATCGATTGTGCGATAGATCGAGACGGTCCAGCGCGGGCAGGGCGGAGAGGGCGACTGTCGGAACAGCGTCGAGCATGTTGCTGGGTAGGCCGAGTGCTTGGAGCGGCCCGGCCAGTCGGGTGAAGGCTCGCTCGGACACGTGACGTATCTCGCCGGAGGAGACGACGAGGCCGTGCAGCGCGACGCCAGCCAGGAGAGGCTCGAGGAGGACGCTGACGTTCTGCACGGTGCAGTCGAGCAGCGAGACGGAGGCGGGCGGGGGCAGGTCGCGCAGGAGGCGGCCGATCAGCTGTAGGGAGGTGGCGTCGCCCGTGCAGCGCAGCGTGTGGGGCAGGTCGCACGAGCACGAGACGACGGGGGGCTGGTTGATCTCGGGGCACTGCCAGCGGGGGACTGGGGGGTCGCCGGATACGAAGGCGCCGAGAAAGAGCAGGTGCAGTAGCAACATCCTGGAACAAGGAGCAGTAGGGAGTTAGAAATAATATTCACTTCAACTTCCAGAGGTCGTAAGTGATCAATTGACCCAACAGTCCTGTGTTCATGGAGAGAGTCCTCACTTGTCTGATTCACAACTCGTTTGATTCTCAACTCGTTCGTTTCTCAACCCGACCGAATCTCAACTCGACCGAATCTCAACTTGACCGAATCTCAACTCGACCGAATCTCAACTCGAAGGAAACTAAACTCAACCGAATCTAAACTTGACCGAATCTCAACTCGACCGAATCTCAACTCGAAGGAAACTAAACTCAACCGAATCTAAACTTGACCGAATCTCAACTCGACCGAATCTCAACTCGAAGGAAACTAAACTCAACCGAATCTAAACTTGACCGAATCTCAACTCGACCGAATCTCAACTCGAAGGAAACTAAACTCAACCGAATCTAAACTTGACCGAATCTCAACTCGACCGAATCTCAACTCGAAGGAAACTAAACTCAACCGAATCTAAACTTGACCGAATCTCGACTCGACCGAATCTCAACTCGAAGGAAACTAAACTCAACCGAATCTAAACTTGACCGAATCTCAACTCGACCGAATCTCAACTCGAAGGAAACTAAACTCAACCGAATCTAAACTTGACCGAATCTCAACTCGACCGAATCTCAACTCGAAGGAAACTAAACTCAACCGAATCTAAACTTGACCGAATCTCGACTCGACCGAATCTCAACTCGAAGGAAACTAAACTCAACCGAATCTAAACTTGACCGAATCTCAACTCGACCGAATCTCAACTCGAAGGAAACTAAACTCAACCGAATCTAAACTTGACCGAATCTCGACTCGACCGAATCTCAACTCGAAGGAAACTAAACTCAACCGAATCTAAACTTGACCGAATCTCGACTCGACCGAATCTCGTTTCGACCGAATCTCAACTCGACCGAATCTCAACTCGATCGAATCTCAAATCGTCGGTTCCACCATTTCACCTGCTTCGGACGAGCTGAGAATCGGTCGAGTTGGGACGTAGCCCTTTGGTTGATGACATTCATAAATAAATCCGAGAGGACAATTCACCTGACTGTATTCTATATCAACACTACATACATCTTACTCTCTCCTTGCATGAATTATGATGGGAGATTGAAGCTAAGACAGTTCGGATGTGAGTGGTCATGACTATCCGGTCACAACGGTGGATTGACCGACTGTACTAAGATTCTACGTCTCTGAAACTCGACTGAGATAAGAATCGACCGACTGTACTAAAAAACAAGTGCACCAAAATCCATGCTGTCTTGAATATCATCACACCTCAATCTTTAGTTTCAGAACATAAATAAAAGGCTGGTGGATTCGACTCCCGCCCCCTCCCCCTCCTCCTTCTGAAATTGTCATATGGTCAAGGTTGGGTGGGTAAGATTTGTGTCAAAGTAAATGTTTGAAGGGGAGGAGCCAAACTACCCACTTGGACTTTTTTACTTTAGACTTTTTTAAAACATTTTTTATACTTTTTTACTATTTTATAGTTTTAGGCATCCGGTTTCCAGTATTTGCTAGGACAGCTGAATTCGAATTTGATTCTCAGAACAGTCGACTTCTGAGACGCTAGGTTCTTGGTACGTTCGGTGTCTTCTCGCCACATTGTGATCACGTTCATTCAATTATTCATCATGTATGCCACAGACAAGCCAAATAGGCTTTGTGGACTGTTGTGTGAAAAATATGTAAATCTTCTCCAAAAATGTCGACGAAAACAACAACAACAACGACGATCGTTTCATCCCAATCGTCTCAAAAGACCGAAGAGGTTGCACTAAACCGATCAGCTCTACGCCGGTCTACAACAAACATTAGAATTAATCTAAAACCATCTAATTTAATGCGAGTAAAAAGATGGAATGGTATTTGTTATTCTGCATGCGCGCGCATCGGATGCGAGTGATCGGCGCAGGGAACAAAGGACTGACAGTGACGAGCTACCCCGGGACACGCCTCTTATGGGCATGCCGGGCAGGTCGGGGCCCGCTTGCCTGGCGGCTGTTAGTCAGCCCAGTTTACATGTTGTAGCAGTTCAGGAGCTTTGTTCGGTCGAGTTACTTTGACTAGTAGTCAGATTCATTAAATTGGTCAGTTTGGCTGAAGTGGGTTAGTTTGGGCTGCGCGTCACAACAACAACAACAAAACACAAAAAAAAAAAAAAAAAAAACAACAACAACAACATCGACAGTAACAACAACAACAACAACAACAACAACAACAACAACAACAGCAATTTCATTCATGTCATTTCATTCGTCACCATCTCCAACGGGCAAACGCAACCCTCAATGCATCTTGGTGAACAAGCACATGTTTCGGTGGAAGGGCCGGGTTTACGGTATACTGATCTGGATTTCATGACGTATTGAACATTTCGAGAAATGAACGATTTATAGGATATATTATCTATATGTGATGCGGTGTGAGACAAGGAGCCTGGAGGTGCATTGGCTATTTGCTCACCAAGCAAAGTGAACAAGTTGTATGTATTTTATTTCCAGAATTATTGGAATCATGCTCAATATTATTCATAGCTCGAATAATAAAAGAAGGCAACTTCATGAAAATCTTGTGGAGTGTAATCGTGTTTCTCAGAGCTTATTTTTTGAAAATTCAACTTTTTAGACGAGCTCTAGCGAGGATTCAATTTGACATACTGAAAAAAATTGGTGTTTGTTTTTATGTTTTTTTTTTCTTCGTGTTTTTTGTCGGTTCTTCACTTGTCAAACGGAGATCTGTATAGTTTTGTGACATTATCGGGTGGTAACTTTTTCATTTTTATGAATTTAATAAGTTTCCAAAATACTCATTAGAATAACACGGCGGAAAAAAAAAGTATTTTATAAAAAAATGAAATTTTGTGTGAAGTTGAATTACATTCTGATACACACTTCTGGGAATTATCGGCTTGATCGGGTCGGCCATTTTGAAGAACAAAAATAAAATTTGCTAAATTGGTTCCACTCGAAGCAGTTTTCACCCATTTCTAACTTGAATGTCACCCAATTGGCGAATGTAGGCAAAAGTTTGGCAGAAAAAGTCAACATACTATTACTATCCGCTCGTCTAGCAACGCATATATGGCGTTTTCCTAGTAAATATAAATTGTGCAAAAGACTGTTTCTCAGGGAATCTTCAAGATACTGAAGAAGCCCTGATATTTTCATCTCGCTTTAATCTCGTCAGCTGTCAGAGAATGATGACCCAGTTCTCAGAGCTCTGACGTCGAAGTTTCAGTCACATAGGAGTGGATTAATCGACCAAGGCTACAAGCAGGCGAAAACAAACCAATCACCAACTATTTTAAGGCGGCCCCAGTCTCCATAGTGCAAGAAGCTGCCACTGATCGGAGAACTTGAACCGTGCAAGCTGAGAAGAATAAATACATCATGAGAAGCAGACATCTTGTTTGTCGAAAATGCAAATCAGGTGAATTTCCTATGATAACAGAAGTGGAAAGATCACTTGTATGTAACAGTAACACTTGATATTTCTGCCATCGCTTCTCACCTCACCGCGTACCGTTACATACAAGTAACATGTAACATATTGGTGGTAAGATCGCCCTTGTGGTGCCCAGTCCAAACGATCCCATCTTTCATCCATAGCCTTGATTGGGAAACAATGATTCTGTAGCAAGTTGCGATGTTATTGAAAAAACAAACACATTTTGCGAATTTTCATCACGGATCGACAGTGTTTGATACGATACTTCTCTGAATGGTGTGAAGCAGTTTCACTTGAGGGGTTAACAACTCCTGGAATCTGGTGTGGGCCTACACATGTCATGAAACCTTCCTGACATCCCTTGAAATCTTCCTGAAATCCCTTGAAATCTCCCTGAAATCTCCCTAAAATCTCCCTGAAATCCCTTGAAATCTCCCTGAAATCTCCCTGAAATCTCCCTGAAATCCCTTGAAATCTCCCTGAAATCTCCCTGAAATCTCCCTGAAATCCCTTGAAATCTGGAACCAGGTGAACACTAACTTCACTAGTTGTTAACCCCTCGGTTCCACTAAAACATGTCAGTGCGATCGTCTATATGCCATGCTGACACTGCGAATGCGACGCTGTGGGCGTGTCAAGAGAACGAAGCGACAAGCCAGGTGGATGCAAGTGTCTAGTGTCACGGAGGTCGTCCTTGAGGTGACTGGGCTGGCTGTTAGAGCGTGGCGCGTATTTCTGTGCCCACGACTCGAGCCCACGCGACTTCCACGTGTTTCATTCATACCTCTCTGCTCTCTGGTCGTTGCTAGGATACAGCCTCTCTCGTTGCTAGGATACAGCCTCTCTCGTTGCTAGGATACAGCCTCTCTCGTTGCTAGGATACAGCCTCTCTACTCTCTGGTCGTTGCTAGGATACAGCCTCTCTCGTTGCTGGGATATAGCCTTTCTACTCTCTAGTCGTTGCTAGGATACAGCCTCTCTAGTTGCTAGGATACAGCCTCTCTCGTTGCTAGGATACAGCCTCTCTACTCTCTGGTCGTTGCTAGGATACAGCCTCTCTCGTTGCTGGGATATAGCCTTTCTACTCTCTAGTCGTTGCTAGGATACAGCCTCTCTAGTTGCTAGGATACAGCCTCTCTCGTTGCTAGGATACAGCCTCTCTCGTTGCTGGGATACAGCCTTTCTACTCTCTGGTCGTTGCTAGGATACAGCCTTTCTACTCTCTGGTCGTTGCTAGGATACAGCCTCTCTAGTTGCTAGGATACAGCCTCTCTACTCTCGTCTGCAGTGCAATTTCTGTTCTTCAATCCCTAACTGCTTATTGACAGATCTTCACATCTCTCTAGATTGGTAATATCTAACGTGTGATTCCCTTTCCTATTCGTCACTAGAGGTAACAATAGAATGCGCTTCCAAATCTCAATATGGCGGACGAATGGTTATAAAAGTTCGGTCAACAATGTAAGATTCCAATCAATGACATTGTTGGAAATATGCGCGCGCTTTATTCTGTGACTTCTCTCCGGTTCCACTTTTCAACACTGACATCGTACCAGCAACTTCTTCTGGCGAATTGATTGGTATAATATCTGGCGTGTAAGTGACAAAAAATAGTTACCATGGCAATACAGCGAACTGGTGGGCTACCAAACATTCTGATTGGTCAATTCCAACAATGGTTGTCTCTCTCTTGCAACAATGAGTGACGTCACTTGACAGAAGCCACAGAGAAGATGGTCTGTAAGTTGATCGTTGATTGATATTTTCTCATGGATCCACAGAAGTCCATCATTGCAATTCTTGAAGACTGCTTAAAATGGCGTTCACCTAATAATTCGAAAGAATGAATAATCGATATTGAATAACACGAACATTTCACAGCCCGGTGAATGATTGAGTATCATTATGCGTGTAGATGGAGAAATGTAAAGTAGCCATTATTACGAAACAATGTAGTTTCTGACCTGCTTCTCTGATGCCAGACGTGGGAGGTGGGGCCGAAACCTTGTCCTTCTGCCAGTCTGTTGTCATTTGCCATCTTGGGATCATGTTCGGGCTAGTCCACACTCTTCAAAACTGATTGAATAAATAGCCATATGGATGATTTACATTCGGAGTATTTCGAAGAGAATCAAACTCGCAACAATGAAATAAAACGCAGCATGCGTTGTGAGATGAGCGAGTAGGCCTATTCATGTGAGGTAAAATCAAAAACTCTACACACCTTGACACATGAAAAAATCAGGTAAATATCGAATACAGAAGGCCGTAAATCTTGGCAACATCTTCATGAGGTATTATTTCTATCAATTTTATAAGACTTCTGTCAACTGACGTCACTCATTGTTGAAATTGACTGACAACAATGTCCATCAGCTAGAATTGACCTATCAGAATGTTTTGTAGTTAACCAGTTCGCTGTGTTGCTATGGTAACTATTGTTTGGCATTTGTTACTTGACAGAAGCGTATAATGAACAGAAATAATGGATCAAATTGTTTCTTCAGAACGGCTGGTTGAAATTGCGCACAAATTGATGATGACGTGTAATACCGGCACATGCAGCGCAGTGATACTAACGCTTGCTTCATGTGATACGGGAGGTGAGGAGCATATCGGAACCGGTTCGATCCCCGCCACCGTCCATCTTTACAGGTTTTTTTTTGTGGTTCCACTCTGTAGTCTGGGATAATGCTGAGATGGTTCCCACAATATAGGCCATGACCGCTTCCTTCCCACTATCCTTCATGATACCTAAGAAACCTTCATCCCATCATCTCATTGATCATTCTTTTCATTTTATTTTATATCGGGTTTAACGACGCACTCTACTGATAACTATGATCTATTGGCGTCGGTGAATAATATATGACATGATGGGATGCTGAGACGAAAAGTTATTTTATTAGGTGTTTTTGGATGGTGGGAAGGAGTCGGTCGTGGCCTGTTGTTAAGGAACCATCCCAGTATTGACCTGAATGATAGAGGGAAACCACGAAAAACCCCTGTCAGGATGGTCGACCATGGCGGGAATCGAACCCCGGTCTCCCGAGTGACGGTCCAGTGTAATAACCACTCGGCCACTAGTCTCAGTTTGATCATTCATCTGACGCCAATAGATCTTAGTTATCATTATAGTGCGTCGTTGAACCCAATATAAGAGTAGATGGTTAGAAATAAAGTAGCTCATGCAATATTCGGAAGTACACCTGATCTATAGGCTGGTTCCGGTCCGCCAACAGCCTGCTGCGGATGCTGCGAGGCTCCTGACTGTCCAGTGGCGCGCACCGAGGAGGTCGTGTCGTGTCAGATGGAGCGGGGCGACCTACATGCAAGTGCGCGAGTGCTCGAGGGAGTCGAGCGTGTGTGGGCGGGCCGGTGTTGCTACATCACACCCGTCCGAGTGCATCTGGCCCGTAGCTGATGCGCGGTACCTGTCCCGTCGTCACTGTGTCCAACCGAGACGAGTTGCTGTTGTTGTTGTTGTTGTTGTTGTTGTTGTTGTTCACTGTCTTGAACCATACCTCACCTAGATACGTCACTCCTGCAGCCGATAGCGACATTTGCTCGTTCCAATCTCGCCGGCCATATTGAACATTTACAAATATAATCTCAGCAAGGCATTCTATATCATCACTGATATATATGTCTAATATGTCGGAAACTTCCTGGTTTGCAAAGCGGTGTGAAGCTACTGCCGAGACACAGATATGTACGCCTTCTTAGCGATGAGTAACGTGTCTCGGTGATGATATAGATCTATGGTTGAACTAAGACAAGTGGTCTAGTGGCTAGCACACTGAACCGTCATTTAGGAGACCGGAGTTTGATTCCCACTATGGTTGACCATCCATACAGGGGTTTTTCATGGTTTTCCTCTGTCGTTCAGATCAATACTGGGATGGTTCCTTTTAACAACGGGCCACGACCGACTCCTTCCCACTATGAAAAAAAAAACTAATGAAATAGCTTTTTATCTAATCATCCCCCCGTCATCTTGTACATCATTCACCAACGCCAATAGATCTCAGTCATCAGTAGAGTGCGTCCTTGAAAACCAATAGGAATAAATGACTTTAGTTGAATCCGTGGCGCGTTCAGCGAACACCAAACCACTTCTACCAGAAATGAATGATCTATAAATCAAGTAGCTATTGAAGGACTTTGCCCACAACTTGATATTCTCATCAGTGTCTTGTATCATATGGCCGACGTGGAGTAAAGTGACTTTCCGTCTGAACATGTTGTGTTGTGGTGACACGTACTGTTTCACACAAGTCAGAGAAGTATATTTTGAAATAATTTCGTTCCATAATGAACAATCACAATATGTTACATGTTATTAGACGAGCTTTGGTGAGGATTCAATTTGACTTACTAAAAAAAATTGGTGTTCGTTTTTATGTTTTTTTTTTTTTATTTCGGTTCTCCACAGGTCAAACGGCTACAGCTATTGAATTCAAACTTTTTCTCATCATGGTTCCTCATCTAACTTGAATCTGTATAGTTTTGTGGTATTATCGGGTGGTAGCTTTCATTTTCATGAATTTTAGACATTTCAAAAATACTCATTAGAATAACACGGCGGAAAAAAAATTGAAAATTTTTTATTTAAAAAAAAATGAAATTTTGTGTGAAGTTGAATTACATCTTGATACACATTTCTGGAGATTCTCAGCTTGATCGGGTCAGCCATTTTTAAGAAAAAACATGGAATGTGCTAAATTGGTACCACTCGAAGCACAATTTATAACTAAAATGCCATCCCAATTGGCGAATTTAGGCAAAAGTTTGGCAAAGAAGTCGACATACTATTACTTTCCGCTCGTTTAACAACGCGTATATGGCGTTTTCCTAGTTTGTATGTAACGGTACGCTGTGAGGTGGAAATAACGAGTGTTACTGTTACATACAAGTCATCTTCTCACTTTTGTTACCGTTTCATGAGATGTGGGTGATTATTATCATCGACAGATATTGTTTGCATCAGTCAATATATTTGTTGATTTTGTATTCAAAATTTTCGGTATTGTGATAAATACAAGAACAAATAAGAAAGAAGGACAAATGAGAATTCATGAATAGGACGTCAAAGGAAATCAAGATGTTTCTGGCCCAATGTGTGAATGTTCGAGGTTTTTCCCATCCCTGGAATCGTTACCTTAAGAGCCCGCATCTTGGACAGATTTACAAGGTGCACTTCCGCCATGTATATCTCAAGAACTACAAACACTACGGACTTGCGGTAAAATGCAATGAATACGTTATACCCTCATCGCAATTGGATATGCTGATCGAAAATTGAAGAATAATTTCATTAGAAAGCAATAATTGAATCAAAATGTGTCCAACTTGATGGTTTTCATTGCTCAATACCCGGTTACCGAATGATGGTAGAAATGAATTACGAACACACATCCTTAAGTTCAACTTAGCTTATCAATATTTGGAATTCTGATTTGCCTGTAATTCTACAGTTTGCCAAAATGTGTAATATGTAACTAGATTTTGTCCAAATTATGAAATGAAAAATCCATCTCGCGGTGGTTACTGGAACTCTTCCAATATTCTCCCCAACAAGTCCACAACCCACAACCAAACTTTCGAACGCACATCGAACTTGGGTCGAGCATTTCGAAGAGAAACATGCTCAGCTATAAGATGCGGGCTGTTGAGATTTATTTTTTGTTGAATCAGTTATATATGATTATAATCACCCTTGGGGTGGTGAGATCGCCCTTGTGATGCTCCGTCCGAACGATCCTAATTTCAGTTCTTAGCCTCAATTTGAGCAAGAAATTGCCATCCCAAGTTTTGATGTTGATGATCAAAAAATCTATAGCAGTCAAAAATATTAGGTAATTTTATTTTATTTATTCACGATTATTTTCAAGCACCGCACCGCAGGATGTTTTTGATTTTTCTCCCTGTTGTGTTGTTCCTCCCCCCCCCCCCCCCCCCGCCGGCCACCACGTCTCTGGAATCGATATCCCCTCTAGCCTGTATAGCTGAGGTAGCATCAGACCACTCATACATCACGCTCTACTGCTACTGTATGTCCTCTTCGGTTCACAGGCTGACGGTCTGACCAGTACTCCTTCATCAACACCTGTATACACTCTTACAGCATCATTGCTTTCAATTGCTTCATCATTGGTGCATGATTGTTCTATTTTCAATTCTGATGCGAACTTATTGTTTCATCATTGGGGCTGAAGATGAGAGGTGGGATGAGATGAGAGGGGCACCACGAGGGCTTCATCACTGCCCCAAAGAATGATCAATAGGGTATTCTCAACTGACGTCACCCATTGTCGAAAGAGAGAGACAACAATGTCCATCAGTTGGAACTGACCAATCAGAATGTTTGGTAGTCCACCAGTTTGCTGTGTTGCTATGGTAACTACAGGCTTCTGTCAAGTGATGTCACTCATTGTTGAAAGAGAGAGACAACAATGTCCATCAGTTGGAACTGACCAATCAGAATGTTTGGTAGTCCACTAGTTCGCTGTGTTGCTATGGTAACTACAGGCTTCTGTCAAGTGATGTCACTCATTGTTGAAAGAGAGAGACAACAATGTCCATCAGTTGGAACTGACCAATCAGAATGTTTGGTAGTCCACCAGTTTGCTGTGTTGCTATGGTAACTACAGGCTTCTGTCAAGTGATGTCACTCATTGTTGAAAGAGAGAGACAACAATGTCCATCAGTTGGAACTGACCAATCAGAATGTTTGGTAGTCCGCCAGTTCGCTGTGTTGCTATGGTAACTACAGGCTTCTGTCAAGTGATGTCACTCATTGTTGAAAGAGAGAGACAACAATGTCCATCAGTTGGAACTGACCAATCAGAATGTTTGGTAGTCCGCCAGTTCGCTGTGTTGCTATGGTAACTACAGGCTTCTGTCAAGTGATGTCACTCATTGTTGAAAGAGAGAGACAACAATGTCCATCAGTTGGAACTGACCAATCAGAATGTTTGGTAGTCCGCCAGTTCGCTGTGTTGCTATGGTAACTACAGGCTTCTGTCAAGTGATGTCACTCATTGTTGAAAGAGAGAGACAACAATGTCCATCAGTTGGAACTGACCAATCAGAATGTTTGGTAGTCCGCCAGTTCGCTGTGTTGCTATGGTAACGATTGTTTGTCGCTTGTTACATGACAGAAGCCTACAGAGAGAAAATCATGTATTGATGACGGCTGTTCATCTTGACGATGACTGACCATAAAGGTTCAGCTTACTATAAATTAAAATTGCCGAAGGTGAAAATGAGTGATACAATTATGGTAATAAATCAAAAACTCGATTGGTACCAGTGGGAATAATGTACCGGTACTCTCTCAACAGACAATAGTCTTGAGGAAATGACTTCTAGGATTCTGTTACTGGAAGATTCAAACATTCACACTGGGGAAAACATATCTTCAGTCCTCTTATCTTCTTGATAGTTTCCTTCTTTCCATTCACTTCTTCTTCGATTCATTTTCATCAACTGATTATATCGTGAAACGGAGGTGGGTATATCGTGAAACGGAAGTGATTATATCGCTAAACGGAAGTGAGTATATCGTGAAACGGAAGTGAGTATATCGTGAAACGGGAGTGAGTATAACGTGAAACGGAAGTGAGTATATCGTGAAACGGAAGTGAGTATATCGTGAAACGGAAGTGAGTATATCGTGAAACGGAAGTGATTATATCGCTAAACGGAAGTGAGTATATCGTGAAACGGAAGTGAGTATATCGTGAAACGGAAGTGAGTATATCGTGAAACGGAAGTGAGTATATCGTGAAACGGAAGTGAGTATATCGTGAAACGGAAGTGAGTATATCGTGAAACGGAAGTGAGTATATCGTGAAACGGAAGTGAGTATATCGTGAAACGGAAGTGAGTATATCGTGAAACGGAAGTGGGTATATCGTGAAACGGAAGTGAGTATATCGTGAAACGGAAGTGAGTATATCGTGAAACGGAAGTGAGTATATCGTGAAACGGAAGTGAGTATATCGTGAAACGGAAGTGAGTATATCGTGAAACGGAAGTGGGTATATCGTGAAACGGAAGTGAGTATATCGTGAAACGGAAGTGAGTATATCGTGAAACGGAAGTGAGTATATCGTGAAACGGAAGTGAGTATATCGTGAAACGGAAGTGGGTATATCGTGAAACGGAAGTGAGATTTGGAATCATATCAAGTCGGGACTGAGACTGGGGTATCAGTGGCTAACTCTTCAGGAGACCGAGTTTCGATTCCCGTCAGGACCAGAGGATTTACGTGGTTTCCCTCAGTCGTTGAAGTGAGCACGTGATGGCGTGCCGCAACACGTGATCAAATCACTTTCACCCACGCTTCCTCTCAGCTTGTTCATCGCTCACCGACGCCAATAGATCCTGGTTATCATCAGAACGGGTCGCGAGAGTTTTTCAGCAAAAAACGCCCTCAGGGTGGCCCTTTACCTGAACCTAGCTCATATAAAACAACAATACTCAACAATGCTATACACGGCCCAGTAGAATTATAATGTTAGCGGTGGCATTTGTTTTTTACGAAAATGGTAGATTTTGTGAGTTGAACAATGCCACCGTTACTGTAGCCACTCTTATCTACATCTAGTTCACAAATAAATCCGCTGAATCACGACAGGCAATCAGGAACTTTGGCTCTGAAATGACCGCAATAAACCACAAATACTGTCCATGTAATTAGTATATGAGTTGGAATTCACCTTCTTTATATTAGGATAGAATAGGTTCTTCTCACCATGCACATCGTGTATCCAGCATTACATCATTAAGAGCATTCAGAAGGCTGATGGAACTCGAAATTCCTTCTGTTCCCAAACTCGAGTCACTTCATTAAAATAACATCTCTTCTGGCGGATGGAGGACCATTTTCGTCTTTTTTTTTGTATACATTCGTTTCTTTCGTTATTAATAATTCATGGCTGGGGTGTAAGCGGGGCAGGGTGGGGGGAGGAAAGACGCAGTGCGACCGCGCGATCTACAGACGCCACCTCGTTCCCCAGTGGCGCCACATATAATCACATTCCCGGGCCGCCGCTGGGAAAAACACGTGTCGTACAGCACTAACTTCATGGCTGCAAAAACAAAACCTCACAGTTTCATTACAAGCCGTCAACAAGAAACTGCTCGACGCTTCGTAACGTGTAGACCTGTATGTGTATAGAGGCAACGAAACGTTATACAAAATAATTGTAGTGGAGAATGAGGGTGAATATATGTATATATATATATATATATATATATATATATATATATATATATATATATATATATATATATATATATATATATATATATATATATATATATATATATATTATAAATATATGTATATATATATATATATATATATATATATATATATATATATATATATATATATATATATATATATATATTTATGCACATGAATGCACAGATGTTGGTCGACTTGAGCGACCAAGATGTGGTTTCTGTTGAAGCCGTCTCTAAGTTGTAAACCTGACTACTCGAGATGTGAATGGAGCCGCCTGAATCAGGTGGGCTGAGATGTTGCAACGGCACACTGGGTTCGAGTCTTTGCGCCTACTCATTCATCAACCATTCACCCACCTTGATACAACATCGCTGAAATGTGTTCCTAGACTCGGATCTATTGGCGTCGGGGAATGGTATGATGGGATGAGATGGAAGGCTATTTCATCAGGTGTTCTCGAATACAGGTCTAGTAGTCGGTTGTGGCCTGTCCAGGTAGTGAGATGAACGACAGAGGGAAACAACGTTTACTGTCGAGTGTCGACCGTAGCGGGAGTCGACCTCCGGAATACTGAATGACGGTTCACTGTGCTAGCTACTCGACCACTCGTCTTAGTGTGTAGTTTATGAGTATTGTAACTAACTAGGAAAACGCCATATATGCGTTGTTAGACGAGCGGATAGTAATAGTATGTCGACGCTTTTGCCAAACTTTTGCCTACATTCGCCAATTGGGTGACATTTAAATTAGAAGTGGGTAAAAACTGCTTCGAGTGGTGTACCAACTTGACACATTTTATGGTTTTTCTTCAAATGGCTCACCCGATCAAGCTGAAAGTTCTCAGAAATTTGTATCAGAATGTATTTCAACTTCACGCAAAATTGCATTTTTTTGGAAAATAAAAATATTCTCTTTTTTTCCGCTGTGTTATTCTAATGGGTATTTTTGAAATTTATGAAAATCATAGGAAAAAGTCAACATCCAATATTGCCACAAAACTTTACAGATCTAAGTTAGATGAGGAACCATGAGGAAAAAAGTTTGAAGTTGATAGCTGTAGCCGTTTGACCTGTGGAGAACCGACAGAAAAACATATATAAAAAAAAAAAAACATAAAAACGAACACCATTTTTTTCAGTATGTCAAATTGAATCCTCGTTAAAGCTCGTCTGATAATCTATGGACAGCAATATGCGGGCTGGTATCTGCGCCTACTGCTACAGCGATATGCGGGCTGGTATCTGCGCCTACTGCTACAGTGATATGCGGGCTGGTATCTGCGCCTACTGCTACAGCGATATGCGGGCTGGTATCTGCGCCTACTGCTACAGTGATATGCGGGCTGGTATCTGCGCCTACTGCTACAGCGATATGCGGGCTGGTATCTGCGCCTACTGCTACAGTGATATACGGCCGGGCTGGGTGGATATTGTCAGTGGAGTGAAACCCAAGGTGAAAGCTTCACACCTCGACTCTGCCCAATCTGACTGACTTGTGTGGGCTTCGTCTTACGCCACTGTTACATCACTCGGACCTGTATGCCCCGACTGTCACCTCAGCCCCCTCGTCAGATTCTCTAAGCCACTATGATAATACGTGGTTCATTATTTGTGAAACTTAGTTCATAAGATTTAAACACATGACACGTGTAATTATCAGTCAATTGCGCTTCCCCTCCCCTTATTCCCTGAATGTCCTTGACATGACCTCTATATGCCCCGCACCCCGCACCAGGGGGTGAACAACTGGTGCATTTGGTGTTCACCTGATTTCGAATTTCAAGTGATTTCAAGAAGATTTCATGACAATTGTACACCTGATTTCAGGAGTTGTTAACCCCTCGCTCCGCACCATTTCGTATTTCATTTTAATACTTATCATTCTGTTACTGTACAGTCTTCGGGTAATGAAATAATATCATTATCGTTATCATCATTTCTTTCTGTATCAGTGTGTGACCCAATAAAGAAACAATTATCATTATGGAATGACAATTCATCAAACATCTCGATAATGTTGGGGCTGGACCACCTTTGCTCAAAGCCCATGCCTCATACGTTGTTCGGATACCGCACAGAGAGAATATAGCACAATGATATAAGACAATCCTCTGACGTAAGTTCCCGTTTCCCGCTTGGTTCCACATGTGAACCGCATTGAGATCCAGGATCAGTGGCAATAACAACACTGGTATCCAAGGCGACAGTTGTTTCAACTCAGGTCTGAGATAAGCCTGGGACAGTTGTTTCAACTCAGGTCTGAGATAAACCTGGGACAGTTGTTTCAACTCAGGTCTGAGATAAGCCTGGGACAGTTGTTTCAACGCAGGTCTGAGATAAACCTGGGACAGTTGTTTCAACTCAGGTCTGAGATAAGCCTGGGACAGTTGTTTCAACTCAGGTCTGAGATAAACCTGGGACAGTTGTTTCAACTCAGGTCTGAGATAAACCTGGGACAGTTGTTTCAACTCAGGTCTGAGATAAACCTGGGACAGTTGTTTCAACTCAGGTCTGAGATAAGCCTGGGACAGTTGTTTCAACTCAGGTCTGAGATAAACCTGGGACAGTTGTTTCAACTCAGGTCTGAGATAAACCTGGGACAGTTGTTTCAACTCAGGTCTGAGACAAACCTGGGACAGTTGTTTCAACTCAGGTCTGAGATAAACCTGGGACAGTTGTTTCAACTCAGGTCTGAGATAAACCTGGGACAGTTGTTTCAACTCAGGTCTGAGATAAACCTGGGACAGTTGTTTCAACTCAGGTCTGAGATGAACCTGGGACAGTTGTTTCAACTCAGGTCTGAGATAAACCTGGGACAGTTGTTTCAACTCAGGTCTGAGATAAGCCTGGGACAGTTGTTTCAACGCAGGTCTGAGATAAACCTGGGACAGTTGTTTCAACTCAGGTCTGAGATAAACCTGGGACAGTTGTTTCAACTCAGGTCTGAGATAAACCTGGGACAGTTGTTTCAACTCAGGTCTGAGATAAACCTGGGACAGTTGTTTCAACTCAGGTCTGAGATAAGCCTGGGACAGTTGTTTCAACTCAGGTCTGAGATAAACCTGGGACAGTTGTTTCAACTCAGGTCTGAGATAAACCTGGGACAGTTGTTTCAACTCAGGTCTGAGATAAACCTGGGACAGTTGTTTCAACTCAGGTCTGAGATAAACCTGGGACAGTTGTTTCAACTCAGGTCTGAGATAAGCCTGGGACAGTTGTTTCAACGCAGGTCTGAGATAAGCCTGGGACAGTTGTTTCAACTCAGGTCTGAGATAAACCTGGGACAGTTGTTTCAACTCAGGTCTGAGATAAGCCTGGGACAGTTATTTCAACGCAGGTCTGAGATAAGCCTGGGACAGTTGTTTCAACTCAGGTCTGAGATAAGCCTGGGACAGTTGTTTCAACGCAGGTCTGAGATAAGCCTGGGACAGTTGTTTCAACTCAGGTCTGAGATAAACCTGGGACAGTTGTTTCAACTCAGGTCTGAGATAAACCTGGGACAGTTGTTTCAACTCAGGTCTGAGATAAACCTGGGACAGTTGTTTCAACTCAGGTCTGAGATAAACCTGGGACAGTTGTTTCAACTCAGGTCTGAGATAAGCCTGGGACAGTTGTTTCAACGCAGGTCTGAGATAAACCTGGGACAGTTGTTTCAACTCAGGTCTGAGATAAGCCTGGGACAGTTGTTTCAACTCAGGTCTGAGATAAACCTTGGACAGTTGTTTCAACTCAGGTCTGAGATGAACCTGGGACAGTTGTTTCAACTCAGGTCTGAGATAAGCCTGGGACAGTTGTTTCAACTCAGGTCTGAGATAAGCCTGGGACAGTTGTTTCAACGCAGGTCTGAGATAAACCTGGGACAGTTGTTTCAACTCAGGTCTGAGATAAGCCTGGGACAGTTGTTTCAACTCAGGTCTGAGATAAACCTGGGACAGTTGTTTCAACTCAGGTCTGAGATAAACCTGGGACAGTTGTTTCAACTCAGGTCTGAGATAAACCTGGGACAGTTGTCTCAACTCAGGTCTGAGATAAGCCTGGGACAGTTGTTTCAACTCAGGTCTGAGATAAACCTGGGACAGTTGTTTCAACTCAGGTCTGAGATAAACCTGGGACAGTTGTTTCAACTCAGGTCTGAGATAAACCTGGGACAGTTGTTTCAACTCAGGTCTGAGATAAACCTGGGACAGTTGTTTCAACTCAGGTCTGAGATAAACCTGGGACAGTTGTTTCAACTCAGGTCTGAGATAAACCTGGGACAGTTGTTTCAACTCAGGTCTGAGATAAACCTGGGACAGTTGTTTCAACTCAGGTCTGAGATAAACCTGGGACAGTTGTTTCAACTCAGGTCTGAGATAAACCTGGGACAGTTGTTTCAACTCAGGTCTGAGATAAACCTGGGACAGTTGTTTCAACTCAGGTCTGAGATAAACCTGGGACAGTTGTTTCAACTCAGGTCTGAGATAAGCCTGGGATCTAGGGTTCAACTCTAGTGACAGTGGCACGACAACCGGGTCTGGTAACTTCTGCTCAAGTGAGTTCTTCATTCGGAATAACCTCAGAATAAATGCATTGTTTGAAATAGTTTGAATGCTTTTCATACCACATGTGTGAAGTTGAAGTTGATCAAGAGGCTACTTAACATCTGACAACCCATGAGTAAAACCTGCAGGGAACGGTCAAAACAGAACAAAAAGCGTCAATACAGGCCTCTAGCTCCCAACACATGGTGGGTAAACGGTGGGACCAATCAGTCTAATTATTTTAACAATGAAACAACAGTGAGTATATCTGTGTCTACACGTTCAGTAAAAATCGTGATTCCATATTAAATCACTCTGAAAAAATCATGAAAACAATGAAAAACAGGTGGAAGCATGTTGATTTTCGACAATTATTTTGAAAGTGTTGAAAACATACCACGAAGTAAAGCTCTTCGTACGAGCACGTATTGAATACTAGTGATTATTTAACGGAGAACTGTACGTTGAAACGATGATTGGTTTTCCGTTGCCAACTTGAGCCCCGAATGTCTGCAATCAAGCCGGTAGGCAACATGTCAAGAGGCCTCTTAAGTTGATGGAATATCAACCAGGAGACATGGAGAAGTATGAAGCCTCACTTATTCGTGCTTTATTGTCCCGCTACCCTCCCCCCTCTCCGTGGTCCCCTTGATCCCTCTACCCCCCCCCCCCCCCCCTCCCATCGTGGTCTCCTTCATCCCATAGTTATACGCCACTTTTATTTACGAGTTCCACTTCGAAACACAGAGAAGCCAAAGTTTTCTGAATATCGAGCTTATCCACGAGATGTGAAGTCTTCGAGGGACCGTCCCCTCACCCCACACCACTAGCGCGCGGGTGGTTCGAGCCTTCATCTCTCGTGTATAACATATCCACGAGATGTGAAGGTGTCAATCGACCGTCCCCCCTATCCCACACCACTATCGCGCGGTGGTTCGAGCCTCCATCTCTCGTGCATACGATTACCATGGAATCCCTCCAACTGTAGTTTGTAGTTCCCCAACTGTAATAGTTGTAGTTTCGAGTTCTTTGCCGTCGCGGACACAACATGTTACGGCACAAGTTGGGCTCGCTCTCGACTTGGTCGATAAACGCATATTTATATGTCAGACTTAATGGTTTTAATCAAAAGTTGCATTCGGTCGACTGAAAACATACGACTTCTCTCTCGAAGTTTCGTAGAAAATGGCGATTGTTAAGGAGTCTTTAGTCTCTATAGGGCAGATAGTTTCCGCCAGGGAGATTTCACAGATATGAATCATCATGAAACTCGAACAGTGAAAGATACAAACTGACCGATACATCACAAGATTCAGATAGTATTTGTCGAAAATGCTGACTCAAATCTTTCAATAACAAGGGGCAAAGATCACTCGTATATGTAACAGGAACACTCTATAGTTCGATATATATATATATATATATATATATATATATATATATATATATATATATATATATATATATATATATATATATATATATATATATATATATATATATATATATATATATATATATATATATATATATATATATATATATATATATATATATATATATACATATATATATATATATATATATATATATATATATATATATATATATATATATATATATATATATATATATATATATATATATATATATATATATATATATATATATATATATATATATATATATATATATATATATATTCATATATATATATATATATATATATATATATATATATATATATATATATATATATATATATATATATATATATATGAATATACATATATATATATATATATATATATATATATATATATATATATATATATATATATATATATTTATATATATATATATATATATATTCATATATTTTCTCTATAGTTTTCTATAGTTTGATGCTCACCTCAAAGCGTACCGTTACATACAAATAACACGTGCCATATTGGGAATATTCATTATGGATCGACAGTATTTTATTACATCTCTGAATGTTGTGAAGTAGTTTCACTACAACATGTTCAAACGGGAAGCCACTGCGATCGTTCATATGCCATGATGACACTGATAATGTTATCGACTGTGGGAGAATATCTGCCAGTTCACTGATTCAGTTTGTACAATGCCACAGTTATCAAGATTCTATATCAATCTCTATATCTATCCATAGACTGAAAGCTGGAATATTATCAGCATTCACAGATTGTTGGCTTCGGTGTTTTATTATTGGTTGTGAATTATCTAGTTTGGGACCTTTCCTGCGCGATGATTGATTGAAAATCAATAAGTTGATCATAAGAATAGCTTGTCTATATATTCCGAGTCGATAAAGTTGACCCGCAAGATGTGTAAGATAGAATGGTGAGCCAACCCAGTTTCACTCGAGTGTTGAACCAATCACGGCATCAGATGAAATGGTGGAAAATGATTTACATGGAAATAATTGGACATTCTAATTCAGTATTCCGAACTTTTTAACAAGCTCAGAAACTCGCATCTTGAAAGAACTATTACTCTTATTACTTTGTATCACTTCTTATCACTTCTTATTACTTCTCATTACTTCTTATTACTTCTTATTACTTCTTATTACTTCTTATTACTCCTTATTACTTCTTATTACTTCTTATTACTTCTTATTACTTCTTATTACTTCTTATTACTTCTTATCACTTCTTATCACTTCTTATTACTTCTCATTACTTCTTATTACTTCTTATTACTTCTTATCACTTCTTATCACTTCTTATCACTTCTTATTACTTCTTATTACTTCTTATTACTTCTTATTACTTCTTATTACTTCTTATTACTTCTTATTACTTCTTATTACTTCTTATTACTTCTTATTACTTCTTATCACTTCTTATCAGTTCTTATTACTTCTTATTACTTCTCATTACTTCTTATTACTTCTTATTACTTCTTATTACTTCTTATTACTTCTTATTACTTCTTATTACTTCTTATTACTTCTTATTACTTCTTATTAATTCTTATTACTTCTTATTACTTCTTATTACTCCTTATTAATTCTCATTACTCCTTATTACTTCTTATTACTTCATATTACTCCTTATTACTTCTTATTACTTCATATTACTTCATATTACTTCTTATTACTTCTGTATATCTCTCGTTGATATCACATGATATATAAAATCACGTTGACATTCATCAAAATTCTGTGAGTTTGTCGAAAACGTTCTTTTTTTCTAAACATACTTATTCAAAATCATACTTCATTCAAGACAGAACTACTTGTCACTGTTATCGCAATGTTATTGTCAGGTCTAGCTGTGAGTATTTCCAGAATGTCAAAAATCAATTTCTCAAAATCAATTTTTTTTTATAACATCGAAACTTGATACTGTTCCTCAATTGAGAGCTATGAATGAAAGATAGGATCGTTTGGACGGGGCACCACAAGGGCGATCTTATCACCCTATTTTGTTAATCAACACCAGGACTGCGTTGTCTGTGACCATAATTTAGCGCTGTAGATAGAATTGTCTTTTAGTTTCCATAAGTCCGGAACACATTATTAGTAGAAACCGTTTCTGTGATTATATATCCGGACATTACCAGCATTGGTATCATGAGTAAACAAAACACACGAATGTTGATATCTTTCACTTTGAACCAAGTCTCTTGGGCAATGATGCAGATGTGAAGTTTATCATTATACAAATTGATATATATATATATATATATATATATATATATATATATATATAAATATAAATATATATATATATATATATATATATATATATATATATATATATATATATTATATATATATATATATATATATATATATATATATATATATATATATATATATATGTATATATATATATATCTATATATATATATATATATATATATATATATATTCATATATGTATATATATATATATATATATATAGATATATAAATAAATATATATATATATATATATATATATATATATATGAATATATATATATATATATATATATATATATATATATATATATATATATATTTATATATATATATTTATATATATATATATATATATATATATATATATATGTATATATATATATATATATATATATATATATATATATATATATATAAATATATATAAATATATATATATATATATATATATATATATATATATATATATATATATATATATGTATATATATATATATATATATATATATATATATATATATATATATATATATATATATATATATATATATATATACCTATATATATATATATATATATATATATATATATATATATATATATATATATATATATATATATATATATATATATATATATATATATATATATATATAAATCTCTACATGACCTATGCTGATTGAAAACTAGACAGTTGTGAGTGAGGGATGAGTAATGCATAGACAAAGTTCCATGTGGCTGTGTTCTGATTTTCCAGTGAACAAACATATATCATTCGTGATGAACAACCATAAACAATAATAATAATAATTTGTCTTGTTGACAGCCCCCACATGTAACTGCATGTGTTAATATGTTGATTTCAATTATGATGAATAATATTGTGATGAATATATTATTATTCATGATATGGTAATGTGTTATTAGTGTTGATGAGGTGTGATAATTATCGGGGAGAATTACGGGGAACCTGCCCACAGTGCAACATTGCCAGTGTCAGTGTGACATATGAACGATCGCAGTGACTCTCAGTTGGACCATATTGTGATGAAACTGTTACACACCAATCAGAGAGTATCCTATGAAATACTGTCGATCCCCAATGAACATTCACAATATGTCACGTGTCATTTGTGTGTAACGGTACGCTGTGAGGTGAGGAGCGGTGGCAGAAATATCGACTGTTACTGTTACACACAACTGATCTTTTTTTTATCATCTTCGTCGTTACGAAATTTGACTCATATAGCATTTTCGACGAATATTGTCTGCATTCTGTAATCATTCGTGAATTTTGATTTTTTTTTCCAGGTTTTATAACAATTCATGTTTGTCAATTTACCTGGCGAAAACCATTTCTTCTATAGAGACTCTGAGTGGATAGTGATATATGGGCTGAGAGAAGAGAGAGAGAGAAATAGAACTGAGTGAGATAAGAGGGAGAAGAGAGAAACTGTGAGAAGAGAGAGGGAGAGAGAGAGAGAGAGAGAGAGGGAGAGAGAGTGAGAGGGAGAGAGAGTGAGAGAGAGAAAGAGAAGAGAGAAATAGAAAGAGAAGAGAGAGAGAGAGAGAGAGAGAGATCAGTGGGCTGGCTGGTGGGGTGAATGAATGAGAAGAGAGAGACAGAGTGAGAGTGAGAGACAGAGAGAGAGACAGAGTGAGAGAGAGAGAGAGTGAAGAGAGAAGAGAGAGAGAGTGAGAGAGAAGAGTGTTGACCTGGCACAGAGATCAGTGGGCTGGCTGGTGTGGTGAATGAATGAGAAGAGAGAGAGAGAGAGAGAGAGTGAAGAGAGAAGAGAGAGAGAGTGAGAGAGAGAGAGGGAGAGAGATCAGTGGGCTGGCCGATGGTGAATGAATGTTGGGCGTGAAGCAGTCAATCTCTGTCTCATTTACATGCGACTCTATGGACCGATGCAAACAACTAATTACCAGACTCACAACACAGCTTGCTACACAATACTACAGCGTTTCAGTGTCAACGTGACATATAAACGATCGTAGTGGCTTGCTGGATGCACATGTTGTAGTGAAACTGACTGACACCATTCAGAGAAGTATCCAATGAAATATCCCCAATCAGATGAGCGCAGCGAAGACTCCAATTTCATCGACCGCAAAAAAACGGGCTTCGTTTTCTCCGTAATTTTCTGCAGATTCTTGTCATACAAGAATAGATTTGTACTGTTTTTCCCAAAAATTTGCTGAACGGTTTCTTTCGGAGAAAATGGTCAGTGTGGAGAACCCGTATAATAATAACCATGGAGGGAAAATTTTTGGAAATCAAAAATTGACTCGTAAATTAGATCAAGAATGTCCTCATAGGTCTGACATATGTCTCAAGTCGTTGTTAGTGTCTGCGTTGAGAGGCACACACCCACAGAAATGTACCCATTTTACAGTTGTTCATTGATGTAGCAATGCTGAAATAGTATATTGAAAATTGAAATGAAAAAAGGAGAAAATTGCGAGATAATTTCGAGAGAAAAACAGTTGAAAAATACGTTGAATTGTCACATACAAGAAAACCATGGTCAGCATGAGAATGAGAATTCGGACATTGGTTGAGTGACATTTTTTCCGACAGATGAACTGGCTTTTAACAGCCCGCATCTTAGCTGAGCATGTTTCTCTTCGAAATGCTCGACCCAAGTTCGATGTGCGTTTGAAAGTTTGATTGTGGGTTGAAAAGTGAAAAAAGGATAATATTGGAAGAGTTCCAGTAACCACCGCTAGATGGGGGAGTTTTTAATTTCATAATTTGGACAAAATCTAGTTACATTACACATTTTGGCCAAGGAAATTTGGAAAACAGTAGAATAAAAGGCGAATCAGAATTTCAAATATTGATAAGCAAAGTTGAACTTAAGGATGTGCGTTCAAGATTTATTTCTACTATTATTCGGTGACCGGGAATTAGGCAATGAAAACCATCAAATTAGGCACATTTTGATCCAATTATTGCTCCATAATAAAATCAATATTCAATTTTCGATTAAGCATATCCAATTGTGAGGGTATTGTTTATTCATTGCATTTGCCCGCATGTCCGTAATGTTTGTAGTTCTTGAGATATATGTGGCCAGAGTACACCCTGTAAATCCGTCTAGGATGCGGGCTCTTGACATCGCACCTATAAACGTTTCGATACCTTCGATAGTCTGTCACCTTGATTCACAATCAAATAAATGGTGTGACTTTAATTGGTTTCCATTGGTTCAGCTCAAAAGCAATTGACCAATGTAGATGGGCGTGACTTATACGAAGCAGGGGAAATTTTAGATACCTTGATTGGTTATGTCCCTATTTTCCCCCGCTTCAACTCTCCACTTGATTGGTTTTTATATTTTGTGACATCACGAGGGCGGACGATCTATAATGGTCAATTGTTTTACGAACACGTCCATACCAAAGACCTTAGTATCTAACTCAGTATCTAAGTTAGATACTAAAGTCTTTGTCCATACCAAACACAATGAAATATCCCAAGAAGTAATCAAGTTATGTATGTAACGCGAGATGCATATTTTTTGACCATCAACTTAAGTGTCAACTAAAGCATAAACAGTCGTAGTGGCTTTCCGGATGAACGTATTGTTGTGAAACTGCTTCACATTATTCGAAGAAGTACCGTCTAAAACACTGTCAATCTACAATGACCACTGACAATATGTTCACTAATAATCCCCCCTGACGGGAACCTATCATGCCCTGTGGAGACTGGGGGCGCCTTAACGTCAGCATAGCATTGTGAATGGGCCTTGAAGGAAACTATCGGGATATATCTCATCCCCGTGGAAGTATTTATTGTCCTGACAGTTGTGTGCGGAGTGGTCCATGACTGATGAGAGGCTGACCCGACTTATATCCTGCGAGACATGAGATCTGCGGAGAAGAGAGACATGAAGAGCTCCATTTATAACAGACGTCTCATGTCGCGAGATCAGGGAGAGAGAGACAGACGTCAGCTACTGCACAAGTGAGAGAGAGGGACGTGGAGATACAGCATGACAAGAGAGAGAGGGAGGTCGAGATACAGCATGACAAGAGAGAGAGATGGACGTGGAGATTGATACTGCACAAGTGAGAGAGAGAGGGACGTCGAGATATTGCACGGCAAGAGAGAGAGAGGGACGTGGAGATGCTGCATGACAAGAGAGAGAGAGATGGACGTGGAGATTGATACTGCACAAGTGAGAGAGAGAGGGACGTCGAGATATTGCACGGCAAGAGAGAGAGAGGGACGTGGAGATGCTGCATGACAAGAGAGAGAGCGACGTGGAGATACAGCATGACAAGAGAGGGAGAGGGACGTGGAGATACAGCATGACAAGAGAGAGAGAGGGACGTGGAGATAGATACAGCATGACAAGAGAGAGAGGGACGTCGAGATACAGCATGACAAGAGAGAGAGGGACGTGGAGATACAGCATGACAAGAGAGAGAGGGACGTGGAGATACAGCATGACAAGAGAGAGAGAGAGACGTGGAGATACAGCATGACAAGAGAGAGAGAGGGACGTGGAGATAGATACAGCATGACAAGAGAGAGAGGGACGTCGAGATACAGCATGACAAGAGAGAGAGGGACGTGGAGATACAGCATGACAAGAGAGAGAGGGACGTGGAGATACAGCATGACAAGAGAGAGAGAGGGACGTGGAGATACAGCATGACAAGAGAGAGAGAGGGACGTGGAGATAGATACAGCATAACAAGAGAGAGAGGGACGTCGAGATACAGCATGACAAGAGAGAGAGGGACGTGGAGATACAGCATGATAAGAGAGAGAGAGACGTGGAGATAGATACTGCACAAGTGAGAGAGAGAGGGACGTGGAGATACAGCATGACAAGAGAGAGAGGGACGTGGAGATACAGCATGACAAGAGAGAGAGGGACGTGGAGATACAGCATGACAAGAGAGAGAGAGGGACGTGGAGATACAGTATGACAAGAGAGAGAGGGACGTCGAGATACAGCATGACAAGAGAGAGAGGGACGTGGAGATACAGCATGACAAGAGAGAGAGAGAGACGTGGAGATACAGCATGACAAGAGAGAGAGAGGGACGTGGAGATACAGCATGACAAGAGAGAGAGAGAGACGTGGAGATACAGCATGACAAGAGAGAGAGAGGGACGTGGAGATAGATACAGCATGACAAGAGAGAGAGGGACGTCGAGATACAGCATGACAAGAGAGAGAGGGACGTGGAGATACAGCATGACAAGAGAGAGAGGGACGTGGAGATACAGCATGACAAGAGAGAGAGAGGGACGTGGAGATACAGCATGACAAGAGAGAGAGAGGGACGTGGAGATAGATACAGCATAACAAGAGAGAGAGGGACGTCGAGATACAGCATGACAAGAGAGAGAGGGACGTGGAGATACAGCATGATAAGAGAGAGAGAGACGTGGAGATAGATACTGCACAAGTGAGAGAGAGAGGGACGTGGAGATACAGCATGACAAGAGAGAGAGGGACGTGGAGATACAGCATGACAAGAGAGAGAGAGGGACGTGGAGATACAGTATGACAAGAGAGAGAGGGACGTCGAGATACAGCATGACAAGAGAGAGAGGGACGTGGAGATACAGCATGACAAGAGAGAGAGAGACGTGGAGATAGATACTGCACAAGTGAGAGAGAGAGGGACGTGGAGATACAGCATGACAAGAGAGAGAGAGGGACGTGGAGATACAGCATGACAAGAGAGAGAGAGACGTGGAGATACAGCATGACAAGAGAGAGAGAGGGACGTCGAGATAGATACTGCATGACAAGAGAGAGAGGGACGTCGAGATACAGCATGACAAGAGAGAGAGGGACATGGAGATACAGCATGATAAGAGAGAGAGAGACGTGGAGATAGATACTGCACAAGTGAGAGAGAGAGGGACGTGGAGATAGATACAGCATGACAAGAGAGAGAGGGACGTCGAGATACAGCATGACAAGAGAGAGAGGGACGTGGAGATACAGCATGATAAGAGAGAGAGAGACGTGGAGATAGATACTGCACAAGTGAGAGAGAGAGGGACGTGGAGATACAGCATGACAAGAGAGAGAGGGACGTGGAGATACAGCATGACAAGAGAGAGAGGGACGTCGAGATACAGCATGACAAGAGAGAGAGAGGGACGTGGAGATAGATACAGCATGACAAGAGAGAGAGGGACGTGGAGATACAGCATGACAAGAGAGAGAGAGGGACGTGGAGATACAGCATGACAAGAGAGAGAGAGGGACGTGGAGATAGATACAGCATGACAAGAGAGAGAGGGACGTCGAGATACAGCATGACAAGAGAGAGAGGGACGTGGAGATACAGCATGATAAGAGAGAGAGAGACGTGGAGATAGATACTGCACAAGTGAGAGAGAGAGGGACGTGGAGATACAGCATGACAAGAGAGAGAGATGGACGTGGAGATGGATACTGCACAAGTGAGAGAGAGAGGGACGTCGAGATACAGCATGACAAGAGAGAGAGAGGGACGTGGAGATACAGCATGACAAGAGAGAGAGATGGACGTGGAGATGGATACTGCACAAGTGAGAGAGAGAGGGACGTCGAGATACAGCATGACAAGAGAGAGAGAGGGACGTGGAGATACAGCATGACAAGAGAGAGAGAGGGACGTGGAGATACTGCATGACAAGAGAGAGAGGGACGTGGAGATACAGCATGACAAGAGAGAGAGGGACGTGGAGATACAGCATGACAAGAGAGAGAGGGACGTGGAGATACAGCATGACAAGAGAGAGAGGGACGTCGAGGTATTGCACGGCAAGTGAGAGAGATAGATTTCGAGATTATTAGCTGCATGGTCGATCCTCTCATCGCTCATGGCAAGAGTCTCTCGTGCAATCACACGTCAACCCACCCAACACGGCTTCACACATTTCCAGTGTTTACATCATGCACTAGGAAAACGCCATATATGCGTTGTTGGACGAGCGGAAAGTAATAGTATGTCGACTTCTTTGCCAAACTTTTGCCTACATTCGCCAATTGGCTGACATTTTAGTTATAAGTGGGTAAAAACTGCTGCGAGTGGTACCAATTTAGCACATTTCATGTTTTTTCTTCAAAATGGCTGACCTGATCAAGCTGAGAATTCTCAGAAATGTGTATCAAGATGTAATTCAACTTCACACAGAATTTCATTCTTTTTGAAAATAAAAAGTTTTAAAAAATTCTAATGGGTATTTTTGAAATTCATGAACATGAAAGTTACCACCCGATAATGTCACACAAAAAAACTATACAGATCTAAGCTAGATGAGGAGCCATGATGAGAAAAAGTTTGAATTTAATAGCTGTAGCCGTTTGACCTGTGGAGAACCGACAAAAAAACATGAAAAAAAAATAAAAAAAATGAAAAAAAACATAAAAACGAACACCAATTTTGTTCTGTATGTCAAATCGAATCCTTGCTAAAAATCGTCCAACAAGGGATCTTTCCACATTTGTTATCATATAATTCGATTCAATAGCATCCAAAGACAAATAATGCTTGCATCTTATCTTGTATTTGTTGATTTGGTATCTTGCACGGTTGGTGTTTGATGACAATTTATATCTGTGGAACCTCTCTGGCGGGAAATGTTTGCCCCCTTCAGACAGGGCACGCCTTACCGACCCCATCAACAGCCAGGTTATATGGGTGAACTAATCAACACACCTGTGAGTTATCGACTAGTAGGGTATGAATATTGAGAATGAATTCAATCAAGATAATGATAGAATAGAGTGAAGATATGTGTATGGTTGAGGAAATACATCCCTCCAACTGAACGGTTATTTGAAAAGTGAACATAGGAATATATATCACATTTGACGGAAAGAGAATGGGAAAGGAACCGGAAGAGATAGAATGAGAAAAAGTAAGGGAGACAGGAAAGACAACTAGCATATGTGAGAGATGTGGTACCGACAGAATAAGAAAGGCCTTACGTCAACATATAACATGAAGACATGTTTCGAACAAGACATGAAGATATATGAACTGAAGATCAGGGAGACGATATTCCCCGGGAACAAAGACGTGTCCCGTGAACCGTGTGATGGAACACGCGGGACGAACGGGAAGAGCAACATTGGGAGGGTAGAAAAATACAAACCGGCTGTGGAAAAACACTGATGAACAACGCGTCGGATACACAATCATGTCAAGGAAACGAGGCATGTTTTATATATTCAGCAAGAATACATGTATATGAATTCATATATATATATATATATATATATATATATATATATATATATATATATATATATATATATATATATATATATATATATATATATGTATATATATATATATATATATATATATATATATATATATATATATATATATATATTATGTATATACATATATATGAATATATATATATATATATATATATATATATATATATATATATATATATATATATACATATATATATATATATATATATATATATATATATATATATATATTTATATGAATATATATATATATAAATATATATATTCATATATATATATATATATATATATATATATATATATATATATATATATATATATATATATATATATATATATATTGAATATATACATATATATATATATATATATATATTTATATATATATATATATATATATATATATATATATATATATATATATATATATATATGTTTATATATATATATATATATATATATATATATATATATATATATATATATATATATATATATATATATATATATATATATATATATATATTTTTTTTTTTTATATGTATATATATATATTTATATGTATATATATATATATATATATATATATATATGTATATATATATTACAAGATAGTTTCTTAGCCGGGGGCATTTCACAGATGTGAGTGATCGCGAGATATGGATCCAATATCAATAGGTCAGAAGACAATAATTGTAGGAACTTGTAATGAGTTGAATCAAGTATAACAAGCCATGTGGAGATATCAGACATGTATTCTGATAGCAGATTCTTCTCCTCATCACGGCACGGCACGGATCGGATCGATTCTTCTCCTCATCACGGCACGGATCGTGATGTAACTTGTGACCAGGTGTGAACGTCCGTCATCAATCGACGACACGGAGCAATCACAGTTACTTGTCCACGATACAATGGAAGGAAGGAAAGTGGCTATGATATATGTTTGTTGACGTTGTGGGCAGAACTTTCTTCGAGAGAATCAACTGACTCGTAATTAGACGAGCTCTAGCGAGGATTCAATTTGACATACTGAAAAAAATTGGTGTTCGTTTTAATGTTGTTTTTTTTATGTTTTTTTGTCGGTTCTCCACAGGTCAAACGGCCAAAGCTATCAACTTCAAACTTTTTTTCGTAATGGTTCCTCATCTAGCTCAGATCTGTATAGTGTTGTGGCAATATCGAGTGGTAACTTTTATTCTCATGAATCTTAGAAATTTCAAAAATACCCGTTAGAATAACACGACGGAAAAAAAATTAAAAAATTTTTATTTTCCAAAAAATTGAAATTTTGTGTGAAGTTGAATAACATTTTGATACACATTTCTGTAAATTCGCAGCTAGATCGGGTCAGCCATTTTGAAGAAAAAACATGAAATGTGCTAAATTGGTACGACTCGAAGCCGTTTTTACCCATTTATAACTAAAATGTTACCCAATTGGCGAATTTAGGCAAAAGTTTGGCAATGAAGTCGACATACCATTACTTCCCTCTCGTCTAACAACGCGTATATAGCGTTTTCCCAGTGTGTCACAATCTATCGGTGGATCGTGATTACAGCTGGATGTACGAGCCAACTGGACTGTTCGTCTTCAAGGAAGAGAAGATTGAAGATTTTTACTCCCCACTGTGAATGTTCAGATTGTGTTCCAACCCCGGCATTATTACATTCAAATGTTTGTTTGTTGAATGAGTTATCCTATTTCTATTATTTTCTGGGGTGGTAAGATCACCCTTGTGGTGCCCCGTCCATACAAACGATCCTATCTTTCATTCATAGCCTTAATTGAGGAACAATGATTTTGTATCAAGTTACGATATTATTGAAGAAGAGAAAAAACTACAGCGTGCGTCGTCGAACCAGATAAATGGAACATCGTGTCGTCTGGTCGAGTGGCCAGAACACTGAACCGTCATTCGAGAGACCCGAGTTCGATTCCCACAATAGTCAACCATCCTCACAGGGGTTTCACCCTGTCGTCAGGTCAATACTGGGATGGTTCCTCAACAACAGGCCACGGCCGACTCCTTCTCACTATCCAAAAACACCTGATGAGATAACCTTTCATCTCATCATCCTACTATCTCATATATCATTCACCGACCTCAATAGATCGTAGTCATCAGTAGAGTGCGTCGTTAGACCCGATGGGAATAGGACAACGATCTATAGTCGTCTCGTCTGATCTGGCAGCCCTCAACAGCGTGCACTCTGAGCGTTTTCCTCGCTTGTGAAGCTGTCGATCATGTCGGTCAAAGACATCATACGGTCATACCTAGATGTCGGTAATGAAGTCGGCCGTGCACAAGTGGCTGTTTCCCACGCGTCTAGCGGCCAGGCAGGGACTTGAGATGCAAGACGTCACCCTGATACCTGTCCACGGCCGGCTTGATGAGTCCCACCAATCAACAGTCTGATACCTGTCCAGTGTCCACGGCCTCCTTGAAGAGTCCCACCAATCAACAGACACAACAGCTGCGGGCAACACAAGCATGCTAGGCCTACTAGAGATGTACCAGGCAGACGCGTTGTGAGATGAGCGAGACGTCTATATGAAGTGTAATCCAAAACTCTACACACCTTGGCGCAAACAAAATAAACTCCATTCGTCAACTATCAAATCTAGAAAGCCGTGAATCTCTCAAATAACAAATGCCAAACAATCGTTACCATAGCAACACAGCGAACTCGTGCAAGTTGGAAATGACCAATCAGAATGTTTGGTAGTTCATCAGTTCGCTGTGTTGCTATGGTAACGATTGTTTGTCATTTGTTACTTGACAGAAGCCTATAGGAGATAATAACAGAGTCACGGTCTCTTGGAACGCAAACATGTGACCCATTTTCAGCCCACCTCAAGAACAGTGCTGGGATCTTGTGCTAACAACAATGGAAATATACAGATACTGGGTTTGTGTTGCCATGGTGTTTAGCTCTTATAGACATCAATAATCTATCACAGTATCTGTCTCTTCGAACCAGCAACTTCTCTGGTTGCCATGGTAACCTGACAGATGACTCACGACGTCTCCCTGAAGGAGAAAGTTTTCGTCCTTCGCTGGTTTAGCGGCTGATTACCGCAGCGTCAGGAGGCCAGAACAAGTCGGAGATGTTTTAAAGCCGAGGATTCATGGAAATGTTTATACGAAACATCTTGTTAGAAGAGACAGATAGGAAAGTTTGAGCTCTAAAAGCAATCATATTATGCTCATCCATATACAATACTTTATATACATGTGTAATTTGCATTATTAGGCTACACATTATATCAGAACGCCCTCAGAAACCATCATGATCCCAACATCCCATTGATCATCCATCTGACGCCAATAGATCTTGGTTATCGTCACAGTGTGTCGTCAAAACCAATAAGCCAATCAGCCGTTTGCTTGGCAATTAGGCAATATAAGATGGATTGTTTTCTACTCATACCACCTTGAACGTATTATATGAACGATCCCACCTTCCATCCATAACCTCAATTGGGGGAAAATGATATTGTAGTTTCGGTGTTGGGAAAAAAAGAATCCTGATATTTCCTTTTGTTCGAAAGCTATCTCAAAAAAAACTGATATTATATTTCAGTGAATCTTCCAGGCGCTTTCGATTGACAATTATTTGATTGATGATGAGTGAAAGTACGAGAACGTCTTGATTGTGCAACCATGGTGATGAGTAGGTCTTGTACGACCTGCGAGGCTAGTCGCTGGCTCGGCCGTCGAATGCAGAACCGGTTACCAAGACAACAGCGAGGTCCGACTGCATCCCATTATCATCTGTGACCAACTCCACTGCATGGTTGTCATCTATCTCAGTGGTCTCCACGCGAGATGGAAGTCAAGATGGCCGTGGGCTCGATCAGCGGAGTTGTTACTTTTCGGGTTAACTTATGAATGGCACAAGATGATAGAATTATTCTAATTCAGAGAAAACAAAGATATTTTTAATACCTTTGAAATGGTGATTGTTAGATGAGCGTAGCAAAGATACCATTTCACATACCGACAAAAATTAGCTTTGTTTTTTTCTTGTACTTTTGTACGCGGCATACAGGTCAGGAAAAATACCTATCGATTTGAAAATGTTTTTACATATTTTTGGTACCAGAATAGGCTGGGATTGTTTTTCATGTTTTTCAGGAAAATCGGTCAGAAGGTTTTACCGGAAAAAATCGTACTTTGGAAAATTTCGTTTGAAATATAAATAAATTTGAATTTAGAAATTTTAGAACTTTATAATAAATTTGAAATATTTGAATGAGGGGAAGGAATTCGCCACTCGCTTGGATGACTAGAAACGGACAAGATCTGGAGAACCTAATCGATTAGGCAATTGGAACCGGGACTATGTCACCATGTCACCATGCACATGCTGACCTTGTTGTTGTTGTTGTTGTTGTTGTTGTTGTTGTTGTTGTTGTTGTTGTTGTTGTTGTTGTTGTTGTTGTTGTTGCGTGACACCTGAACCAACCTCTATATATGACTTAATCTCGCCAATTCAGTGAACTAACTAACCTGACCGAACAGCCTAAACCGACTTGACCCGAACCCCACTTCCGGTCCGACGAACAGCCACTTCGGCTGTTTCCGGACGATTGTCAGACCCGATGTCCGATATCATCACTCCACTCTAACGGTGAGTTCGACACAGCTCGTTCTGTATTCAAATGATATTTCCATCCAGCTGTAACGTTTGATTTCTCCCTCCTGTCGCACGTCGCACGCACACGCACGCACGCACGCACGCACGCACGCACGCACGCACGCACACGTCGCCATCGTGCGTGATAGAAATAAGAAACGTAAGAGAGGAATGATTCATAAGCAGGACGTCTCAATAGCTATAAGGCCTGGCTAATAAGTTACGGAAAATTGGAAATACATTTTCTAACAAAGAAGATACTGGAAACACGTGGTTCCTATTGTTATCCCAGTATGCTCATTTCATTGGTGGGGACCTGAGACGTGTACGTGGCCGTTGTTACACTGAACCGTCATTCAGGAGACCGGGGTTCGATTCCTGCCATGGTCGACCATCCTGACAGAGGTGCATCGTGGTTTCCCTCTGTCGTCTAGGTCAATACTGGGATGGTTCCTTAACAACAGGCCACGACCGACTCCTTCCCACCATCCAAAAACACCTGATAAAATAACATTTCATCTCATATAATCATCCACCGACGCCAATAGATCGTAGTCATCAGTATAGTGCGTCGTTAAAACCCAATATGAATGTAAAATGTAAAAAATAGTGGAAACATGAACCAAGAATATATGAGCTGAAAACATAATCATAGACAAATTCTCGTACAAATATCAAAATACTGCTGATTGAAATGATAGATGATGGCTTTGCATAATATTCACGTTATTATTGGGGTTTGAAGGCGATTCGACAGCGAGGTCACATTCCTGATATCCACAGCACACCCCTGACAGAAATACAGTCGATGACGTGGAAGATCTCGAGCCGATAAGGGGGGGGGGAGGCTCTCATTTCATCCCGCAAAGAATTTCAAACACCTCGATTCTAAACATTTCAATTTCAAACTTGCGAAATTAAAGGAATCAGAAGTGATTCCATGGATTCGTCAAAAACAATTATTATCATTATATTATATTATCAAATAACACATCAATATGTTGGTGCAAAAGATGTTATAGTCTGCGATGATTGTGAGATCTAATTGACCATTGTAGATCGTCCGTCCTCGTGATGTCACAAAATATAAAAACCAATCAAGTGGACAGTGAAGCAGGGGAAAATAGGGAAAAAACCAATCAAGGTATCTAATATTTCCCCTGCTTCGTATAAGTCACGCCCATCTACATTGGTCAATTTAGTATGAAATATTGAGTGTCGCCTTTCCTTGTGTTGCATCAGGGTTCCATGGCAACGACATCCCTATGGTTACATCAACTAAACTGTTCTTTACGAAACTAGACGTAACCACACAATGGTGTTATACAATCCATAATGGCTCACCACTGAAGAGTTACGCATTGTCAACAATGTCAACATACTTTCAAATCAAAAGTAGAATATTATCTTATCGAACAGATTGTCACGCAGGATTCTAAATCAGAAGTGAAATGTTATTTTATTGAAACATAATTCCATCAAATAACAGATTCTTAGGCGAGATGAAGACTTATCAATACAGTGACAATGACAAAACATGAATAACATGTTCCAAATTTGTATTTGTTGTTTTTTAGTTTTTTTTTTTGTGTTTTACAATATTTCAATTTTCAAATCATTTTATCCTCGATTCTTCATCCAGATTGTTGAAACACTCATAAATAATCAAAATCAATCAATATAATGATATATGGCAATTAAGTAAAAATAACAGTTAGTGTATTGAATCAATATTGACATTGATACATATTGATGTGTATAGACTATGGAAATGTATTGAATGTATCAATGGAAATGTATAGCAATGTAGATTTGTAAAATATATATCGAATATATTTGTCTGTTGTATGGAGCAGCCATGGTTTGAATCATACAATTATATACTGATGTTCACATAACATGGATATTCTCACGTCAATTTTAGAAAATATATCCCAATAATTTGGAAAATATTAATAATCTAGGTGATATGATGGGATGATAATTGTATATGATATATTGTATCCAGATCTATGAAAAACTCATTAATAATCAAAATAATAATGATAAAACACAGAAATAATAAATCAATATAATGATATATGGCAATTAGGTAAAAATAACATGAAGTGTATTGATGTAATATGGTACTATTATTCCATAATTATTACTTATTTAAATTTTGAAACTTCATTTCAAACATTTCAAATGGAATTCTAAATACGATTGTGATGTTTGTGGCTATATTATATTGCGCTTGTGGCTGCCCTGTTGCTAATGAAGATTTGATAAATGCAGTAAATATAGATAAATAAATAAATGATAAATATTAGTGTTAGCTACGGCTTGGGTCGACAACGTTCATCAGCATGCAAGACGGTAGACGTCCCAACAGAGACAACTACTGGCCGAGCAGCACGTGGTCTCCCCCCCCCCCCCTCCCCCCCCCCAACAGTCCGCACCGCATGTCAGAAAAACGCGTGTTGCGCCAGCCCAACACCTGACGGCTGAAACCAGCCTGGTGACCGCTGGAATTGTGTTACAGGCCTGGAAGCTGAACGGTAACGTAGACAATGACAAAAACCACAGATCCGCCCGATCGTTCGATCGAGTAAAACCAGGAGAATCGAGCTGCGAGGGAAATAATATCATTTTAATGATAGAAATCTGAATAAATTATTTGACATACCTAGTATATTATAAACCCACGAGTTTTGCGGTATTTCGAATTGAAAAACAAAACAAGAGCATTATGGGATATATTATTTTGTGATACCGATAAGTAAACACATGGACTGGGCGACACTTTCCTGTTAATATTTACCCAGCCTCAGAATTGACGGTTTGACTTCGAGTTACGACCTTTTCACGTCTCGGACATGAATTATGTAAAACGATCAAGTTGGCGGAGAGACCACACCACACACTTGCATGTGAATATATTAGCTGTGGAACAATGGTGATGTCGTCTCCGAGGGCTGGGATCTCCCCCTCCCCCCTCCCCCCCCCTCC
>OZ023326.1:1444222-1504222 GCA_964007535.1 Brachyptera risi
ACGCCGTCATTCGGGAGACCGGGGTTCGATTCCCGCCATGGTCGACCATCCTGACAGGGGTGCACCGTGGTTTCCCTTTGTCGTTCAGGTTGATACTGAGATGATTCCTTAACAACAGGTCACGACCGACTCCTTCTCACTAAATTAGAAAACTTCTAATGGAATAACCCATCACCTCACATATCATGCACCCACGCCAATAGATCGTAGTTATCAGTAGAGTGCGTCGTGGAAACTGAATGTAAAAAAGCTACGAGAAAAGACGTGTTCGCCTCGTCGATGATTTGAAAAACTCTATAATCTGAGCCAAGTGCTTGGTAAAAGTTTTTCATTGCCAAGCGATAAGGGAATGTCTGGTAATGGTGACCAGCCTCTACGTGTTGGTTTACGCCTGGTTCACAATTGTCATAGAGATAAGTCATTACGAAATTGTAATAGTGTTATTGTGTATGAGTGAGATGGATGATGACGTTTCCAACGTAACCGTTCACAATAAGATACTGTGATATAGTGATCTGTAATAATTATAAGGAATAAAATAAATCCATTTCTTATGGCCATTTTCTTATAATCCTCATGTCAAGGCAAATTCTGACCAATCAGATGATGTTACCAATATAGTCAAGTGACTACCCTTCATGTATTTCATGTATTTTATTTTGCTATAAGAGTCAAATTAGAATCTCTCAAGAAACAAATGTCAGAATCGCTTGTGACAGTTGTTGTCACTGCCACTGAGACGCGAACATTTATAGAAGCATAACAATGATTCAGGTGGCGGTGAACCGGAACTTCCGGTCAACTATTGGCGAACCCACAGTTAGAATAAGATGTTATTGTGGCCCACCCATATCACTATGACACCATCACTCTTTCATAGTGACCAATCACTATTTAAAAAAGCAACCCATTATGACAATAGGCTTCTGTCACGTAACGAATGACACACAATCGTTACCATAGCAACACAGCGAACTGGTGGACTACCAAACATTCTCATTGGTCAATTCCAACTGGTGGACATTGTTGTCTGTCTCTTGCAACAATGAGTGACGTCACTTGACAGGAGTCCCATAGGCTTCTGTCACGTAACAAATGACACACAATAGTTACCATAGCAACACAGCGAACTGGTGGACTACCAAACATTCTCATTGGTCAATTCCAACTGGTGGACATTGTTGTCTGTCTCTTGCAACAATGAGTGACGTCACTTGACAGGAGTCCCATAGGCTTCTGTCACGTAACAAATGACACACAATCGTTACCATAGCAACACAGCGAACTGGTGGACTACCAAACATTCTCATTGGTCAATTCCAACTGGTGGACATTGTTGTCTGCCTCTTGCAACAATGAGTGACGTCACTTGACAGGAGTCCCATAGGCTTCTGTCACGTAACGAATGACACACAATCGTTACCATAGCAACACAGCGAACTGGTGGACTACCAAACATTCTCATTGGTCAATTCCAACTGGTGGACATTGTTGTCTGCCTCTTGCAACAATGAGTGACGTCACTTGACAGGAGTCCCATAGGCTTCTGTCACGTAACAAATGACACACAATCGTTACCATAGCAACACAGCGAACTGGTGGACTACCAAACATTCTCATTGGTCAATTCCAACTGGTGGACATTGTTGTCTGCCTCTTGCAACAATGAGTGACGTCACTTGACAGGAGTCCCATAGGCTTCTGTCACGTAACAAATGACACACAATCGTTACCATAGCAACACAGCGAACTGGTGGACTACCAAACATTCTCATTGGTCAATTCCAACTGGTGGACATTGTTGTCTGCCTCTTGCAACAATGAGTGACGTCACTTGACAGGAGTCCCATAGGCTTCTGTCACGTAACAAATGACACACAATCGTTACCATAGCAACACAGCGAACTGGTGGACTACCAAACATTCTCATTGGTCAATTCCAACTGGTGTACATTGTTGTCTGCCTCTTGCAACAATGAGTGACGTCACTTGACAGGAGTCCCATAGGCTTCTGTCACGTAACAAATGACACACAATCGTTACCATAGCAACACAGCGAACTGGTGGACTACCAAACATTCTCATTGGTCAATTCCAACTGGTGGACATTGTTGTCTGCCTCTTGCAACAATGAGTGACGTCACTTGACAGGAGTCCCATAGGCTTCTGTCACGTAACAAATGACACACAATAGTTACCATAGCAACACAGCGAACTGGTGGACTACCAAACATTCTCATTGGTCAATTCCAACTGGTGGACATTGTTGTCTGCCTCTTGCAACAATGAGTGACGTCACTTGACAGGAGTCCCATAGGCTTCTGTCACGTAACAAATGACACACAATAGTTACCATAGCAACACAGCGAACTGGTGGACTACCAAACATTCTCATTGGTCAATTCCAACTGGTGGACATTGTTGTCTGCCTCTTGCAACAATGAGTGACGTCACTTGACAGGAGTCCCATAGGCTTCTGTCACGTAACAAATGACACACAATCGTTACCATAGCAACACAGCGAACTGGTGGACTACCAAACATTCTCATTGGTCAATTCCAACTGGTGGACATTGTTGTCTGCCTCTTGCAACAATGAGTGACGTCACTTGACAGGAGTCCCATAGGCTTCTGTCACGTAACAAATGACACACAATCGTTACCATAGTAACACAGCGAACTGTTGGACCACCAAACAAACTCATTGGTCAATTCCAACTGGTGGACATTGTTGTCTGCCTCTTGCAACAATAGGTGACGTCACTTGACAGAAGCCTATAATATGATATATTAAGAAATTTACGATCTCTCAGATTATTACGCAATATCAATCACTAATCACTAATCACTGATTAATAATTACTATATACTGACTGATAATTACTAATTACTAATCCATATTTCAGTTGTGAACCAGGCTTCAGCACGCAGTTTCTCAGACCACCTGACCCCTGATAACGCCTTGCGTGAAGAAGCGGGTAAAAATCACGCCGATAACACCTCAACAAAGGGGTTTTCACACCACTTCACTCCACTCAGTACAATGTACCACGAGTCCTGATTTTTACAGACCACCACATATCTTGACTTATCGGGTATATAACCACCTGGCTGTCGACAGCATGGGTACACTTCGACTCATCACACTGTCAACATGTTGCGACTTGTAGTCCTGGCTTCGATCCTCGTCTGCGCCCTGGGTGAGTCTTGTCAATCGCTTGGTAACGCATTGCACTCTGCAATACTTGCTCACTTGTTGCATCAGCATGTTCTTAATTAGCATGCCTCGATAAGCAATCATTCACTTTATATTGAAATATACAATCTATCTACATGATGGAATCAAAAATGTATTGTTCTCTATAAATGATTATGTGATCAATCGTTATTGTATTTGATATCCATACATATATATATATATATATATATATATATATATATATATATATATATATATATATATATATATATATATATGTATATATATATATATATATATATATATATATATATATATATATATATATATATATATATAATATATATATATATATATATATATATATATATATATATATATATATATATATATATAAATATATATATATATATATATATATATATATATATATATATATATATATATATATATATATATATATATATATATATATATATATATATACATATATATATATATATATATATATATATATATATATATATATATATATTCATATATATGTATATATATATATATATATTTATATATATATATATATATATATATATATATATATATATATATATATATATATATATATATATATATATATATATATATATATATATATATATATATGAATATATATATATATATATATATATATATATATATATATATATATATATATTTTAATATATATATATATATATATATATATATATATATATATATATTTATATATATATATATATATATGTGTTTAATATATATATATATATATATATATATATATATATATATATATATATATATATATATATATATGTATATTTAATACATATATATATATATAAATATATATATATATATATATATATATATATATATATATATATATATATATATATATATATATATATATATATATATATAAACATATACTTTTGTAATATTGACCCATTGGATGTGATGGGATATTATCTAGTATAATGATAATCACGAAATTACCGAGACTGTATCGAATAGTGCCACTGAATGATAATTTATTTCGAGTACATTTCGAAGGCTTCCAGATTCATTGAATCATGTCCACCAGGGACAACACATTGTTGAGATGTCACAAGAATGATAGATATAATGTTCTCTTCTCTTGAATTTCACATCAAATTTCATTTCGGTTTGTGTATCTATATTATGATGAATCTGGGTCAAGTCATTTCTTAATGAGTAGAACAGAAATTAATAATCCTCTTTTACAGCTAGAGCCAGTGACAACATGATTAAAACATACAATTCATAGGAGATTGATCAGTCTTTTTTGTAGATCCAATCACAGTTCGATTATTTTATTTCTTCGTGAAAACTGACCTCATAATGTAGACATTATATTGGTATAAATGAGTCTCATCAACATACAGTGATACTCTATCGCAGTCAATCAACCTTCTCTTCTTCCACATCTATTGTCAACAAATAATTTCATCAGAATTAGGAAAAGATTTGATCACTTTCCACTTCAACAAGAGCTGTTTCCCAGGGAGTTCCTCTCGAACAGTCTCTCGACTCTATTCTTTTTTCAAAATAATTATTGATTAGGTTGTTCATTTAAGTAATTTGATTCCAACTATTGAGAAATATCAATAATCATACCTGAAATGAATATTTGAGTGTTACTATGCATCGAGCCGTCTGCTTTCTTCAATGAATGGTGATCCTCAATGTCAATCTTCAGAAGACATTCACTGCAATACATTTATTCTCACAGAACAGTTTTCTTTGTGCCACGTCTATGAAAATTGTTCAATTATCTCAGTTTTTTTGTTAGTTCCCTGAGGTAACCAACATTTCCCTTTGTTACTTTATGAAGGGTTGGACATATATATTTTGGTTCTTGCATTCAACAATGGAGATAAAAAAAAACTGGATGGGCCTACATTTTATTAAAACTTACATCATAGATGAAATAATTCTTGAATCTTGATATATAACTGGAATATTGGAGAAATGATATTACCAACCCTGGGATAAAACTTCAGCAATATTTTTGTGAGAACAAAATAAAAAAAATGTATGAGGAAGAATAGAATAAAATCTTGATGTTCCAAAAATAGTAATTACTAGATATTCATGTCCAGCAATGTTGATTTATTCTTTGTCATGTGCCTATAATCAGAAGTGTATACAATCAATATTAACAAAGATGGGCTCTTCACCCTCCCCCCCCCCCCCCTCCCCCCGACATGCACTGATGTACCTGCTGTTCCAGGCGCCCCCCGCGTGTCCCTGCCCCGCCCCCGCCTGGACGGCCGCATCGTGGGCGGCGTCGAGGCCGACATCGCCGACCTGCCCCACCAGCTGTCCATGGAGAGCCGCTCGTCTCACATCTGCGGCGCCTCCATCGTCAGCGCAGACTTCGCCGTCACAGCAGCCCACTGCGCCGACGGGTAAGTACACACAGCTATAGCTATCTATCTGTTGACGACTCGAAATAGGCGTGGCTTCACCAGTCAGCCAGTTGGATCTATATCATTTGTGGTCAATTCAAGAAACCCCGTTTGGATATTTGATTATGACTACAGTTCTAACAGCCCTGTTGATTGGACGGCATGATTTGTGACGTCAAGGGGGCGGAGATAATCTATTCACAACGTCGACTGAAATCTCATTGCTTGCAAACACACGTGTGGACTTTCTTCATCTTATGTTATTTCATATCATGACATTGGTTTTCTGTGAGTTTGTTTGTTCCTTGCATAACGATGCGATGGACCTATATGTTCATTTATATATTACACAAATTCTATTTTGTTGTTGTTGTTGTTTTTATTGACATTTTTATGAAGAAGTAACATGTTGTCTACAAAGTTCATTTGGCTTGTATGTGGCACGAACATATTATAATATATCATAAAACAGACGTGATCACAAAATTTGAGGCATATTTTGAAAATTTGACTTTGTATCTATATTACATGTTATACGTTGTTTCCAACATGTTTTGTAATATCTATACTTGGTAAGAAAATGAATGAAATGAAATGCAAGTGTTCTGTTCTCCCCCCACAGTGCCCGTCCGGCCGACATCCGTCTCCGCTCCGGTAGCTCCACCCGGGGCAGTGGGGGCACCCTCCACCCGGCCTCCGAGATCATCATCAACGCCAAGTACAACCCGAACACCATCGACTTCGACGTGGCCGTGATCCGCGTGTCCGTCCCCTTCGCCACCACCTCCGTCTCTCAGGCCATCGCCCTCACGCTGACCGCCCCCGCCCCCGGCACCCTGGTCACCGCCAGCGGCTGGGGCACCACCTCCTCCGGCGGCTTCCTGCTGCCCACCCAGCTGCGCAGCGTTGAGCTGCCCATTGTCAGCCAGAAGGACTGCGACAAGGCGTACGCCAGCTATGGCGGGATCACCGACAACATGATCTGCGCCGCGCTCGCGGCTGGAGGCAAGGACTCCTGCCAGGGAGACTCTGGAGGACCGCTGATCGCTGACGGAGTCCTGGTCGGTATCGTCTCCTGGGGAGTCGGATGTGGAAGTCCGGGATATCCCGGAGTCTACTCGAATGTGGCCAGTCTGAGGGACTGGATCGTGAAGAACGCGGAGTTGTAATTCTGCCATGAGATAATGTATCAATGAAACTATAGTAAATAAAAGCATGATTCAATGAAATCTTGATTCTTTATTCTTGTCTGTTGTAGCAGGTTTTATCATCTGATTAATAGGCATTATTAGTTTATTAATAAGTATTTCATCAACCTCGGAGAAGTGTGGTCACAGACAGTGCAGTCCTGGTATCACCATTAGTTGTTCTCAGTTTGAAATATTATTCATATACAATCATTTATATTGTTCACAAGACCGATATCAGAATTAATTATTCTCAATTTGGAATAGTATTTTCATAATTATTTATATTGTTGACTGTACCGCCTCTAAGTCTTGCAACAACCAAGAGGTGCCGCTTCTGAACGGTCTCAACAATTCATTATCAACCTTGTTGGGAGACAAAGATTGTACCGCATAGCATGACTCCGACGTCGATATAAAACAGTCACTTATTGAGGTACCAACACAACATATGTCACCAAGGGTGACAACGAGTCCTCAATCCATTGTTCATCAGTTGGTACGACACGGTCTTGCAAGAAAACCAGACGAGGGAGATAACTTCACTTTCTCGCAAGCGAAGTTGGAGTATTAGGTTATCCAACGAGCTTAGCTCTATACATGAATACATGTTTGGTTTACATCAAGCACTACACTGCACTTGATTCACATTATACAAGCCAGTGTGAACGAGCTACACGGTATAAATACCACACAAACCGAGCGAAAAGAGAATGCAAATCAGTCAATTCTCATGAGATTATTCTATATTCCATCCTTCAATTACCATTTCAATTGTGAATAAGGAAATATAATTCACTATGTATATATCTAACTTCATCAATATAATCATGAGGACAAGTTTTGAACACATCGCTTTGATTTCTGTGTTCCTGATCTTCGAATCAGCGTACCGTGTTTAGTGAGTCTCATCCCGTATTATCGACTTCTTCAGCCACGCTGTGGTGATCCCAACAGACTCCAGTGTAATATGGAGGAGGGTTACTCACTCCCATACTAATCCAGGTAATTGTGCTTTCTCACAGTCAAACGAGATGAAACATTTGCCTGTCACGATTCAGCGGATTCCCTCGTTAGCTAGATGTACATCAGAGTGGCTATAGGGTACCAGTGGCATTGCTTATAGCATTGTTGATCGTGTATAGTTCGCTATGAAAGCGGTAGTTGCGCTGCGAGCAAATGGGACACTAGACTCAGATTCTGACCTCAGAAATACCCAACTTGGACGACGCGAATCAGATAGGGATAAACAGCTTTCTGGTCACACAACCAACAGTCCCTACTCACTAACACATCTCGTAGAGCTGTGCTGACTCCATGTTCTGCGCGCGCAGCTCGTAGCAGCTCTTCACGTGCCACAGCTGTCCAGAAGGCGGTGAGTGAAGACACTTCAGTCGATTGTGGTAAGCGTGATGACCATATTGTGGTGTTAGCAGAAAACAACCATCAGGTGACTCTCGGTGTCAACTGAGCCAAGCTGTTTGATTGGATATCAGAATGCGTAGGTGAAGTGTTAACTATGCAAGATTAGCTTTTTGATGACGTCACGACACAGATACACACCGATTCTTCTTGAGATATATGATAATAGATGAAGGAGTCTCTAGATAAGGCGTATGACAGAGCCTATGCTCACCAACATTGACAGCGCTCCTAGCAGCATTCACTCGCAACAGTGCTCTAGCAAATAACATTTTCTTGGTGATCACAGCGCTCCTAGCAGGATGACCAGGCATAACACTACCAGGGCCTGTAGACTGTTTAACGAGGGCGTTGCCACTCTATCCCGTAAGGATATTTATTCACTCAATGGTATAGGCCTAATATACATAATGTTTATAACATATTATGATGAGAGTATATTTAGCGATATGCTCCAGTAGGGTCACTTGGGTAATCGTGTTTGCAGCAGAAATATGACCGCGCATGTCAAGACGCTCCTGGTGTTCGTGCATGGAAACACGTAGTTGCGCGCGCATTGGTGTTTCCCCTAGCAACTGCATGAGTCTGTAGGTGTAAACAATTTCTAAGCGGTCTAAAATTGGCGATCGTTTCGTTCAGGACTGTCCAATCATGTTGGCTTGCGTTCTTGTTGTCAAAGCACAGACAAAGTCCTTAGATATAGTTGAAACTTATTGCACATTTGCAGCAAGCCGTTCCATTGAGTAGGTGCACGAGTGACGCTACTATAGGTCTCTCTATACAATGTTATAATCAAGAAGACCTTTTTCGTATATTTCTTGCTCGAATATATCTGAAAATAAAATTGTGGTCCATTCTGTTGAGTGATGCGGCCATCAATGTGATTACCGTCCTTGCTGCATCGCACCGGGATTCGAACCAAGCCCGTGTTTTCCACGGCCTTCTTCTTGTGCAGCTCACAAGTGCTCCAGCTTCTCGTCTTCGTCAACGTTCATGTCCTCGAGGACGTCGTTGATCCTGGAAGAGGAGGATCACAACCGTTATACACTCGAACAAACCGGAAATGAAATCCCCGACCCCAATTAGCCCGACTGTCACTTGAAATAACGTCCTTTAGGCCAGCTGGCTCCAACAGACTGGGACTTTGATTGGATGAGAGTCACTCGAGCCAAGTATCATAGCAACATGTCCAGTTCTTGTGTATTTACATTGTTTTTACAGCACTAGCCCCCTGGACACTTACCTAATACATCCCGTTCTAGTGCTAGCTAGCTCCAAGAGGCTAGGACTTCGATTGATTAATATTCACTAGGAGAGCTACCTGTCATAGCAACATGTCTGGTCTCTGTGCATTTCCATTGTTGTTAGCACAAAATACTATAGTCACTACTTATGATGTGGGCTTCGAAATGTGATGGAATTATTCAGTCCAAGAGACCGTGAATATGTTATCATAATGTATTGTCATTGTTGGTAGCTTTTTTAGTGAACATTAACCAATGAAAGTCCTGGCCTCTTGGAGCTAGCTAGCCCTGACACGAAATTTCGAGTGGTTTATTACGTAAGGGTCCTGCCCTGCTCTTGAGGTGGGCTACGAAATGTGACAAGTTTATTCGATCTCAGACCGCATAACTTCGTCACCATCGTGTATTGCGATAGTATTCAGTTCTACTGGTACCTCTTGTAGCTAACCAGGTCTAGGACGTCATTCCAAGTGACAGTCGCGGTGAGGGTCAAGGGTCATGGACACTAACTGGTGGTAATACTTACAAACTGTTCTCCTTAAGACTCTCCAGCTCTTCCTTCTTTTCTCTCCTGAAGAATCCGGCCTGAAAACAGATTTATTGTTGGTGAGAAGTGTTTTTAGCGCTTGACTTCTGGGATGTTACACCTCACAACCCATAGTGATAATATACCCTTATTACTGCCAGTTCACAATGTTCAATGATCAGTGAATAATGGCTATTGTTTATGGTTTATCGTATAATAACGACCGAGGTGGGCAACAATGGCTGCCGATTGTTCTCAAGAAGATTTGTTTCTCTGCCATCTCAATCAAATGATATTCTATCTCAAACATTTCGAGCTTCATCAGTGGCAGTTACATTATTCCAACATCGGTCCACACAACAAACAAGTGATTTTCACTCTCACCAAGAAGATTTGGTTGGACTTGGAAGATGGCTCCTGACGTCTTCTCGATTGGTAATATCGAACACAACGTCAGCGTGGAGAATAGATTCCTCAATGTTGATGGAAAGTGCATGAGTGAAGTTTCTGATTTGACTTCATCAGTGGAATGAAATAATCGAAGCATGAACCAGTATGGGATTGGCCCGATTAGCCATAGGAGTTAAGATCTTATAATTGGTCACGGCTTGGCTTTGTCATAACTCGCGAGGATTTAGGAATAGTCATGAGAATTTATTTTCCATTTATTTTTATACCATACCATGAAAACCAATCATCATATTGACTTACAGTTTCCAGTCACCAGTATTCAATACGTAGTGCTTGTTCGAAGAGCTTTAGTTCGTGGTATGTGTCCAACGCTTTCAAAATGATTGTCAAAAAATCAACATGTTTCTACATTTTTTTAATTGATTTTACGATTTTTTCGGAGTGATATAATATGGAATCATGATTTGTAATGAACGTAGAAGCACATATATACTTATTGTTGTTTCATTGCGAAAATAATTAGACTGATTGGTGAGTTTGTCCCACCGTTAACCTACCAGGTGTTGGGAGCCAAAGGCCTGCATAGGCGCTTTTTGACCTGTTTTGATCGTTCCCTGGAGGCTATACTCATGGGTTGTGAGATGTAAAGAAGCCTCTTAAGAATCAATTAAATGCGAATGAGAAAAAAAACAACGAATATTTCCATTGTATGTTGAAGAGAAGTCGGTGAGTGCAACTCTTCCTTGATTTGGGTGTCATTTGAATCAACTCTTGCAACCTCCGCGCCAGACGGCTCGAACCAGCCGAGCGCCCGTGGTGCGGGATAGGGGGGACGGTCGCTCGGGGGCTCAGGGCCGGCGAGACGAGTAGTCGGCCCACCAGGGCAGGTTCCAGGAGGGCGTGACCCTGTCACTAGCGACTAGCCTGTATACACTCAACCCGCGCAAACACATTTCATTCAACTCCACAACACGGGGACAGCGCTATAAACCCCGCGCAAGTGGCTGGTTGACGGACCGGAAGTCAGCCAATCAGATTGGTTTCGATACGCAAATATCGAAATTAAAGGACAAAACAACCTTGAAATTAGATTCTAATGCATAATGGCGATATTCATTCTCATAATTTTGGAGAAAACTATCGGAACAATGATCTCAATTTTTGAAATTGAGAGATTTTTTTCGTCCTCCAGAAAACATGACGCATTACCGAGTCTGTGAAGAAACATAAACAAACCCTAGAAATGTCACGTCACGACTCGGAGACAGTTGGTTGATTGACATTCCTGGAATTGAGATGATTTCTAGATATCTTCAAAAATTAGGGAAATCACAGATCTTCACCACGACTGTCACTTGGAATAACATCCTAGGCCTGGCTAGCTCCGAGAGACTTGATTGGATAATGTTCTCTAGGAGAGCTGAATACCATGACAACACGAGATAATAACAGAGTCACGGTCTCTTGGAACGCTGGAGTGAGACATATCTTCAGCCCGCCTCAAGAGCAGTGCTAGGACTCTGTGCTAACAACAATGGAAATACACGGATACTGGATATGTTGCCATGGTACTTGGCTCTCCTAGACAACAATATCCAATCAAAGTCCTCAGTCTCTTGTAGTTAGCCAGGCCTGGGACGTCATACCAAGTGAAAGTCGCGGTGAGGGGCCAGTCGTTTCAACATCAACAAACTGTTTGAGGGTTCTGATCAGTTATATGTGTCATGAGTCATGTGTCATGTGCCATGTGTCATGTGTCACGTGTCACGTGTCATGTGTCACGTGTCACGTGTCACGTGTCACGTGTCATGTGTCATATGTGTCATGTGTTCGGTGAGTTACCTTGATCAGCCCGCCGACCACCATGAGTAGAATGAGGACTCCGATGGAGACGGCCACAGCCAGCCACATCCAGCCCAGCGTCTGACGCGGCAACGACGTGTGCAGCGCGGTGCTGACGTCAGACCTGACGGGGCACACAACTTGACTCAATTACACGCTCGAGTCTATTCAACTGAGCCTGAGGGGAGATTCAGCAGGAAAAAGATGAGATTAAGAGGACTTTGAAAGCCCAATACCGACAATGTTCATAACTTTCCGAGAAGTTGGTACACCTTCTCGGAAACTCCTACTATCTCTGTGAAAGCATTGTACTCACAGACTACCCGTGACCTCTTCGTCGTCCCATGGCGACGTGCCTCCGACTGACCCGGTGGTCGTCAGCAAGATGACGTCTCTCTTGCCGAGCAGAGGGGCTGTAACAGAGGGTGCTATCACAGAACAGTATCTCTCTGGTGGGAGGCGATGAAGAGCGTATACAATTTCAATTTTCTCCGATTTCAACATGTTTTTTATTCTCATTGATAATATCACATGACAGATAAAAATAGAATTACACACATGTAGATGATAACAGAATAAATAAACATACGATATAACGGTACTATAAGGAAAATAAAGAAGAACTGCCATGCGTGCGATTCAAGTTGATTAATAATAAGAAGCCCGCATAAGAACGGATTATTGTGTACGGGCAACATAACTTATGATTATATGACAAAAGTTGGCTGTGAAGCAAATAATAAAATTAATTGAGATAAATGCAAGATCTTCGTTACCGAAAGAAAACAAAAACAATATTGAAACATCTGGAATAAGTTATGTGCAAAAATACGCTCGATTGAAATATATACAGTTATAATAATAATAATAATATATATATTTTTTTTTCAAGTTTTTTTTCATCATCATAACGACACATATGAGTATATTTTATAGACCCGCAAAGTCAGAGTGTTGACTTGTCCGCGGGTAATAATAATATATGATAATGATAATAATAATATCATGATAATAATAATAATAATACCGGAATAGAGTCAACTCGGTCGTGTGACATGGGCTTCGGGGTAGGCGTACTTTTCAATGCAATGCGGTTAGAGTTCAGGTAAGATTGGATACCCGAACCCATGTCACACAACCGAGTCGACTTCAATCCAATATACGCTCTTCAGACACCTCTATCTGATTTGAAGACTCTCTATTTTAATCTCGGAGTGATGAAACAAGTAGGAACCTCCATCAGTCTCATAGCGGTTTCTGTCGACTAAAATTTTCCCAATTTTCAGAGCCACTTCTCAATAAATTATTATTTCTGAAATTGAAATGATGAATTCAATTTATCTCTAGAATTATGTTATTTATTTATTAAGAGTTGGAAGGCCGAGAGAAAGGTGGCAGGAGGGAGTAGAATGCGGTGTAGTCAATCGAGGAGAAAAATGGGAGGTAGTGAGAGATGAGAGATGAGAGATGGTGGGAGGATAGGGAACGGTGGAAGGAACTCGTAGGAAGAGAAGAAGAAGCAGAGGAAAGTAGTGGTGAAGAAGAAGAGGAAGAGGTCGGAACTGGCAGGAACCGTTGGAGAGATGAATCCTGCCCTAGATGAATCGGTGGAAACACCCCCTGGCCCAGTTTAATTGGTTATCTGGGAAAGATATATATATATATTATTGTCCTAATTCATACAAATCTAGCCTCAGGATTGGTTGAGCATCAGGTTTCACGCCATTGGTTAGATTATCAACATGAGCAGGAAGTAAAACAAGCGAAGGCAGAGAGTTCACATACATTAATTCAAAATCTAGTTGCGTATATACGTAGCTATTCATCAGTCATCTCGCTCATCCTACAACGCATGCATACCGCTCGTTTTCCTACAGTATTACTGTATACCCATTCAATCACATCCTTGCCCTCTTCCTGTTTGTTGCGATCTGTTTTCTAACTCAACACAAGAAGAGCGTCTGCCAACCTGGCAAACACAAATATCATATTGATATATTATGTGAATCAGAAGTATTCACAGGGTGCTATGATACGACAAGTCAATGTTCACGATAATGAACGCAACTGCATCTTTCAAAATCTTCAACCCCTCAAGTATCAGCGAGATCTAGTGTTTACAGTTATCATGTTGATATAGACGACCTTCTTCTTGAATAGATTCATTCATAACAGCCTCTCATTTCACAGATACTCTTCAAGGTCATGCTAATTAAAATATCTTGAAACATCCATTAAAACAGCTTGCGTAATTAAAATAGAGTCCAATTACATTAATGCAAGCATTGGTTGATTGAGATACTGCTTTGATATCGCCGCTAATAGTAGGATATATGTGTACTTATAAATCATGATTTGAAATGACCGTATTCCTCTGATCTCGGTGTATGACAAGACTAAAGTACTGGTCCCGAAGTACAAATGACGAATATTCCCGAGACGGCCCGAAACGAGGAATTCAAAATATACATTCTCTAGAAAAGCTATACAATAATTCAGAATATGCATACTTCATAGCTGGGTGTTATTCAATTTTTCTTTCAATAAAAACAAAAATGAGAGCGAAAAATGTACGTTCAATTGACGACTCGCAGTCTCCGCCCCCTTGACGTCACAACTCACAAATCATGCCATCCAATCGGAGGGCAGTTAGAACTGTGGTAAAATTCAAATATTCAATCGAGGTATCTTCAAATTACTCTAAATGATATAGATGCAACTGGCCGACTGGTGAAGCCACGCCTATTTCGAGTCGTCAATAATTGATGGAATATAACAGGGCCGATAATGATAATTGATTCCTATAATATTGAGACAACACCCCTAACAGAAATAGAGCCAATGACGTAGACAATGACGTAGACAAACATTGCGCCCCGCAGGATCATTTTTTCAAATTCAAAGTGATTCAATGGATTTTCAATATAATTATGTCGATGGCATGAAGAATTGAATTTTGTTATACTTGTTAGAGACCACACAGAATGAATATTTGAGGGTAGGAAGTAGGTACCCTTAATTCCTCATGATGCATCAGGTACGACCTGTTGCGAATGGCACGTACCTAGGACACCACGTGGTCTGAATGGCACGTACCTAGTACACCACGTGGTCTGAATGGCACGTACCTAGTACACCACGTGGTCTGAATGGCACGTACCTAGTACACCACGTGGTCTGAATGGCACGTACCTAGGACACCAAGTGTTGAATGGCACGTACCTAGTACACCACGTGGTCTGAATGGCACGTACCTAGGACACCACGTGGTCTGAACGGCACGTACCTAGGACACCGCGTGGTCTGAATGGCACGTACCCAGGACACCACGTGGTGTGAACGTCACGTACCTAAGACAGCGACGGCGGCTCGCATGCGGAACGTGACGACGGCACGCGCCTGCGCGGTGAGGAACGGCCCCACGTCGCAGGTGACTTGCAGGCACGTGACGCCGTCGGTCGAACAGTTGACTACCAGCGTGGCGTTGGAGGGCGAGTCGGCTGGTGACAGCGGTGCGTTCAGGTCGGTACTGCGCAGGTTCGTCACAGAGCGCTTGCTGAACACGTGGTACTCGGAGTCAGAGTCGGAGTCAGTTTCCCGCGCCTCGCTGCTGAAACTCTGCCCCTCTGACGTGGTGCACGTGAAGGGCTGGTCGCTGTTCAAGTAGGCCTGGAACAGCCATTGGTTCCAGATCATATTCAAGAGCCAATGGGAGCCGATTCAGTGAAATCACGGAGTTGTATTGTTATGGAGGTCAACTCAGCGACGAGCCATGTACTCCCAGTTACTTCCAAACGGCGGCCATGTTTTTAATTCAACTGCCAGTTGGAGCTACTCCCACGTTGGTCATTCAGCAGGGCCTTATTCATCATTACATATCAGGTAATGATACAGAAGGCCTTGATTTCAGTTACTGAATATAAGACAGATCTCTGCAGGCCCACACCTAACAACAATCAGTTTAAGCAGTAAACATGGCCGCCGTTACCCACTATTCAAACTGATCAAGTGGGTTGAGCTTTCAACACGGAGTTATACCTCCATAACAATACAACTCCATGGAGAAGTATCAGTTTTCTGAATATGTTGAGGCCCAGTATTCGGGGCGCCTGGAGAGCGTATACTGGAATAGAGCTACTATCAAGAGTTGAACTTTGCTTGACGTGTTTACTTAGAAAGAGGATGGCCCATTCGAGGAAACGATCAAGACCTGACCCAAAACCCCTAACCACAGCTACTTTGTGCTCTAACCAATTCCCCCCAAAAGTAGCTTGTGTACGGCATTCCTACTTGCCAAGCTCTCCTTCAATCTTAGTATTATCGCCATTCCAGTATTCGCTCTTCAGCGCTCCCCAGAGTTGGATGATTGGTAATTCCCAATGTTATCATGATACATCCAAAGTTATCCGATTATAACTATTACTTCATTGTTACTGATCAACTTTTGATTTAATGACTCATTTTCACTTTCGGCCATCCTAATTATGAATTTATAGCAAGCTGGACTTTCTTGATCATCCATCGCGAAGATGAACAGTCGTCGTTGATGAATGATTCTCTCTCAGAATGTGAAGCAATGGAGAAGGACAGAAAGAGAAACAACAACAGAACAAGAAGAGGGACAGACTTCAACAGTGCTGTCGACCACATGCAGGAGTACTCACCCTGGGCGTGTAGACACTCAGGAAGTGCTTGGTGCCGTTGCTGGTCGTCATGGCAACGGGAATGCGGAAGTCTAGTTGGAGGAGCTGGACGGGACTCGGCCCGAAGTTCCTCACCTCGTAGGTGTGGCTGAACGTGTGGTTCAGCTGGGAGAAGACGAGCTGATTCTGATTGGCCGCCCTGCGAGCAAATCAGAGGTCAGAACATACTAATGAATGGTAAATGGTAATCAATGTTATCTCATGAAAAGCATTTATACAATCCACTTGAACATGAACATAGTACTGGACAAGTTGATGCTTGATGGTGATATCAATGATAGAATAATTGAAGGGATCGGAAGTAAAGTGGACCAACCCAAAAGTCAAAACAAAACACTTCCAATGTGGGTTAGTCCGTTTAGCTCAAAAATTTAATGGAGGTCAGAGAGCTTGGTCCACATTTTTAAACCTCCAAAACTCGTGTAGAAAAAAAAATGATGAAAATAGATAACACACTACGAATTAAAAGGTTCAAATAGATCATTTCAAGAAAAAAAGTGGGTTGGTCCGCTTTGCTCCGATTTCAACATTTGTATCAATTATTGATGAAAAGTAATTGATGTTAACAGATGAGTTCGGCGTGATCGAAGGAGGAAGATGACAACGGCGTGCTTCAAGATGATTCGATAGTGAGAGTGGAGGAGAAAATCACATTCAGACTGTGGGTCAAGGTCAAATAGGTTCGGATCTTGATTGTGAGCCTGACTTGAGCATGATCCAATTATATGGCTATTGAGGTTGGTTTGATGACCTTGATTTCCGAGATATTCTCAGGAACGATACCCTGTTATATTAAGAGATGACCACCTGAGAATTTGGTTGATATTGAATCAATATGTCAGACGTTGTAGCAAAATGCATGTGTATACGTGTACCTCTATTCATCAACTGGCTTAAAGAATAGAATATATTCTAGAATCAGGATCAAGTTTGAATCGGTATGAATTGTACCTCGTGGTTTTGAATGAATAGAGGAGAAATATTGAAGGACCAACAATGGTTTTCCCAACGAAGGGTCAACAGTGAAGACATTTTGAGAGTGAATGAAAGGATGATATATACCAATGTATTCGAAACCCATGTCTTGGGCGGGACTCGAACCCGCACCGTTTTGACTGCAGTCACCGAAGCTGTGCCTCAGCTGACTGAGCTGATCGTGTAAGTTTCCTATGACGTAATTTCCACGTGCCGTCCGTCAAAATACTGGACATTGTTGATGTATGTCTCATTCCGTTTTTCCCGTCATTTGAGATATGCAATCTTCCGGCAGTAACTGCGTCTAGCATGGTGAGAACGATTTTATTATCGCCTATAATAATAATTATATAATTATATATAATTATATAATTATTCTCATTCGATTCAATGACATAATAATTAATGAAACCATAATATGAGCGATAATTTACAATCATAATTTAACACTATCAATGTGGATGATGCAAATGGCGTGAATGCAAGAAACCTATCGGAATGAAACGGAAGTGCGGCGATTGAACCACATTCAACAAGTGGTATTCTGAAACGACTTCCGGAAAACGTCTCACCTCGTGCCGTGCTAAACTCCTGCAGCCGATAGCGACATGTGTTCGTTTCGATCTCGACGGCCATATTGGACATTTACAAATACAATCCAAGCAAGGCATCCTATATCACCTCACCGAGATAAGTTACTCCTGCAGCCGATAGCGACATGTGTTCGTTTCGATCTCGACGGCCATATTGGACATTTACAAATACAATCCAAGCAAGGCATCCTATATCACCTCACCGAGATACGTTACTCCTGCAGCCGATAGCGACATGTGTTCGTTTCAATCTCGACGGCCATATTGGACATTTACAAATAGAATCTAAGCAAGGCATTCCATATCATCACTAATATATGTCTAATATGTGGGAAACTTCTTGGTTTACAAAGCGGTGTGAAACTACTGCCGAGACACAGATATGTACGCCTTCTTAACGTTGAGTAACGTGTCTCGGTGATAAAGAGCTATGGCTTTAATCTGGACGGTGAAATTCATCGCGCGTGATTGGTTGAAATTGCCGGCGATGTTTCGACGGTCTACACGTGGATAGATCGTCATGGTAACCTAGCAAACGACAAGAAGTAGATTAGGTACCCTGTGATGGTGACGCGCGACACTGAGGCCAACTGCAGCGTTTCCCGGACGAAGTTGTTGTCGTGGAAAGTGTCGACGCCGACAGTGGACGCGTTGAAGCTGAACAGCAGAGGCGTGAAAACGTCGGACAGACCGCTCATGTCCAAGTCCAGGAACACTGTTTTCTGGAATTAGCAGAAAAGTGATACTTCACAATCATAACTCGCCTCTTCTATATTCATAATGGACCAGGAAAACGCCATATATGCGTTGTTAGACGAGCGGATAGTAATAGTATGTCGAATTTTATGGCCAAACTTTTGCCCACATTTGCCAATTGGGTGACATTTAATTCAGAAATGGGTAAAAACTGCTTCGAGTGGTACCAATTCCGCACATTTTATGGTTTTTCTACAAAATGGCTGACCCGATCAAGCTGAAAGTTCTCAGAAATGTGTATCAGAATGTAACCCAACTCCACAGAGAATTTCATTTTTTTTTTAAATAAAAATATTTCCTTTTTTTCCGCCGTGTTATTCTAATGGGTATTTTTGAAATTTCTGAAATTCATAAAAAAAAGTTGACATCCGATAATGCCACAAAACTATGCAGATCTAAGTTATATGAGGAACCATGATGAAAAAAAAATTGAATTTGATAGCTGTAGTCGTTTGACCTGTGGAGAACCGACAAAAAACATAAAAAAAAAACAAAAAAAACATGAAAACAAACACCAATTTTTTTCAGTATGTCAAATTGGATTCTCGTCTAACAAGCAGAAGTAGGAGTTTGGGTCAGTTGGTCTTCAGAGCAGTTATTTGTTAAGGACAGTTGAACTTTAGGACAGTAGAGTATTGGAAAAGCAGATTTTCATAAGAGTTGGTTTCTAGTTCAGTCTATTTTTGGAACAACAGATTTTTGGGATAGCTTTTTTTTATAGGAAAGTTGAAAGTGTTTTTTTTTCGGAAAAGTGGGTAACAGGAGAGTTTTTTTGGGGGACAGTCGAGCTCGATGTCAGTTGATGTCAGTATAGCTGGCATCTACTCATCTTCAGTCACCTACCCGCGTGTCTGTCTCATACCCACTTGACTCCTACCCGCGTGTCTGTCTCCTACCCACTTGACCCTACCTGCGTGCCGGTGGGCAGAGGGTTGGCGACGTCGCAGTCCAGCAGGAAGACGCCAGGCGCCGCCGCGGCGACCTCCTGGCAGAGCGACGGCAGGTGAGACAGCGGGGTGGACGAGGGAAACGAGATGTTCAGCTTGACAAGGAAGGCAGGCTCGCCAACATTGCTGACCACGATCTTCAGGCGCAGTTTACTTCGGGACCCGATGATGAATGGAGAACTAGAAAGAGGAGGCATTATATTAGTTATTCAATTGCTTCATTATAATTTAATTCGAAGAAAATAATCTAATTTTTTAAATTTAATTTTCATTGAAATAATTTAATTCGAATGAACTTATTTTGTATCGTAAACGTTGATGAACTCGCAGACAAGTCAACATTCTACAACATTCTGACATAAATGAGCACATTTATGATATTTCATATTATGATAATAAAAAAGAATAAAAAAAAGATATACATATTGGAGAAATTGATTTTTCAAGTACTCTATATGGATAGCCATGGAAGCTAGTGATCTCATGGTTGATCTGATCTACAATCATCAATATAGTCATTCATTTAATCCATATTACATCTAAATTCAAATTGAATTACAATTCGAAATTTATATACCTTTATTTAATCTATTTAATTCAATATCCAAAACTGATCTCATAATACATGGCTGACGAACAGGTTGAATATGAGTCTTTTATGTGTTGAAATAAACGATCAGAATTATATTTAAGATTAATTTACGAACAAGTTCTCACCATGAATGTATATTTTCTCATGACATATCCACTCTGTTGTGTGACTAGGGCTTGGGAAAACCCTGATTTCATTCACAATCATCCATTCGAGAGTACTCCCAAGCCCACGTCACACAGGTGAGTATAAATAATTCTGGTATATGCTCTTCAGCGTTTTCTAATGGTCCAGAAAGCACTGATGAGCGTATACTGGAATGAAGAGTCTACCAAGAGTGAAGGTGAGCTTGGCGTGTAATAATGCCGGAAGAGCTGCTATTTCGAGAGATCTATTAGAACACGGAGGAGTTGTGGTAAGGGTTTCTTGGGTCAGGTTTCAATCGTTTCCTCGAATAGCACATCCTCTTTCTGAGTGAACACGCCAAGTCACGCTTACTCTGGGGAGTATCTTTATTCCAGTATACGCTCTTCAGCGCCCAGCAAGAAGTGCGCTGGCCGTCTGTGTTGATGGGAATACAGCTTCTAGTCTAACAGCCGTTTGGTCAGCAGAGTCAAAGAGTGATTTCGGAATTAATTCTACGTTGGGGAATTTTGAGTAAAGCTTCATTAAATATGTGTATTCTTGAATTGAAATTGCATCAGAAACACTGTCATATTTTTTGGCCGAAGTCACAGCGCTCAAATGAAATATTAAGTTGCTATTTTGACTTCATTTTGGTGAGAAATCAACCATTTTTTCTCTCGAAATGAGTGTGATTTATGAATGAGAACGGGTACCTTCATTTAATTTTTCATAATCTCATTCATAATATCTTCATCTACAATAAAACAAGTTTTTTGATTGAATGCCATTCCTTTTTATTATATTTTAATAATCTGTTGAATCATAAAAACGCATGAAATTTGAAGGTTGCGTGTTGAATGATAGGGAAACATCCAGTATTTGAATTGATATAACTCAAAATTTATCCCGTTTAGCCTATCATCTGTTTGGATATTATTATTATCGAGCACATCAAAACAAATCGACTGACAAAAAATCATGTATTTCTCATGACCATGAGGTGATGGAGGTTAGACCTTGAACATGATAAGATCTGTAGAGTTGATCTCACGTGATATTGTCCTGGAAGAAGACTTGGAGAGAGACGTCTGATTGGCAGACGGTGTCGTCACCACAGCCTGTTGCGTAGGGGACCTTGATGGACGTGGATTGGCCGCGAGTCGGGTCTACCATGGGACACGAGCTGCAGAACTCACCGGCTGCAAGACAAGGACAGAACATTGGTTGAGGCTGCGTCCAGGACAGAGCGAAAACATTCACTCAAACCAACGGGATCTTGTTTTGTTTGCTGATAGGAATATTTCCCACTAGTCAAACGCGAAATATGCGTTGTAAGATGAGCGAGATATCTGAATAAGATATAAAAGTCGTTAAAGTAGTTCTACTCCTGCCACTTCATTGACTCTGGTAATCTACACACCTTGATGTACATACAAAGTACTTCATAGATGGTCAACTCTTGAATCTAGAAAGCAGTGAATCTCGACAACTTGATTCCGTCACAATTTTCATGATATATTTGATGAATATTATCATTTTTTTTTTCTTCAAAACGGCTGATTGGAATTGCATACAAAATCGTGTTAATGTGTAAATTCTATGTATACACATTTAGAGAATATTTCATCCCATTTGGAGAGATTTTATTTTTCAACATCTTCCGCCCAGCCAAATCTTATGGGGTTTTTAGAAACTTTGAGGTTATTTTTTTCAAAATTGGTCCGACCGATTCATTCCAAAAACTATACAGTTCTAAGTTGGATGAGTTTGCGTGTACAAAAAAGTTTCATGTTGATCAGTCAACCCTTGCGACCTGTGCAGTGCTTACAAAAAAAAAAAAAAAAAATCACACAGACAAAGCCCTATAAGAGTGGGATGGAGACTTCGCTACGCTCATCCAATCAGCAAACCAGCATAACCTTCCACTATACGGCAAAGTTCTTCACATTTCCGGAAGTAAACTTCATAGTATTCTCCCAACAATTGTTACAATTCTACCTTTGAATCAATTCAGATCGCTCCTCAAGTAGCACCTGACAATCAATATATTGCTCCCATTGGAGACAGTAGCTTCATTAGATGAGCGTAGCGAAGCTTTCCATTTCACACCCTTAAAAAAAATGGGCTTCGTTTTTATGTTTTTTTTTTTTTTAATTATGTACGCGGCATACAAGTCAGAGAAATGAATCAATCAACTTGAAACTTTTTCTGAACGTTGGTGTTATACCAGAATAGGTTGGGATTATTATTCAGAGGAATCGGTCGGAAGGTTTTTCCGGAAAATGACCGGAAAGTTTGGAAAATGCTCATAAGAATAACCCGGAGGAAAAATACTTGGAAAATCAGAATTTTTTAAAAGCTCTCAAATTCTCACAGAATACGAAAAATACTATTATACACCTTTTCAGAGATTTTTACAACAATCAAATGAGAAATAATGAAGAAAACGCAATAAACGTGTACATTTTATTGAATATTTGGATCAATTGGTTTTGCGAAGTGTTTATGCGACAGGTTGCAGGTTACTATAAATTTCAACAAGTTGCAGGTGAGGTTTTTGAACGTTTGAAGTAAGTCAAGGTTTGTAGATGTTAATTGAGCTGACAAGTTATTTTTCATTCTAGATTGCCATACTTCTAAGCTCATCACACAACGCGCATCCCGCGTTTTCCTAGTCTATAAATACTCATTCTGATACCAGTACTGCAGGGATCAGAATACCAGTGTTGGGACTTGAAGCTAAGAACCATGTAGATATCACTCAAGAGTTTCTGGGATCCAGGAATCTGATACTGGAACTAATACTGGTATCAAATGCTTGTTGCGTTTCCTTGTAGGCCAGGAGGATGCGGGACTCGACTGGAACTGGGAACTAATTATCATATATTCATAACTATCAATAATATTATATTCATGTTATTTATTGATATCACAATATTTATAATATTTGTTATATATACTGTGGAGCTAAAACTGAAACTATATTCATCATTATTATAATAATAATGTTGATAATATCAGGAATAATCATCAGTTATGTGATCTACTTTGTAATTGGTATACAGCCACAGAAAAGCCTGTTTCAGGCTTTTCGATATTTTATGAGCGTAAAACATTATAACATTGTAAGAAACTGTTCAAATAATAATACAAAAATGGAAAAAAATGAAATGAGGTGAATGAACCAGACCGAGAATGAACATAACTGAAAGTGAGACTTGAGTGGCAGCCATGGTTCATGGCCACGGTACTCCTATTGCTGGGTGGTGGCGCCGAGTTCCTTGCGTCTCCCAGATATTACTGATATGAAGGTTGGAACTCGGAGGCGCAGCTGTCTGATGGAGGAGACTGATCTCAGAACTGAGAGCTGAGAGGTTTGAGTGGAGGTCTATATACCACAAGCCGGGTGGAAGTGCCGAGTTTATGACACGAAACTAACCCGGCCCGGAAAGTCAAGAGGATGGTGATCTCGTGTCTGAGCTTAAATACCGGTAGCTTCAATTCATGATGCTCCCATCATCATCATCATATTTCATCATCTACCCAGTTCTGTGACGTATTTCTATACTTGTAAATACTCTATTAACCTATTAACCTCTGTGTTCAGGTTCAAGGGGAATTGAAGACTCGCATTCTCCGCCCCCGTGACGTCACAAATCATTACACCCAATCGACGAGGCTGTTAGAACTGAGGTGACATTCAAATGTCCAATCAGGGTGCCTTCAAATGACCTTAATTGACCATTGTCCATTGTAGATCGTCCGCCCTCGTGATGTCACAAAACAAGTCAAGTGATGTCAAGTGGACAGTGAAGCAGGGGAAATAGGGAAACAACCAATCAAGGTATCTAAAATTACCCCTGCTTCGTATAAGTCACGCTCATCTACAATGGCCAATTGATATAGATCTAGAAGGCCGACTGGTAAAGCCACGCCCGATTTCGAGTCGTCAATTACATATAAGCTTTTCATGAAATGAAATCGATCATTATTATTGTAATTATTGATTGAAACTAGTTGTCAAGTTGTCGGTAGATGCGGTGTTACCTCTGTCATTGATCTCTCTCTTCCTCGGCGGCTTGGACTCCCGGTCGTCGATCTCGTAGAACATGGAGACCTCGATCGGCTTCGTGAAGTCTTGGCCCTCTCGCTGTGCAATCAGGACAATCCGGTCAAACAAGTCGTCCTGCGTTTCTCTCAACAGTTTCATTGATGAATCAAGTCTGCATTGAAATGGCATTTCACAAGTTTCTATTTTTCATTCCATTTCATTTTTCATTATTCTGTCCTACTTTCCACATCAGGCCAATGAGCAGTATGACAAGCAACCCAATGACATGATATAACAAAGTACCACAGTGAATAGTTCTTCAATAACTCTGACATGTTCTGTGATAGATTGAAAATCAAAATGTAGTTCAGGAGTAGAATTGAAAAAGGAGAATTAGTAATACGTGTTGATTGAGAGAATAGTGACGTAATGTAGAAGTCCGCACAAGGAAGGTTCTTGTGGATGCTGACTGACCAGATATAAATGACACCATTCTGTTCAGTCTGATGAGGCTGATATTCACAATTGATTCCTGCATTCACAAATTATTATTCACAATTCTATTATTGTGGCAAATACTATTGATTATTATTATCATTTACTACTTTATTACTTCTAAAGTTGGAGAAATACGTCCGAATTTGAATTGTACTCATAATTCACTATTTTAACTCACAGTTAAGCCTTCTTTGAAGTGTTTTGTGGATGTTTTTTTTTGGGGGGGGGGGGAATTGTGTTTTTCTTCCGTATCAGCCTATGTGACCAATAAAAATTTTTTAAAAAAATATGAAGATGTAGTTGTTAGTATTCAATGGGAGAGGGAGGGGGCGTGTACCTTGACGACGGTGACCTGCGCATCCTGGCAGTCGTCGTTGTCTGGTCCGCGCAGGGTCACGTGGTACGCATGCGTGTCGGACGAGTCGTCGAAGCGAGCCACCGAGTCGGACTTGACGCTCAGCACCACGTGCACGTCTGGAACACCATCCCGTCTCAATACAGACCAATTCTCATTTGGCTCCGTTGATTACATTACATATTCATACAGAACAAGTCGAAAAGTCGAACAGTAAAAATAGTTGCTATACATAATATACTAGTCAAACGCGAAATATGCGTTGTAAGATGAGCGAGATATCTCAATAAGGTATGAAAGTCCTTGAAATAGTTCTACCCTTGCTAATTCATCGACTCTGGTATTCTACACACCTTGATATCTGAATAAGCTATAAAAGTCGTTAAAGAACTTCTACTCTTGCCACTTCATTGACTCTGGTGTTCTACACACCTTGACGCATATAAAAAATACTTCATTGTTGGTCAACTCTTGAATCTAGAAAGCAGTGAATCTCGACAACTTGATTCTGTCAATTTTTATGGTATATTTTATGAATATCATCAGTCATTTTATTTTTTTTTCTCCAAAACGACTGATCACAATTTCTCACAAAATCGTAATGATGTGTAAAATCCATGTTTACACATTTAAAGAGAATTTCATCCCAAGGGGAGAGATTTTATTTTTCAACATTTTCTGCCCAGCCAAATCTCATGGGGTTTTTAGAAACTTTGAGATGATGATTCTCAAAATCGGTTCAACCGATTCATCCCCAAAACTATACAGTTTTAAGTTGGATAAGTTTCCGTGCCAAAAAAAAGTTTCAAGTCGATCAGTCAACCCTTGCGACCTGTGGAGTGCTTACAAACAAAACAAACAAAAAAACACACAGACAAACCCCTATAATAGTTGGATGGAGACTTTGCTACGCTCATCTGATAAATATATATATTTAGGATCAAGATCCTCATTACACAAATATATATATATATATATATAAATATATATATATATATATATATATATATATATATATATATATATATATATATATATATATACATATATATATATATATATATATATATATATATATATATATATATATATATATATATATATATATATATATATATATATATATATATATATATATATATATATATATATATATATATATATATATATATATATATATATATATATATATATATATATATATATATATATATATACATATATATATACATATATATATATATATATATATATATATATATATATATATAATATATATATATATTATATATATATATATATATATATATATATATATATATATATATATATATATATATATATATATATATATATATATATATATATATATATATATATATATATATATATATATATATATATATATATATATATATATATATATATATATATATATATATATATATATATATATATATATATATATATATATATATATATATATATATATATATATATATATATATATATATATATATATATATATATATATATATATATATATATATATATATATATATATATATATATATATATATATATATATATATATATATATATATATATATATATATATATATATATATATATATATATATATATATATATATATATATATATATATATATATATATATATATATATATATATATATATATATATATATATATATATATATATATATATATATATATATATGTATATATATATATATATATATATATATATATATATATATATATATATATATATATATATATATATATATATATATAATGTGCATTTGCAAATTTATGTGCATTTGCAAGAGTTAAATAATAATAAAAAATGATAATAATAATAATAATGATAATAATAATATATATATATATATATATATATATACATATCACCTTGAATATGCCCTACATATATCACCTCACATATGCCCGTTCGCATCTTGGCAGCCATATTGACTTTCACAAATATAATCCAAGCATATTATATTATTAGTCATTCTGATATGTGAAAAGCGGTGTAAAGCTACTGTCGAGACACGAGTATGTACGCCTTCTTAACGCTGAGTAACGTATCTCGGTGATAAAGAGCTATGGTCTTGTTCTGTTCTATCCGCGCATCGAGCTCACCGAGTCTCGGTTTTCCTGGCTCATGATCGTGATGCTGTGGGGACCTGGACATGGCGACAAGGATTTGCTCACATCCGGAACAGCGAATACCGTATCGGTTCATACTTTATTGAGCTCGTTTCGCAAGAATATGATTATAATTTGCATGGCACATGGCACTTGTGGGACATTGGTTCCATTGTTCATGAATACTGAATGGATGAATGAATGAATGAATACAAATGAGTTCATGGTGAAAAATCCTGGATCGTGAAAGAAGCATACTTCAGAGTTGGGGCTACCTTGGTTTGGTACAATCCCTCCACCACCTTGCACATCTTCTCCTTCAGTTAGCACGCCAAGCCCACGTTCACTCTCTGTAGTAATCGTATTCCTGTATGCGCTCTTCAGCGCCCCTGGTGAGGGAACCATGCAGCTATAGGCTTCTGTCAAGTGACATCCAACTGATATTAACCAATCACAATATGTGTTAGTCCACCATTTGGCAGTGTTGCTATGGTAATGATTATTGTTGATTGTTGCTTGAAAGAAGCCCACTGTTCTAGTGTCGTACTCAATGTTGATAACTCGAACCACTTGATGACATCGACTAGCGGGTAACGGCGGCCATGTTCGTTGTTCAGGCTGGTTGTTGTCACGTGTGGGTTAGCCTACCGAATATTATTTTATATTCAGTGCCAGAATTGACGACTCGAAAGGGGTGTGGCTTCACCAGTCGGCCATCTAGATCCATATCAATGAAGGTCATTTAGAGAAATTCTGATTGCATATTTGAATTTCACCCGAGTTCTAACAGCCCTGTTGATTGGATGTTATGGTTTGTGACGTCATGGGGCGGAGACTGCGAGTCGTCAATACAAGGATTCTTATTTTATGACACAAAATGTAACAATTGGGAGAGCATCTGCACTATACCAACGTGAGAGTGGTTCCAACTGGCAGTTGAAACACGAACATGGCCGCCGTGTCAATGGTAATGGAAGATACCGGAAGTGCGCAATCTGGTACACGGCCGGGCGATGAGATGGTCTGGTGAGATAGTTTGGTGAGATAGTCTGGTGAGATAGTCTGGTGAGATGGTCTGGTGAGATGGTCTGGTGAGATAGTCTGGTGAGATAGTCTGATGGGATATAGAGTGAATGACAGTAGTTACCGGCGAGGGACGGAGCGTGTCGGCCCGAGTAGCCCAGGCAGGCCGTCACGTGGAATGACGTCACGTTGAAGCCCACGATGTCCACGCTGCTCGTGAGGCGGGGCCGCAGCGTGACCACGGGCCGGGACTTGATCACGACAGCGTGGCCCGACACGTACGCCCCCACGCCCACATCTGGAACACGTGACACAATCAACCAATAGCAGACATCCGAGCTCAGGACCCTCACCTAATACATCCCGTGCTAGAGCTGGCTAGCTCCAAGAAGCTGGGACTTTGATTGGTTGATGTTTACTAGGAGAGCTACCTGTCATGACAACATTGTGTATTTCCATTGTTGTCAGCACAGATTATTAGAGCTGCTCATGAGGCGAGCTACGGAATGTGATGAATTATTCAGTCCAAGAGACCGTGGATTTGTTATAGAAATCGATCAGAAAACCAGAGGGTAGTGACGTAATGTGTTGATCTCAAGGTGGATATATATGCCAACCAAAGATATGTGGTATGTTCTGGTTGATCCATCAACGCGGAAACAACTAACGCGTTTTCCCAGTTAGTACAGTTGGTCGGTCGCCGGTGTACTGACCGTTGTAGTGGTTGCCGTCCACATCCAGCCCCCTGGAGATGCTGAGGCCGAAGCCTGCCAGAGCCGGGTGGATCTCGCGGGCCGTGATGCGCTGGCTGTACCTGTGGTTGATGCCGGACGCCTGGCCGTGGTACACGTAGATGGCGCCTCGGCCAGAGTCCTCGTACGGCGCCCCGACGGCCACGTCTAGCGGGCACAAACAACGTCACTTAAGGAGGGACTAAATTTTCATATTTCCGAACTTTTCTTTTCCATTATTATTGGTTCGGATGTGTACTCGAGTCGTATGTTTCAAAATATTGGAAAATATCAATAATGATACGTGAAATAAATTTTTTGGTGTCACTGAGCATCCAGCTGTCTGCTAATTATCAATATAGCAATCAACATTCTCAATCTTGATAGGGCATTTACTGCATCACACTTTTTTCACAAAACAGGAAATTGTTTTTCGTGCTACGTGACGTCACCTCCGTCTATGAAAGTTGTTATATTGTCTTGATCATTTTGTGTGTGTTCATTATTAGTTTTTCCGGGACGAAACATAACGCTTTTTTGATATCTCATCCATTAATGGGGATAAAAAATATATACTAAATACATTTCATATGAAATTTGATTTGAAAAAAAAAACATTGTAAATTGAATCATATCTTGAAATATGCGATGAATATCAAAAAACGATATGTACAACTCTGAATCAGTACTTCAACAATATTTTCTTGAAAAAAAATTTAAAAAAAAAATTGTATGAGAAAAACGAAAATAAAATTGTGTTGCTGAAAAATTCGTGAAAACCGGATATTTATGAGCTATGTTGATATTTTTTTCAGTTTTAGCATCATAGGTATCTAAGTGCAGAATTTGAAGTGTATGCAATCAATATTGACAACGATGGGATTTTCACCTTAAGGCAAACAAAACTCGAGGAGTATCCAGTAGACATGGGGTGACAACTCACCATCATGGCGATTCCACAGATAATATATATGATTCAACTTTTATCAAACTTCAAATGTGCAAGATACAGTCGCAGCAAATACATCACAAGATGTGGACAATATTGGTCGAAGAGTCGAGTTGTATAACGACAAAGGAGGAAAGATCAGTTGTATATAAAAGTAACACTCGATATTTCCGCCATGGATTTTCACCTCACAGCGTGTCAATATACATACAGATAACACCACTACATTATCAATGATTATTTTGATTAATCTATTCTCCATTATCATTAAGCTAGCTTTCAATGAAAAAAATGACTGCGAAACTTTGCGTGACGAATTCGCATAGCTGTTTCCATGATGTGCGAGATAATTTCGCAATTCTAGCGCATCCTAGTGACTTCATTTTGAACTGAGTAGCACTCGATGTGCCGTGAACGGAAGTAGACACTAGCGAGTGCGCAATAGCGATTTCAGTTTTGAAGTCGAGTTTGGCCCAACTCGTCTTGGCCGCCATGTTGTAAAATTCCAACATGGACTCCCAGTGGTTTTCGGGCCTGTGATTGGCTATCGACTGATTTTTTTTCGTCTCGTTTTGTTTCGCTTCGCAAACTTGTTTATGGAAAGGCAGCTTTATGCTCCATATTCATCATCAGAAACCTGACTTGTTCTATGACGTATACTTGCCATGTATTCACATTTTACGGAATGAATGATTCATTATTATTATTCCAATCACATATTGTGAATGTATATTATGGATCGACAGTATTTTATAAGATACACATCTGAATGGTATGAAGCAGTTTCACTTCGGAAGCCACTTTTTGAGCCACTGCGATCGTCTATATGTCAAATTGACACTGAGAATTCACGCTGTGAGTAGAATATCCTCTGACTACCAAAATCTCCTTGGTAACTGAGGAGAGTATTCTCAGAGTTGCTCCGCTGAATCATCACCACATTATAGCCACAGTTGTTCCCGACACGAGTATTACCGTTGTACCCGTCCATGTCGATATCGCCCAGCCTGGAGATCGTGGTCCCGAACCTGGCTCCCTGATCCGGCTTCCCCATGATCCTGTTGTCGTCCCCGATCTCCGTCATGATGGTCTGGAACAAAACCACTCCAGGTATAGGCTACTCAGTTCGATCGAATACTTTCATTCTTCATTGTACACTTCCAAACTTGATACAGAATCATTGCTCGACAATTTCAAAAATACTTAAAAGGATTAAAATGATTGAAAGGGTAGGATCGTTCGGACTGGGCACCACAATGGCGATCTTCTCACACTAAGGAATGCTTGAAATGAGATATCTCATCCAAGAAACAATACACCTGAGTGATGTTATCAACCCAAACATGCGTCCCCGAGTATATCCAGAGCGCACGACTGTGGTATAGCATTTCAATAAGCATGCATTATTAGAACAATGAGCTATTTATTGCAAAAAATGACTGATCTGCCGTATCATTGAACGATATTTTCGACTGTTAGGGTTGGAAAGGTTTAGAAGGGCGAGGTTTGTGTCGAATAGACAGCAAGATTGTAATATTTGAGTTCGGGACTTGCTCTAATTAACCCTGAATATTATCTTCAACACGTATATAACCACTAACGCAGACCGGTTGAAGATACGGTATATTCACTCAATAACTCGAATAATTATGTTTGTCACTGAGACGAGTGGTTGAAACACTGAACCGTCATTCAGGAGACCAGGGTTCGATTCCCGCCATGGTGGACCATCTTGACAGTGTTTTTTCATGGTTTCCCTCTGTTGTTAAAGTCTAACACCCGTTTGGTCAGCAGAGTCAAAAAGTAATTTTGAAATTAATTCTACATTGGGGAAATTTGAGTAAAGTTTTGTTGAACATGTGTTGTCTTGAATTAAAATCACATCAGAAACACTGTCATATTTTTTGGGCCAAAGTTACAGCGCTTTAATGAAATATTAAGTTGCTATTTTGACTTCATTTTAGTGAAAAATCAACTATTTTTCCTCTTAAAATGAGTGTGATTCATGAATGAGAACGGGTACCTATATTTATTTCTGCATAATTCTATTCGTAACATCTTCATCTACAATAAAACAAGTTTTTTGATTGAATGTCATTCCTTTTAGTATATTTTAATAATCTGTTGAATAATAAAAACGCATACAATTTGAAGGTTGTGTGTTAAATGATAGGGAAACATCCAGTATTTGAATTGATATATCTCAAGATTTATCCCGGTTAGCCTATCATCTGTTTTGATATTATTATCGAGCACATCAAAACGAATCGACAAACAAAAAATCATATTTTTTTAATGACCATGAGGTAATGGAGGTTAGACCTTAAGGTCAATACTAATATGGTTCTTCAAGACAGGTCACGACCGATTCCTTCCCACTATCCAAAAACACTTGATGAAATAACCTTCCATCCCACCATCTCATATATTATTCAGCGACGCCAATATATCGCAGTCATCAGTAGAGTGCGTCGTTGAAGCCGATACGAATAAGAGAGAGGTTGTCGCTCACATTGCCCTTGTTGATGTAGACATAGACCCTGCCCTCGTCGCCGTTCATCTGCCTGGTGCCCTGCAGGTTGCCTAGCGAGTGGGAGGGCGCGCCGACGAGGAGGTCGTCGAGCCCGTCGCCGTTCAGGTCGACTGCGCACACTGCTGCGCCAAAATACTCGCCAAGCTGCGCCCCCTGTAGCTCGACCAGCACGGGGTACTCGGCGTCTGCGGAGCCGGGGAACCGGAACACGAACACCGAGCCGCGCAGCTCCGCAGACCGCGGAGCGCCGCTCACGTACTGCACTTCGCCTCCGCGCAGAAACACGCCGGAGTCTAACGAGTAGCCTGGACAATACGGGAGTCGGTTTAGTCATAGTAAACAGAACAAATAGAGGAGGTTGAAGCCAACCTTATTGAGAATGTTGAGAGTCTCAATTACCTGGATTCAACCTTTAGATCGTCATTTCCCTTGGAAACCTCATGTGGACACAGAATATCGGGGTTCAACGGCGCGTCAACGACGTGGTTATATTGATATAAACACGAGGTTGAGGAAATGCGCGTTTTGATTATTCAATCTGTTTACATTGCTCCTGTGTTGACTTATGAATCATTGCCTGGGGAAATACCTCATAATACTCATAATTATGCAATTCATGTTATAATACTCATATTCAACACGTTCGTTCACCTCAGAATCAAGAATTGAGCAACATGGTCCCAAACAAGTACAGGAGTATTATTATTTCTGATGGTTATGATATTTATTTATACCATACACCATCACCATAAAAACATATGTAATTGAATGTACCACGTGATTGAATATATATACTAATTTATATCACTATGCTTTTCAAAATACTATAACCAAGACAAATCCATTTCTCCACAATGACTTGGTGTTGATAATGTATTATTGATTTTTGTTCTGTTTATCTTCTCTTGAGTTTCAAATATCATTTATGTATTACGTCTCTGCTACGAGCAACAATATTTATAGATGATTTTCTTCTGTCAGCCCGCACTCAAGATCTTGTGTTGTTACGCGGGCTTCTGTTGATTTCACTATCCCCACTCATATTATGCATCAGCTGTTACATTATGCAGAATATATTTTCATAATATTTTTGAAGTGATCATTGCCCAAGAGACTTGGTTCAAAGTGAAAGATATCAACATTCGTGTGTTTTGTTCACTCTTAATACCAATGCTGATAATGTCCGGATATATATCACAGAAACGGTTTCTACTTATAATGTGTTCCGGACTTTCGGAAGCTGCAAGACTTTTATCTGCGGCGGAAATTATGGTCACCGACAGCGCAGCCCTAGTGTTGAAGTTCATTGGTTATAAATAATTAAAATAGGGTGGTAAGATCGCCCTTGTGGTGCCCCGTCCAAACGATCCCATCTTTCATCCACAGCCTTGATTGAGGAACAATTATTTTGTATCAAGTTTCGATATTATTAAAAAAAAAAAAAAGAATAAAATGAGATGGAATGAAAATGAAATAATGGTGACCTTCATTCTTTCTCTCGTGACACGAGTACAAGTGAGAAGTGAGTGGTGTGCGAGTACGACAAGCACGAGACAAGAGACAAGTATCAGCTCACCGAAGTAGCCGAACGACTGGAGTCTGGGCGTGTGGAGCGGGTTGGGAACGAGCGCCGACCGGAAGAAGTCCTCGTCGGTGAACCTCTTCTTCCTGCTGGAAGAGACGGGGAACTCGTCCTCCTGGGTCGTGTAGCGGATCACGCTGCCTGAGCCAATCGGAGACACACAGTCAGACGGGCCCTGAACTGAGCATAGAGCCGGCCCTGACCTGAGCATTACGTACTTGAGGAAACCAAGTCGAATTGACCATGTGAACTGAGTAAAGGATAAACTACTGGAAACTACCGTATCCACTGAGTCGTATTCAGAACGACACTGGATAGCTATCACAGTTGGAATAAATGACTTGAATACTCAAAATTGTGTAATACAATTTGAAATATATAATAATGATTGGAATGATGAATATATAATATATATATATATATATATATATATATATATATATATATATATATATATATATATATATATATATATATATATATATATATATATATATATATTATATATACTATATATATATATATATATATATATATATATATATATATATATATATATATATATATATATATATTATATATATATATATATATATATATATATATATATATATATATATATATATATATATACTATATATATATATATATATATATATTATATATATATATATATATATATATATATATATATATATATATATATATATATATATATATATATATATATATATATATATATATATATATATATATATATATATATATATAAATATATATATATATATATATATATATATATATATATATATATATTATATATATATATATATATATATATATATATATATATATATATATATATATATATATATATATATATATATATATATATATAAATATATATATATATATATATATATATATATATATATATATATATATATATATATAATATATATATATATATATATATATATATATATATATATATATATATATATATATATATATATATATGTATATATATATATATATATATATATATATATATATATATATATATATATATATATATATATATATAAATATATATATATATATATATATATATATATATATATATATATATATATACATATATATATATATATATATATATATTATATATATATATATATATATATATATATATATATATATATATATATATATATATATATATATATATATATATATATATATATATATATATATATATATATATATATATATATATATATTGGATGAAAAAAAAAAAAAAAAAATATATATATATATATATATATATATATATATATATATATATATATATATATATATATATATACATATATATATATATATATATATATATATATTTTTTTTTTTTCATCTAATATATATATATATATATATATATATATATATATATATATATATATATATATATATATATATATATATATATGGACATAGTGAATGACCGAATATCCCAGTGTTAGGAATGTCATAACGTTACCTGCCCAATCAAGAACTCCAGGAGCCCCGATGATCATCTCTGTGCCATTCTGAAAGAAATAACATATTTCCTGTATGATCAAGTCAGTCGCTAATATCAATGGATGATCTGATGGAGTGTGAAGTCAGTGTTGTTGTTACCTTGGTGAGATGGACGGAGATGCCCGCCCCGCCGTACGCGTAGTAGAACGCCTCGTGCAACCCGTCTGTCGTGTTCACCTTCTTCCCCTGGTAATCTGCAACACGCAGTTCACCGTCACACTCCGATCCGTCGCATCGACAGGCATGCCTTATGTGTGAACATATTCGCCAGAGACCTTACAAGCCCGCATCCATATGGCACACTGGTATAAACTTCTCCACAACTTCTGTTCAACTGTATATAAATGTATATTTTATTTGTTTTTCGAATGTATTTTCATTTGACCCTCTTGTGAGATATCAGGACCCGTATTCCTGAGATCAATGAGATGTGAGAGGAATAAAAATGAGTGAGAAAACGATTATTTCACTTAAAATGGCCGATTGGTGATGGTAAATCGGCCATTTTAAGTGAGATAATCGTTTTCTCACTCACTATTATTTTTCTCACATCTCATTCATCTCAGGAATAGGGGTCCAGGTGTGTGTTTACTTCACCTAGCCTGAGTAGCGGCAGTTTGACCAGAGCGTTCTTCTGCGAGTCTATGGGCGCCGGTTTCCAGTAGCAGACGCCGTTCATGAGGTAGAATAGGGGGATCCTCTGGTTCTTCCACCGCGGTCCGCACACCTGAAACGTTACCATGACAACCAGCCAATCAGTACATATATATATATCTTCTTCTGCGAGTCTAGGGGCGCCGGTTTCCAGTAGCAGACGCCGTTCATGAGGTAGAATAGGGGGATCCTATGGTTCTTCCACCGCGGTCCGCACACCTGAAACGTTACCATGACAACCAGCCAATCAGTACATATATATATCTTCTTCTGCGAGTCTAGGGGCGCCGGTTTCCAGTAGCAGACGCCGTTCATGAGGTAGAATAGGGGGATCCTCTGGTTCTTCCACCGCGGTCCGCACACCTGAAACGTTACCATGACAACCAGCCAATCAGTACATATATATATATCTTCTTCTGCGAGTCTAGGGGCGCCGGTTTCCAGTAGCAGACGCCGTTCATGAGGTAGAAAAGGGGGATCCTCTGGTTCTTCCACCGTGGTCCGCACACCTGAAACGTTACCATGACAACCAGCCAATCAGTACATATACATATCTTCTTCTGCGAGTCTAGGGGCGCCGGTTTCCAGTAGCAGACGCCGTTCATGAGGTAGAATAGGGGGATCCTCTGGTTCTTCCACCGCGGTCCGCACACCTGAAACGTTACCATGACAACCAGCCAATCAGTACATATACATATCTTCTTCTGCGAGTCTATGGGCGCCGGTTTCCAGTAGCAGACGCCGTTCATGAGGTAGAATAGGGGGATCCTCTGGTTCTTCCACCGCGGTCCGCACACCTGAAACGTTACCATGACAACCAGCCAATCAGTACATATACATATCTTCTTCTGCGAGTCTATGGGCGCCGGTTTCCAGTAGCAGACGCCGTTCATGCGGTAGAATAGGGGGATCCTCTGGTTCTTCCACCGTGGTCCGCACACCTGAAACGTTACCATGACAACCAGCCAATCAGTACATATACATATCTTCTTCTGCGAGTCTAGGGGCGCCGGTTTCCAGTAGCAGACGCCGTTCATGAGGTAGAATAGGGGGATCCTCTGGTTCTTCCACCGTGGTCCGCACACCTGAAACGTTACCATGACAACCAGCCAATCAGTACATATACATAATCATATCTGTCACGTGTCAATACATCCAGAGTACAATTCTTCATGTGATTGATCACTTGTATTTAACTATAGGAAAAAAAACAAGATAAACATCACTATGATACCAGCAGAAGTGAGACCTGAGAAGCAATGACAAAAATTCTTCTGCTTTCAACAAAGGGCCAATTTCTGCTGGCATTATTATTGTTATCACTTCTTCACATACAAAATAAGCACACCGAACTGTCGAATAAAATCCACAAAGTCTCCAAGGAAGACTTGACTGCGGGAGAAAAACATGATATGTAATAATCTGTATATTATTGGATGAGCGAAGCGAAGACTCAATTTCACTATACCGAAAAAAAGTGCCTTTTTTTTTTTTTTTTTTTGTTCGCGCTCCACAGGTCAGACGAAATTCGAAATCAGTTGAAACTTGGCACACACATGAACCCCTATCTGACTTGATGCTGTATAGTTTTGAGGCGCGATCGGTTTAACCACTTCTGAGAAAACTCATTCCAAAGTTTTCAAAAATCCCATTAGAATAAGCCTGAGGAAAACATTCATGAAAAATATTTTATCTGAGAGGATTCAAATTCTCAGAAAATTTCAATCTGATGATGATACACATTATTCCGAACTTTCACTCAAATCGGATCAGCCGTTTCGATGTAAAAAAATATATAATGTTATTTGTGTTAATTATTCAAAGCTATTAAGATCCCTATTAAATCAAAGCAACAAGTGTCACCACTTGATTGTAAACGATTAAAACAAAGCCTTCTTGATTATCATATGAATTATTAATGGAAAATAAGATGGCAGTGATGTAATGGTTTGGATCTCAAGGTGTATATATATATATATAATAACCAATCCAAAGATATAAGTTGATATGTTCCAGCTCATCCATCAACGCGGAAACACATAACGCGTTTGCCTAGTTTATAATTAAACAATATAATGCATTACCAGCACGCATAAAATTGTTGAAAGATCACAAGTTAATCAAGACGGTTTCAAATAAATATACACTGGACAATTGTTTCCACTCAGTTTCTGAATTTCGTTTCCACATCTGGTGATGAAGAGATACTCTTTCGTATTTATATTATTCTGTATTTTAATAATTCAGGTTTTCTTTTCATTGGGATTCTATTTCTCATTAATGTGACGATTTCTGAATGATATAGCCTATATAGAATTGACGACTGGTGATTGACCCGCCCACAAACATCACAAAACAAAACATCCAATCAAATGGGCTGTTTGTTATGTGGGAAATTCCACATTCACGTATCAGAGTACCTCTAAATGCCCACATGAAGTATAGATCCAGGTGGCCTGGCGATTAGCCACGCCTATCACTGGTGGTCAATGGGCATGTTCAGAATCATGAACCTTAAACTACTCTACAATATATTTGTAGATCAACTGCTGACGATGACAATATCATCATGTATCGAAAATTCTGTCGAAATCCAAAATTGGCATCATTATTATTCCTTGATAATTCTTATGGTAAACAGGATAAACAATTCCCAATTTCCTAAATTTCCCAAATTCGATACAATTCCAGCTGAATTGAGGAAACTGGAGGCTCATTCTGAAACTGGATTTGAATCGTATGGAAATGAAAGCGACCGCTTTGAAAGCAATTCGGCTGTATTCGTATTATGAATGATATTTTCACCGGCCCAAAACCATCGAATCCGTTTCGGTCGTCATGGGAATTGACGGATATATAGCGAAATCGCGGATATATAGACACATATATATATATATATATATATATATATATATATATATATATATATATATATATATATATATATATATATATATATATATCAGTTGTATACCTCGTCATGTCAGATTAGCCAGGCTCACCAACATTTCTCTCCAGAATGTCCGAGCAAATCGCTATGATTCCTTTTCTCATTATTCACAGATGTGTCATCAGGATTTAAACGGGTAGATTTGTTCATAGTGCCCCATTTATGATACTTTTCATGCATTAGATTCAACACACTTTCTTTCCAAATGCAGATAATCAGGATATCGAAAATCTCTTTGTCGAAGTATTTATGTGAGATATCTGTACTCGTTTGAGATGAGAAATCCACCAGTTGGTCACCCCTCGAGTGCTGCCTTTACTTTTATTTTTTCATTTTATTTATTCATTCTCTTGTTCATGCATATAAATGCTGGTTTCAAAGGCACAGATCAACAATATTATGAGGATAAACATGATAATTGACAGACTATAGTAAACATATGAATGTAGTTACCACTAAGCCGCCTTGCTCGTCATGCACGTCAATGGCGGCACCGATCCACGCGTTGTCCTTCTTGTCCATATACTCGTCGTCGTGCTCCACGTTTCCTGCGCACAAACACGGCGCATGTCAACTCCATCTCATCTCACTCATCTTCTTCGTCTATATCTCCCAATAGACCATTTACGAAAAGAATGAGCCATCTAGCGGCGATCGTTTGAACTAGAACGTGATGTTAGTATGCGCGTTCGAAACTCCCATGCTGCCAATGCTATTTAACAGGTTTGATTTATATTATTGTGCGTTACAGTGAACGTATCAAAATAAATATGATAATAGTTCCAACATTTATATGCTCAATGTATACTGAGAGATGTACACACTGTACACTCATCTTCTTTACGAAAAGACCATTTACGAAAAGAATTAGCCATCTAGCGGCGATCGTTTGAACTAGAACGTGATGTTAGTATGCGCGTTCGAAACTCCCATGCTGCCAATGCTATTTAACACGTTTGATTTATATTATTGTGCGTTACAGTGAACGTATCAAAATAAATATGATAATAGTTCCAACATTTATATGCTCAATGTATACTGAGAGATGTACACACTGTACACTCATCTTCTTTACGAAAAGACCATTTACGAAAAGAATTAGCCATCTAGCGGCGATCGTTTGAACTAGAACGTGATGTTAGTATGCGCGTTCGAAACTCCCATGCTGCCAATGCTATTTAACACGTTTGATTTATATTATTGTGCGTTACAGTGAACGTATCAAAATAAATATGATAATAGTTCCAACATTTATATGCTCAATGTATACTGAGAGATGTACACACTGTACACTCATCTTCTTTACGAAAAGACCATTTACGAAAAGAATGAGCCATCTAGCGGCGATCATTTGAACTAGAACGTCATGTTAGTATGCGCGTTCGAAACTCCCATGCTGCCAATGCTATTTAACACGTTTGATTTATATCATTGTGCGTTACAGTGAACGTATCAAGCTAAAATATGATAATAGTTCCAACATTTATATGCTCAATGTATACTGAGAGATGTACACACTGTACACTCATCTTCTTTACGAAAAGACCATTTACGAAAAGAATGAGCCATCTAGCGGCGATCATTTGAACTAGAACGTCATGTTAGTATGCGCGTTCGAAACTCCCATGCTGCCAATGCTATTTAACACGTTTGATTTATATCATTGTGCGTTACAGTGAACGTATCAAAATAAATATGATAATAGTTCCAACATTTATATGCTCAATGTATACTGAGAGATGTACACACTGTACACTCATCTTCTTTACGAAAAGACCATTTACGAAAAGAATGAGCCATCTAGCGGCGATCGTTTGAACTAGAACGTGATGTTAGTATGCGCGTTCGAAACTCCCATGCTGCCAATGCTATTTAACACGTTTGATTTATATCATTGTGCGTTACAGTGAACGTATCAAAATAAATATGATAATAGTTCCAACATTTATATGCTCAATGTATACTGAGAGATGTACACACTGTACACTCATCTTCTTTACGAAAAGACCATTTACGAAAAGAATGAGCCATCTAGCGGCGATCATTTGAACTAGAACGTCATGTTAGTATGCGCTTTCGAAACTCCCATGCTGCCAATGCTATTTAACACGTTTGATTTATATCATTGTGCGTTACAGTGAACGTATCAAAATAAATATGATAATAGTTCCAACATTTATATGCTCAATGTATACTGAGAGATGTACACACTGTACACTCATCTTCTTTACGAAAAGACCATTTACGAAAAGAATGAGCCATCTAGCGGCGATCGTTTGAACTAGAACGTGATGTTAGTATGCGCGTTCGAAACTCCCATGCTGCCAATGCTATTTAACACGTTTGATTTATATCATTGTGCGTTACAGTGAACGTATCAAAATAAATATGATAATAGTTCCAACATTTATATGCTCAATGTATACTGAGAGATGTACACACTGTACACTCATCTTCTTTACGAAAAGACCATTTACGAAAAGAATGAGCCATCTAGCGGCGATCATTTGAACTAGAACGTGATGTTAGTATGCGCGTTCGAAACTCCCATGCTGCCAATGCTATTTAACACGTTTGATTTATATCATTGTGCGTTACAGTGAACGTATCAAAATAAATATGATAATAGTTCCAACATTTATATGCTCAATGTATACTGAGAGATGTACACACTGTACACTCATCTTCTTTACGAAAAGACCATTTACGAAAAGAATGAGCCATCTAGCGGCGATCGTTTGAACTAGAACGTGATGTTAGTATGCGCGTTCGAAACTCCCATGCTGCCAATGCTATTTAACACGTTTGATTTATATCATTGTGCGTTACAGTGAACGTATCAAAATAAATATGATAATAGTTCCAACATTTATATGCTCAATGTATACTGAGAGATGTACACACTGTACACTCATCTTCTTTACGAAAAGACCATTTACGAAAAGAATGAGCCATCTAGCGGCGATCGTTTGAACTAGAACGTCATGTTAGTATGCGCGTTCGAAACTCCCATGCTGCCAATGCTATTTAACACGTTTGATTTATATCATTGTGCGTTACAGTGAACGTATCAAAATAAATATGATAATAGTTCCAACATTTATATGCTCAATGTATACTGAGAGATGTACACACTGTACACTCATCTTCTTTACGAAAAGACCATTTACGAAAAGAATGAGCCATCTAGCGGCGATCATTTGAACTGGAACGTGATGTTAGTATGCGCGTTCGAAACTCCCATGCTGCCAATGCTATTTAACACGTTTGATTTATATCATTGTGCGTTACAGTGAACGTATCAAAATAAATATGATAATAGTTCCAACATTTATATGCTCAATGTATACTGAGAGATGTACACACTGTACACTCATCTTCTTTACGAAAAGACCATTTACGAAAAGAATGAGCCATCTAGCGGCGATCATTTGAACTAGAACGTCATGTTAGTATGCGCGTTCGAAACTCCCATGCTGCCAATGCTATTTAACACGTTTGATTTATATCATTGTGCGTTACAGTGAACGTATCAAAATAAATATGATAATAGTTCCAACATTTATATGCTCAATGTATACTGAGAGATGTACACACTGTACACTCATCTTCTTTACGAAAAGACCATTTACGAAAAGAATGAGCCATCTAGCGGCGATCGTTTGAACTAGAACGTGATGTTAGTATGCGCGTTCGAAACTCCCATGCTGCCAATGCTATTTAACACGTTTGATTTATATCATTGTGCGTTACAGTGAACGTATCAAAATAAATATGATAATAGTTCCAACATTTATATGCTCAATGTATACTGAGAGATGTACACACTGTACACTCATCTTCTTTACGAAAAGACCATTTACGAAAAGAATGAGCCATCTAGCGGCGATCGTTTGAACTAGAACGTGATGTTAGTATGCGCGTTCGAAACTCCCATGCTGCCAATGCTATTTAACACGTTTGATTTATATCATTGTGCGTTACAGTGAACGTATCAAAATAAATATGATAATAGTTCCAACATTTATATGCTCAATGTATACTGAGAGATGTACACACTGTACACTCATCTTCTTTACGAAAAGACCATTTACGAAAAGAATGAGCCATCTAGCGGCGATCGTTTGAACTAGAACGTCATGTTAGTATGCGCGTTCGAAACTCCCATGCTGCCAATGCTATTTAACACGTTTGATTTATATCATTGTGCGTTACAGTGAACGTATCAAAATAAATATGATAATAGTTCCAACATTTATATGCTCAATGTATACTGAGAGATGTACACACTGTACACTCATCTTCTTTACGAAAAGACCATTTACGAAAAGAATGAGCCATCTAGCGGCGATCGTTTGAACTAGAACGTGATGTTAGTATGCGCGTTCGAAACTCCCATGCTGCCAATGCTATTTAACACGTTTGATTTATATCATTGTGCGTTACAGTGAACGTATCAAAATAAATATGATAATAGTTCCAACATTTATATGCTCAATGTATACTGAGAGATGTACACACTGTACACTCATCTTCTTTACGAAAAGACCATTTACGAAAAGAATGAGCCATCTAGCGGCGATCGTTTGAACTAGAACGTGATGTTAGTATGCGCGTTCGAAACTCCCATGCTGCCAATGCTATTTAACACGTTTGATTTATATCATTGTGCGTTACAGTGAACGTATCAAAATAAATATGATAATAGTTCCAACATTTATATGCTCAATGTATACTGAGAGATGTACACACTGTACACTCATCTTCTTTACGAAAAGACCATTTACGAAAAGAATGAGCCATCTAGCGGCGATCATTTGAACTAGAACGTCATGTTAGTATGCGCGTTCGAAACTCCCATGCTGCCAATGCTATTTAACACGTTTGATTTATATCATTGTGCGTTACAGTGAACGTATCAAAATAAATATGATAATAGTTCCAACATTTATATGCTCAATGTATACTGAGAGATGTACACACTGTACACTCATCTTCTTTACGAAAAGACCATTTACGAAAAGAATGAGCCATCTAGCGGCGATCATTTGAACTAGAACGTCATGTTAGTATGCGCGTTCGAAACTCCCATGCTGCCAATGCTATTTAACACGTTTGATTTATATCATTGTGCGTTACAGTGAACGTATCAAAATAAATATGATAATAGTTCCAACATTTATATGCTCAAAGTATACTGAGAGATGTACACACTGTACACTCATCTTCTTTACGAAAAGACCATTTACGAAAAGAATGAGCCATCTAGCGGCGATCATTTGAACTGGAACGTGATGTTAGTATGCGCGTTCGAAACTCCCATGCTGCCAATGCTATTTAACACGTTTGATTTATATCATTGTGCGTTACAGTGAACGTATCAAAATAAATATGATAATAGTTCCAACATTTATATGCTCAATGTATACTGAGAGATGTACACACTGTACACTCATCTTCTTTACGAAAAGACCATTTACGAAAAGAATGAGCCATCTAGCGGCGATCATTTGAACTAGAACGTCATGTTAGTATGCGCGTTCGAAACTCCCATGCTGCCAATGCTATTTAACACGTTTGATTTATATCATTGTGCGTTACAGTGAACGTATCAAAATAAATATGATAATAGTTCCAACATTTATATGCTCAATGTATACTGAGAGATGTACACACTGTACACTCATCTTCTTTACGAAAAGACCATTTACGAAAAGAATGAGCCATCTAGCGGCGATCGTTTGAACTAGAACGTGATGTTAGTATGCGCGTTCGAAACTCCCATGCTGCCAATGCTATTTAACACGTTTGATTTATATCATTGTGCGTTACAGTGAACGTATCAAAATAAATATGATAATAGTTCCAACATTTATATGCTCAATGTATACTGAGAGATGTACACACTGTACACTCATCTTCTTTACGAAAAGACCATTTACGAAAAGAATGAGCCATCTAGCGGCGATCGTTTGAACTAGAACGTGATGTTAGTATGCGCGTTCGAAACTCCCATGCTGCCAATGCTATTTAACACGTTTGATTTATATCATTGTGCGTTACAGTGAACGTATCAAAATAAATATGATAATAGTTCCAACATTTATATGCTCAATGTATACTGAGAGATGTACACACTGTACACTCATCTTCTTTACGAAAAGACCATTTACGAAAAGAATGAGCCATCTAGCGGCGATCATTTGAACTAGAACGTCATGTTAGTATGCGCGTTCGAAACTCCCATGCTGCCAATGCTATTTAACACGTTTGATTTATATCATTGTGCGTTACAGTGAACGTATCAAAATAAATATGATAATAGTTCCAACATTTATATGCTCAATGTATACTGAGAGATGTACACACTGTACACTCATCTTCTTTACGAAAAGACCATTTACGAAAAGAATGAGCCATCTAGCGGCGATCATTTGAACTAGAACGTCATGTTAGTATGCGCGTTCGAAACTCCCATGCTGCCAATGCTATTTAACACGTTTGATTTATATCATTGTGCGTTACAGTGAACGTATCAAAATAAATATGATAATAGTTCCAACATTTATATGCTCAAAGTATACTGAGAGATGTACACACTGTACACTCATCTTCTTTACGAAAAGACCATTTACGAAAAGAATGAGCCATCTAGCGGCGATCATTTGAACTGGAACGTGATGTTAGTATGCGCGTTCGAAACTCCCATGCTGCCAATGCTATTTAACACGTTTGATTTATATCATTGTGCGTTACAGTGAACGTATCAAGCTAAAATATGATAATAGTTCCAACATTTATATGCTCAATGTATACTGAGAGATGTACACACTGTACACTCATCTTCTTTACGAAAAGACCATTTACGAAAAGAATGAGCCATCTAGCGGCGATCATTTGAACTAGAACGTCATGTTAGTATGCGCGTTCGAAACTCCCATGCTGCCAATGCTATTTAACACGTTTGATTTATATCATTGTGCGTTACAGTGAACGTATCAAAATAAATATGATAATAGTTCCAACATTTATATGCTCAATGTATACTGAGAGATGTACACACTGTACACTCATCTTCTTTACGAAAAGACCATTTACGAAAAGAATGAGCCATCTAGCGGCGATCGTTTCAACTAGAACGTGATGTTAGTATGCGCGTTCGAAACTCCCATGCTGCCAATGCTATTTAACACGTTTGATTTATATCATTGTGCGTTACAGTGAACGTATCAAAATAAATATGATAATAGTTCCAACATTTATATGCTCAATGTATACTGAGAGATGTACACACTGTACACTCATCTTCTTTACGAAAAGACCATTTACGAAAAGAATGAGCCATCTAGCGGCGATCATTTGAACTAGAACGTCATGTTAGTATGCGCGTTCGAAACTCCCATGCTGCCAATGCTATTTAACACGTTTGATTTATATTATTGTGCGTTACAGTGAACGTATCAAAATAAATATGATAATAGTTCCAACCTTTATATGCTCAATGTATACTGAGAGATGTACACACTGTACACTCATCTTCTTTACGAAAAGACCATTTACGAAAAGAATGAGCCATCTAGCGGCGATCATTTGAACTAGAACGTCATGTTAGTATGCGCGTTCGAAACTCCCATGCTGCCAATGCTATTTAACACGTTTGATTTATATCATTGTGCGTTACAGTGAACGTATCAAAATAAATATGATAATAGTTCCAACATTTATATGCTCAATGTATACTGAGAGATGTACACACTGTACACTCATCTTCTTTACGAAAAGACCATTTACGAAAAGAATGAGCCATCTAGCGGCGATCATTTGAACTAGAACGTCATGTTAGTATGCGCGTTCGAAACTCCCATGCTGCCAATGCTATTTAACACGTTTGATTTATATCATTGTGCGTTACAGTGAACGTATCAAGCTAAAATATGATAATAGTTCCAACATTTATATGCTCAATGTATACTGAGAGATGTACACACTGTACACTCATCTTCTTTACGAAAAGACCATTTACGAAAAGAATGAGCCATCTAGCGGCGATCGTTTGAACTAGAACGTGATGTTAGTATGCGCGTTCGAAACTCCCATGCTGCCAATGCTATTTAACACGTTTGATTTATATCATTGTGCGTTACAGTGAACGTATCAAAATAAATATGATAATAGTTCCAACATTTATATGCTCAATGTATACTGAGAGATGTACACACTGTACACTCATCTTCTTTACGAAAAGACCATTTACGAAAAGAATGAGCCATCTAGCGGCGATCGTTTCAACTAGAACGTGATGTTAGTATGCGCGTTCGAAACTCCCATGCTGCCAATGCTATTTAACACGTTTGATTTATATCATTGTGCGTTACAGTGAACGTATCAAAATAAATATGATAATAGTTCCAACATTTATATGCTCAATGTATACTGAGAGATGTACACACTGTACACTCATCTTCTTTACGAAAAGACCATTTACGAAAAGAATGAGCCATCTAGCGGCGATCATTTGAACTAGAACGTCATGTTAGTATGCGCGTTCGAAACTCCCATGCTGCCAATGCTATTTAACACGTTTGATTTATATTATTGTGCGTTACAGTGAACGTATCAAAATAAATATGATAATAGTTCCAACATTTATATGCTCAATGTATACTGAGAGATGTACACACTGTACACTCATCTTCTTTACGAAAAGACCATTTACGAAAAGAATGAGCCATCTAGCGGCGATCGTTTGAACTAGAACGTGATGTTAGTATGCGCGTTCGAAACTCCCATGCTGCCAATGCTATTTAACACGTTTGATTTATATCATTGTGCGTTACAGTGAACGTATCAAAATAAATATGATAATAGTTCCAACATTTATATGCTCAATGTATACTGAGAGATGTACACACTGTACACTCATCTTCTTTACGAAAAGACCATTTACGAAAAGAATGAGCCATCTAGCGGCGATCGTTTGAACTAGAACGTGATGTTAGTATGCGCGTTCGAAACTCCCATGCTGCCAATGCTATTTAACACGTTTGATTTATATCATTGTGCGTTACAGTGAACGTATCAAAATAAATATGATAATAGTTCCAACATTTATATGCTCAATGTATACTGAGAGATGTACACACTGTACACTCATCTTCTTTACGAAAAGACCATTTACGAAAAGAATGAGCCATCTAGCGGCGATCATTTGAACTAGAACGTCATGTTAGTATGCGCGTTCGAAACTCCCATGCTGCCAATGCTATTTAACACGTTTGATTTATATCATTGTGCGTTACAGTGAACGTATCAAAATAAATATGATAATAGTTCCAACATTTATATGCTCAATGTATACTGAGAGATGTACACACTGTACACTCATCTTCTTTACGAAAAGACCATTTACGAAAAGAATGAGCCATCTAGCGGCGATCATTTGAACTAGAACGTCATGTTAGTATGCGCGTTCGAAACTCCCATGCTGCCAATGCTATTTAACACGTTTGATTTATATCATTGTGCGTTACAGTGAACGTATCAAAATAAATATGATAATAGTTCCAACATTTATATGCTCAAAGTATACTGAGAGATGTACACACTGTACACTCATCTTCTTTACGAAAAGACCATTTACGAAAAGAATGAGCCATCTAGCGGCGATCATTTGAACTGGAACGTGATGTTAGTATGCGCGTTCGAAACTCCCATGCTGCCAATGCTATTTAACACGTTTGATTTATATCATTGTGCGTTACAGTGAACGTATCAAGCTAAAATATGATAATAGTTCCAACATTTATATGCTCAATGTATACTGAGAGATGTACACACTGTACACTCATCTTCTTTACGAAAAGACCATTTACGAAAAGAATGAGCCATCTAGCGGCGATCATTTGAACTAGAACGTCATGTTAGTATGCGCGTTCGAAACTCCCATGCTGCCAATGCTATTTAACACGTTTGATTTATATTATTGTGCGTTACAGTGAACGTATCAAAATAAATATGATAATAGTTCCAACATTTATATGCTCAATGTATACTGAGAGATGTACACACTGTACACTCATCTTCTTTACGAAAAGACCATTTACGAAAAGAATGAGCCATCTAGCGGCGATCGTTTCAACTAGAACGTGATGTTAGTATGCGCGTTCGAAACTCCCATGCTGCCAATGCTATTTAACACGTTTGATTTATATCATTGTGCGTTACAGTGAACGTATCAAAATAAATATGATAATAGTTCCAACATTTATATGCTCAATGTATACTGAGAGATGTACACACTGTACACTCATCTTCTTTACGAAAAGACCATTTACGAAAAGAATGAGCCATCTAGCGGCGATCATTTGAACTAGAACGTCATGTTAGTATGCGCGTTCGAAACTCCCATGCTGCCAATGCTATTTAACACGTTTGATTTATATTATTGTGCGTTACAGTGAACGTATCAAAATAAATATGATAATAGTTCCAACATTTATATGCTCAATGTATACTGAGAGATGTACACACTGTACACTCATCTTCTTTACGAAAAGACCATTTACGAAAAGAATGAGCCATCTAGCGGCGATCGTTTGAACTAGAACGTGATGTTAGTATGCGCGTTCGAAACTCCCATGCTGCCAATGCTATTTAACACGTTTGATTTATATCATTGTGCGTTACAGTGAACGTATCAAAATAAATATGATAATAGTTCCAACATTTATATGCTCAATGTATACTGAGAGATGTACACACTGTACACTCATCTTCTTTACGAAAAGACCATTTACGAAAAGAATGAGCCATCTAGCGGCGATCGTTTGAACTAGAACGTGATGTTAGTATGCGCGTTCGAAACTCCCATGCTGCCAATGCTATTTAACACGTTTGATTTATATCATTGTGCGTTACAGTGAACGTATCAAAATAAATATGATAATAGTTCCAACATTTATATGCTCAATGTATACTGAGAGATGTACACACTGTACACTCATCTTCTTTACGAAAAGACCATTTACGAAAAGAATGAGCCATCTAGCGGCGATCATTTGAACTAGAACGTCATGTTAGTATGCGCGTTCGAAACTCCCATGCTGCCAATGCTATTTAACACGTTTGATTTATATCATTGTGCGTTACAGTGAACGTATCAAAATAAATATGATAATAGTTCCAACATTTATATGCTCAATGTATACTGAGAGATGTACACACTGTACACTCATCTTCTTTACGAAAAGACCATTTACGAAAAGAATGAGCCATCTAGCGGCGATCATTTGAACTAGAACGTCATGTTAGTATGCGCGTTCGAAACTCCCATGCTGCCAATGCTATTTAACACGTTTGATTTATATCATTGTGCGTTACAGTGAACGTATCAAAATAAATATGATAATAGTTCCAACATTTATATGCTCAAAGTATACTGAGAGATGTACACACTGTACACTCATCTTCTTTACGAAAAGACCATTTACGAAAAGAATGAGCCATCTAGCGGCGATCATTTGAACTGGAACGTGATGTTAGTATGCGCGTTCGAAACTCCCATGCTGCCAATGCTATTTAACACGTTTGATTTATATCATTGTGCGTTACAGTGAACGTATCAAGCTAAAATATGATAATAGTTCCAACATTTATATGCTCAATGTATACTGAGAGATGTACACACTGTACACTCATCTTCTTTACGAAAAGACCATTTACGAAAAGAATGAGCCATCTAGCGGCGATCATTTGAACTAGAACGTCATGTTAGTATGCGCGTTCGAAACTCACATGCTGCCAATGCTATTTAACACGTTTGATTTATATCATTGTGCGTTACAGTGAACGTATCAAAATAAATATGATAATAGTTCCAACATTTATATGCTCAATGTATACTGAGAGATGTACACACTGTACACTCATCTTCTTTACGAAAAGACCATTTACGAAAAGAATGAGCCATCTAGCGGCGATCGTTTCAACTAGAACGTGATGTTAGTATGCGCGTTCGAAACTCCCATGCTGCCAATGCTATTTAACACGTTTGATTTATATCATTGTGCGTTACAGTGAACGTATCAAAATAAATATGATAATAGTTCCAACATTTATATGCTCAATGTATACTGAGAGATGTACACACTGTACACTCATCTTCTTTACGAAAAGACCATTTACGAAAAGAATGAGCCATCTAGCGGCGATCATTTGAACTAGAACGTCATGTTAGTATGCGCGTTCGAAACTCCCATGCTGCCAATGCTATTTAACACGTTTGATTTATATTATTGTGCGTTACAGTGAACGTATCAAAATAAATATGATAATAGTTCCAACATTTATATGCTCAATGTATACTGAGAGATGTACACACTGTACACTCATCTTCTTTACGAAAAGACCATTTACGAAAAGAATGAGCCATCTAGCGGCGATCATTTGAACTAGAACGTCATGTTAGTATGCGCGTTCGAAACTCCCATGCTGCCAATGCTATTTAACACGTTTGATTTATATCATTGTGCGTTACAGTGAACGTATCAAAATAAATATGATAATAGTTCCAACATTTATATGCTCAATGTATACTGAGAGATGTACACACTGTACACTCATCTTCTTTACGAAAAGACCATTTACGAAAAGAATGAGCCATCTAGCGGCGATCATTTGAACTAGAACGTCATGTTAGTATGCGCGTTCGAAACTCCCATGCTGCCAATGCTATTTAACACGTTTGATTTATATCATTGTGCGTTACAGTGAACGTATCAAAATAAATATGATAATAGTTCCAACATTTATATGCTCAATGTATACTGAGAGATGTACACACTGTACACTCATCTTCTTTACGAAAAGACCATTTACGAAAAGAATGAGCCATCTAGCGGCGATCGTTTGAACTAGAACGTGATGTTAGTATGCGCGTTCGAAACTCCCATGCTGCCAATGCTATTTAACACGTTTGATTTATATCATTGTGCGTTACAGTGAACGTATCAAAATAAATATGATAATAGTTCCAACATTTATATGCTCAATGTATACTGAGAGATGTACACACTGTACACTCATCTTCTTTACGAAAAGACCATTTACGAAAAGAATGAGCCATCTAGCGGCGATCGTTTGAACTAGAACGTGATGTTAGTATGCGCGTTCGAAACTCCCATGCTGCCAATGCTATTTAACACGTTTGATTTATATCATTGTGCGTTACAGTGAACGTATCAAAATAAATATGATAATAGTTCCAACATTTATATGCTCAATGTATACTGAGAGATGTACACACTGTACACTCATCTTCTTTACGAAAAGACCATTTACGAAAAGAATGAGCCATCTAGCGGCGATCGTTTGAACTAGAACGTGATGTTAGTATGCGCGTTCGAAACTCCCATGCTGCCAATGCTATTTAACACGTTTGATTTATATCATTGTGCGTTACAGTGAACGTATCAAAATAAATATGATAATAGTTCCAACATTTATATGCTCAATGTATACTGAGAGATGTACACACTGTACACTCATCTTCTTTACGAAAAGACCATTTACGAAAAGAATGAGCCATCTAGCGGCGATCATTTGAACTAGAACGTCATGTTAGTATGCGCGTTCGAAACTCCCATGCTGCCAATGCTATTTAACACGTTTGATTTATATCATTGTGCGTTACAGTGAACGTATCAAAATAAATATGATAATAGTTCCAACATTTATATGCTCAATGTATACTGAGAGATGTACACACTGTACACTCATCTTCTTTACGAAAAGACCATTTACGAAAAGAATGAGCCATCTAGCGGCGATCATTTGAACTAGAACGTCATGTTAGTATGCGCGTTCGAAACTCCCATGCTGCCAATGCTATTTAACACGTTTGATTTATATCATTGTGCGTTACAGTGAACGTATCAAAATAAATATGATAATAGTTCCAACATTTATATGCTCAAAGTATACTGAGAGATGTACACACTGTACACTCATCTTCTTTACGAAAAGACCATTTACGAAAAGAATGAGCCATCTAGCGGCGATCATTTGAACTGGAACGTGATGTTAGTATGCGCGTTCGAAACTCCCATGCTGCCAATGCTATTTAACACGTTTGATTTATATCATTGTGCGTTACAGTGAACGTATCAAAATAAATATGATAATAGTTCCAACATTTATATGCTCAATGTATACTGAGAGATGTACACACTGTACACTCATCTTCTTTACGAAAAGACCATTTACGAAAAGAATGAGCCATCTAGCGGCGATCATTTGAACTAGAACGTCATGTTAGTATGCGCGTTCGAAACTCCCATGCTGCCAATGCTATTTAACACGTTTGATTTATATCATTGTGCGTTACAGTGAACGTATCAAAATAAATATGATAATAGTTCCAACATTTATATGCTCAATGTATACTGAGAGATGTACACACTGTACACTCATCTTCTTTACGAAAAGACCATTTACGAAAAGAATGAGCCATCTAGCGGCGATCGTTTGAACTAGAACGTGATGTTAGTATGCGCGTTCGAAACTCCCATGCTGCCAATGCTATTTAACACGTTTGATTTATATCATTGTGCGTTACAGTGAACGTATCAAAATAAATATGATAATAGTTCCAACATTTATATGCTCAATGTATACTGAGAGATGTACACACTGTACACTCATCTTCTTTACGAAAAGACCATTTACGAAAAGAATGAGCCATCTAGCGGCGATCGTTTGAACTAGAACGTGATGTTAGTATGCGCGTTCGAAACTCCCATGCTGCCAATGCTATTTAACACGTTTGATTTATATCATTGTGCGTTACAGTGAACGTATCAAAATAAATATGATAATAGTTCCAACATTTATATGCTCAATGTATACTGAGAGATGTACACACTGTACACTCATCTTCTTTACGAAAAGACCATTTACGAAAAGAATGAGCCATCTAGCGGCGATCATTTGAACTAGAACGTCATGTTAGTATGCGCGTTCGAAACTCCCATGCTGCCAATGCTATTTAACACGTTTGATTTATATCATTGTGCGTTACAGTGAACGTATCAAAATAAATATGATAATAGTTCCAACATTTATATGCTCAATGTATACTGAGAGATGTACACACTGTACACTCATCTTCTTTACGAAAAGACCATTTACGAAAAGAATGAGCCATCTAGCGGCGATCATTTGAACTAGAACGTCATGTTAGTATGCGCGTTCGAAACTCCCATGCTGCCAATGCTATTTAACACGTTTGATTTATATCATTGTGCGTTACAGTGAACGTATCAAAATAAATATGATAATAGTTCCAACATTTATATGCTCAAAGTATACTGAGAGATGTACACACTGTACACTCATCTTCTTTACGAAAAGACCATTTACGAAAAGAATGAGCCATCTAGCGGCGATCATTTGAACTGGAACGTGATGTTAGTATGCGCGTTCGAAACTCCCATGCTGCCAATGCTATTTAACACGTTTGATTTATATCATTGTGCGTTACAGTGAACGTATCAAGCTAAAATATGATAATAGTTCCAACATTTATATGCTCAATGTATACTGAGAGATGTACACACTGTACACTCATCTTCTTTACGAAAAGACCATTTACGAAAAGAATGAGCCATCTAGCGGCGATCATTTGAACTAGAACGTCATGTTAGTATGCGCGTTCGAAACTCCCATGCTGCCAATGCTATTTAACACGTTTGATTTATATCATTGTGCGTTACAGTGAACGTATCAAAATAAATATGATAATAGTTCCAACATTTATATGCTCAATGTATACTGAGAGATGTACACACTGTACACTCATCTTCTTTACGAAAAGACCATTTACGAAAAGAATGAGCCATCTAGCGGCGATCGTTTCAACTAGAACGTGATGTTAGTATGCGCGTTCGAAACTCCCATGCTGCCAATGCTATTTAACACGTTTGATTTATATCATTGTGCGTTACAGTGAACGTATCAAAATAAATATGATAATAGTTCCAACATTTATATGCTCAATGTATACTGAGAGATGTACACACTGTACACTCATCTTCTTTACGAAAAGACCATTTACGAAAAGAATGAGCCATCTAGCGGCGATCATTTGAACTAGAACGTCATGTTAGTATGCGCGTTCGAAACTCCCATGCTGCCAATGCTATTTAACACGTTTGATTTATATTATTGTGCGTTACAGTGAACGTATCAAAATAAATATGATAATAGTTCCAACATTTATATGCTCAATGTATACTGAGAGATGTACACACTGTACACTCATCTTCTTTACGAAAAGACCATTTACGAAAAGAATGAGCCATCTAGCGGCGATCATTTGAACTAGAACGTCATGTTAGTATGCGCGTTCGAAACTCCCATGCTGCCAATGCTATTTAACACGTTTGATTTATATCATTGTGCGTTACAGTGAACGTATCAAAATAAATATGATAATAGTTCCAACATTTATATGCTCAATGTATACTGAGAGATGTACACACTGTACACTCATCTTCTTTACGAAAAGACCATTTACGAAAAGAATGAGCCATCTAGCGGCGATCGTTTCAACTAGAACGTGATGTTAGTATGCGCGTTCGAAACTCCCATGCTGCCAATGCTATTTAACACGTTTGATTTATATCATTGTGCGTTACAGTGAACGTATCAAAATAAATATGATAATAGTTCCAACATTTATATGCTCAATGTATACTGAGAGATGTACACACTGTACACTCATCTTCTTTACGAAAAGACCATTTACGAAAAGAATGAGCCATCTAGCGGCGATCATTTGAACTAGAACGTCATGTTAGTATGCGCGTTCGAAACTCCCATGCTGCCAATGCTATTTAACACGTTTGATTTATATTATTGTGCGTTACAGTGAACGTATCAAAATAAATATGATAATAGTTCCAACATTTATATGCTCAATGTATACTGAGAGATGTACACACTGTACACTCATCTTCTTTACGAAAAGACCATTTACGAAAAGAATGAGCCATCTAGCGGCGATCGTTTGAACTAGAACGTGATGTTAGTATGCGCGTTCGAAACTCCTATGCTGCCAATGCTATTTAACACGTTTGATTTATATTATTGTGCGTTACAGTGAACGTATCAAAATAAATATGATAATAGTTCCAACATTTATATGCTCAATGTATACTGAGAGATGTACACACTGTACACTCATCTTCTTTACGAAAAGACCATTTACGAAAAGAATGAGCCATCTAGCGGCGATCGTTTCAACTAGAACGTGATGTTAGTATGCGCGTTCGAAACTCCCATGCTGCCAATGCTATTTAACACGTTTGATTTATATCATTGTGCGTTACAGTGAACGTATCAAAATAAATATGATAATAGTTCCAACATTTATATGCTCAATGTATACTGAGAGATGTACACACTGTACACTCATCTTCTTTACGAAAAGACCATTTACGAAAAGAATGAGCCATCTAGCGGCGATCATTTGAACTAGAACGTCATGTTAGTATGCGCGTTCGAAACTCCCATGCTGCCAATGCTATTTAACACGTTTGATTTATATTATTGTGCGTTACAGTGAACGTATCAAAATAAATATGATAATAGTTCCAACATTTATATGCTCAATGTATACTGAGAGATGTACACACTGTACACTCATCTTCTTTACGAAAAGACCATTTACGAAAAGAATGAGCCATCTAGCGGCGATCGTTTGAACTAGAACGTGATGTTAGTATGCGCGTTCGAAACTCCTATGCTGCCAATGCTATTTAACACGTTTGATTTATATTATTGTGCGTTACAGTGAACGTATCAAAATAAATATGATAATAGTTCCAACATTTATATGCTCAATGTATACTGAGAGATGTACACACTGTACACTCATCTTCTTTACGAAAAGACCATTTACGAAAAGAATGAGCCATCTAGCGGCGATCATTTGAACTAGAACGTCATGTTAGTATGCGCGTTCGAAACTCCCATGCTGCCAATGCTATTTAACACGTTTGATTTATATCATTGTGCGTTACAGTGAACGTATCAAAATAAATATGATAATAGTTCCAACATTTATATGCTCAATGTATACTGAGAGATGTACACACTGTACACTCATCTTCTTTACGAAAAGACCATTTACGAAAAGAATGAGCCATCTAGCGGCGATCATTTGAACTAGAACGTCATGTTAGTATGCGCGTTCGAAACTCCCATGCTGCCAATGCTATTTAACACGTTTGATTTATATCATTGTGCGTTACAGTGAACGTATCAAAATAAATATGATAATAGTTCCAACATTTATATGCTCAATGTATACTGAGAGATGTACACACTGTACACTCATCTTCTTTACGAAAAGACCATTTACGAAAAGAATGAGCCATCTAGCGGCGATCGTTTGAACTAGAACGTGATGTTAGTATGCGCGTTCGAAACTCCCATGCTGCCAATGCTATTTAACACGTTTGATTTATATCATTGTGCGTTACAGTGAACGTATCAAAATAAATATGATAATAGTTCCAACATTTATATGCTCAAAGTATACTGAGAGATGTACACACTGTACACTCATCTTCTTTACGAAAAGACCATTTACGAAAAGAATGAGCCATCTAGCGGCGATCATTTGAACTGGAACGTGATGTTAGTATGCGCGTTCGAAACTCCCATGCTGCCAATGCTATTTAACACGTTTGATTTATATCATTGTGCGTTACAGTGAACGTATCAAGCTAAAATATGATAATAGTTCCAACATTTATATGCTCAATGTATACTGAGAGATGTACACACTGTACACTCATCTTCTTTACGAAAAGACCATTTACGAAAAGAATGAGCCATCTAGCGGCGATCATTTGAACTAGAACGTCATGTTAGTATGCGCGTTCGAAACTCCCATGCTGCCAATGCTATTTAACACGTTTGATTTATATCATTGTGCGTTACAGTGAACGTATCAAAATAAATATGATAATAGTTCCAACATTTATATGCTCAATGTATACTGAGAGATGTACACACTGTACACTCATCTTCTTTACGAAAAGACCATTTACGAAAAGAATGAGCCATCTAGCGGCGATCGTTTCAACTAGAACGTGATGTTAGTATGCGCGTTCGAAACTCCCATGCTGCCAATGCTATTTAACACGTTTGATTTATATCATTGTGCGTTACAGTGAACGTATCAAAATAAATATGATAATAGTTCCAACATTTATATGCTCAATGTATACTGAGAGATGTACACACTGTACACTCATCTTCTTTACGAAAAGACCATTTACGAAAAGAATGAGCCATCTAGCGGCGATCATTTGAACTAGAACGTCATGTTAGTATGCGCGTTCGAAACTCCCATGCTGCCAATGCTATTTAACACGTTTGATTTATATTATTGTGCGTTACAGTGAACGTATCAAAATAAATATGATAATAGTTCCAACATTTATATGCTCAATGTATACTGAGAGATGTACACACTGTACACTCATCTTCTTTACGAAAAGACCATTTACGAAAAGAATGAGCCATCTAGCGGCGATCATTTGAACTAGAACGTCATGTTAGTATGCGCGTTCGAAACTCCCATGCTGCCAATGCTATTTAACACGTTTGATTTATATCATTGTGCGTTACAGTGAACGTATCAAAATAAATATGATAATAGTTCCAACATTTATATGCTCAATGTATACTGAGAGATGTACACACTGTACACTCATCTTCTTTACGAAAAGACCATTTACGAAAAGAATGAGCCATCTAGCGGCGATCGTTTCAACTAGAACGTGATGTTAGTATGCGCGTTCGAAACTCCCATGCTGCCAATGCTATTTAACACGTTTGATTTATATCATTGTGCG
>OZ023326.1:1507908-1510408 GCA_964007535.1 Brachyptera risi
GTGCTGGGATCTTGTGCCAACAACAATGGAGATACACAAATATCAGATTAGGTTGCTGTGGAAGGCTACTTGGCTCTACCAGGGAATAGAAAGCAATGAAAGTCCTGCCTGGTCTCCTGGAGCTAGCCAGGCCAGGAAGTTACTCCAAGTGACAGTCGCGGTGAGGGTCCAGCTCTCCAGTGTCGAGTTGACTCACTGATGGTTTGTGGCTCGTGTTTCCCGACGTACGTCAGGCAGCAGGTGACCTTGAAGCTGATGGCGTTCCTCTCGAGCTTGTCGACGTCAGTGGCGAGGCTGGAGCGGAACAAGATGGGCCGGATACGACGGGATCAGGACCGCGTGGTCCGAGCCGTACGCGCCGACAGCGATATCTGGCGACAACACGCGGACACTAGTCAAGAGGAGTTGACGGTGGACCTCCTTAAAGGGGCGTTAAGGTGCAAATCTGAATTTCTACCATCGGTCCCGTCTCATTATGTTATCAAACGAGCTTTAGCGAGGATTCAATTTGACATACTGAAAAAAATTGGTGTTCGTTTTTATGTTTTTTTTGTTGTTTTTTTTATGTTTTTTTGTCGGTTCTCCACAGGTCAAACGGCCAAAGCTATCAACTCCAAACTTTTTTTCGTTATGGTTCCTCATCTAACTTAGGTCTGTATAGTTTTGTGGCATTATCGGGTGGTAACTTTTATTAGAAATTTTAAAAATACCCATTAGAATAACACGACGGGAAAAAAATGAAAGAAAAATTATTTTCAAAAAAAATGAAATTTTATGTGAAGTTGAATTACATCTTGATACACATTTTTGAGAATTCTCAGCTTGATCGGGCCAGCCATTTCGAAGAAACAATATGAAATGTGCTAAATTGGTACCACTCGAAGCAGTTTTTACCCATTTCTAACTTGAATGTCACCCAATTGGCGAATGCAGGCAAAAGTTTGGCAAAGAAGTTGACATATTAATACTTTCCGCTAGTCTAACAACGCTAATATAGCGTTTTCCTAGTAACATAAAATACCCTTGCAAAAATTCTCACCTCATTTGACATGTGAGAAAATAGATGTGAGAAGTCGATGATTTTTGACCGGGCCTAACAAAAATCTCCCTTGAGGAGAATAACATGAAACGCTTTTTGAGCTAGGCACGTATAAAGAACTAAGATAGGTAGAGAAAAAGTGTTCTCACAAAATGTCCACGCTCAAATGTCATCTTCCATTTGATATGTATAACAGCTACTTATTTCCACCATATAATTTCAATTGATTAATTCGCATGGCGTGTGGCTTTATTGTTGTTGCAGCTTTGACTGTACGTATACAGTCCCCCAGCAATAACCTAGGGCTGTCAACACATTTTGATTCATATTTGACATATCTGTGACATGCGCTCGACCGCTAGACTTGCTGTTGGCCTCTCGCAATGGCTTGCGGTCTAGTTGGAAAGATAGAAGTCTGCACAATACTGAACAAAATGAAATCATATTCCGCGAATATTTCATCTTCTGACACAAGACATTTTTTCAAAATATTTTTATTTAGACGAGCTTTAGCGAGGATTCAATTTGACATAGTGAAAAAAATTGGTGTTCGTTTTTATGTTTTTTTTTATGTTTTTTTGTCGGTTCTCCACAGGTCAAACGGCTACAGCTATCAACTTCAAACTTTTTTTCATCATGGTACCTCATCTAGATCAGATCTGTATAGTTTTGTGGCATTATCGGGTGGTAACTTTTATTTTTATGAATTTTAGAAATTTCAAAAATACCCATTAGAATAACACGACGGAAAAAAAATTAAAAAAATTTCATTTTCAAAAAGATTGAAATTTTGTGTGAAGTTGAATAACATCTTGATACACATTTATGGAAATTCTCAGCTTGATCGGGTCAGCCATTTCGAAGAAAAAACATGAAATGTGCTAAATTGGTACCACTCGAAGCCGTTTTTACCCATATATAACTGAAATGTTACCCAATTGGCGAATTTAGGCAAAAGTTTGGCAATGAAGTCGACATACTATTACTTTCCGCTCGTCTAACAAAGCGTATATAGCGTTTTCCCAGTTGTAAATATTTAGATTAGTCATTCATTTTTGAAGGGCGTCTTATGTCATAACATAATGAAACGGATCAATGGTGAGAATAGAGATGTTTTTAATTGATTGATTATCAGTGTCAATGTAAGATAATAAACGATTGCACTGGCTGTCCGTTCGGACATGTTTTGGGTTGCCAAGATTCACTGCTTTCTAGATTCGATATTTGCCCAAGAGTGAACTATTCTTTATATTCGTCAAGGTGAGTAGAATACTAGAGAAGATAACCTTGAGAGACGATAAAGTAGCAAATGTAGGACAAAGTGTGTAGAATACCAGAGTGGATAAAGTAGCAAATGTAGGACTCTTATTATACCTTATTCAGATATCCAGCTCATCTTACAAAGCATATTCGCCCTTGTAGTGCCCCGTCCAAACGATCCTATCTTTCATCCGCAGCCTT
>OZ023326.1:1515408-1525408 GCA_964007535.1 Brachyptera risi
GCTCAACCGCTCCGTTCCGCCCACGTTAGTGACTGTAAACTCGAAATATTGCAACGCTCAAATTACGGTGATGCCAAGCGTCTCCCGACTGCTTCTTCTGTGTGTCACGGCCCATACGATATTTTTGTATCGACATGCGCATCACACGTTCAAGGAGGCATCATTAGATCTTATTTCAAAATGGTGTGTTGTTGTGTTCCCGAGTGTCCATTATCAAGCACAAATTCAACAGAGAGCTTTTACAGATTTCCTACGGATCAAGGAGAGTGTAAGAAATGGATGAAACTTATAAGGTATAAGCGCTCACCTGCATTTTTTTTCTTCTTTGTTGAATTCCATTATTGTGCTATACAACACAGCTATGCTTTTAACTGTTCAAAACGATCCACGAAAAAACAGGAAACGGAACTGCTTTTCGTCTATCTCTCTCATACGTTCGCTTGGCAACGTTGCAATTACAAGGTGTTTTTGTTCATCAAATAGTTTAAATTTGTTAATGTTTTGGATTGTTTTATTGCTCTCTTAATGATGAGAAAAATACAGTGAACATGACGAAGTAATTTTTTTTCGTGTCGGTGCAGTAATAAAGAACCTGTGGCGTTTCAAAGATGTACACCCATGTTAATCAAATGGGCGTGTTTCAAGTGAAAGAACCCAAAAGTTGCGCGGGTAGGCCTACTACACTTCCCTATAGCTCCAAGAGGCGAAGACATTGATTAGTTAATGTTTACCAAAAAAAGCTACCAACAATGACAATACATTATAATACATGTTCACGGTCTCTTGGACTGGATGACTCCATCACATTTCGTAGCTTGCCTCATAAGCAGGACTGGAATTATCTGCTTACAACAATGGAAATACACAGACACGTTGCCATGACAGACTGTCATGGCATAGTGATCATTATCCAATCAAAGTCCCAGCCTCTTGGAGCTGGCTAGCACTAGCACGGGATCTGTTCCTGAAGTTGAGTGTGACTAGTTTACCGAAATATCCGAATCTCCCCAGGCTGGTAGCGTTGATTGGGCTGAGGATGTCCGGCTGGCTGTCTCGACCCCGGTAGCGCGCCACTGTCCCTGCAACACGCAACCCGCACGACACGCATCACACCTCACTGTTCAGCACTCACATGCATGTTCCACACAACAAAAGTGAGGAATCAAGAAATGTGGTCCAACTGATGGTGACGTCCGATTCAATTCGGATCAAGAAGTTTCTTCCAAGACAGATGTTATTGATCAGTTTATTTATGATTGTATCAATGACTGCTGGTTGGACTGACTGAATGTTGCTTTTTTAAATGCTCAACTCACACATCATTAAATTTATCAGCGTTTATATTCTACATTCCTACCATTTTACTATACCATTTCCACTATCGAGTCTGAATTGAGTTTCTGCACGTGACTTGATTCATTGTTATTCATATGTTTTCTGCGAATTATTGTTCCATTTATGTCTCATAATATGTATTCAAGCGTGACTCTGTGGAAAATCAAAAATTGAATCAAATGTAAATATCATCATTGAATACATTTTTTTATATTACTCTTGATACTCAATTTTTGTAGTACGAGAAAGTTTTTTGAAATAATGTCTCTATTATATTTTTTCACATTTAATTCTCTTATTTTGAAAAAATAATGCATTGTTTTTATACATTTTGTTATACTGTGTCCGTGTGGCAACCATTTTGGCGGCAGTGTTTTTAATAAACTTCTCTCTCTCTCTCTCTCTCTCACAACTTTTATTGTCTCGCCACTTTCTCAATCAAGCTCTACAGGTCGAAGGGAAAATGTATGCCAAGTTTCATCAACATTGTATTTCCGAATTTCGAGTTGAACTGTGAAGACGTGAACAAACACCAAGGAGTTTGTTTTCTCAAGTTTGGTAGAATAAAGTCTTCACTTTTTGCTCATCCAATTATCTCGTGTGTGGATGATAACTTGTGAATGTAACGGTTGAAAATTACCTTTCCAGTTCAACACCCCCGGTGCGCCGATCAGGAGTTCCGAGCTGTTCTGAAACAACACACAAGAATAGAGGATAGAGAATATAATCAGATATAACCGATGACGTATTCATATTCTATGGGTTCGGAATAAATACCGTCCTCGGTAGCTCGGTCAGCTGAGGCACCGCTTCAGGAACTGAAGTCACCGTTGGACGTGGGCTCGAGTCCTGCATAAGGCATGGTTTTTTAAAACCTTTCACTCATCAACACATCATAGTTTCATAATCTATATTTAATTCATATAATATATAATATAATATATAATAATATATATAATATATAATATATAATTCATTATTATGATATTTCTATGAAACTATATGTTTAAATTTATGTTTGTAACTGCATGTAATGCATAACTCATGAATATGTTAATCTTCCATCACATGAACAAGAATAAAATGATATTTAAATTTAAAAAGTGAATTGAATTTGATTCAATTATTTACTAATTGTCGGCGCACCACAAGGATAAACCAATGAGAGTAAGACACAGTGAGTGAGTGAGTAATGAAGATTGACCTATCGTCCGAGCTGCCACCACTTGTTGTACCTGGACGAAGTGTGCCGAGAGGCCGGCCTCGCCGTATCGGTAGAAGAAGCTGGGCGAGGAGAAGCTGTTCGCCTGCCGGTAATAGTCCCGTTTCTCTGGAATCAGAGAAGCCAATACATCTGTCTGTTTGTCTGTTTGTCTGTTTGTTTGTCCTGCACCAACCTACCACAAAGTGTTGCTGGGGCAGGAAGGAAGTGCGTCATATCAAGAGCTGGGTGCCGGAAATGATCCATAAATGCTGAGGTACAATTAAGCGAATACGATTGGTGTCGATTTGAACGGTTCCTAGACGCGAGTTCTGATAATGGCGGCAGAGTGATCTGTTGATGAGGGATAAGATGGTGAATCCCACGGAATGTCAGTATTGAATATTCAATTCGGACATATTATGTCAACAAAGACATCAAGAGAAGACAGTTCCTGAAGAAAAGATGAGGTGATCATAATTTCTGAAATATTGAGATGATGATTTAAAGTTTTCTCTCAAATTGACGAGACAATTTTCGCCATTATCATTCAAAATCCAGCCCTGTTAAGTTGCGAAGTATAATCACTATATTATATTCATAATGGGTTCAACGACGCGCTGTACTGACAGCTACGATCTATTGGCGTCGGTGGATGAGGAATGAGATGAAAGATTATTCCATTATCGGGTGTATCTGGATAGTGGTAAGGAGCCAGTCTTGGCCTGAACGACAGAGGGACCCCTGTCAGGATGGCGGGAACCCTGGTCTCGGTCCAGTGTGCTAGCCACTCGGCCACACGTGCCAGTTGCCGACTGCACGGGATATGGTACGTACTCAGATCGTTGAGCGGGATGAGCTTCTTGGCCGTGTCGCTGGTGAGGTCGTCCTTCCAGTAGCAGATCCCGCTCAGCTGGTACTCCATGTCGTCATCCGTGTTCCAGTGCTCGTTCTTCCAGCGCGGCCCGCACACCTGGAACACACCACGTGACCGATCACGTGACCCGCCCTTGTCGCCGTATCAACACGTGGCCCTTACCGCTACTGTCACTTGGAATAACATCCCAGGCCTGGCTAGCTGCAAGAGGCTGAGGATATTGTTCTCTGGGAGAGCTGAATACCATGACAATACGAGATAACAACAGAGTCACGGTCCCTTGGAACGCTGGAGTGTGACCTCCTCTCAGCCCACCTCAAGAGCAGCGCTAGGATCTTGTGCTAACAACAATGGAATACACATGCAAATACTGGACATGTTGCCATGGTATTTAGCTCTCTAATAGAGAATATAAACCAGTGAAAGTCCTAATCTCTCAGAGCTAGCTGGGTCTAAGATGTTATTCCAAGTGGCAGTCAGGGTGAGGGTCCTCAGACATGATATCTCAACACATTTCCTGTTGGTCCTATATGTATACTCTGTGACCGTAAATGAGAAAAAATTGGAGCTCCATTTTCTCACTCTCTGCGACCCCCAAATGTCATTTAGAAGGCCGTGAATTACATCAACTCGGCTCCTCCACCAAAAGCTTGCCACTGTTTCCACATTCATACTACTCCGATTTCATTTCGGCGTACAAGACCCTCACCACGACTGTCACTTGGAACAACACCCCAGGCCTGGCTAGCTCCAAGAGACTTTGATTGGATAATGTCCTCTAAGAGAGCTAGTAATTATGGCAACATCTATCGAATCTGTATCTATTTCCATTGTTATCTGAACAAAATCCTAGACAGCTGCTTGTGAGGTGAACTATGAAATTGTCAAGTTGTCACTGTCTGAGAGACCGTGACTTTGTCTTCATCTTGTGTTGTCATAACAATCAACTCTTCTAGGAAACATGTGCTATTCATAGTCGTCTTGCCTCTTGGAGCTAGCCAGGCCTGAGACGATATTCCAAGAGGCAGTCTCGGTTATAGGTCCAGAAAACTATAGTTTAATGCTGTCACTGCCACCATATTATTGTTCCTCATCACATACAATTGAACATCAGTATACGTTGCTCACAGGAGGGCTGAGACGCGCCTCGAGTAGAGAATACCAGAGACTGACGTCACGTGACACCAATCATTCATGTCTCTTGTTTCTGGATCGCAGTTACTGCGAAATGGTGTTTGAATATAACTGTACATGGAAAACCGTGTAAGTTTACTTCTGAATCGAGGGTTAGGAGCTCAGAAGTTTGATATAAGTGAGCCCACACCTGATTTCAAGATTCCGAATGATTTCAGGGATGTTTTTGCTGTCAGGGATATCAGGGATGTAATGTGTTATCAAGAATTCCAAAGATTTCAGGTATTCCGGGGTTCAAAAAGATATCTTTTGTTGTCGTTTTTTTAATGTTTCAGATGAAAATCGGGAATTCCAGATCATTTTATTTCACATGTGATTTTGAGCGTTTCCTTCGATGTCTTAGCATTCCCAAGATTCTGGATGATTGCTAGATTTCAGGATAGTTCAGGAATTGCTTGTGCCTCCAGAAGACTAACGAGTTTCTTGAACATTTCAGGGATTTCAGATGGTTTCATGCTCATGGCACTTGTAGGCCCTCGACCTGAATGAAATATGTATTGGTAACACCTGTTGACATCACCATGCAACACCAGGTGCGATGCCGGAGAAGTACTCGGACTCACCGCAATATGGCCGTCCGGCGCCTGCTGCACATCGAGCGATCCACCGAGCCAGCCGTGGTCCTTCCTCTGCACGTTCCTCCGCGTCTCGCTGTTGGCCATCTCCGTGTGGTCGCCGTTACCTAGCAACCACCAGGCACAACTACACACATTGCCACATACCACAACCATAGAGTGGCGATTGCCCTGTGATGCGCGCTGCCAAACGGTGTGAACACGAACTAAAGTCGGCCATGACAGAGCAGGGCCAGAAGACATTTATGGCATTCTATTGTTGACATTCATTCTATTGTTGACATTCTACCACGGATGAATATTTGATTTTCTGTTCCGATGTTGGATCATATTCTGACTATAGGACCCCTATTCCTGAGATATATGAGATGTGAGAAAAATAAAAGTGAGTGAGAAAACGATTATCTCACTTAAAATGGCCGATTTACCATCACCAATCGGCCATTTTAAGTGAGATAATCGTTTTCTCACTCACTTTTATTTTTCTCACATCTCATTTATCTCAGGAATAGGGGTCCAGAGGAGCACTTTTGATTACTTCTCACAAGATTCACTCACCTGTTACTGCTAAGGGTTGTAATATTTTGATCAGTGCTTATTTCTGCACGTATTTTGATAATATAGGCATACACCAGTTTCTGTCCATTGTTAGTTTCCGAAAGAACTGTTTCAATATTTGATTTCCACGATTAAACATAGCATAGAATGAAAAAGTTCAAGCACGGCCTTCTCCAGGTCCGTGACAGATCTGGCTCACCTGTGGGGTCGAGCGAGATGTCGCCGCACCTGCCGGCCGGTAGAGCGCACTGGTAGACCACGCCCGGCTCGACTATAGCACGGTGGCTCGACCGAGAAGAGTTGGCCTTCGGGGCGCCCACGATCAGCCTGCAACAGGTCACGGACGGGTTACAGGTCGTCTCGAGCAGGCGTCGCGGCGGAGGGAGAGATCAGGGAAGGTTTCGATAGTCACCAAATTGGATATCAAAACGATGATCGATATGGATTGACAATATTTTTTTTTTTTTTTTTTTATTGAGTTTTAACGACGCACTGTAATGATTACTGAGATCTATTGGCAATATTGTGAATAACTTGATTACGGATGGAATGATTGGGTTTTTTCTTCACATATATATGTATATGGTATCGTGCAGTACATGTGGTATGATACATAGGAGATGAGACATGGTATGATGAGTTCGTCGGTTGTGCCACGTGTTGTAGATGTTGGGGATCGACGTTTCGAAGGAATTTCACCCCTCATCTTCAGGAGTCTTTCCGTGACGAATATCAGCAATCAAATGACTGGGGCATCGAACGACGCATCGAGACAGCCCCAGTCATTCGATTGCTGATGTTCGTCACGGTAACACTCCTGAAGATGTGGGATGAAATTCCTTCGAAACGTCGATCTCCCTCAATTCTGAAAATTTCCCAGTATAGGAATATTTCTCATCGGGGAATTACCATTGTTGTAACTCTCACCAATTGTATGACACGTGAAGAACCAGATGAATGAATGAATAAATGAACGAACCGAGGAAATGAATTAACCTGGAGTGCATGGACTAATTATATCACGTGATTTCTCGTCGCTGTCAGAATGGTATTTCTGTGTCTCGTTTTGACCGTTACCCGGAGGTTTTACTCCTGGGTTGTGAGATGTAAAGTAGCCTCTTAAGTTTCGATTCTATTCCGTTTTTTTAACATTCACATTTTTTTTCACAATTGTGTAAATCAAGTGGCTCCTCCACTATTATAAGCGACACCTCTCCGAACTGAGAGTGACTGACCAATCGTGCTGACGATAAACCGGTGACAAATGCACACTCATCCATGAGCGAGAGAATACACATCGTTTCCCTGGGATCTGAACGAATACAGCGAGCATGATGTAGTGACACCAACCTATTCCATCATAATATAAAGAAGGTGCTCCAACTCTCATACTGATAACATGGAATGTATTTGTGGTTTCTTGCGGTCAGTTCAGAGCCAAATGTCCTGATTGCCTGTCACGATTTAGCGGATTTCTTTGTGAACTAGATGTGGATGAGAGTGGCTACGGTACTGGGGGCATTGTTGAACTAACAAAATATATAATTCTCGTAATCTACTGAGCCGTGTATAACATTGTTGAGCATTGTTGTTCTATATAGTTCGATACAAAAGCGATAGTTGCGCTACGGGCAATCGGGACGCTGGACTCAGATTCTGACCCCGGAAATATTTCAATTTCAAGACCCGAGTTGGGTGACCTTGTTCATATTACGATGGAATGGGTTGGGTTGGGTTGGTATACCACATCGTGCAGCAAGTATGCGGCTCGGAGCCAGGGTTTCGCCTGCTGGGTGTGCCGGAAGATTAGGATTCATGTGAGAGATAAGATAGCGCTCATCATACGTGCTGTTTGAACAGAGCGAAGCGACGACACCTGACAACACTGGTTGGCCTGCTATCTGAGCTGAGAGGCATTGACATGTGCGAGCGAGACAACACACTCTATGTCTCGCGGCACGCGGCTGCCGTTGTTTTTAGGGCCAATCAGAGAGCCGTACATTTTGCCGCTCGAACCTGTTGCTCGCTGCCGCCAGAGATAGAGTGAATTAGACTTCGGGAATACAACGACGCCGCTAGATTCCCTCTCTGATTCGAGCAAGAAGTGAGGTTATGTCGAAATATCACAGCTCCGAATCAGAACTTTTCAAATATCCATTATTAGGCCAGTACATTATATTCGCGAGCCACATGACACGATGCTGAACATTACCTTACTCTCTCAACTGAACTCGAACTATATATCATAGAGAATTATATAGTAGCTTACTTACAAAAAATGAGAAAAACACAAACGAAGCTACACACAAGAGTGGGATTGGGGTCTTCGCTATCGGTCATCTGATGGGTTGCGTATCCATGTGGCTGTGATCCAAGGTCAAGCCGCAACAACCTGGGAGTAGCTCCAACTGGCCGTTAAACCTGTCATCACCCCGGCTCCAACTGGCCGTTGAACTTGTCATCACCACGGCTACCCCGGCTCCAACTGGCCGTTAAACCTGTCATCACCACGGCTACCCCGGCTCCAACTGGCCGTTAAACCTGTCATCACCACGGCTACCCCGGCTCCAACTGGCCGTTAAGCCTGTCATCACCACGGCTCCAACTGGCCGTTAAACCTGTCATCACCACGGCTACCCCGGCTCCAACTGGCCGTTAAACCTGTCATCACCACGGCTACCCCGGCTCCAACTGGCCGTTAAACCTGTCATCACCACGGCTACCCCGGCTCCAACTGGCCGTTAAACCTGTCATCACCACGGCTACCCCGGCTCCAACTGGCCGTTAAACATGTAATCCCCATGGCTACCCCGGCTCCAACTGGCCGTCAAACATGTTATCACCATGGCTACCCCAGCTCCAACTGGCCGTTAAACCTGTCATCACCATGGCTCCAACTGGCCGTTAAACCTGTCATCACTACGGCTCCAACTGGCCGTTAAACCTGTCATCAGCACGGCTCCAACTGGCCGTTAAGCCTGTCATCAGACTCACCAGTACTGGTCCGGAGCGGTGCGCCTCTGCAGAGCCACCGTGTACCCGAAGTGGTTTCCCCCGGGCCGTGAGGCGGACACACTAAACACCTGCGCGTGCTTGGGCGCCAGGTTGAAGCAATCCGCCGCCGCCAACAACAACAACAACAACAACACGACCGCGGCTGACCGACACATGTAACTGCCAGTTAGGGCTGGTGCAGTGACTGTTAGCTACAGAGTAGAGGTCAGGCTAGGTACCGGTGCGGCGTGGAACTGAGTATCGATCACTGAGTGCGGGGAGCGGACGAGATAACGCGTATCGGGTTTGTTTACTCGGGGAGAAAACAGGTTTGATGGAATGATGACAGGTAATATATACAGTGGCCACACAACACTGGCAACATACCTGGCTCGAGTGCGGAAATGAAGCAAAACCACGATAAGACATTTTATTTCGTTTATGAATCATACTTATAGCGTCAACTTGATCCCATACTAGGAAAACGCGGGATGCGCGTTGTGAGATGAGCTTAGAAGTATGGCAATCTAGAATGAAAAATAACTTGTCGGCTCAATATACATCGACAAACCTTGACTTACTTCAAACGTTCAAAACCTCACCTGCAACTTGTTGATATTTATAGTAACCTGCAACCTGTCACATAAACACTTTGCAAAACCAATTGATCCAAATATTCAATAAAATGTACACGTCTATTGCGTTTTCTTCATTATTTCTCATTCGATTGTTGTAAAAATCTCTGGAAAGGTGTATAATAGTATTTTTCATATTCTGTGATAATTTGAGAGCTTTTGAAAAATTCTTGTTTTTCAAGTATTTTTCCTCCGAGTTATTCTTATGAGGATTTTCCAAACTTTCCGATTACTTTACGGAAAAACTTTCCGAACGATTCCTCTGAATAACAATCCCAACCTATTCTGGTATGACACCAACATTCATAAAAAGTTTCAAGTTGATTGATTCATTTCTCTGACCTGTATGCCGCGTACATAATTACAAAAAAACAAACATAAAAACGAAGCCCATTTTTTTTCAGGGTGTGAAATGGAAAGCTTCGCTACGCTCATCTAAAATATTTTACTCGGGGATGCATTTACATTGTTTCTTTCTCAATTATGTTCATATTTAATTTTGTTCATAAATATGACCGATAGCGTAATTTTGTTCAACCCACAGATAAACTTCACTTTGTAGTTTTGTGGGATATACTGTGGATGTAGTGGTTGTTTTATTTGCTGTGATTTATTTACTGTTCATAAAAAT
>OZ023326.1:1530408-1554498 GCA_964007535.1 Brachyptera risi
TCATGATATAAAGAAGGCCTACCAACTCACACACTGATAACATGAACAGTATTCGTGGTTTCTTGCGGTCAGTTCAGAGCCAAATGTCCTGATTGCCTGTCGCGATTTAGCGGATTCTCTTGTGAACTAGATGTAGGTAAGAGTGACTACGGTATCGGTGGCATTGTTGATCTCACAAAATCTATCATTCTCGTGAAAAACAAAATACAAATGCAACTGCTAACATCATAATTCTACTGAGCCGTGTGTAGCACTCTTGAACATTGCATGTTGTTTTATATAGTTCGATATAAAAGCGACAGTTGCGCTACAGGCAATCGAGACCCTGGAGTCATATTTTGACCCCGGAAATATTTCACTTTGAAGCTGCAAGTTGTGACTACTCTGTGTAATGAGAAGTCATGAAAAGTTCAACAATGTCGCGCCTGTGCACATAAGTACAGAAGTTGTAATTCTCTACGCCTCCACCCATTGGCTGGGAGTCAACACTCACATTGGGGACACCAAGTGAAACACTCACAACGCCAGCTGATTCGTAAACACAATACTTTATTTCAAATAAATGCTATTGTAGTCATCCTTACAATAATCAGACCATGTACGTTACGATACATTGTAACACTTGATGGCTCAAATAAATATCAATAAGTATAAAAGATTCTTGGAAAAAAGTCTTAAACCTAAAATTAGATATACACAAAACCGTTATGATCAGTAATCATGACAAGCAAAACTATAAAAGCTGTTGGTACAATGAAGAAAAAAAAATAGAGTTCAATTTTTATTCAACGATTCCACAGATTGTCCTCCGAGGTTTAGCGTCGATTGCCCGTGACCTTCAAGCCAAGGTCGTGACCGTTGACCTTGACACGCGCTAGCAACGAGGAAAGGAAGGACATACGGACAAGCCTGGGCCTCCTACGCAATACACACGTGATCATGAGATACAGATAAAACAGAGTTGTCGAAAGGAACGGTTGATATTTGCGTAGATACGAGGTGAGTCGTGTCGGCACTAGGGGGTCGGCGGGCGAGTCGCGGGAGTCTCCAATCTCTGTCTCTTCCGGGATGCGATCTCTTCCAGAGGGTCCACGGCCATGTGGTCCCGCTTCTTCTGAGAGTTCTGTAAAGATCAGACAAATCCTTCAACTCTGCATTATAAACATTCAGATGATATGAATTGTGTCGAGGCTAGGATTATAGCTTTGGATGGATATGCAACTTGGACGTCTCCGATCTCATCCGTATGAAGAACAGCTGACGACTGTATCCACCTTGAAGGTGCATGGCGGCTAGCAGGTAGCAACAACTAATACAGTGTTGAAGAACTCTTTTTGGGATGCAATCACAAATGTTGTTGAAGATTTGAAAATATCTGACATAATTTATTTGCTTTCTTGGATATTTTATCCATATGTATTCTCATATCAAAATGAAATGTATTAATTATTAATTTATCTTATGGTTATCATTTGCATAGAAGATCGACTACCTGTTGAATGAATATTAGGGTTTTGAGGCGCATCGACAGCGAGGTCATTTAGCGCCTGTTGTGTTTTATAGAAATAGCACTATTACGTCACTGATATTTTATATTCATATTCATGAACAGTTTATAGGGGCCTATTCATCATTCAAAGTTGTATGTGTTGGGTATTCATGAAAAATAACACAAGTTTACTTGGCAACTACTTTTTATTCGATGTATTCTTCATGACTTGCCATATTGTTTGCATAATCCTATGCAATGAATAATTTGGACTAATAAATGGAATGGAATGAAATGAAATACTAATGCAAAATACAGATGGATGTGAAATTGAGCGATAATTTGCAGGACATACCTAAATAGTTTTGGTTGTGTACGATAGGTAACGTTCCAATCATATTGTTATTTGCATTATTACTGCCATCTGCTAGTTTCATCTGATCACCATATGTTTCTAGATTCTTCATTTATGTGAGAGATGTTGTACAAAGTAGAAGTATGAACGCTGTGTGGGCCGAGCCCTACACGTGCGATGTTCAATATCGACATAAGCTAGCTAATATAGATGAGCTAGCTATACAGGGCTCTGATTGCCTCCTTGACTCATGCAGGTTTCATAGATCCAGAACAACGTCGCTCTCAGTTGCGTATTCATCGTAGATAGCTATAATCCTAGGTGGAGGAGAAACGATACCAGCAGCTTACCTCGAGAGGTGAGCCAAGAAACTGATTGTGAACAGGTCACTGACAGAGCACATATATTTAAAAGAATACGCGGGATATTTCGACGCTTCGGTTGCTGCCTTGGTCGCTATGGAGACAGGAGCGTGGGTGGAAGATACTGAAGGATAGCTGCTGGAGGGACCCTTACCGTGACGGTCGCTTGAGAGAACGTCCTGGGCCAGCTAGCACTCTGATTGGCTATTATTTACTGGGGAAGCTGAATACCATGACCATACAAGATAACAACAAAGTCAGGATCTCTCAGGCTGCAAAAGCTTGACATATTTCGTAGTCCACCTCAAGAGCAGCGCTAGGATTTCGTGCTAACAACAATGGAAATACACAAATACTGACCATGTTGCTATGGTACTTGACTCTACTTGTGAGCATTAACCAATCAAACCCCTGGTCTCTTGGAGCTAGCTGGGACTGGGACATTATGTCAAGTGACCACCGCGGCAGACAGCTCAGCTGATTCACACACCGGATTGGAAACCGGAGGTACCGTCAGGCGTGGGTTCGAGTCCCGCACTTACCATCACTTACTTCACAGTTCCACCATTCCCTACTCATCATCCCTCCAAATAACCCATCTGTTGGTGGGGTCATCAAGCAGTACGGTATTGAGAGGAAGAACGAAGACAAGAACTGAATGATGTGGGTAGGCATGGACCACAGAATACCATACAGAATATTGAAATTCATGGAGGAAAAACAGGTATAGCTACGGTCGTGCGAGTTTAAAAATTCAAGTTTGAGCTCGGCAGAAGAAAAAATAAAAATGTTAGGCCAAGATTTTCATATCGGTAGGCCTGGCATTCTTTGGACTTTAAAATTTGAAAAAAAAAGATCATCTTTTATATTCGGGGCAAAACAAGTACAGAAGAATTGTTGTAAGAAAAATCCCCCCCAAAAAATCGAGCTCAAATTCTTTTGGTTCAGCTGAGTTTAAACTCGAACTCGAAAATTTGAGTGCTCACAAACCCCTTAGCGACCATATCACCTGTCATATCACCTATCATATCACCTGTCATATCACCTGTCATATCACCTGTCATATCACCTGTCATATCACCTGTCATATCACCTGATGGGCAAACGTACACACTTGACAGTTATGCGACGTGAGTTGAATAGTGATAAACTGGGCCGTCTTGAAGGTGTTACAACGATATGCATTTCCCCCGCATCAGAATGTTTATATCTCACACCGCTCGGAAGCTATCCCCAAAAAACTGTCATTTCCTTCAATCTACTCTCAATCTCTTCAACGAATAACGAATACACGTGAGGGTAGTTACCTTTTTGTCCCACTGTTGATGGAGATAACGGAGCAGTATGTTGGTCTTCTCGGTAACTATCACTGGAACAGAAACAAGTATTGACAACCGTTAGTGAGTCACAGTCAGGTCTACAGAGAGAAGCTCGGACTGAGAAGTACAGCTGGTGAATGTGGCGTATCCTTGACAGATATTTCTACGGTTATGTTAGCCTGTTGGACGGAGTCTTACGCAAGGGAGGAAAGGAGTCGGCCGGAGATGACTACCGGTACTTGAAGAAGTCTGTCATGACACTTTGCTCGTACTACGGTAGCAGTTTCTTGTACATTACAAGGGAATTTCCAATTCTTTGAATGGTATCTTTCCAAAAATGTCGAACGAAATTGCAATCACAGTTATAAGTTTAAAAACATGAACATATGAATTGGGTGAAAGAAAGAGAAAGGCGCTAAATGACCTCGCTGTCGATGCGCCTTAAAACTCTAATATTCATTCGAAAGAGAAAGAACAGCAGCTTACAGAGATTTATGAGTAGAGAAAAGTCTACTCATTTTCCTTTCACCCAACTCATATATATTCAGCCTCAGGCTATTTTCCTATACACATCAAAAACATGAATATAATTGTTATTGATAGCAGTATACCGATAATGTGAAGTGTTTTTTTGGGGATATGTTTCTCTTTCCCCATAGTGAGCTGATTAAGTTCACAAATATTTCCTCACTCTCATTATGATTTTGGCCTGGAAAGTCTTGCTCAGCTTCACACAATATACTGCTTGACAAGTGAGACTGTAAACAATCAAACACTGCCATCGCGGCTTGAAATGGGCAGGATTAACTCAACTACACTACCACCATTTCTGCTGTTGTTTCCATCGCTTTGAGCCAATGTCATCAACTGATCATATCACTGTTGATGTACGGTGTAAGCACAAAATTCTTTCACCACTCAACATTAACAAAAATGAAACCACTTTCCGTGAAGAGAAAAGTGAACACAATCAGCTGACGCATAGATACAAGTGCTACGACGCGTCTGATTGGTCAATTGAAATAACACGACTGATTGGCTGACTAGAGATGATGTGAGACGACATGATGGGGTGACAATGTTACTAGAAAAATGCAGATATGTGCTCGCACTTGCAGGTGGTGTTTACGTTTTTGGGATTTACTCAAGCTTGGGTTCTACGACTTGATGATGAACTGGGATTATTGAAAATGCAAGAGGACAAGAAATTGAGGCGTATATACGAAGTCGAAAATAAATGAGTCGTATAACAGAAGAAAATTGACATGTAGTTTCATGGAGAATGTAGTTTCATGGACCACCATGAAAAGTCGTATGAATGTAAAACTCGTACGGGGCCTACAAATCGTATAAGAGAGGTTTTACTGTAGGCCTATCATTGTTGTTATGAAAAAAACAAAAATGATGAACCTGAAACCACAATTTAGAATGTTATTACAAGAGCGTAGCCTGTTCAAATTTTTCAATAGTCCAAATTATTCGACAAGCACGAGGCGCGAAAATATAAGCACCGGTAGTTCATGAATTTAACCGTCTTCCGCTCATTAAAACCCCCATACACCCTCGTTGTTGGTGGGGTCAACAAGAAGGGCCAAACGGAACAGAAGTGTTCGACTGACGACACTTGTTTGTTTTCTCATGTTGTGTACTTCGAAGTATAAGGCGGGACTGTCGGGACGTATAGCAACCCTGACCAGTACTCTAGGCCTACTTGTACCATTTCAATTCATTCTGCACAATATAATAGCTAATACATGACATAAGTAAGGATAATTGATACAACTAACAGAAGCCCGCGCAAGAACACAAGTTCTTGAGTGCGGGCTGTCAAAAGAAAAACATTCTTAAACATTGTAGCTCGTAGCAGAGACGGAATAAATGAATAATATTTATTTGATATTGACGAGACGACAGACAGAAAAAAAATTAGCTATAAATTACCAACACCAAGTTGTTGTGGAGAAATGGATTTGTCAAGATAACAGTATCTTAGGCCTACATATAGCATAGTGATATATAGTACCGGTAGTATATATTTAATTACCGGTACGTGGTAGATTCAATTACATTTGTAATATATTATGGTAATGGTAGGTCCTATATGGTATATATGGTAAGTTGGTGACCCTAGTGACAATGTGATCTCCCAGCCTACCTTGATCAGATGGATAATCTTTCGTAGGTAAATACACAGACGGGCGCTTGACGCACGTCCGGCTGCCGTTGTCGGTATGGAACCGCGTGAAGTTGTTCTCGTCGTACGACGGCAGTCCTTTGAGGAACTCGGCTACCGACTGGAAACAGAAGAGTGCACGATAGGCCAACCACAGTCCGCATACAGCATTGTGCTACATTCTGTGATGAAAACTGAAAATCAAGGTTGCCACTCGATACCATTTTAATCAATTAGTAGTCCTAGACTTTGCATCGATTAGGCTCATCACATAGAAAGATTTTGATTAATTTAGATAAGACTCAATAATCGACTTGGGTAAATATGTCATATTTTCAATTGGTCTGTTTTGAATACCGGTAGGGTTGTTGTGTTAGTTGATGGTAGGTTATAGTTAGGGTTAGTAGGGCAGGGCATGAACCCTAAAATTACAATCTAGTTATGAATCTATTAAATGAAAAACTTTACCCTACCTAACCCTGACAACACTGAAAAACATAAAATTATAAAAAACATTACGGTACCGGAACCCTTGAAGAGACCAAAGATACGGCATAGGTCTCGATTTGAAATAATTGACCTTTTCTTCATAATTTATCCAAGAGTCACACATGCAAATAACACAGCATTGTGCATGACAAAACACTGAAAGGACGGTGAATTCCACTCGGGGCGTAGGTTTATCTGACGGCTTATAAGGCCTGAGCCTAACGTAGTAGGCCATACAGCCTACAGGCCTCACCAATCTCTTCCAAGATTAACCAAGTGATGCGAACAAGAACTGACTACAAACGGACTAAGCATGGTATAAACTCTGGCCCAAGCCAATGAGTAGGCCTACCGGTACATGAATAGGTCAGATTGTCACAAAGCGTAGGCCTATCGCAACCAATTCTCATTTTTTCAGCCAAAAATTGGTGCTTTCTGGATAATCTCGATGAGATCTATCGAATCTATTGATCTATTGGCATGTTTAGAATTGTTATTATTGAATAACTATTATAACTATTATAGTAGGTCCAACTATTATTTGTATTATTTGAATAAATTTGTTATTATTTGTTATATTTCAAAACTCCCTTGAAGATAGTGGATTAGGCCTATGCACTTAAAGGTACCAATTAAGATCTGCCATTTGTTGGTGAAAGTGCAATTAAAACATTTTCAATGGATCCCCAAAGAAAACTCAATCATAATCCTTGCCTGAAAGACTTGATACCGAGTAGGCCTACATAATTAAATTTTTTAAAAAACACAGCACATGAAATTGATCGCATTACATTAGGGGCCTAGGCCTAGGGCATATGACAATATTCCCCATGCACATACTGGGGCTAGGTCTAGACCTAGATGAATTCACGGTTTAGACCCTAGCATTTCAGAGTGATGGGCTCTAGGTCTGATTAATGGCTGGGCCTATGCTCCCAGGCCTGGCCAATGACCTAGCTAATGATGCCCTAGCCAAGGCATTGAGGCATAAACTCAGTGGCCAAGGGTAGGCCTAGGCCTAGGACTAGATAGCCGCTCCAAACCCTTACAGTTCTCTAACTTTCCCTACTAAGCATCTAGGCCTAGGCATTGACTTCGTACCAACTACGTTAATGACCTAGGCCTAGGTCTATTATTATGGGGTTTAACGACATGCTGTATGATGGCCAAGGTCTATTGACGTCTAGCTCTAGGTCTAGACCTAGGCATTGAGTGCCCTAGGCATTTAGTATTACTATAAACTCGATGCCCTCGGCTTGGCTAGTCCGAGTAGGCCAATAGGCCCTAAGGTCAGGCCTTTGAGCTCAATACCCGCAGAATTGATTTTCTCTCACGCCTAGATTATTTATGACCAATTTCCTTTCATACAATTTATTGACAATGATCAAACAATACTCACCATTATGAAATAAAAAATCTAAACGTCACAAAAATACTTGTAGAGCCTATTTCGTCTTCACGCCTCTTTAAACCACCGCCTTTCCCAGTTTTCCTGTTTAGTTCCCAGCTAAAAACATTGTAACACATCGCGCCAAGTAGGCTGTGGAGCGGTCGGGTGGAACATCTTCGTGTAGTTTAATATGTTTGGCATGATTTGATTGGTCAGAAGTGGACCAGAGGGAAAATTAATAGAAAATTCAATCTTCAATCTGTTGAAAAATCTTTGAAAACTTCATCACAATTATTCATTTGCTCTGCTGGCTGATAAAACATGTCTTAAGAGTCTTAAGAGTAGATGAAAGGTCATTTGTGTGACTTCATTCACAATGATCTACAATTTATCCATTAATTAGTAGAGTGATAGGCCTAATTATAACATTATAGGCCTATCACTGACTTAATTTGTCGATTGTGTATAATGATAAACTTCACATCTGCTGTCAATGGAAAGAAGTGATCATTGCCCAAGAGACTTGGTTCAAAGTGGAAGATATCAACATTTGTGTGTTTATACTGAAAGACTTTTATCTGCGGCAAAAAATTATGGTCACGGACAGCGCAGTCCTGGTGTTGAAGTTCATTAGTTTTAAATAATCAAAATGGGGTGGTGGGATCGCCCTTGTGGTGCCCCGTTCAAACGATCCTATCTTTCATCCTTAGCCTTAATTGGGGAACAATGATTTTGTATCAAGCTTTGATGTTATTAAAAAAAAAAAATGTATCCTATAAAATTGAAAATTGAAATACTATGGAAGTATTAGCTATGTGTGAATCAAGTGTGAAGCACTATTCCTAGCTTACTTCACGAGCAGCCAATTGCATCACTTCTCAGAAAAGGGGGGAGGGTGGAACCTTTGAACCTCTTGTATCCTCGAACAAAATTGGAGTGGCCCACCTTCGTTCTATTCATGGGCGTCGGATGGGAAATTTCCAATAAGACAAACACTTCCCCAAATCTGAACATCAAAGTCCTGATGGGGGGCTAATATGGGTTCTACAGTCAGTCTCGAAGTCTCGAAGCTCACGGGGTAGTTTTTGAAATAGTTTCATTCCATGGCGTTTTGGAGATGTTTTGACTAGTCAGGTAGGTTTCTAATTGTTTATTTGAGCGGTTATTTTAATTTATGATTCTTTTAATTTTTCAACTGGTTAGTTGGAAGAGCGGCATTCCACCGAACTTCGACATTTTCTTTCAAATGCCAACTATGTATGTAACTATGTATACCTAACTGTGTTGTGTTTAGAATGAAATAAAGATTATTATCATTATAACTATTATTAACTGAGACTTCAGGGCAAGTTATCTGAATGTATTTCATTCCAACTAGAGTTCTATCGGCTCTATCAGACAACATTCACTATCAGACAACATTCACTATCAGACAACATTCACTATCAGACAACATTCACTATCAGACAACATTCACTATCAGACAACATTCACTATCAGACAACATTCACTATCAGACAACATTCACTATCAGACAACATTCACTATCAGACAACATTCACTATCAGACAACATCAGACAACATTCACTATCAGACAACATTCACTATCAGACAACATTCACTATCAGACAACATTCACTATCAGACAACATTTTGAAATAGAGCTCATGTACAGCCACCGGTACCCAACATTATAAATACGGTATAATGATGATCCAGCTTTTGCTGGAGATTCAATTGTACAGGTACTGGTTGACAGGTCATTCAATTTAATATGGATTATTATGTTTGGTTTTTGGAATCTATATTTCCATTTCTTTCATTATTTGAGAGATTCAATTGATTCTTCCATGAATATCGAAATGTTGATTTAGGGGGACCTACAATCATTGCTTCTCAACCAGGGCAAAGAATGAGTTAGTGAGACCTCTTTGTTGTTTCAACTCTGCGAGGCTGTCTTGTGAACAATTGAATTACGGATCGAGCATGCCTTCTATTGAAGGCCACAACAACAGTGATATCATATCATCTGATTATGATTCAATCAATAATAATGTATCATCACTTTTTTAATTAGTACCGGTATTTTATAGGGTATAGTTGAGAAGAGGAGGAAGAAATCGGAACTGGCAGGAACCGATTGATATGAGAAGTCCGCCCTGAAAAAAGTACACTGGAAAGTGAGTGGAAACACCTCCTGGCCCAATCTAATTGATTATCTGGTTTTGAAAACAAATATATATTTCGTAAATATATGATATAATATATATGGGCCTACATACATTTTTTTCCTCTCAATTTCAATTATATTTGATTTATATTTTCATCCACAGCCTTAATTGGGGAACAATGATTTTGTATCAAGTTTCGATGTTATTAAAAAAAATATGAAAATATTTGATTCTAACATAATAATATACGTAATAATAATCCAGTCTGAGTTAAAGCCAATCCATACGACCTACTTCTGGCGCAACAAATAACGTCACACCGGCCTTGTCCCGGTATAAAGCGAGATGGGAGTCTCCGCTAAGCTCACCTAATGACACTAACGTCACCGGAAGCCTGCGCGTGCTAGTGCAGGAGAGCAGGAAACAGAGTCGAGTGAACAGGAACACAGAAACAAGAAGGAATTGACAATTTAATAGATAGAAAAGATAAACTTTATTAACACCACCTTGCATTACACGGAGATGCATGGACTAGAATGGGTTGTACAATCATATATCTCATAGGCCTACTCGTGGAACCAAACAATAACAGACAAATAATGATAACCAATTAATACTTCTGTAGGCTTTGGTGAGCAACAGAGGTAGTTGTACAGTTTGTTGTGCTTAACTGCTAGTAGTTAATAATATTGTTCTCATCAAAAAGCAGGCCAAATCATTCTAGGTTCAATTAAGATAGTCAAGCTCGATCACAATATAAATATACACATGGGTAGATATAATAATAGTACAATGTAATAATATATCACAATATGGGGGGGGGGGGGGTAACTCCTTCTAAGTACAATGGGTTGTGCTTTGGGCCGGTACTACCAACCGACAACAAGGTCCTACAACGAAAACCAAGGTGAGATAACTTTTTGTTCCCAGTTTACACAGGGCTGAAATATCCTCCGGAGGGATTTCACAGATAAAAATGATCATAAAAATGCAACAGTGCAAAACATAAAATCAAAAAATAGGCTTACATCATAAAATGCCGACGTTTGTCGGAAATGCTTGAAGAGTGAAATTTCATAACAACAAAGGTATAAAGACCACTTGTCTAATATTTAGCAAGTTGATATTTTTGCCATCGATTTTTACTTCAACGCGTATCCCAGACCTGACTAGTTTCAAGAGAATGATAGTTTCATTGGATATTGTTTCACTGGCAGAGCTGAATACCATGGCAACGCTAGATAATAACAAGGTCACGGCCTCTTGGACTGCGAGAACTTGACACATTCCGTAGCCCCTTCATAAGCAGTGCCAGTTTGGGATAACAACAATGGAAGTAAATAAGAACCGGATATGTTGCCAACTATTAGTGGACATTATCTGATCAACGTCCTAGTCTCTTGGAGCTAGCCAGCCCTAGGACGTTATTTCAAGGTGCGGGCTTGGTTAGGGTTCATGCAGAATCTTAGTGGATCAAACAATGATTGGCAAATATCTCATCAACCTTGGTTTTTGGATTTCAACTGAAAATCTGAACATTTATCATCAAATTGAGATATCGTACCGGCCGTTACAGAGTTATAGCAAATCAGAATTAACATTCAAAAAGAGTCAATTTACGCCACTTCATAGTTTCATAGAAACTTCAAACTTCAAAATAATCAATCCTACAACAATTGACACTTGAAAACAATATATATAGCGAGATACGTTACTCAACGTTAACAAGGCGTACATATTTGTGTCTCGGCAGGAGCTTCACACCGCTTTGAAAACCGAGAAGTTTCCCACATATCAGACATATATTAGTGATAATATAGAATGCCTTGCTGGGATTCTGTTTGTGAATGTCCAATATGGCCGGCGAGATCGGAACGAGCATATGTCGCTATCGAAGGCAGGAGTAACGTATCTCGGTGAGGTGATATATTATATCTTTGATCTCGTGATACTCAACCCTGGAATAAGCAATAACCGCTCCACGGGTTTTTAACAGGGGTAATGATATAGTTCGCACGACACACACAAGAGAGAGATGAGAGAATACATTGAGATGGAGGAAGACGAGGCTAAAAGTCCGGACACGACACGATCCGATACCAGACACCAACTCATGTTGTCCCGCTGAGAGAAAGTTATTCATCATTCGATGGCTCTGAAATCTAGTTTTCCATTCACATTTTCCGTCCAACCTCGGGACATTTTTATTAACGAAATGTCAAGAGTCCATGGGAGTCGATTCAGCAAGATATCAATTGACGACTCGAAATGGGCGTGGCTTTACCAGTCAGCCAGTTGGATCATATCATTTGTAGTCATTTCAAGATACCCCGATTGGATATTTGAATTTCACCGCAGTTCTAACAGCCCTGTTGATTGGACGGTATGATTTGTGACGTCAAGGGGGCGGAGACTGCGAGTCGTCAATTCTCAGGTGACAACTCTCGAACGGTACGAGACATCAAATATAATTATAGAGTGAGGAAAACACAGATATTTTTAGTAACTACAGAACATTAGGAATGAAAACTGTCCAACTCAAATCGCATCATTGCCAAATGTATACATCCAGAAAACACATTCTTTTCCTGGCTTTATTTGCTTGACAATCATGCGGTATGAGTTATTATTAGGTTTTATTATTTCATTATCATTATTTGAACTCTTGCAATTGCACATAAATGCGCGGTGGCGAGTTCCATAACCACCCCTATTTTTGAATTGTTATAATTGTGAGTGTTTTTGAATAAAGTGTCCCTAATATATTTTTTGAACCTAATTAAGTTTTAGAAATAATGCATTGTTTTCATACATTTTGTTATACCGTGTCCGTGTGACAACCGTTTTGGCGACAGTGTTTGAATAAACTTCTTTCTAACACCAATTGAGAGGTGTTGAATATTTCCGCGTTTCCTCCGTATAATGTTTTGATATTTCATACTGTTCGAAATAACTCACCCAAGAACTGATCTGGACTCCCACGCAGGTCCAATCAAGCGATTACAACTCGGCTGTCGCTGCCATCTCTAACAAACAGCTTCGTCAACACAGTATCAAGCATCCCAATAGAAACACACCGAGAAGTTTGGTCAGGAAATTCATCATTCTGAACAAAACATTATCTCAGATCCAACAACTAGATACAACTTTTAATTTCAGTTCGATATTTGCTTCAAATAATGAAACAACTTTCTCTTGCAATCATTGATATAACGTTAATCTATTTAGTCTCACGTATATCTTGCAGCCACTGTCTACACAGTGTGTAGATACTGTCTAGACAGTGTGTAGACACTGTGTAGACAACGTCTAGACAGATAAACTGAGACGTGCAAGTCTCATATTTGACACGAACCACAACGGAATATCTCGGACGATTCTTCTTCTTATTGACTTCGTCCGTAGTACACGTCAACACGAGAGTTGTCCTAATGAGACACATCACAGCAGTGTCGTGCTCATCATGCATGAGATAGATACATTATCATCTTCTCGGAATATTATCTATAATTATCTATAAATGTGAAAGTTTGAATTGAAACGTTCAAGTCGGCTAAGATAGGTTATACAGTACACGATTGACTCTGACATGTGCAATATGGTGTTTATAGTTTCGGCATGATAGCAATGTTCATATTTTATACATAATATATTCGTAGTTTGTGGCCTTCATCCCCTTATTCCGTTGAAAACAATCCTTCGGGAATCAACAGGCATCGAAAGCAATCAGTAATCAGAGGTGATGACGGGAGTTACCAGGGCTACCAATGTTCACGACACATCATATTCTGTTTGACATTCCAATCTACAGAATGAGATTTTTCCAAAGAGATAGATTTGTTCAATCAAAACGTAAATTATTTTGTCTCCTCGTATGAATCTACATTTGTAGTGATTTCTTGTAAATGATGCATGGATTTATGCATTCAAAATCAATTCAATATTTAAGCATAACTTCAATTGCACAACTGCTGTTTTTGACATTATATTGTGATGTTTTATAAGTACTTTTATGATGAAAAATCAAATTCTGTCAAATTTTGTCAAGATCCCAGTCTGGAAAAATGTCGATTTGTCAATACGATATTTTCGTCAAAATTTTTTGTCAAATCAGGAGAGACTGTATTTGTTAAATCAGCAAGAATCAATATTATAGAAATTTAGGTGATTATTCTGTCATTTTTTCATTTTTTCATTACCATTTGAAACTCATTTTATTCTCATAAATTTTAGACACTTCACCATCTCTATTTTCAAACTTTAAAAAATTCATTTATTCATTTTTTCATTTTTATTTTTTTTACAATTTTTTTTTTATAATTTTTTCCAATAAAGATGAGAAGCCAACATAGAGAAAATTCTCTCTGTCTTGGTTGAAGTTTTTGAAAGTTCTAAATATAATATTATCGAATTTGATATGAATATTCTGGAATAGGAAGCGCATATTTGGCAAGAGGTTCGACAGCGCATGAACATCCCAGCCCTGGCAACGGGTTCAACACGGAAGAAATGCGGATGATTGGCGGCGTTTAACCAGCCCTTGAATCACAATCGAGGGGAACAAGGCAAAATCCAGTCAACGCATAGAAAAGGAATGCTTCAACAGTCAACAATTCGTAATATAAACAACACGCATAGGAGTATATAAACATTTTCTCAAGGACACTCGGTCGACAGACACTTAGTCGACGCACTACAGTCGACAAAACGGTAGGAATAGAATCATAGTCGACAGGATACTCGGTCGACACTTGGACGAGTTAATAAAAATGGCAGAATAAAAATAATGAAAATATAATACATTTTCATGTTCTCGGTCAACTAAGACTATAGATGTATCAATAACAGACTCGAAATGCCTGATACCTCTAAAACACATTCCAGGACAGAAATGTCGACCAGGTGTTCACTTTCCGTTGACATATGTTCACCTATATAGGGTTGATGACTTATTGTGCTGACGAGAGATCTATTGGCGTCGGTGAATGATATATGAGATGATGAGATGATGAGATGAGAGGTTATTTGATTAGGTGTTTTGGGCTAGTGGGGAGGAGTCTGTCGTGGCCTGTTGTCAAGGAACCATCCCATTATTGACCTCAAGGACAGAGTTGAAGGCATCCGTGTCAGGATGGTCGATCATGTCGGGTCTCCTGAATGATGGTTCAATGCGCTAGCCACTCGACCACACGTCTCAGTTCTGTCGACTCGAGTCTGTCGACCAAGTGCACAACAACACCGCAGCGTGGAGTGAGATTCTCTCATAATGATTGTACACGTTAAACTTAATTCACTTCGTCTCACTAAATCTAACGTCTGAAAACACTTTCAACTTTTCGTTTGTAATCTGTCTTAAGAAAGTGCATTTCAAGCCTAGTTCTATGATTAAAAATTGTAAAACCTAGATAATTGTCAATTTGATAATTGAACACTGAGCGGCTTCCTCCTCGACTTTGTTTTGATATCTTGTGTATTTGTGTTTGGAGTTATCTGTTCACTAGGAGACTTTGTGTTTCTTCTTCTGGTCTCTTCTCCGCTCAAGGTCAGCTGTGGGGTGGGCCTTCAGCTCCCTGTAGGCAATCTGAAACCAGACAAGTGGAGCAGTGAGAACAAGCTTCAAGGTCAGCTGTGGGGTGGGCCTTCAGCTCCCTGTAGGCGATCTGAAACCAGACAAGTGGAGCAGTGAGAACAAGCTTCAAGGTCAGCTGTGGGGTGGGCATTCAGCTCCCTGTAGGCAATCTGAAACCAGACAAGTGGAGCAGTGAGAACAAGCTTCAAGGTCAGCTGTGGGGTGGGCCTTCAGCTCCATGTAGGCAATCTGAAACCAGACAAGTGGAGCAGTGAGAACAAGCTTCAAGGTCAGCTGTGGGGTGGGCCTTCAGCTCCCTGTAGGCAATCTGAAACCAGACAAGTGGATCAGTGAGAACAAGCTTCAAGGTCAGCTGTGGGGTGGGCCTTCAGCTCCCTGTAGGCGATCTGAAACCAGACAAGTGGAGCAGTGAGAACAAGCTTCAAGGTCAGCTGTGGGGTGGGCCTTCAGCTCCCTGTAGGCAATCTGAAACCAGACAAGTGGAGCAGTGAGAACAAGCTTCAAGGTCAGCTGTGGGGTGGGCCTTCAGCTCCCTGTAGGCAATCTGAAACCAGACAAGTGGAGCAGTGAGAACAAGCTTCAAGGTCAGCTGTGGGGTGGGCCTTCAGCTCCCTGTAGGCAATCTGAAACCAGACAAGTGGAGCAGTGAGAACAAGCTTCAAGGTCAGCTGTGGGGTGGGCCTTCAGCTCCCTGTAGGCAATCTGAAACCAGACAATACCGGTTCACAAGTTTCCACGTTTTTCTGGCAACTTTCTCAAACGGTAAGCTCGTCGGTCTCGAGTCGGTCACGTCACTATCGGTCGTACAGTTTCAGTCGTGAATCAGTCCGAGTCGTGCGTGCTTGAACACGTCTCTGCTTGGGCACATGCACGAATGCTATCCAGCTTTCACATACCGGTAATAAAATCATGAAAACCTTCTTCCATCTCCGAACATCAAAAACTTGCGATCAAATCAATCACAATAATGTCAATTCAGTTTCATATGTCTGTCTGTCAAATCGTTTTTCTGGCTCTATGATCACTTCATCATTCAGAAAAGAACAACGTTGTCGGGTTTTTATCGATCATCACAAATGAGTTATTTCGCTCAGTTTTTCAAAAATATATATCAAAATCTCTCGGGAAAGTGGAGAGAGTTTAATTCACGGTCTTTTCAAATCAACAAGTTGTTGATACTGTTTTTATTCTCACAAATCTGAATGAATTCCAGGTATTTTTACCCAATGTGGCTCAAGTGGTGAGATACCTCGGAGGATATTCATTCCAGATCAATTGTTTAGGAGCCTGATGTCTCCTTCGGATCAAAAGACAAACAAGAGAATCTGTTGATGTTATATCTTATACGTTGATGTTATATGTCAATGTTAATGGTAATGGTATATGTTATATGTGTACACAGTGTACGTTTGAAATGTATCAACCGAAAGCAAATGGCTAAAAAGTGAATGAAAATAAAATAAAAATCCCCGACGACGTCTGATGGACGGACTGAGCTCACCAAGTCCTCGTCGTCCGGCACCCTGGACAGCAGGTCTAGGACCTCGTTGTTGGGCACAGTGTGCGGACGAATCAGCTTGCGCGCAAACTTGTTGACGCCGCCCGCCATGATGAGGAACCGCACCGGCACGAGGTACAGCACCACCACGCTAGAGAGCAGCATCAGGATCGCAAGCGAGCTCAGGAACGGCACCGTGAAGTTGAACGTGCTGGAGACAGAACGTCACCACGTTATCTCAAATACTGACCTATGCAATCCAAATTGTTGTATTTCTGTATAGATTCAAAAACAGAGTACGTATCACGGAATTGTCAAGTCATTTAATATTTAAATTTAAATAACAAATATGCAAAAATTTCTTATAATTATCAAGTTTCAATAGAAAGCATCACATTATAAATTACGAGTAATCAAAATTAAAATTGCACTTGATGAAAAAGTTGAAAATTGTACGTACTATCATTAACAAACTCATTCACAGAGTAGAAGCATTTGCCAAGAAGAAACGCTTGCAATTCAATTTAAATTCCTCCACACCCAACTTTCTATGATATTTAATGCATTGGGGAAGAAAGTCATACAGTCTATCGCCTCAGTCTATACAGTCTATACTCATTATTGGATGAGCGATAGCGACGACTGCCGTCCCTCTCTTATGAAGCTTTTGTCGGTGTGTTTTTTGTTCTGATGGTTTTAAGAACTACGCAAGTCGCACGGTTTGACTGATCCACGTGAAACTTTCTCCGTACACGCACACTTATCCAACTGAACAGTTTTTGAGTTGAATCGGACCATTTTTGAGAAACACCATCTCAAAGTTTCTAAACAACCCCTAATGCTGGGCTTCCATATCTGCGTTATTTGGATTGCAAATTCACTAAGCTGTTTTTTTAAGCCACCATGATGATAAGACGACCAATCAGTGATGAAAGTTACGCAATTTCTGATTGTTGAGCTCTCCTCAATTCCACTGCCTTGCGCGGCGAAATGCAAACCGTGTTCATAGAAGGCCAGCATAAGATTCCAACAGGTTTATGAAATCAAATTTGAAAATTTGAAAGATTCTAAAAGTTCTAGAATACCCAAAGTGTGATTGTAACAGGTTTATGAAATACTAGATGGTAATTTGAAAGTTCTAGAATGCCATATGGTGTTGGTCAACCCACTACCCATGCTTCTTGTGAGTCCGGGTATAACCGGAACGCGTGTAATTGTAATAGTTGTCAACCTACTTCTTGATGCTCTCGCACAAGGAGGCGATGTAGCCGATCGCGTTCTGGACACTCTGCGTCACTTCCTGGATCGCCTGCAGTCGTTCCTTCAGGCTCTTCTTCTCCTCCTGCACAGAACAAACAGGAACACGCTTCGTGTTAGATACAACGCGGGCGCTGGAGACCGAATCAAAGAGCTTGTTGATAGGAAGAGTAGCAATGCAATGTTGAAATAATGGTTCCTTGAATAGGGCGATTGTAGTGCTACGGGTGGTTATTGAATGGAATATTTCCAGAAAACGGCCACGGCTGCTCGGCAGATAAGAGAAAATAGTAGTCATCTGCAACTTGATATTCACCACATTCAGTGTTACAAATTGATAAGATTTCAAAAATACAATTCAAAGAGTATTTTCATTTTTAATACATCATTTGGCTACTTATTAATAAGAGAAATTGTGATTATACGTGTGAGCTGGACGGTAAGTCATGCCATCTGGAGGGCAGAGCAACGTGTCTGGTCTCTGTGTATTTCCATTGATAGCACAAAATCCCAGTACTGCTTATGAGGTGGGCTTAGAGATGTGATGGAATTATTCAGTCCAAGAGACCGTGAAACTGTTTGTATAATATAATATTGTCATTGTTGGTAGCTTTTTAAGTGAACATTAACCAATGGGCGTCCCAGCCTCTTGGAGCTAGCTGGCACTAGCACGTTATTTCAAGTGGATCAGGGTATTAGGTGAGGGTCCTGGCTTCTGATGAAACGTAGATAATCATTATACTTGCAAGATGATTTGGACCATAAATATTCAAATCATGTCGCATAGCTGTCAAGTGTATACAGCTGAAGAAAACATAATTATAATGATAATCTGGTGGTTCTAGCAGCATCCAATTAACAGAACATTACACTATGAATTTAAAAAGAGAAAAACAAACAAAATTTCAATAAAATGGCTGTCAATGCCCGCTCAACTTGGAAACAATAATTGTAACAAGATTCATTCATTCATTCATTCATTCATTCATTCATTCATTCATTCATTCATTCATTCATTCATTCATTCATTCATTCATTCAATCATTCATTCATTCATTCATTCATTCATTCATTCATTCATTCATTCATTCATTCATTCATTTATTCATTCATTCATTCATTCATTCATTCATTCATTCATTCATTCATTCATTCATTCATTCATTCATTCATTCATTCATTCATTCATTCATTCATTCATTCATTCATTCATTCATTCATTCATTCATTCATTCATTCATTCATTCATTCATTCATTCATTCATTCATTCATTCATTCATTCATTCATTCATTCATTCATTCATTCATTCATTCATTCATTCATTCATTCATTCATTCATTCATTCATTCATTCATTCATTCATTCATTCATTCATTCATTCATTCATTCATTCATTCATTCATTCATTCATTCATTCATTCATTCATTCATTCATTCATTCATTCATTCATTCATTCATTCATTCATTCATTCATTCATTCATTCATTCATTCATTCATTCATTCATTCATTCATTCATTCATTCATTCATTCATTCATTCATTCATTCATTCATTCATTCATTCATTCATTCATTCATTCATTCATTCATTCATTCATTCATTCATTCATTCATTCATTCATTCATTCATTCATTCATTATACACACTCTCAGTTGTACAACAGTGCGAGCCTCAAACTGAATAACAAAACTCAAAATGAGAACATTCACAACGAAAATAAATACTTATTGAGGGGGTTGATGCAAAAACAAATCAAGTCACATTTTGGACGATTTTGAGAAAAGCGCGCAATTTTGTGAAATATTTGTGTCTTCATTTTGGAGCAATAACAGGTCAAGTCCGGACATACCTTACAAGCCACTATGCAATGCACACTCAAAGCCATTTACTTCTGTGAGAAGAACAAGACATGTCCCAGGACTTGCCTCGTTCTTGCAACCAATCAAGGTGGCAGTGAGCTGTCAGATTTCACCAAATGGCTGTCTCGAGTTTGAAATATAAAAAATCTAGAAAGTCTAGAAAATAAAATATCAAATTTGTATTGATCAAAATTAAAAACTTTGATACAAATCGTAATTAGGTTATACAATTATTTTCGGTGCAAAAACATGACAAGTCCAAATGCATCAAAGGTTGCAAAAAATAATCATCCCTTCAATAAAAATCACTCGAAATGTTTTTTCAAGTAGAAAATTAATGTATTTGTATTACTATACTAAGGCCCGGTATTACCAAGTCCAGTTAGCCTTTATCCGACATTTCATGGTTGTTATCACCATGGTTACCTGTGTTATTTGTTTTCACCAACTCTCAGATAAATACTAACTGGCCGTGGTAATACTGGACCTTATAGAATTAAATAATATTCAAGCTATATATATTCATTTTGGAATTTGGAACCTAATATTTTGAATATCTTCAGATATTAAATATGTGACTTGACTTGTTTTTGCACCAACCCCCTCGATTATACTAAAAACCTAGCGAACAAAAAGCAAACCACCCACCAGAACATCAACCACAAGTAAAACCCTGGCGAGTCTTGGCCGGCCAGAAAGGCAGTGCAATGAGCATGCGCATGCAGTGATTGACTGAGCGACGTTCACCTTGTCTTTGTCGTCGTCGTCGTCGTCCTCGTCGCCAAACGGGTCCTCTTCGTCCTCGTGCGCCGCCCACCCATTGGTCAGCGTCATCACCTGACCACGCACACACACACACACATTCATTGGTTGCCCTTGGACACATCACAACACATCAGAGATTGCATGGAGAGAAATGATCAGACGACAGAGATGTTGAGAATTGCATTATGGCAAATTATCATGAGAGTATATCATTATATCTTATGTGTATCTTATTATTCTTATATCATTAGTTAGACCAGCTTTAGCGAGGATTCAATTAGATATACTTAAAAAAATTGGTGTTCGTTTTTTTTTTTTTTCAAATGTATTTTTGTCGATTTTCCACAGGTCAAACGGCTACAGCAATCAACTTCAAACTTTTAAAGTTATGGTTCCTTATCTAGCTTAGATCCGTATAGTTTTGTGGCATTATCGGGTGATAACATTTTTTTTATGAATTTTCGAAATTTCAAAAATACCCATTACAATAACACGGTGGAAAAAATGAAAATATTGTTTTTCAAAAGAAGATGAAATTTTGTGTGAAGTTGAATTACATTTTGATACACATTTCTGGAAATTCTCAGCTTGATCGGGTCAGCCATTTTGAGGAAAAAAATATAAAATGTGCCAAATTGGTACCACTTGAAGCAGTTTTTACCCATTTATAACTTAAATGTCATCCAATTGGCGAATGTAGGCAAGAGTTTGGCAAAGAAGTCGACATACCATTACTATCCGCTCGTCCAACAACGCATATATGGCGTTTTCCTAGTATTATCTTATGTCAGGTGGCTCAAGAAATGGATGTTTGTTGACAGTACAGTTCATTCTCTGGAAAGTTGGGTTTTCAAGACAGTTGTTACCTTCTCATACAACAGAGATATTGTTTCAGATAAATCTAGAAATGTTGGACTTTTAAAAGTGGTAAATAACCGGAAACTCCACCTAAACTCTGATGAACTCTGGAATAACCACTGTCTCTTCCATCATCATCATAAGACCCGGCCCTTCCATCGTAATCGAGTGAAGACAAAAAAACACGGCCCTTCCATCGATATCGAGTGAATACAAAGAACATGGCTCTTCCATCGTTATCAAATGGTGTAAAAAAAACACGGCCCTTCCATCACTATCGAGTGAGGACAAAAAACGGCCCTTCTATCACTATCTAGTGAATAAAAAAACATGGCCCTTCCATAGTTATCGAGTAAAGACAGAAAACACGGCTCTTCCATCGATATAGAGTAGAAAAGGAGGAAAATTCAGCCAATGGCACGTGAATATGTTCTCCCTCGAATACCTTGCTGCTCACTACGTCTACTGTACCTCGTGCCGCGCGCGCCATCTCTAGACTCGACAACGTGTACACGGGGGGGGGGGGGGGGGGGGGCCACGTGACTGGGAGGGGAACTGTGGTGACAGGGGATAATGCCAAACTTTAACACACATTGGAGTGATTGAAATAAATCAGGCATTTCCAGAGTATATTCTTGACTGATACTCGAACTGAATTGAACATAGAAAATCTAAAACAATTTGCCTTCTAGTTTTCAAGATATAATGAGATGAGGTGTGATAAATGTGTCATCATTTGATAATTAGACGAGCTTTAGAGAGGATTCAATTTGACATACTGAAAAAAATTGGTGTTCGTTTTTATGTTTTTTTTAAATGTTTTTTGTCGGTTTTCCACAGGTCAAACGGCTACAGACATCAACTCCAAACTTTTTTTCATCATGGTTCCTCATCTAACTTAGATCTGTATTGTTTTGTGGCATTATCGGATGGTCCCTTTTTTTTGTATGAATTTTAGAAATTTCAAAAATACCCATTAGAATAACACAGCGAGAAAAAAAGGAAATATTTTATTTTCAAAAAAAATGATATTTTGCGTGAAGTTGAGTTACATTCTGATACACATTTCTGAAAACTTTCAGCCTGATCGGGTCAGCCATTTTGAAGAAAAACCATAAAATGTGCTAAATTGGTACCACTCGAAGCAGTTTCCACCCATTTCCAACTTAAATGTCACCCAATTGGCGGATGTAGGCAAAAGTTTGGCAAGGAAGTCGACATAGTATCATTTTCCGCTCGTCCAACAACGCATATATGGCGTTTTTCTAGTAACTAGTAATGAGATAATACTAGGAAAATGCCATATACGCGTTGTTAGACGAGCGGATATTATAGTATGTCGACTTTTATGGCCAAACTTCTGCCTACATTCGCCAATTGGGTGACATTCAAGTTAGAAATGGGTAAAAACGGCTTCGATGTGGTACCAATTTAGCACATTTCATGTTTTTTCTACAAAATGGCTGACCCGATCAAGCTGAGAATTTCCAGAAATGTGTATCAAGATGTTATTCAACTTCACACAGAATTTCAATTTTTTAGAAAATAAAAATTTTTCATTTTTTTTTTCCGTTGTGTTATTCTAATGGGTATTTTTGAAATTTCTAAAATTCATAAAAAAAGTTGATATCCGATAATGCCACAAAACTATACAGATCTAAGTTGGATAAGGAACCATGATGAAAAAAAGTTCGAAATTGATAGCTGTAGCCGTTTGACCTGTGGAAAACCGACAAAAAAACATAAAAAAACAACATAAAAACGAACACCAATTTTTCTCAGTATGTCAAATTGAATCCTCGCTAAAGCTCGTCTAATAAATAGAGAGCCCGGATTCACGAAGAGTCCTACTTTCAGGACGTCTCCAGTCAGGACCATTTCACTGAGTCGGGACCAATACCCGGTGTGCCGGTCCCAACTTGAAACAATATTAGTCCCAACTCAGCAAAACGGTCCCGACTTGAGACACCCTGGAAATATAACTCTTTTTGAATTCGGGCTCTGAAGTTTTCTTGTTCTTTCTCTCCCGAAGTTCATTCAGGGAATAACAGAATCACATCCTCCGATACAAGCACAGCGTGTTCATTCACACAACTTTCGCATTATCCAGTAGTTTCATCCTCCATGATGTCAGATGCTGAACTATCACGTGGTACTGACCACGTGGTACTGATATACTCCAGGTGGGTTGGAGGACAAACAGAGGTGATGGAGAACACCATCTGGTGGCCATTTCTATCAACTCATCACAGCAAGTGACGTCACTCGTGAGAAGCCGCCATGTTTGTCCTATAGTACTAGGTTGTGGTAGATAGAGGTTTGGAAAGCATATTTGTGGAATATGAATATGTTCACTGTGGAATGAGTTCAACTTGGACGAGCTCGAAAAGGCGCCATTTTGAATGAGGAGATTTCAGGAATCGAATACTTCAGGAATGAGTGATATGTGGGATTGGGGAAATGGGAAATGTCTAGATTCAGAACTGCAAGTTTTCCGATCAGGTTGAGGT
>OZ023326.1:1559698-1564698 GCA_964007535.1 Brachyptera risi
TATATATATATATATATATATATATATATATATATATATATATATATATATATATATATATATATATATATATATATATATATATATATATATATATATATATATATATATATATATATATATATATATATATATATATATATATATATATATATATATATATATATATATATATATATATATATATATATATATATATATATATATATATATATATATATATATATATATATATATATATATATATATATATATATATATATATATATATATATATATATATATATATATATATATATATATATATATATATATATATATATATATATATATATATATATATATATATATATATATATATATATATATATATATATATATATATATATATATATATATATATATATATATATATATATATATATATATATATATATATATATATATATATATATATATATATATATATATATATATATATATATATATATATATATATATATATATATATATATATATATATATATATAGTAATATATATATATATATATATATATATATATATATATATATATATATATATATATATATATATATATATATATATATATATATATATATATATATATACACCTTGAGATCCAAACCATTACTTCACTGACATCTTATTTCCTGATAAATTTCCATGATATTAAAGAGTTCTTTGTTTCAATCGTTTGCACACCTGTTGCTTAGAATTGAATGGTTTCTTAATAGCTTTGAGTGATTTAAAAAATTGGATTATATATATTTTTACATCAGAACGGCTAATTTGATTGAATTGAGAGGTCGAAATGTGGTGTATAATTATCATACTAAAATTCCCTGGATATTTGAATTCTCTCGAAGGAAATATTTTTGACCAATTTTTTTCTCTGGGTTATTCTTATGAGATTTTTAAAAAATTTGAAATGAGTTTTCTTAGAAGTGGTTAAACCGCTTGAGCCTCAAAACTATACAGTATCGAGTTAGATAAGGACACTCGTGTATGCCAAGTTTCAACTGATTTGAATTTTCGTTTGACCTGTGGAGCGCGAAAAAAAAAACACTTTTTTTCGTTTATGGTGAAATTGAGTCTTCGCTTCGCTCATCCAATTATCCCGCCACGACTACGACTACGACTACGACTGCGACCACGACTACGACCACGACTACGACCACGACTACGACTACGACCACGACTACGACTACGACCACGACTACGACTGCGACCACGACTACGACCACGACTACGACCACGACTACGACTACGACTACGACTAAGACCACGACTACGACTACGACTACGACTACGACTACGACTACGACTACGACTAAGACCACGACTGCGACTGCGACTACGACTAAGACCACGACCACGACCACGACTACGACTACGACCACGACTGGAGACGGAAGACTCGAAGTGAGATATATTATTGACGTGACCTGCAAGAAGTAATCTGTATTCTTGTTCCTTGAGAGATCAACAACACATCACTTATTCACGACGTTCGAACGGAGAGACATATAAGGCTCATAAAAAGAAGGCCGTGGAATTGAGAAGAAAGAATCAACTGAAATGTCACGAAAGTAATTTTATTCAATATTGATAGTAATACTGTGAATTTTTGAACAAGAAGAGTATTTACTGAAAGGGAAATTTCTTCTCTATACGTGAGTAGATAAGGACAATTTTTACAACTGATTCAGCTTCATAAAACGTGTTTTGGTGATTGAATATTTTGATTGAATTTTTTCAATAACGATTTGTTTATTTTAGCATTTCGTTGCTAAGAACATAACTTACGTATTCGCATATTTTTCACTGTGACAGTTTTGAGCCAAGACTAGATCCTGACGAATAAAAATAAGATAATATGGCAGGTACAGCTCATCATCATCTTTTTGAAGATGTGGTCAAAAAAATTGACAAAAATAAAGAGTGTGATGTCATACTTGAGCTTCAAAAATTAGGAGTTTATAAGAAGCGAACCGTGTCACAGCGTGAGCTTGTGGAAATATTATTTTCAACTCTTCTTAAGAAGAAAATAAGTATCCCTGATTTCTGCAATCAATGGCTACAAGGCAAAAAACGGAATCAACCCACCTCAGAATCCCTGGATCCCGCACACCCCATACCTACGCCGACCACCTCACAGTTATGCAATATAAACACGAGAAATGGAAGTACTGGTATCCAAAGTCTTCAAAACCATGTGTCACATGACAAGACATTGGTTTTTCAAACTACTCAGGTAGGAGACTTCAATAAACGAGTTAGAACAGCTAAATGCCTTCACTGTGATGGTATATTCATGCCCAGAGGGTTGACTCTTCATATGTCTCGTTCTCATCCAACTATTGCCAAGACTAGCACAAGTAAGAATAACATATCCCCTCTAGTAATAGATGACCCAACTATAACTATTCGCAGACCTCGACATATATGCAAAAAAAGAGGGAAGAATGTAAAATATAATAAAGCTAGCCCTGAATATGTCACTCATGTGGGTAAGAAGTATGTTTCTCTTCTTGAAACCAAGATTAAACAATTGGAAATCAACATTAAGGAACTTGAAGATACAGTCATCAATAATAAGAACAAGTTCCTGGATGAAGCTAATGACGAACTTATAAGTATGAACCAATTGAATATAGATGATCAAATTGAGGTTTATGATAGACATGACTGTGGAAAATGCAAAATAGAATTCCTGGAAAAAATTGACATCCTGACAGATATTAATTCCAAATATAAGAGAGGTTTGAACAGGGAGCATCTCACTGTTTGTCAGCTAACCGAGGCTCTGGCTAAAAGTGTTTGGGAGAAAAAAAATGCCCTCATCGAGAGAGAAGAATGGTTCAACCGAGCTAAAGAGGTTGAGGCAATGATTGAGACTTTGAGGAGAACTGAACACAAATCGGAGACTTTCAGGAAAACTGAACACAATTCGGCGTCTATCAAGAAACACCTCCTGCTTCTTGGTGATAGCCATATCAGGAAGTGCAGAGATATACTTGAAGATATGTTACCCACATCAATTATAAGAAGCTTCATGAAGCCCAATGCGCAATTGACAGATATTCTTCATGATATTGAACTAAACTTGAAAGTGCGCAAAAGATCTTGGCCAGTACCGGACTACATAGTTATTGCTGGTGGTTCAAACAACATACAAGTGGACGGTGACAAGAATGATCAATCGTCCATTGCGGATGCTATTAATACAATTTCAAATGTATCTAAACGAAACCCTGATACAAAAATCATATTAATTGACATTCCATATAGATATGACCAACCATTGTTGAATCACAAAATAGTTGCAATCAATGATATGATCCACAAACTGACAAATAAGTTCCCTTCAATTACAGTTTTAAGCACATCTGACCTACCCCGATCTCATTACACCAGACATGGACTTCATCTCAACTACAAAGGAAAGAATGCGTTATGTAAGAAAATCTTAAAGTGTGTGAATCGAAGAGGCTCTACCATGTATATTGCAGAAAAACATACTCACCCACTAACAAGATCAACTTGTCCTATCGCCAAGTCAATTCCACCACTGATGAGCCTAATTATTGTAAAACCAACGTTATTAAAACCTCAAGTCACTAACAACAACAATTACTTAAATACGTGCTCCAAGCCCACAATACAACATGAGTTTCCCCATCTTTTGGAGTTTCTTAAGCAAGCTGAAGAATATGGAACCAACACACGAGTGCGCTCAACCAACTTCAACTCAGCATCTCGTTCCAATTATTCAACTTGCCAGATGACCCTGCCAGATAACCCCTTGAGTATCCAAGAACACCATTTTCATACTGGTCCAGTGCAGCTACATCATCGGTAACGAGCAACACGACAGCGAGCATCTCAAACACACCTGAACAAGATCACAGTGATCATGATTGTACTACCAAGCTCATCCCACTAAAAAACTTACTGAATCTGGTAAACATTGATAAGAATAATCTTTAAAAAATCCCAGAGATCGTTTTCTCCAAGATCCCACTCAAGCCACCTACTCAAACAGACAAATTTTCCCTTGTACAAACACACCCCTCCAACAACCTAGTTGACCCCTCTTTAACTACCACCTCCATAGTCTCACACTCAGTGATAGCACTTAACATCCAGTCAGCTCGAAACAAAATAGAAGAACTTGAAATACTCACATCTGAACTCACTCCTGACCTCCTCTGCCTTTCTGAGCACTGGCTTAACCCTTCCATGACCTCCTTCATCATCCCAAACTACTGCAGCAGTAGCATATATTATCGTACCTCCTCTTCCTACGGTGGTGTTGCCATCTTTTCCAAACTTCACTGTAACGTAACTCCCATACCTTTTCTCCACTCTGCCTGCATCGATAAAGTCTTCGAATGCACAGGAGTCCTTTGGACCCGCTCATCTACCTCTTCCATAATCACCCTCTCCATCTACCGCTCACCCTCAGCAGATATCTCTAAATTCCTTGAACTTCTTGAACAAGTCCTCATCCAAGTCACCAAACAGTTTCCTCGCTCCGAACTCCTCGTGTGTGGAGACTTCAACATTGATATCCTGGTTCCCACTCAAAACTCCATCAAATTCCTCGACACCCTTCACTCTTTCTACTTATTTGAAACCATTACCACCCCAACTCGCGTCACCCCACACTCGTCTACTCTCATTGATAATATATTCACTACCCTGCAACCAACTTCTTTCGTAGCATCTACCTTCGATAGTGGACTCTCTGACCATCTTGCCCTAACCCTCTCTATCCCTCTCTCCAACCTGGCACCTTCCCCAAAGGTCACCCTCAAGTCCCCTGATGTCTTCAAACGCACCTTCTCAGACTCCAACTTGATTCATTTCCGCTCCCTACTGGCTCAGCAGCACTGGCTACACCTGTCGACTGCCACCTCCACGGACAACATCTATTCTCTCTTCTTTGATACCTTTTACTTCATTTTTAATCGAG
>OZ023326.1:1569698-1572198 GCA_964007535.1 Brachyptera risi
CCAGCACTATCGTCACCACCGAGCTCCAGATCTGGCTCTTAAGCCTCCGGTTCACGTCGCACAGCTTGGCGCCGCGCTGGAAGTACTGCAACAACAACAACATGACGTCATCATCTCTATCATCGGTCCACGTCCATGGGCAGCAGGTTCTTGCCCTCCACCAGCACTATCGTCACCACCGAGCTCCAGATCTGGCTCTTCAGCCTCCGGTTCACGTCGCACAGCTTGGCGCCGCGCTGGAAGTACTGCAACAACAACAACAACAACAACATGACGTCATTATCTCTATCATCGGTCCACGTCCATGGGCAGCAGGTTCTTGCCCTCCACCAGCACTATCGTCACCACCGAGCTCCAGATCTGGCTCTTCAGCCTCCGGTTCACGTCGCACAGCTTGGCGCCGCGCTGGAAGTACTGCAACAACAACAACAACATGACGTCATCATCTCTATCATCGGTCCACGTCCATGGGCAGCAGGTTCTTGCCCTCCACCAGCACTATCGTCACCACCGAGCTCCAGATCTGGCTCTTCAGCCTCCGGTTCACGTCGCACAGCTTGGCGCCGCGCTGGAAGTACTGCAACAACAACAACAACAACAACATGACGTCATCATCATCATCATCAACAACAACAACAACAACAACAACAACAACGACAACAACACGACGTTTCTCACGTGAGAATAAGATGGACTAAAAATAAATATCCAATCCGAATAATTCGAAGGAGATCTAACAACCCGAAATAAATTGAAAGAAAGAAGAGAAGAAAAAGTTTTCAATTCCAAAATAGCTCAAACATTGGAAATAAAGATGGGAATGAACATACTGCTTCTCTTTGCATTCTCGTGAATATATCCAAGAAGAGAATAATTTGTGTTCATACAGTCTCATGGATTATCGTTCCTAAATTCCTGAAAAGCAAGTAATGGAGAGAGAGAAGTTCTTGAAACAGAGAAAGAAGTATTCAATGAATAATCCAGTTGCAATGGAATGTATCACTCGCATTTCACACTCAGACGAACATATTCTGACAATAATCATAGTGACAGGTCATTGTTCGCGTCTGCGCATGTCCGCTACTTGCCGTGGTTCTCAACGTCTGCGGACAAGGACGAAGCCGGCAAGAGAGAGGGAAGTTGAGAGAATAAGATGACGATTAGAGATGTGGGAATATACTTCTTCCATATACTCCGGTCACCAAATGGTACCCATGCACTCGACCGAGACGGTCCGAACTTGGTGTGGACCCTCACTCCAGACCTTATCGCCATGAGTAACCCTGCTGGGAGCAAATAAACTACTCCCGACGACGGCTCTGGAGATCACCAGCCACCACATCAGGTATATCCGTACATCACATGCAGAACATGGAGAATGTAATCGACTGAGACTAGTGGCCGAGTGGTTAATACACTGAACCATCATTCAGGAGACCGGGGTTCGATTCACGCCATGGTTCGATTCACGCCATGGTCGACCATCCTGACAGGGTTTTTTAATGATTTTTCTTTGTCGTTCAGGTTGATACTGGGATGGTTCCTTAACAACAGGCCACGACCGACTCCTTCCCATTATCAGAAAAAAAAGAATAAATAAATAAATAAATATATATATATATATATATATATATATCTTTTCAAGTCATCATCTCATCTCATATATCATTTACTGACGCCAATTGATTGTAGTCACCAGTAGAGTGCGTCGTTGAACACAATATGAATACAAATGTATTCATGCATTGATTGGTATCGAGTAGGTTGGGTCCATCTTCCCCGCCGTCACACCGCGTGACGTCACGTGTACGACGCTCGGTTCATCAGGTCGGTGTGACGTCATCATGAGCTGTAATTAGTGGTGATGACGTCATGGAGCTCGTGCTTGACGATCAATGCTAGTCCGACGTTGTACGTTGCGACGACACACGTTACCGGAGCCGACCCCATGCAACCTAGCTATGGGTGGGGTCACAAGAAGTGGCGTGTTGCGACGTCACACGTTACTGGAGCTGACCCCATGCAACCTAGCTATGGGTGGGGTCACAAGAGGTGGCGTGTTGCGACGACTCACGTTACTGGAGCTGACCCCATGCAACCTAGCTATGGGTGGGGTCACAAGAGGTGGCGTGTTGCGACGACTCACGTTACTGGAGCTGACCCCATGCAGCCTGGCTCTAGGTGGGGTCGTCAGTTATCAATAAACTTCGAACTTTTCATCAACTGTATGTCTATCATATCATTTCACATTACAAAGCAGTGAATTCAACTGAGCACTGTCAAACATGTTCAACATCAACATGTCATACATATCAACATGTCATACATATCAACATATCAACATATCAACATATCAACATATTCAAAAATGTTAACAACATTCAATATCATTATCAATATTATTCAATATCAACATGTTCGCCAGAAACCCTGGAAATGCTGGGGCCAAATTTCATAACTCATTACCAACTGAATCAAAAGCCATTGAATATATTTCGGA
>OZ023326.1:1577198-1584959 GCA_964007535.1 Brachyptera risi
TGTTTGGTAGTCCACCAGTTCGCTGTGTTGCTATGGTAACGGTCATTTGTCACTTGACAGAAGCCTATAGGACTTCTGTCAAGTGACGTCACTCATTGTTGCAAGAGACAGACAACAATGTCCACCAGTTGGAATTGACCAATCAGAATGTTTGGTAGTCCACCAGTTCGCTGTGTTGCTATGGTAACGGTCATTTGTCACTTGACAGAAGCCTATAGGACTTCTGTCAAGTGACGTCACTCATTGTTGCAAGAGACAGACAACAATGTCCATCAGTTGGAATTGACCAATCAGAATGTTTGGTAGTCCACCAGTTCGCTGTGTTGCTATGGTGACGGTCATTTGTTACGTGACAGAAGCTTATAAAATATACTCCATCTGGTGAACATAGAATCTAGGCAGCAGTGAATCTCTGCAATGGTTCTGACACGATGTAGTGACACCAACCTATTCTATCATAATGTGAAGGAGGTGACCGAACTCACATATTGACAACATGGAAGGCATTTGTGGTTTCTTGCGGTCAGTTCACAGACAAAGGTCCCAATTGCCTATCGTGATTTAACGGATTCTCTCATGAACTAACTTAGATGTATATGTAAGAGTGGCTACGGTACCGGTGGCATTGTTGAACTTACAAAATCTATGATTGTCGTAATCTACTGGGCTGTGTATAGCATTGTTGTTGTGAATAGTTCGATATGAAAGCGATAGTTGCGCTACAGGCAATCAGGACGATGGACTCAGATTCTGACCTCGGAAATATTTCACTCTCAAGACCCGAGTTGGGTCACTTTCTTTGTATTATGGTAGAATGGGTTGGTATCACTACACTGCGGTTCTGCCATTATTCCTATCCAATTGTTGAATAGAAACATCTGTGGAATCATTCTCTCCCAAGCGACTGCATGGTCCGAATTGCACACTCCATTGTGATGATGTGCATCATTATTGTGTTGATATTCCCTCATGTCGTCCAGGTCAATACCGGGAGCTAGGATTCCTTGACAACAGGTCACGACCGACTCCTTTCCTCACACAAAAACCCAATAAAATAATCTTATCTTCATCTCATATATCATTCACCGACGCCAATAGATCGCATAGTCATCAGTACAGTGTGTAGTTAAGCCCAATATGAATGAATACATAATTTAAGTTATGAAATAGATTATTCTTGCTTCACGTGACGTATAACTATGATTAGTTTTATCAGCAGTTGAACACAAGAATAACAGTTACTAAGCTTGTATAGCTTCAGTTTGTGTACTAGTTTCTGTTAGTTTATTATTATTTAGTTTATTTTCGTTAGTTTATTATTTAGTTTATTAGTTTAGTATACTTGTCTGTTTATCATTAGTTTACTAGTTTCTGTATTGCTCGTAGCTCGTAGCCACTCTCATCTACATCATCCAATGAACACCTAGCAAAGATGCTAGCGGTCGCAACTTGCGATCATCATAAACCACCCCGCAAAGTTGACAGCAAATAGGCCGCCCTCGGTAGCTTGGTCAGCTGAGGCACCGTTTCAGAAACTGAAGTCACCGTTGGGAGTGGGTTCGAGTCCCGCATAAGGCATGGGTTTTTGTAAACGTCCCATCACTTATCACCAAATCATAGTTTCATTATCACCTGCTCATTCGTACCCCCGTATAACCTAGCTGTTGGTGGGGTCGTTAAGCAAGCAATAATCATCATCATCGACAGCAAATTGCCGCCATGACAGTAGTTAAACAGGTGTCATGCCTTGCTAGAGCTTGCTAGACGTACATGAATGCCCCTCCTGGCAAGGTATGTAGATGAGAGTGGCTACGAGCTACTAGCATTAGCAGGTGATTACAGGTGGAATACACGCGTAATGTCACTATCTTCACTGAGCATGTGCTACACGAGCGACGGAGGCTGCGATCGGCTGTCTTTCCCGTCACAAATCACTAGCGGTCGGCTGTTTCAAGCCTTCACATCGTGTATCAACGAGAGATGGAGGCTACGAACTACCGTCCCTCGCATTACAAACCTCTAGCGGTCGGCTGTTTCAAGCCTTCATACCGCGCATCAACGAGAGATGAAGGTTACGAACGACCGTCCCTCATACCACAAATCACTGGCGTTCGGGTGTTTCAAGCCTTCATCGCTCGTGGATACAAATGGTATCGTCTCTGACTTTGACCTTCAATCTTCCCAACCTTCAGTGCCAGTTTTTTGTTGACTTCAATGCATGCAATCACTCTAATGTTACTCGCCGTGTTGCGCCGACTGCTCTGATAATGCTCTGACAACGAGTACTGCATGGGAGCCAGTCGACCGAGCGGAGTACCAGTAGCTTACCAACAGTTTCAGATGGCAACATTCAAATACAACAGGGCCGAATCCACGAGATTTCTAGAGATAATACCATATTTGATCTATCATTTTTGATTTTTTAATTTTAATAAATAATTGATTGATAATAATAATGGATTCAATCTGATTTTAATGAATAATAGATTGATAATGATAATTGGATTTAATCGAAAATTGAGATTGAAAGATCAAGATCAAAAATGATGGATCAAATATGGTATTATCTCTAGAAATTGTCGTAACTTTGAGCCGGATCAAAGTTATGACTTTTTGTGAATCTGGGCCCTGAGACGACATATGGGTACCTCCTCAATACGTTCTTTAGAAATTACACTTTCATGCATTCATTCGTATTGGGTTGAACGACGCACTGTACGACGCAATAGACCACGATCTATTGGCGTCGGTGGATGATATATGAGATGATGGGATGATGAAATGTATTCTATCAGGTGTTCATGGATAGTGGGAAGGAGTCGGTCGTGGCCTATTGTTAGGCAACCATTCCAGTATTGACCTGAATGACAGAGGGAAACCATGATTAAACATGTCAGGATGGTTGAGCATGCCGGGAATCGAACCCCGGTCTCCCGAATAAAGGTTCAGTGTATTAACAACTTGGTCACTCGTCTTAATATTTCATTATTTGAATTATCTAATATTTCATAGAATAGATTCAATATATCAATATATGTCTCATGAAATAATATACTTGATATATGTAACATTCTTGTATAGAAATAGAATCTATTTGTATGGATATATTCTACCACGGTTCTTCAAATAGAACAGACGAGTCATAATGAACTTTCATTGTTTACATCTCATGATGTGATTGGCTGATTGTGTATCTTGCTGCTCCTTATATCCGTGAGATCCCCTAGCGGGAACAACTTGCCCTGTGGGAACCCGGGACGCCTCAAACTGAATACTAGAATGACTCCTTAAAAACAAGCCACGACCGACACCCTCACACTATCCACAAACACCTAATGTAATAACCTTCCATCTCATTCATCATTGACCGACGCCGATGGATCCTAGTCAACAGTACGTTAATGCGTCGTTAAACCCGGTCCAGACGCATCAAGTCCATCTCGCTGCGAGGAGTTGATAAGCCATCCCTGTGTCTTCGAACACTGGCAGTGTGTTGATTGGTCGGGGGTGGGGTGGGGTGGGGTGGGGTGGACTAGGGGCTGGGGGGATACTTGTTGGCGCTTGGTTCTCTAATCGATCTCGCAACATGCGTCATCGGACAGAGGCCAGTATAAAGACCCCCACTTGTTGATTGTGTCGCTGTATAGGACACGGGACTCGAACCTGGTCCCTCTGATATTGTCCTCAGCCTGGCTTCATTGAATGATCTCCTGGAGCAAAGAGCCCGTGGTACAAACTAGAAAGTGATTGGTTCAGCAATAAGTGAGTCAACTCATTACAACCACCCTTTGTTGCCCAAGTTGCTCTCATACCAGCTGATCTTACAGAGCCTCGACCGCTACCGACCTAACCTGCCTGCCTGCCTGCCTGCCTGCCTGCCAGGACATGCACTCACAACAACAACAACAACATCCTCGCCCGCCTGATTACCCGGTGCATCTTATCGCTCCGCTCTTTGAACCTCTGGCCGAGCTTCTCGAGGATGCCGCCTTCCAGCATCTCGTCGAAACTCGGCGGCGGCGTCGCCTGCCAGCCGGACGGCGGCGTCGGTCTCAGCGGCCTCTCGATCTCCACGCACTTGCCCTCCTCCTCGCTCGCGTCACCCGCATCACTCTCCCCCGCACAATTCACGAACCGCACCGATAACGCGTCGTTGTCCCGCACTTTATCCCTCACCGATGACGCGTCGTTGTCCCGCACTTTATCCCTCGCCGATGACGCGTCGTTGTCCGTGTCGCTGTCGTTGGACGCGGCTTGATGGCCGAGGATGTGTTTCGCCAGGACCCCGGGTTCGACGTCCGACGGCTCACCTGGCTCGTCGTCGCGACGCAATCGATCGCCGAGACGCTGTAGTTTCGTTCTGACGCGGCGCAGCGTGCCGGCGTCGAGGGCCGACATGACGGCTATGACGGCTATGACGGCTATGACGGCTATGACGGGGACATGCTCGCCGCGCCGAGACACTACTGATTGTGACTGCCGCTCGCTCGACGCGATGAGGCCAACGAGCGCTGTGAGCCGGTGCTGTTCCGACAACACGGTGCTACAGCGTGACGTCACACGGGCCGAGATGCTCACGCATGTCTTCAGTGCGCACGGAACACAACCTAACCTGATCTGAATCAATATGGCAGACACTATTTATCGACAGTCTACTCACCACATGCCGACGATGTTTTTTTTTTTTCCTTCTCGTTGTTGTTGTTGTTGTTGTTGCTGCTGATGTTGTTGTTGCTGATGTTGTTGTTGCTGATGTTGTTGCTGTTGTTGTTGTTGTTGTTGCTTTTTGTTGTTGTTGTTGTTGTTGTTGTTGTTGATGTTGTTGTTGTTGTTGTTGATGTTGTTGTTGTTGTTGTTGCACGCAGCCTGGCCTAACCCAAACTGACAGGAGCTAACTTCTTCTTATAAACATCGAGACTTGATACGAAGTAATGGCGTCCCAATCAAGGCAGTGGATGGACGGGGCACCACGAGGGCGATCCAACCACCCCAAAGAAAACTAACTCCAAGCTGATGGATACTTCGGTTTGTTGAAACCACCCTCCCTCCCCCACGCGTTGTATTCTCAACAATGTGATAGCTAGATAACGTCAAGTGGTAACGAGATATGGGACAAGACGGCCTCTTTGGAGACGATATTCCTCACGCATCGGGTCGTCACCTATCACCGGGACGCGAGGCTGAGTGGTAACACACTGAACCGTCATTCGGGAGACCGGGGTTCGATTCCCGCCATGATGGACCATCCTGACAGGGGTTTATCGTGGTTTCCCTCTGTCGTTCAGGTCAATACTGGGATGGTTCCTTAACAACAGGCCACGACCGACTCCTTCCCACCATCCAGAACACCTAATAAAATACCCTTCATCTCATCATCCCATCATCTCATTCATCATCTACAAACGCCAATAGATCGTAGCCATCAGCATAGTGCGTCGTTAAAACCCAATATGTATATTATATCCTCACCTATCGCTCTCGGCTACGTCACAGCGACGTCACACCTCGCCTGGTGTCGTCTGAACAGCGCTACCTCCCACTCCACGTCTGGCGCATGCGCAGAGAGCGAGATCGATCACAGGAGGTTAGGTCATGACGGAGGAAGTGAAGCGAACAAGTATTGTTGTACACAAAGCGTGAGTCGCGTGAGATCACCAACACATTCCGGTTCCATTCACGTAACAAACCGTCACGCTAGCGTGTCCAGCATCGGTTCGACAAACTATCCCATTGACACGAGCGTGCGCACATGCTACTGCGCACGGGGTACCCAAGACGTACCCAAGGCATCACAAGGAGGGCCACAACAGACGTTTCATCCTGACTCATCTCCAACAATTGTCACAGAATTACATTTATCGCACCAACGTAATTCTTATCATTCTATCAATTCACTTTCTTACTTCGAATTATAATTTTTACCCTTCGAGGCGAGACGGAAGACGTCATCGTCATCAGCTCTGATTGGTTGTGAACGTTATTGGCTTCATTTCCGTCAGTTGTGTTTTTTGTGTTAGTAGTGTTTTGTGTGTGTTGGTTGTGTTTTTTGTGTTAGTTGTGTGTTTTTGTGTTTTTTGGATTCTGATTTTTGATACCAATTGTGTTTATATATGATATTATGTTCTTAGCTCACATTGTACGATGTTCTCACTGGTGGAGCGAGCATATCAAGGGGGACCTGGCTATGCAACATTTCTATTCGAAAAATTGCGAATTTTCAGTATTCATGACATTTTTTGATTTCATCAATTTTTAAAACTCTGATGTGTTGTTGTCCAATCATCAATTCCCTCGCTTGAAGTTTCTATCACACACGTATAAATCATCGGTGGAATTTTCAACACATTTGGTTGAAAATTATCATTTTGAAATGAAGGGCATTGAGAAGACGTGTTTGAAATAGTTTATGAACCCGAAATATTAGTTAGACGAGCTTTAGCGAGGATTCAATTTGACATAATGAAAGAAATTGGTGTTCGTTTTTATGTTTTTATGTCGGTCTCCATAGGTCAAACGGCTACAGCTGTCAATTTCGAACTTTTTTTCGTTATGGTTCTTCATCTAACTTAGATCTGTATAGTTTTGTGACATTATCGTATGATAACTTTTATTTCATGAATTTTAGAAATTTCGAAAATACCCGCTAGAATAACACGTCGAAAAAAAAAGAAAATATTTTCATTTTCAAAAACGATGAAATTTTGCGTGAAGTCGAGTTGCATTATGATACACATTTCTGAAAACTTTCAGCTTGATCGGATCGGCCATTTCGAAGAAAAACCATAAAATATGCTAAATTGGTACCACTCGAAACAGTTTTTACCCATTTCTAACTTGAATGTCACCCAATTGGCGAATGTAGGCAAAAGTTTGGCAAAAAAGTCGACATACTATTACTATCCGCTCGTCTAACAACGCATATATAGCGTTTTCCTAGTAATGTGTTCAAACAACATATTATTCCCATGCATTGGTCACACCTGAGAAAAAAATAAAGTGCACAAAAATGAGAAGAGAAAAAAGGCGCGATCAGGGCCCCTTGGAGATAACAATGTAATCACACCTGACCATGTCCACACTCTACATGGATAGCGTTATCAAACGTATTGCCAACTGTCCGAGATGGGTCCACTGCGCACGCGCCTCTCCATTCACGAGGAGCTCCACAATCAAAGTTGTCATTGCTGGGGGGGGGGGGAAGGGGGGGGGGGGGCGACACCGTGAGCGTCAAAACCACAAGCGCAATAGTTCATCTCATTGGTTGAGACGAGTGGCCGAGTGGTTAATACACTGAACCGTCATTCAAGGAGATCGGAGCTCGATTGCCGCCATGGTCGACCATCCTGACAGGGGTTTTCAGTGGTTTTTCTCTGTTGTTCAGGTCGATACTGGGATGGTTCCTCAACAATAGGCCACGACCGACTTATTCGCACTATCCAAAAACATATAATAAAAAAATCTAGCTCTCATATCATTATCCCATTATCTCATACATCATCCTCCGACGCCAATAGATCTCAGTCATCAGTACAGTGCGTCGTTAAAACCCGATATGAATAAACTAATCAGAACCCAAACATTTCATTTTCAACATCTCCAGTCTACCTGGATAAAACATGTTCTATGACGTCACAGATATGATGATCATAGAACTAGAACCGTGCAGTTGGTACGAGATCAACAAGAACATACGTCATTGGAAGCAGACGATTTGTTGATGATTCATCAAGGTGGAAACAAAGGTTTGGAAACAAACAAGGT
>OZ023326.1:1585159-1605159 GCA_964007535.1 Brachyptera risi
GCCAAGTACAGGCTGCACGGACCTCGCTGTCGACGCGCTTCTAGTTCCAGAAACCACCGCCTCGTCGGGATCGGTTCCATATTGTATTCGGGTTTCGGTTCTAACGACGCACTATACTGATGGCTACGATCTATTGGCGTCGGTGGATGATGAATGAGATGGTGAGATGATGAAATGAAAGGTTATTTCATTAGGTGTTTTGGATGGTGGGAAGGAGTCGGTCGTGGCCTGTTGTTAAGCAACCATCCCAGTATCAACCTGAACGACAGAGGGAAACCACGAAAAACCCCTGTCAGGACGGTCGACCATGGCGGGAATCGAACCCCGGTCTCCCGAATGACGGTTCAGTGTGGTACCACTCGGCCACGCGTCTCGGTTTATAATCGATTTCGTAATATATATATATATATATATATATATATATATATATATATATATATATATATATATAATATATATATATATATATATATATATATATATATATATATATATATATATATATATATATATATATATATATATATATATATATATATATATATTATATATATGGTTACATATATATAAATATATATATATATATATATATATATATATATATATATATATATATATATTATATATGGGTATATATATATATATATATATATATATATATATATATATATATATATATATATATATATATATATATATATTATATATATGGTTACATATATATATATATATATATATATATATATATATATATATATATATATATATATTATATATGGGTATATATAGCCTATATCATGAAGTTCTATGATAATTGTTTCAACTAATTTACCGTCATTACTAGTAATTTGATATCTTATACGATTCCCATTCCGTATTATCAAAACAATTGGAAACCTCACTTCCGGTTTGTAAATTGCCGGAGAAAAGCAATTAGTTCGTGTTTTGAACCCATCAGTTGTATCGTTCCATCGGCCGCTGCGTGTCTCTTTCTCTCTCTCTCTCTCTCTCTCTTCAACATACAATATGCTCCGTTTCATGCTATTTACGTCTCTCAATGATTGTCTTCCACGGCAGCTGACATAGGGATCCTAGCAGCCGGTCTGATGCACACGCGCAGGGCCGGGCAACACATTTGGCGCCCCTCCTAGACCCGAAAATTATGGGCACTTTTCCCCCCTTCCTCCATTCTTACATCAAGTGCATGTGTTGGGCATTTATAAAAAATAACACTTCGCTAATATTTTGTATTCGATGTCGGCCCACCATTCATGACTTGCCATATACTGTTCGCATAATGCAATGCAATCATCAATTTGGACCAATAAATAAATGAGAAGGAATAAAATGAAATATTTATCAAAGCTAATTTTTCAGAATTTCAGCTTTCGAATATAAAATGTGAATAACATTGTAGGCATAGTCTATTTCTGTCAATTTTCGAAATGAGAATGTATTTTTGTGTGTGAGATGATCAAACTGAGCGCATACAACGAAAGTTGTGTTTCGTCCTCTATAAGGTCCCCTGTCCCAGACCTCATCACATATTTTCATATTTAGCTTTTCTCAAATATGCCATTTTCAATGTTTCAACCCTGACATTAAAACCCTATTTGACCTCAAAATGAGAACCAATTTCATTTTCACTCTTTTCAACCGACCACACACAGAGAAACATATGCGCTGTGGACGTTGATCAGTGACACACTTCTATCCAGGCTCGAACCACTCGTGCGCTAGTGCTGTGGGATAGGGGGGACGGACGATCGGAACCCTCAAATCGCACGAATACGAGTTACAGACGAGAGATGGAGGCTCGAACCACCCGTGCGCCAGTGGTACGAGGTCGAAGGGACGGTCGCTCGAAACCGTCACCTCTTGTGGATACAAGTCACACACGAGAGATGGAGGCTCGAACCACCCGTGCGCTAGTGCTGAGGGCTAGGGGGGACGGTCGCTCGGAACCGTCACCTCTACCCGACACGCGTACTATCGTCGACGGAGTCACGTGTCCGCCCCAAGCCCCGCCCCCCACCACGCCAGCGGGTCGATAGAGCGCAGTCTGCCGCCTGCCAGCCGACACTGAGCATCGCGACGCCAGGCGCCTCTCTCTCTCTGTCTCTCTCTCTCTCTCTTCTCTTCCTATGTGACGTGTGTGTGTGAGTGTGTGTGTGTGTGTGTGCGTGTGTAGTGTAGTGATGCGTGTCGTCAGCTCGACTCGTCCGCTCCGAGTCGCCATCTTCCGCTCCTCGCAACACGTCTTCCGCTCCACGCACGTGCTGCGCTAGTCCGCTCCATGGACACATCAGCTTCCCCGGGTAGGTTTGGTTAGAGCCTCATTGTGCCTGTGTTCACGAGATGTGGGCTACGAGCGACCGTCCCCCCATCCCACATCACTAGCGCACGGGTGGTTCGAGCCTTCGCCCGTGCATACTTATATATATTATATATATATATATATATATATATATATATATATATATATATATATATATATATATATATATATATATATATATATATATAGGCCTATATATATATATATATATATATATATATATATATATATATATATATATATATATATATATATATATATATTATTACTGTCGAATCACATTTCGTACACATATTACACGCCCGTATACGGGTAGGGAAAGCAGTTGGTTATACTATTATATAGGACTCAGATAAACTTTACTCCTTCGATAAAGACATGGTGCTATCTATACTTGAAACGTCAGGTTTCTATAAATTAAAACATTTATTCAATAATTTAACGGTTTCATGGATGAATATTAATTATTTTCATACAATTATATAGGCTTCTGTCGAGTGACGTCACCCATTGTTGCAAGAGACAGACAAAAATGTCACCAGTTGCAATTGACCAATCAGAATGTTTGGTAGTCCACCAGTTCACTGTGTTGCTATGGTAACGATTGTTTGTCATTTGTTACTTGACAGTAGCCTATAGGACTTTTGTCAAGTGACGTCACCCATTGTTGCAAGAGACAGACAACAATGTCCACCAGTTGGAATTGACCAATCAGAATGTTTAGTAGTCCAGCAGTTCGCTGTATTGCTATGGTAACGATTGTTTGTCGTTTGTTACGTGACAGAAGCCTATAGGCCTACAAAACACATCGATATAAATGTCAAATGGATGGAAAAAGTTATCCATTATCTTTTCTCCCAGCAATTTGGGCTGATAATGATGTCATTTTGATCTTATTGTGGTGATTATCTTACATCTACTCATCATTGTTGTGAGTTATTTGATGACTCCAGGAATGACAGTCTCGTCATTCCATCGATAATATATCATCGCTTCACTCTGCTATGTGTTTTATTATACGGCCTAAGCGTTGGATCCCTAAACAATGATTCATCATCGTACTGAGAGCGGAAGTTCAAGAACTTTGATACACACATATATATATATAAATATATATATATATATATATATATATATATATATATATATATATATATATATATATATATATATATATATATATATATATATATATATATATGAATATATATATATATATATATATATATATATATATATATATATATATATATAATATATATATATATATATATATATATATATATATATATATATATATATATATATATATATATATATATATGGGATTTTATAGTTATGTCGAAAAAGATACGCCTCGACCGGGATCTTTTTCGACATAACTATAAAATCCCATATATCTCGATATTGGATCGTATCCAAGAAGTTTAATTATCATATATATATATATATATATATATATATATATATATATATATATATATATATATATATATATATATATATATATATATATATATATATATATATATATATATGTTTTGTTGAAAGCTTTCACGACTCATTATATAGGCCTAATCAATAATCAAATCTGTATGAATAATTAAAAGTCGCGTTGACGAAGATATATTCATTCATTTGAATGAATATATCTTCGTCAACGTGACTTAAGTTTCAATTATCCATAAAGATTTCATCATTGATATATATATATATATATATATATATATATATATATATATATATATATATATATATATATATATATATAAATATATATATATATATATAAATATATATATATATATATATATATATATATATATATATATATATATACATATATATATTTATATATATATATATTAATATATATGTATATATATATATATATATATATATATATATATATATATATATATATATTTATATATGTATATATATATATATATATATATATATATATATATATATATATTCATATATATATATATATATGTGTATATATATATATATTTATATATATATATATATATATATATATATATATATATATATATATATATAAATATATATATAAATATATATATATATATATATATATATATATATATATATATATATATATATATATATATATATATATATATAAATATATATATATATATATATATATATATATATATATATATATATATATATATATATATATATATATATATATATATATTTATGCATATGTTGCTGATATCTGAATGGTGTGATAGTGATAGTGATAGTGCTAGTGATGGGTCTGAGAGCATGACGGTGCAGACTTGTATTTGTTGGAATCAAGTCAGCTAGAAGAACTTGCCGGTTGAATGTATTTCGTGACCAGTGAAAATGCTCTCGAAGTTGCTCGACGCTCCGGGTATATATAGTCGCCTTGAACACATTACACTCACAGCGTGACATTTTCACTGTCAATGCCACATACAAACGTTCGTAGAGACCTTCTGCTCGAACATATTGTACTTTAACTGCTTTCAAACCATTCGGTACGATAGACGTTTGCACAATACTGAACTAAGTAACATCATATTCCGCGAATATTGGACGTTCTGACACAGACAATTTTTCAAAATATTCTCCCCCATTATTTTTAATAGTTGATTATTTACAAATGGCGTTTTCTGTCAACATAATGAGACGGACCAATGGTGAAAACTGAGATTGAAACTTCACAGCCCCTTCGAGAAGCCACCCTCGGTAGCTCGGTCAGCCGAGGCACCGCTTCAGAAACTGAAGTCACCGTTAGCCGTGGGTTCGAATCCCGCATAAGATATGGGTTTTTGTAAATGTCCTCTCACTAATCATCACTTCATACATTCCTAATCACCTGCTCATTCGTACCCCCGTATAACCTAGCTGTTGGTAGGGTCGTCAAGCAAACAATAATCGAAGAATCCCCTCCGAGAACTACTCACAGAGTAACATTTTCATTGCCAATATAACATATGAACGATCGCAGTGTCTTTCTGTTTGACCACATTGTAGTGAAACTGCTTCACACCATTCAGAGAAGTATCTTATAGAATACTGTCAATCCCTAATGATCATTCACAATATGTCACGTGTTATTTGTATGTAACGGTACGCTGTGAGGTGAACATACCGAGTGTTTCTGTTACATACAACAGTCTGATCTTTCCACCTTTGTTTTCATACAATTTGACTCATCATTTTCGACCAATATTGTCTGCATCTCGTGATGTATTTGCTGATTACGCACAGCCCAAGTTTCACGATCACACCTGTGAGTTACTTCCGGCGGGAACTGGCTGCCCCACGTCGGCTGGGGACGCCTCAAGGGGGTGAACAGGAATGGAATTAGTATTCACCCTCATGAATAAGGTTATTGGCGAGCCGCACGCCACGCTACCCGAGCGAGCGACTCCCGTGAGGCAGAATCAGGGCCGACGGTCGATAGGAAAATCGCAAACTATGAGGAAATTCAATGATGAATATTTATAGAAATTTCCCATTGAAATCAGGAATATTGGATGGAATGACGGTGACAAGGAACGCTGCTTGTAGAAGGTTTTTCGAGAGCTATTTACCAGATTCCAGGCAACAGCGTTTTGTTGAATTCATTGACAATTTTAAACAACGGAATTGATCGTTTCACCATCGAATCTATCGCCATGGAAGTGGAACGCATATCGAAGAATATATATATATATATATATATATATATATATATATATATATATATATATATATATATATATATATATATATATATATATATATATATATATATATATATATATATATATATATATATATATATAGGTATATGATTCCAATGGGTTTCTTGTTAATCACCCGTAGGTTATTGAAATTATACGCACTGAAACTGTTCAAAAATAGCGACATTTCCTGGTATAGTCGAACCCTTATCTCCAGATTGCCGGTCTGACGCGTGACTGTACGGAAGATATCAAACATTGAAACTGTTCAAGAAGATTATAATATATAAGCCTATATATAATTTAAATGGTATGTTCGAATCCCGTATAGAATATGTTATTTGTATGGAAGAAGTGAAAGCTATCAAGACAAGGAAGTAAGCTCGATAGGTAAAGTGGGACGGCGTGGTTTTCCTCGATATCCTGTGGGATAGATAATCATGGGACAGGTCTCTAGGCTCTCGCGATTACAACATCCTCGCGCGATTGTCTGCCCGCGGTCGGCGTGTACAGTCTCACCAATCTCTAGCAAGTGTCGGAGCCTTCTCTTGTCCGGCGAGAAGTTGGGTTCATAAATATGTCAGTCACCTCTACAGACCTCATTGGACTCGTACACTGATGCATTTCATTCAAATTATATACTCAAGTTGACTAGGATCTAAAATAATCTGCAAATATTGAAGGTTTCAAATAACCTACAAGCGTAAAAATTCAAATAAAACTTTTTCTCAATCAGGTATACTGTCGTTTCCAGTGAGAATACAAATATCAGAAATGACTGTGATTTGATAGATTTCTGATGCGATGTGGCAACGTCGCAGAACAACCCGTAGCCAGTCACACACTTGTCCTCGAAATGCAGGAGAGAAGAGTTCCTCTGTTACTGTCGGGAGTTATGATTGACATGTTCACCTGCTCAGCAGTTAGGCTGATCCGTGAGATATCAACACTTGCTCCAGATTGGTGAGACAGACTATACACGCAATATCATTGCCATACACTCGAACTCACGTGATTAACCGGCACGGAAAATACAAGCTTCAAAATCAAGTGCCGTAGGCAACTCCACAGAATTAAGTTGTGAGAATATTTACTGTATGAGCTACCTACAATGACAACACACGATGATAACAAGCTCACGCAGCCTCAACTAACTTGAATGACCAGAATCTAACCAACGTCATCAACCAAGACTTTACTCGGATCGTCTGGACACAAGACCTATCTTACACTCCATTTCAACTACATTCAGAACCAAAGCACTTTGACACTAAAGCACTGCGCTCTCTGTGACCATACATTCACGCCGCAGATAAAAGTCTCATACAGTTTCCAAGAGTCCGGAACACATTATAAGTGAAACCCGTTTTATCACAGTCTTGAACAGTTCTGAACCAGAACCAACTCGAACTAACCTGAACCAACTAACCTGACCGAATGAACATTCCAAACTGACTCAATCCAGATTAGAATCAATCTTAGTTTAGTTTAGTTTATTCATTATTTACAGCTTTGAAAATTAACACATTTAACAACAGTCTCTTAGCTGTAGTTAAATACTATTCCGGTGGCTACAGGAATCTTCTCTGCTCTACTTTAACAAAGTTATTGATATTAATATACAGTAAAAATATGATGAACATTAAAGATATAATATAGACAATATGATTGATAATAAACTAGAGGATTGACAAACTCTTGAACCTACTTCCGGTCCAATGAATAGCCACCAAGAGTATTTTTGTATTCATACCAAATAATATATTTATAAAATAAATTTATTTATTTTAAGATAATAGCTCTGATCGGGATCAACTCTGAAGGTTGCAAATAGATATCACCGATCAACTTTGATACTGCCTCAAAGTTGATAATGTTATAATCATAATTGAATTATTTGATTGCAAAAAAAATGCAAAATTAAAAACTATGGATATATGGATAATTATAAATAAATATCTATAAATAAACTCTGGAAATGGTCGTAATTTTGAGCCGGATGCAAGTTGTGAATTGGGCCCCTGGTGTTTGGATAACTCTGATGAGCAACAGTGTAGCCTGCAGTTGTTTGTTCACTTCGAATAATTGAAGTGAAATTGTTATTTAGTTGTCAATTGATGTTATACAAGTGTGGGATTCTATCGATACTGTACAGGCTATGCGACAACAAGCATTGTAATTGGTTATAATTATCTCACCAACTATATAACACGTGTATATATATATATATATATATATATATATATATATATATATATATATATATATATATATATATATATATATATATATATATTCATATATATATATATATATATATATATATATATATATATATATATATATATATATATATATATATATATATATATATATATATGTATATGTGTGTATATATATATGGGCTATAAATAGGTTCCAACTAGTTGGTGTAGCTCTGATAAGCGCCTGCTGTAGATTGTTGTTTGTCTACTACAGGTAATTGTGAGTTGTTATCTAGTTTGTAATTGATGTGGTTGTAGCTGTGAGTGTGTGGATATGTGACGACGTGCACTAGTGCATGTTATACCGACCTGACTGCTCACCTGATGGCTGTTACACCAGCCTATAATGTCATGATGTGAAGGAGGTGCTCCGACTCACATACTAATAACATGGATGATATTTGTGCTTTCTTGAGGTCGGTTAAGAGCAAAAGGTCCCGATTGCCTATCACGATTCAGCGTATTTCTCCATGAACTAAATGTGAATGAGAGTGGCTATACGGTAGGCTACTGATAGCATTGTTCAACCTACAAAATCTATAATTTTCGTAAAAAAATGAATGCAACTACTAAGATTATATATCTACTGAGCCGTGTATACATTGTTGAGTATTGTTGTTACATAATATCGTTCGATATGAAAGCGATAGTTGCGCTATAAGCAATCGGGACCTCGGACTCGGTAACTGACCTTGGAAATATTTCACTTTCAAGGCCCGAGTTGGGTCACCTTATTTATATGATGATAAAATAGTTGTGTGTCACTACATCGTGGCAGTTTGTTGATAATGTGAAGAGCGTATACTGGAATAACATCGGCTAGGTCGACGGAGTACTTGTCATTGGATTGTGGTCAGGGTTCAGGTGTGAGGCTGAACCCATGTCACACAACCGAGTCGATTCTATTATTATTATCATCATTACGTCTCTATTGGCAACAGGGCAAGCCCCACAAGTGCAATATGATGGACCACAAACATAATCATCGAACATGAGAATAACACACACAGAGTAAACACGACAGTAAGAGACAGGTGCAGCCTGCGCCTGCGCCTTGTCAAGCATGAAATGTGTCAATGAAATCCTTGAAGTTGTCAAGAGATATATTGACAACGTTGATATTAAAACCTTCGGAACAGATCATTTCATTATACATCGACTGTACACGCAGAAAACAAGAGAATGTGAATATATTCGGTCGGGATCTATGGACCACAAACACATCTTTATTTGTTGTATGTTTGGCAGAAGTTTACCCTGAAGTTGATATACTTTGTGAATCCACATCATACTAGTTATTCCAGTATACGCTCTTCAGGCGTGTTTATAGCTGCTGTGAGTGTTTTATGTGTTCTCAATGCTCAAAGGAAAGACTGATAGACCAATAAGATTCCAATAGAAACTCGAATCACTGTGTTTTATTTCAACGGCTATAGAAGCCGAGTCCGTGACCTATGACCTATGTTTGGGTGAAAATATCCATAGAGCATCGTAACCAATTTTCTTTTTTCTGTTATTATCTTGAAGTTGGTGTTTTGTAGTAGATGTTGACTGGAGCCGTCGCCTGCTGAGAATTGCTTCAATATATAATAGTATGAAACTCCCTTTTAGATGATGGATTATGCATAGCCATGAATATCCGACATACTTGGTTGACTTGTAGGCCTACACTCTCGATGAATCACGGAAAAAATCAAATTATAACCTCTCGCTAAAAGTCTGTATATAAGCACAATTGAGAAGCAATAGAAAAAACAATGGTAATAATATATATTTTTTTTATTCACACATTTTGAGTACAAATTATGAAACAAGGAACTCTGCTCCCACATATTCTACAAAGCCTCTGATGAGACTTGTCTGTAGACAAGTATAATAATAATATTTTTTTTTGTTTAAATTCATAGTAATAGTAATCGATATTATTATCATTATCATTATTCATTCACCTAAAACACTAGGTTCACTTGTCCACAATGTAATAATAATAATAATAATAATTATTATTATTATTTTTTTATTAGATTCAAATAATACATACATACAAGATTGATCAATACGCTCTTCCACAAAGCCAAAAAGGCTTATCTGTGGGATGATGAATGAAATTAATAGCTTGGACAAGGAAAAAATAAATGGAAACTTTTCAATAGTTAAGGAATACAAAATCGAATATATGTATATCCTATATATATGTAGACATGAAATTGAAAAATTATTATATCATTATACATCGAGAATACAAATCATATCCACACAGCTAAAGACATAAAAAGTTGATGCACAAGAAATAACAATAACAATAATAAGATTTACATTCAAGTTCTTAATAATCCACAAAGCCTGTAAACAGGCTTATCGGTGGTTTATTTATTTATTTTTTTTATTTTTTTTATTAGATTCAAATAACACATACATACAAGATTAATCAATACGCTCTTCCACAAAGCCAAAAAGACTTATCTGTGGGATGATGAATGAAATTAATAGCTTGGACAAGGAAAAAATAAATGAAAACTTTTCAATAGTTAAGGAATACAAAGGAATATTGATATTATTAATAATAATAATAATAATAATAATGAATTATTAATAATATATTTATTGGTGCAGGAAAATTGAACATACAATTGTATCGTGTTGAACACGTCAACAATATACCATCATTAAGATGCTACTAGTCGGTCGCGATTTCAGCATAAAATGGATGTATTTTCATTCTACTCTCATGAGCCAACGACACGTTCGATGACTTTCAAATTTCGAATGTAATTCAGTCACAGGTCAATCTGATTTATCGAGGTACTTTTGTATCTCAAATATTTTTTTGTTCATATATAAACTTCAATCAAACTAAGGCGAAATTCAGTGATTTTTCTGATTTCATGTCATGTAATAGCGCCTCGGTGATCGCGCACACATGACATTTAATTTACGTTACAGTCAAGATACATCCTTTAACTATACACCCCAAAAATTTGACAACAATCGCTCGATTAGTTTCTTCACAGTTACTGTTTACAATTAGCGTGTTTTTCTAGTGTGACCACATTACACATTTTTTAATATATCTAAAGAAACTCAAACGCCTGAGGGGTATACGCCTTCTTATACGTATTTGTACATTGGGTAGTCTATCGATGTCACCCGATAACACGTCGTACACAATCATTCACCGCCGAGTCAAAAGAGATTATTTATTAGCAAAAATATGTCAAGATAAGAACGCAAAGGACAGATGATATTTGCCGCTACCTCATTTGGCGTATCGACACACCAAGCCGTTTGTGCTAATTGATAGTGGAGACGCTCGATCGGTTCTGTCACATTCAGACTAGAAGTCATTTTGTCAAAACATATCAACTAGAAGTCGGCTAAAAGTAGAGATTGCTAAAGCAATTATTTGACCATGTGGACTGTGTGTATGTTTTCGCAGAAAAAAATGTTTCATTTACCGGTACAAAATGACCTAGAAGTCTCAAACCAAAACATTACTTTACATTCATTACTATACCAAAAATGTGATGCTATCGATTAGGTAATCGTATTGAATTATGAAACCAATTAAAAAATTAGTAATTACTAAACATACTTGTTTTATGTCTAGGTTGGTTAGTTGTCACCTCACGGTCATAGAACATTGTTATTGATTATTGACTGTTATTAGTTTTTTCACGCTTTTTTCACACACAGCCCTCTCCATCTTTGCACAACTCTTTGCACAACCATTTACAAATTCATGTTTTAAGAAGTTTTATAGGATCTATATGATTCTTGCCATTTATTTCTACATCTAAACTACCTGCCCATATAACTAGCCTCACCAAACTTCCATCTATCAAATACAACCTGAAATCTTTCCTACTCCAGAACCCCTTCTATTACCTCAATGAATTCCTTACTTCGAAGTCACACTAGAGTTAGACAATCATTGCATCATAGCATAGTCCTATATAATATCATTCTGTCTTCTTCAATCATATCTCTCTGTCTCCTCATTTTTATATCTGGTTGTAAGTTTTTATATTTCCTATATTTGTGCCATGTGCGAATCTTTGGACTAAATAAAATGAAAAATAAAAAATAGTCATGTTATTGTTATTATTGAAAATGATCATTATATACGGCGCCGCGCGGCAGTCGATATCTTCTATATTTATATTGGGTTTAACGACGGATTGTACTGATGATCAGCCTGATCTATTGGCTTCGGTGAATGATATATGAGATACTGGGATAATGAGAAGAAAAGTTATGTTATTATGCTTTTTGGGGATAGTGGGAAGGAGTCGTCCTTGGCCTGTTCCATGTATCAACCTGAACGACAGAGGGCAAGCACGATGCACCTCTGACCTCAGTCAGGATAGTCGACCAGGACGGAAATCGAATCCCGGTCTCCTGAATTATGGTTCAGTGCGCTAGCCAATCGACCACCAGTGTCAGTTGCACAGTAAATATCCAAGACGAAGCTGAAGGCCTTCCGAAATATAGGTCACTGATGCCAGGAGCCACGACCTTTCGTCATTTCACTCATCCTTATTCCTTTAATTCGTATAACGATTCATTCATCACGTAAGCAGAACGAGAATTCTTATTTCTTATGAATGATCCATTCACATAATCATGGATGAGCGTAAGCGAAGAATCAATTTGGCCGTTAACATTAAAAAATAAAAATGTCACGATAAATATGTTGATGAAACGTAATAATACTTGTAAAAATTTTTTGGTGTCCTTCTTCCCCCTTGGCATTACCGAACAAGACATCATAGAGAGAGACCATTCTGTGTGGTTCTTATCCTTGGTCAGGACTCACGTCATAGTCCTGTGTTGACGCTGGGAGTGTGCATGTCGGGACTGACAATTCCTTATACGCGTCACAAAATAATTACGGAAAACTACAACAAAAATAAAGATTCAGACCACCAAAAAATCGATAATGATTTCGATCGATATTCCATTTATCATTTCGATTCGATCGAATGGAATTCCTAATATTTCAATATTCTCGATCGATTTTCGATAAAGTACTGTTCGGTATCGCTCACAAATTCTCGCTCCCTACAAATAATGTATGCATTCAAAAAATTATATTTATAGACAGTCTCTTCAGTATTCTGTTCTACAAACGAAATCAGATAATATATGAAGTTTTACATCTCGTAAATGAAATATACAAAATTGGGTTATTTAAATCGTGATAATGTGTACTTAATCGGCCCTACGAGCAAAGGTCTCATCATGGACATATAATAGTAACTGGTCTCATCCTCCTCAGGGTTCAAGTAATTGCTGAATGCTGTCATACCAGAATAGACCTCTACTGGTTTTGAGTAAAATCGGGTATTTTGGCAAATTCCCATAAGAGAATAACAACGGGTTATTTTTGTCAATTTTATTCAAACGCCGAGATGAAATTTCAACAGAATGGTAATGTGATCTCGATAGGTAAGGGCCTTACCTACATGTTTTTACGAAGTTACAATTAATTTGGTTCGGTCGTTTTCAAAAAAATGATATATTATATTGAAAAAATGAAACAATTGCAATTCCCTGAAAATAATTGAGTGGTTTTTTGATTTTTCACTTTTTAATTGAATTTTTTCGAGACGTAAAACAGTCCGATGGATCCGAATCTGGACACGAAATCTCGCTAAAAAATTCCAATCGACCGCAACGTCGCCCGAAGGTGCCGGCTATTTCGATGCCGGGCGGCGGCGTCGTCGTCGATCCGAGTGCGGTAGCGCGATGCGGTCTTCAGATTCAGGCGGCAATCTTGCCTCTGGAGCCGATGAAAATTTCACCGTCGGCAAAAAACGTTGCCAAAGTTGTGACCGGAAAATACGTCCGAAACGGTCGAAGGACGGCCGCCGGCTGCTTTACGGACCCTCCTGCAAAGTCCGTTTACACGAAAAATGACCCAAAATGGCCACCATCGGGACGAGAAAGGCGATTAGAAGAAATTAATTTCTGGGTTTCAAACTGGCCAATCAGGTCGGGGTAGGATTTGCGATACCCACCTATACCTTGATCTCGGATACGGAACAGATTCTTTTCGAAAGTGAAATGCTCGCCATTTCCACATCGGTGACCCGATTCAGCGAGTTTTCCAGCACGTGAATTCGGATAAGATAATGTACGAATTTATCGAAAAAAATTCGCATACAATTCGATTGACGATTTTTTTTTGAAATGTGTCGGCCGCCGTGGTCACAAAGAAAAACATGCCGTGGCGGGTGAACGGGTGGACCAAATCGATCGGGGTTAAAACCACAGGATAGGAGACGACGTTTTCCCGAACTGTTTTCGGAAAATCCATTTTCCGAGCAATGGTGTCGGCGGCCGAAGAGTGCTCACCTTCCCGGTGATATTGCGAGTTACCAGACAAACGCACGAACTCGAGATGAACAGATTCGGAAGGGTCTAGTCGAGTCCTTTCATAAGAGTGCCTGTCGAATAAGATGGGACTCCTGGTTCGACCGGGTACGTGTCGGCGCGGTCCCGCGGACTTTCGACGCCGCCGCCGTCGACGGAAGTGCGAAAGGGGAATGCAATTTCTAGATTCTGGCGGGGATCGATCACCTCTATCACCGGGGAAAATTTCGTAGTCGTCGGACATTTGCGGAAGATATTTGTGAAAAACTCGTTTTTCCGGCAATGAAAGACAAGTCCGCAGGACTCGAACCCCGAACCCCCGCGACGGTTTTCGGCAAGAGGTGGAGAATTATCGTACTATTTTGGTGTACGACATTCACCGAAAACGAGAAAAACTTTCCCGGGGGTGTTCGGGGTTCGATTCCCGCGAACTCGCAATTTGTCTTTGGCGAGTATGTTGTGATTGGGCTTCGGAAGTTGGAGGAATAGAAAGTCCGCCTCTGAGAAAAATCTTATCGGGAGTAGAACAATTCTGTGGCTGGCAAGTTTCGGTAGAGGCGGACTTTTAACACGACTTTTATATTTTCGAAAACTTTAAAAAAACGTGATTTAGACACCAAAAAATCGATAATTTCGATCGATATTCAATAGGCCTATCATCATTTCGATTCGTTCGAATGGAATTACTGATTTTCTGATATGTTTGATATAGCACTATTCGGTATCGCTTACAATTTCTTGATTGAACGGCAACACTACAAATAATGTATTCATTCAAAAAATGATATTAAAATGATGTTACATTAATTATTTCATAGGCAGTCCTATATAGACAGTTTCTTCAGTTCTCTGTTTTACAGATGAAATCAGATAACATATGAAGTTATTCCATCTCATAAATGAAATATACAACATTGGGTTATTTAAATCGTGACAATGTGTAGGCCTACTTAATCGACCCTACGACTTACGAGCAATGGTATCATTCTCTTCAGGGCTCAAGTATTTATATATGAGCCTATGAATTAGTGAAAATCATTAAAGTGTTCATGATAAATTGAAAGGTAAATATTTTTTAGAAAACAAGTAGATTTTTGATTTTGAATTGAGAAAGCGATTATTTTTATATCCACTGCAGATTTGGACCCTGAAGATTAGGCGACCATTGGTTGTAGAAATCAACTTTTTTCGATTGAATATACATTAAACAAAATAGAAATATATCACTATGAGATAGATGAAGAGTAAAAATAAATATATACATAAAAATGAAATGCCTATCTATAAACATACAAATATTAGAATATAAAAAACTTGTTGACAAATTCATCATTCGTGTAAACTACACGCTCAGCAAAGGATTGCGAGTTCATGATTGTTTTTCCCTTGCGTCCAGTGAATCGTCCATAATAAATATCACGTCAGAGCAGCTGATAACGCTGTAACCTGATCTATTCTTGAGCTCGATCACTTTCAATATCTTCATTCCACTGTATTGAGGGTCTCAATTGACCGTCTATCATGTCAATTATCACTAACGGTTGGAAGCTTCGATCCTGCAAAACGTTAGGCGGCATATTTTGCTTTGACAGTAATAAATCAAACTACCAATTTGTCAGCTGACGGGTCAAACCCTGTAACCTATCTAGGCAACTCAAATTTCGTCCCTGTATAAAGGGCTTGCCTATCTTGCCCGAAATAGTTTTGAGAGTGACTAGTGGAACCTTAAGACTCAACATGTTCGCATGTTTTACCATGTTTCACAATATTAACACGGATCAATCACAACTCTTCACAACGTATGAAATAATGTCACATCATTGGAGAATAATCACTCCGGTCATATAAATATAATGACAAATAATGAGAGAAATATTAAATCTTCTGATGAGAGAAATTAAAATTGAACGAAATCATTAGATTTATAAAACCATTTCTCATTAAGATCTTTCTTCAATGTTGATTTAAATCCAAACTCATTTTCCATTTTGATGTATTTCGGTGAATTGTTATATGAATGAATTCTGTAAATGAATAAATGTAATTGGTCGCTGTGATCTATATGCTAGCAGTAATACCCGTGTTTGTACTTCTGACCAATGACAGTTGATTGATTACACCAATAATGGAAACCTTTTAATCAAAACGCTCGCCACTATTTGTCAACTTGATGGAATCACAATCCGGTGTCACGATCAGTGGTCGAGTGGCTAGCACTCTGGACCTGCATTCGATCACCGCCACGGTCGATGAGCCTGACTTGGCTGCGTTGTGGTTCACCCTCTCATTCAAGACACTGGGATAGTTCCTGAACAACGGGCCACGACTGACACCTTCTCGTTATCAGAAATACCTCTTAAAATAACCTCTCATCTCACCATCCCTTCATCTTATATATCATCCACTGACGCCAATAGATCCTGATCATCAGTTCAGTGCATTGTTGAACCCAATATGAATGCAATTATGCAATGATAATTCAGCCTTCCTATATTCCCAAATTTATTTGCTTCCAATTGTATTGAAATGTCATATATTCAATTTTAATCCGACCCTTATCTGACGTCCTATAGGCCTACATCATTTAATGATCTCAGAAGAATAAGAAAATTATTATTATTCTCTCCATTATTATTATTATTATCATTAATAAAACTTATTCTATTGACTCATTCAGGCGTAAAACGACCACTGTGTCGCCGTTCCTTCTAACTCAACATTCACTCACCATTCTACTGACTTATCTTCAGATCAAGATTGAATGAAATTGATTATCTATTGCATGTAAATACCACTTGACCTGCCTGTACTGACATGTCAGAGAATAGACATCAAAGGAGTGGCGGCCATGTTTTTGCCAGAAAAACTTACTGTTCAGTCAGTCACTCGCTTTGATGATATATCGCCTGGGTTTCACGCTTGACATTCCATGCGGTGACTCCGAGAGACCGTGACTGTGGTGCAAATTGTTGGCAGCCGCCATTCGTCGGTCAGCGCCCCACGTGACCACATGCGGCCGTCGTTGTTGTTGTCGTTGTTGTTGTGCGCAGCCTGAACCATAGATCCATCACGATGTAGTGACACCAAATATCAACCTATTTTATCTTGATATGAATAACTCGGGTCTTGAAAGTGAAATATATCCGGGGCCAGTTCCCGAGTCCAGGGTCCTGATTGCCTGTAGCGCAACCATCGCTTCCACATCGAACTGCATAACACAACAATGCTATACACGGCTCAGTAGAATTATTAGGTTAGCAGTTGTACACACACTATCTCTCTCTCTCTCTCTCTCTCTCTCTCTCTCTCTCTCTCTCTATATATATATATATATATATATATATATATATATATATATATATATATATATATATATATATATATATACATATATATATATATATATATATATATATATATATATATATATATATATATATATATATATATTTCCGTCTATATATCCGATTTCGCTATATATCCGTCAATTTCCATGACGACCGAAACGGATTCGATGGTTTTGGGCCGGTAAAAAATATCAATCCTAATACGAATACAGCCGAATCGCTTTCAAAGCGGTCGCTTTCATTTCCATATGATGGAAATCCAGTTACAGAATGAGCCTCCTGGTAGCAAAGAAGCTCAAGCTGTATATATTATAGTCTATGAGGTCGATCTGGGCGTGCAGGTGGATGATGGAAACAGCTGAGCCGGTCTGATCTAATTAGCGGAGTGCCCCCCCCCCCCCCCCACAAGCAGCCGTCACGACAAGGTGTGTAGATCGATCTGGTGCACTTGATCGTATCCACGATAATAGAGGCTATTACATCAACTGAATGATCGAGTAGTAACTCAGTTTACCCTAGAGAAACGCAACCGAGACGCGTGGCCGAGTGGCAACACACTGAACCGTCATTCGGGAGACTGGGGTTCGATTCTCGCCATGGTCGACCATCCTGACAGTTTTTTCGTGGCACTGAAAGATTCAACTCTGTAGGATTGGTATTCCAATGCCTCGTGTCAACAGACCATTAGTGAACCTCATTTCAATGAGGGCGATGTTTTCTCGCCCTCTAGCACGTGTTATCACGCTTATCTTGCATCCCCCCGCCCCTGTCCGCCGCTGTCCATGCCCCCCCTTATGCCACATCTGATAACCCGACCTGCCTGTGACCTGCTATTGCCGTGCTCGAGGCTCGATTCCGCTCGAACCCCGCGAGGTCAGCGCCTGGCGGCTTGGGGAGAACTCTACTCACAGCTTAGTCAGAACCCCCTCTCTGGGGACAACACAGGGTCGTTATTCTGGAGGATGTTATCGGATCTGAAAACTTCCCTCGTTCCAGAGTCCAGGTAACCCGTGACGTAATGTCAGGCGATCAAACACAGAGTTGATAACACACATACCATATATATATATATATATATATATATATATATATATATATATATATATATATATATATATATATATATATATATATATATATATATATATATATATATATACATATATATATATATATATATATATATATATATTTATATATATATATATCAATATATATATCACCTGACCGAGATACGTTATTCCTGCGGCCGATAGCGGCATATGCTCGTTACAATCTCGGTGGCCATATCATACATTTACAAATGGAATCTGAGCAAGACATTCCATTCGTCATTAAAAGCTAACCAGGCGGCAGCACTGTCGAAGTGGGCGAAATTTCAAAATGGCCGTCCGGAGGCAGTTAGATGCCATGTTGTTGATGAATCATGACTGATTGAATCTGCCTCTGCCCAGATCACTGAAACGCCACCAGATGTCAGCCACTTTGCTTTTAATCGCGAATATTATTACTAGAATATGTCTAATATGTGGAAATCTTCTTGGTTTGCAAAGCGGTGTGAGGCTACTGCCGAGACATGAATATGCATGTAAGCCTTGTTAACGTTGAGTAACGTATCTCGGTGATATAGACCTATGCGCAGGTGGTCAATTACTAATTGATATCCGCCATAAGATCTGTATGATAACCAGTGATTGGCTGGATATTTATCTGCTATACATGAGAGCAACCAAGATGCATTGCGGGTTGCGTTGATTCGCCGGTTGGAGATGGTGATTTCACTTCCTATCCCTCCAATGTTGAATGGTGTACCGAACCGGCTACATGCTTAAGAACTATCGATCGTGCGTAGGTATAGTTACTTTCACGTCGGCTCAGCTAATAACAGCTGTCACCAAGTTTGTCAGTCTGTTAGCTCTATTCTACGGAACAACACTAGGTAGAG
>OZ023326.1:1607659-1637659 GCA_964007535.1 Brachyptera risi
CTCTATTCTACCATCGTGACATTTTACAAATTACATTTTGCTTGAATTGAATCAGTAGAGCTGTGGATTAAAGGGGATGATATCATGAAGACTCAGAAAGCTATTCGGGATCAGAAAAACATGAACCAATTCTCTCGTTATTAACTTTTCCCGCCTGGATTATCTGCTTATTCTGTCACGTGATTCATATCCACTAACAGAATATTCTGATAGCGCAGGCGAGGAAAAGACTTTTTTATTTCTCCAAAAACATCGAAACTTGATACAAAATCATTGTTCCCCAATTAAGGCTGTGGATGAGAGATGGGATCGTTTGAACGAGGAACCACAAGGGTGATCTCACCACCCCATTTTGATTATTTGAACCAATGAACTTCAACACCAGGACTGCGCTGTCTGTGACCATAACTTTCGGCCGCAGATAAAAGTACTTCATCTTCCACTTTGAACCAAGTCTCTTGGGCAATGATGACTTCTTTCCATTAACAGCAGATGTAAAGTTTATCATTATACAAAATGGAAAATTGTATATTATTATTGACTATATTGAACTATATATTGGATATTATATATAATTATTAGTTAATTAACTGAAATATCGTGAATATTTCAGTTTCCGAAAGTCCGAAACACATTATAAGTAGAAACCGTTTCTGTGATAAATCACAAAGATATGTATATATATCTATATATATATATATATATATATATATATATATATATATATATATATATATATATATATATATATATATATATATATATATATATATATATATATACATATATATATATATATACATATACATATATATATATATATATATATATATATATATATATATATATATATATATATATATATATATATATATATATATATATATATAGGTGGAGGTGCCGGGTCTGAGCTGCTCCGGAATGATGACTCAAATCAGTGATCACATAACACACATATTCATATATCATATATTATAATAATAATATATATCTGAAATATATAAAATATATTAAAATATATAAAATATATATATAAGAAAATAATATAATATATATATATATATATATATATATATATATATATATATATATATATATATATATATATATATATGTATATATAAAATATATAAAATATATATATTCATAATATATAAAATATATATATTCATAAAATATGAATATGAACAGTGTTCATATATCGAATATCCACTTATAATATTTATATATTATGAAGTATATGAAGAATATATCATAGCACACTTCACGCATGTCTTGTTCATATATCGAATATCCACTTATAAAGTATATGAAGATGATAAGAAGATTCAATAGAATTTCCTCATCAATGTGAATGTTTATATTGTTTTCTATCTCTGAAATGATCACATCAATACATATTATCGACTGATAGATTTGGTGTCGAATCAGTCATCATATTCCAATAATCACTTCATGTGGTAAGATTGCCCTTGTGGTGCCCCGTCCGAACGATCCTACCTTCCATTCATAGTCCCAGCTGGCAAGCAATGATTTGCTATCAACTTTCAATATTATTTTCGAAACCATCAGTCAAGGTCGAGAGATTTGAGGCCAGTCTTATTGTAATCAGAAACTCTTCAAGTACCGCACGAACGAGAGAAGCCATTAATAAATCTCAATTATAGAGAAAAAAATTGGTTTCCAATAAACTTTTGTAAAGTTGAACCTTTTGTTAAACTCATGGTGTTTGAATCACGTTAAGGTTTCAGCGTCGAGTAGCAGTAATTATACAAATGCAATATTCATGTTGATCAATAAATCATTTTAAAGCTCACAACGTTATATTTATAGTCTGGTTTGACGCGTTCGTTTTTAGACTACACAGTTTTATTCATATCAATCATTTATTCTTGTTCGTTGCTTTTTTGCGACAACATCAAAACGGAAGATAATTTTTTCATCAAACGTTTCTTTATTGAGTCAAGTTAAAATACATGAATGATATACATTGCTGTTTATACCCCGTTAAGATTGGGGAGTGAACCCTATCTTGTGCTGGGGTAATCATTCCTTTTTTATATTGGGATTCAACGACGCACTGTAATGATTACCAAGATCTATTGGCGTCGGATGAATGATTAATGAGATGAAGGTTTTATGGGTAATGGGAAGGATGGTGTGAAGGAAACGGTCGTGGCCTATATTGTAGGAACCATTCCGGCATTAGCCTAGACTACAGAGGAAAACCACTATGCACCCCTGTAATGATGGACGGTGGCGGGGATCGAACCGCGTCCGATATGTCCCTTCACCTCCCGGGTCACAAAAAGCAAGTACGCTAACCACTCAGCTATACTGTGCCGGTTAATTATTCCTCAATTGAGGCTGTTAGGATGGAAAGTGAGATATATCAGACAAGGGCAAAGGTGATCTCACCATTCCAGGAGATGATGGATGATAATCATTCTAGAAACAATACAGCTTGGGGTGATGATTGTATGGATGATTTTAACAATCTAAACATTCACTTTGCGGATACTGGATCTTGAATCTTCTCATTATATCATTACATTTGTCATTATTATTATCATTAGACGAGCTTTAGAGAGGATTCAATTTGACATACTGAAAAAAATTGGTGTTCGTTTTTATGTTTTTTTGTTTTTTTTCATGTTTTTTTGTCAGTTCACCACAGGTCAAACGGCAACAGCTATCAACTTTAAACTTTTTTTCATAATGGTTCCTCATCTAACTCAGATCTATATAGTTTTGTGGCATTATCGGATGGTAACTTTTTTTTTTATGAATTTAAGAAATGTCAAAAATGCTCATTAAAATAACACGGCGGAAAAAAAGAAGATATTTTTATTTTCGAGAGAATGAAATTCCGCGTGAAGTTGATTTACATTTTGATACACATTTCTGAAATTTTTCAGCTTGATCGGGTGAGCCATTTCGAAGATGAACCATAAAATGTGCTGAATTGGTACCACTCGAAGCAGTTTTTACCCATTTCTAACTTAAATGTCACCCAATTGGCGAATTTAGGCAAAAGTTTGGCAAAGAAGTCGACATACTATTACTTTCCGCTCGTCCAACAACGCGTATATAGCGTTTTCCCAGTTGATTCATCATCATCATCATCATTAAGATATCTTGCAGTTACACATAAACTGCAACTTTGGCAAGTTGGCGAGTTCCCTACCCCTATATCGAGACATTTTGACCATCTCACTAACCTCTTGACGGAATTGTTCTATACCCTCATTTCATCCCCCTCGAATATATTGCCACTAAGCCCATTCCAGTCTCTCTCTATACCAGTTCTATCTGAGAATCTGCAACCGACGTTTTCTCTCTTCTTTTTCTCAAATTATTCTGTACTTTTCTCTCTTCTTATTCTGTACTCTTCTCTCTTCTTATTCTGTACTTTTCTCTCTTCTTATTCTGTACTTTTCTCTCTTCTTTCTTCTTGTATTCACCATAATAATGCAAGTAGAACGATGTCTACGAAATGAAACTCGACAGTGATTTGTTTTCTTACGATTGTTGTGATTGTCTTTGTGAGGTTTCATCGCTCGTGCCAAGTCGTTGACACGTCACAAGTTGTGTTGATCGACGTCATTATATTGGCATGTGTGTGTCTGCCTGTGTGTGTGTGGTTTGATTTGTGATGGCATATGTATTGTGTGCCCCGCATTATCTCGTGGCCTTTCATCGAATTGAACATTCATTGTACGGACTTATCAGCACGCAATTCAAAGAAAACACGTTAGAGGCCCATTCACAATGCCACGCTAACGTTAACACGTACCGTTAACGTTAACACGTACCGTTAACGTTAACGCGTAACGCTATAACGCTGGAAATGCTTCCCTAATGGGATGTCCTTGGTGTGTTCTACGAGCACTATAACCATAACCATAACGCTGAGATAAACGCCAACATGATGGTATGAGAGTTATTTGTCATTTCTTGTTGTAATTACCTACTCTAATATACTGAAAATGTCTCTTTATATCATCTATGTGATCAACCGAAAAGACAATTAACCATTATTATCATCATCATTATTATTATCATCATCATCATTATTATTATTATCATCATCATTATTATTATCATCATCATTATTATTATCATCATCATCATTATTATCATTATCATTATTATTATTGTTGCTATTATGACAGCTGCAAGCTCCAAGCTCTCATGTTGACGTTACTGTAATACTTGTATAGGAATCAGCCAATAGAAACCTCCAGTATCTGAACAATGAGAGACAAGTGGCGGTAAACCAAACTGACTGGCCATTCAGTTTGATGGTCGAGGGGGCCGTGACAAGGAAGGCGATCAGGACCCTGATTGGCTGATTTGTCCGTGTTCTAGTTTAAAGGACATCACAACCCTGAAACTAGATTATAATCAGTATAATGACGTAATTTATGTCTCCAATTTCAGAGAAAACTAGAAATCATCATCTTAATTTCAGGAATATAATGAATGCATTCGTTCTCCAAGACCGGATGCCTTTTTTACGAATCGTGACGTAGACATGACTCGCTTCTGTCGATGTTTCTATACGAAATGTGTTATGCCTACGTCACGACTCGTGGGCTCTGGAGGACGGAAATATACATTTCAATATCTGAAATTCAGATGATGATTCTAGTTTTCTCTAATATCGTCGTTACTCATTATAATCTAGTTTCAGTGTTTTGAAGTCCCTTAATATTGGTGTCGTGTTTCAATTATAGGCTATACTGTCGAGTAACAAATGACAAACAATAGTCACCATAGCAACACAGCGAACTGGTGAACTACCAAACATTCTGACCAGTCAATTCCAAATGATGTACATTATTGCCTGTCTCTTGCAACAATGAGTGACGTCACTTGCCAGAAGGTTATAAGATGTGTTCATACGGAAAGTCTGAATTGTATTCATTTCAATATTTTATATATATATATATATATATATATATATATATATATATATATATATATATATATATATATATATATATATATATATATATATATATATATATATATATATATATATATATATATATATATATATATATATATATATATATATATATATATATATATATATATATATATATATATATATACGATAGTTTATGTGTTCCACTGCAGTTGCAAATGTTACGCTGCGTCTATCGAATTCCCGAGAGACTGTTACACATTCAACTCCATCCTTGTTCCACTCTCATTTCGTTAAGTGAATCTTGACAGATTAACCGCTCTTCCCGACTAGTTCAAGTTTCGCAAGCAATTCGAAAACAGTTCTTTTCAGCTCTGCTATTCCCAACGCTGGTAGAATAGAATATACAGTGGCTATTGGGTTGATACCAACGAGATGTGATAGTCAACCATTGAGCTGCAATTTCCCTGTGATGCGCGCTGCCAAACGGTGTGAGCAGGAACTAAAGTCGGCCATGACAGAGCAGGGCCAGAAGACATTGTTGACATTCCATCAAAGCTGAATATTTGGTATCTTGTTCAGATGTTGGATCATATTCTAGCTATGACTGAATACTTTTGATCACTTTTGACAAGATTCACCTACCTGCTTATCGTGTGGTAATATTGTGATCAGTGCTACGTAAGCCTACTGTGATAATGGACACCAATTCTTGTTGATCGTTCAAGAACCATTTCCATATTTCATTTTGGGAATTATGAGCCCACATAGGCCTATAGTGAATGAAAAAGTTCAGGCACTGTTTTATCCATCAGTGACTTACATCTCAACTCATCAAAGCCTCTGTATTACCTTCTATATTCACTTTTCTATATTTTCTATGTACTAGGAAAACGCTATATACGCGTTGTTAGACGAGCGGAAAGTAATAGTGTGTCGACTTCTTTGCCAAACTTTTGCCTACATTCGCCAATTGGGTGACATTTAAGTTAGAAATGGGTAAAAACTGCTTCGAGTGGAACCAATTTAGCTCATTTTATGGTTTTTCTTCGAGATGGCTCACCCGATCAGACTGAAAAATTTTAGAAATGTGTATCAGAATGTAAATCAACTTCACGCGGAATTTTATTATTTTTGAAAATAAAAATATTTCCTTTTTTTTACGCCGTGTTAATTTAATAAGCATTTTTGAAATTTCTTAAATTCATAAAAAAAAAAGTTACCATCTGATAATGCCACAAAACTATACACATCTAAGTTAGATGAGGAACCATTATGAAAAAAAGTTTGAAGTTGATAGCTGTAGCCGTTTGATCTGTGAAGAACCGACAAAAAAACAAAAACAAAAACAAAAAAAAAACATAAAAACGAACACCAATTTTTTTTAGTATGTCAAATTGAATCCTCGCCAAAGCTCATCCAATTATTGATGTTACGATATAGAAGGCCTTGCTTCAAAACCTCTCCTGTCATGGCCGCCGAATCAAAACAATCATTTCGGGTAAATTGCCACTCTATACAGTCTACTATTAAATCTCGTTGTTTGCTACACATGTGTGGTGAGCCGTCAAGCCACACTCACCGCCTGCTGGATCGATGGGCCGTGTTCCGTCCAGCCGGCCGTGCACGGCCCCCCTGATGGACTAATTGCCGGCGTCAACCCCTGTCCTCCCTCGTCTTCAGCCGACACCCAGTTGACACTGCTGATCACCACCGGATGTGTGTTGGGGTCTGAAGGCGCGGTCATCTTCGTGTCCGTGTAGCTTGAAGCAGAAGTAAAAGTCTCTTTGCTACCTGGTCGAACCAGTTGGTCATGTTATATCTCATAGGATTTGACAGATAAAAAAGACAGGAACATACTCCCACTTATGCCTCAAGCCTTACTTTGCCATGGTTGCCAACCTGTGTGGATGTTTCGAGCATATGGAGGAAGCCGGCAGAGAAAGAGAAAAGTAAGGGAGGATGATGAAAAATCATTCAATAGATGAGAAGAGAGAATTGACAACAGAGAAAAAGAAATGAAAATAAAAATAACGCTCAGTGGGCCTACTCCCTCCATATTACCAGTCACCAAGAGGCTTCCACTCTACCTTGGTCTGGGCCCCAACTCCAGACAATATCGTGATGGATTACTCTTTTAGGAGTGAACAAATTGCTCCCGACGATAGCTCTGGAGATGACGGGGATACGCAAGCCCTCACACCACGTCAAGGTGTAGGCCTGCGGTTCCTCTGCGGGGTGACAGTCAGGATCTCATCTCATTCATACTTTAGCCTTGAAGCGGTATTCAGAGTCATTTCCTGTTAGAAATAATGTTGCATGTATTAGAAGCTGATCAACTGATATAATTCAATCGAATGTGAACATATTGAAACAGAATCGTTGGCGAGTCGTTGGCGAGTCGTTGGCGAGTCGTTGAAACCCAAGATTTATTCATTCATATTGCAACCTTCGTGGAGAGTTCAAGTGGAACTGGTGGACCAGTGGCTGGCGCACTAGACCGGCATTCAGGATACCGGGGCTCGTTTCCCTCCATGGTCGATCATCCAGACATTCTGGCTTCGTTAGCTTCCTTCTGTCGTTAGAGAGTCCGTACATGCATGGTTACATTCGAGTGGATATTTTCTTCCACAAACCCAAACATCTGATAGAATTATCACCTCGTCTCACCTTTGTCTCATTCATCATTCATTCGACGCCAATAGATCTTGATCATCCGACGCCAATAGATCCTGGTTATCCGACGCCAATAGATCTTGGTCATCCGACGCCAATAGATATTGGTCATCAGAAATATGCAAAGCTTCGTTGCAGACTATTCAAGTATCAAAGTATGAAAGAATCAAAGTAATCAAATGAAAAGTGAAATGAAATCTCTGAATAGTGTGAGCAGTTTCTTTAAGATATGTGCCAACAGAAAGCCACTACTATCGTTTATATGTTACGTTGTCAGTGAAAATGTTACGCTGCGGACCCTATTTCATATCATGCGATTCTTGACTGTCATTTCTTTCAGTCGAGATGACTCGGGTTCGAATCTTCAACCAAACCCATGTTTCTGAAACGTCTCTCCACCTACCATCATTGCATCGTTCATCGTCACCCGCCCCTCCCCCCCCCCCTCCCCCCTCCAGCTGCGGTCGTTGAGCACAAATGAAAAGCCCCAAAACTCGATCTGTTGTGGAAAGTGTGGTATTTTCCAGCTCGTGTCCCCCCCCCCCCTCCTTCCCCCCCTCCCCCCTCTCACCCCTGATCGGCTACCTATTGATTGGCTGAGCTACATGAGATCACACCACGTGGTGCTGAACAGCTTCGAGCATTAGGTTCACATCGCAGCTCCCACACATCTCTTTCTCCTCTTCCTCTCCATCATTATACACACATATATATATATATATATATATATATATATATATATATATATATATATATATATATATATATATATATATATATATATATATATATATATATATATATATATATATATATATATATATATATATATATATATATATATATATATATATATATATATATATATATATATATATATATATATATATATATGTATATATATATATATATATATATATATATATATATATATATATATATATATATATACGGTGATAATTGGAGATACACGGAATGGAAGACGTGTCCAAAAGAGCAACTATACAGGATATGGAGTTAGAGAGCGTATGATATGACGGAACAAGACAGTGGAATGGCAGGCATATGTGATCCATCTGACTTGTGATAACCAGTGATGAAGATTCCCTCAGACTCAAACACATGCCGAATCAATGACGTCTGTATCAAGGTCAAACTTGTTCACAGAATATCGCTAGAGATACAAAATAGATCACCAAAAACCTCGATAACAAACCTCCATATTACCTATACATACCAACTCCATGTTCACTAGTTTCCTATATTATTTCCTGTTTAAAAATCACAATTATTAGGATAACATAACTTCTTCAACAATAGATATGCTAGATTAACAACAGAGTTGTTGACAAGACCGCCTCGGAGTCTTGACCAATCAAGAGATGCCGCTTCTCAGGAGTCTTACCAACTCATTCTCAGCCTCGATTGGGGAAAAAATTATTGTACAGCAAGATCTACTACCGAGATACTTATTTCAAAGTGGAAGATATCAACATTCGTGTGTTTTGTTTACTCTTGATACCAATGCTGATAATGTCCGGATATATCACAGAAACGGTTTTTACTTATAATGTGTTCCGGACTTTTGGAAACTGAAAGACTGTTATCTGCGGCGGAAAGTTATGGTCACCAACAGCACAGTCCTGGTGTTAAAGTTCATTGGTTATAAACATTTAAAATGGGGTGGTAAGATCACTCTTGTGGTGCCCCGTCCAAACGATCCTATCTTTCATCCATAGCCTTAATTGGGGAACAATGATTTTGGATCAAGTTTCGATATTATCAACAAAAAAAAAAAAAAAGAAAAAAAAAGAAAGAAAAAAAAAAAAGTATAGCAAGATCTCGATCTTATAGTTGGAAAAAACATAAAATCTGTATCCATATCAAAGAGTTGAAAACTTGTAAATATGTTGAAACAGATCACAGAATAATAAATAGCCGAAAAGAAAGTCGATAACACACGATGTTTACAGTTTTCGTCATTGTCTCTGTTAAGTACAGTCACGTGTGCCTCGTTAAAGTTCCATCATTCGTCGGCTCGTAAACCAATCAGAAGTCTGCTGTTTGTCGGCTTGCTCTGCCTGTACAGCCAGCATTGTACACAGAGTCTATTTCAGTTCCTCGAGCTGGCCCGACTCTGGGGGCTCGTTCTCCGTCGTTACCGCGTCGTTAAGTCGTTCTCTTGACGCGGCCAGGCGTCATCTCATGGAGTTCAATATCTCCCGGCTTATTGGCGTCGGAGGATGATGAGCTTTTCACATCCGCAAGGCTCTGCTAAGCGGCCAAAGTGGTTGGCATTTCTTTGTAAGTAGGCTCTTTGGCTGCGGACCAACTCTTTGATAAACTCTTTGACGTTCAACTTTCAGACGCAGAATTAAAAACATGGACATAAAAGATGGACGTTTACTGTTGAACTTTTCTTTGGTGCTTGTCAGAAACTTTTGACACAGCGCAGCAGTCTCTCGTAGCTCATGCAGCTAGGGTTGTGCGGGCTCTTTTCTCCATGCTGTGACTGTAGCGAACTACTTAACTCCACTGTTTACTCACTGTCTGCACATGATTGTTTTCATAATTATAATAATTGCATCAATTTATATCTTATTCTCATCATAATTTCATTGAAAATAGGTTCATCTTGAGGCGTAAAGCTCAAATATGTGAAGTAGCAGAAATAACAATGTCTACATTACTTTTATCAGATGTCTACATGATAATAATAATGATGACCATTTTTCATTTTCTCGTTAGATTGTGTGTTTACAAACAACACTGAACATCGTCAGTTTAGGTTTCAATATGAGATACATGTAAATAGAAAGATATACTATATGGTGAAATATCACTCTTGATACAACAAGACCTACAAACAATTACACACTCGCACTCACAACAGCTGAGTCACGTGGAGTCATACGCACAACACACCTCACTACATTTCTCCTTCTCTGTCACTCAGTCTATATTGTCCATCAATACATAGGACTGGTATTATCATTCTCTCTCTCTCTCTCTCTCTCTCTATAATATGTAGTGTTTGTATCACTCGTGCGACTGCACCAGTACATCATGTAATGACTATAATGTGTTATGACATGTCTTGTATGCAACACGCCTATCGATCCCGTGTTATATTGTCATCACTTATACTGCAACTGTTCAAACAAACATTCTACCGTGTTAGGAACTAATGCTTGACTGAATTATCTCTACATCTTACATTCTACTATCGTGAATATATATATATATATATATATATATATATATATATATATATATATATATATATATAAATATATAAATATATAAATATATATATATATATATATATATATATATATATATATATATATATATATATATAATGATGTTTATTTAGCAATTTTGCTATATTTTCACACTACATACATAAAACATAGATAAAACATATTCAACATAACAATACAATTTACAATATAACAATGATAGCATATTGACATATTTAATGGAAATAATAAACACATTTAATCCATTTGGTCCCAAAAACGAACACTTTCACTCGAATCTGGAACCTATTTTCCTTCCTCTATCAATTTAGAACATGAATTAATATAGGTATATATTATGAGAGAGTGAGAGGTCCGTGATGGTATTTTATTTTGATGGAATTACTTCAGTAAATACTACAAAACGAGTTTACTCAAACACATATTTATAAATAGAAGATTGAATATATGACAGTTAGGTTCAAGGTCACAGTGTACAGAAAATAAACACCTGTTTGAGGAATTTGAGTCACCGTTAGCCGCGGGTTCGAGTCTCGCATGAGGCATGGCTTTTATGTAATGTGCTTTCACTTCTCATAACTTCATTCATTCATTTTATTTTGTATTCATTTTTTTTCATTCAGATGACTGTTTACAATTAAGTGTCAGTATATGAATAGTCAATATTATAATGGTTTCATTACTAACGTGCTCATTCGTACCCCCGTATAACCCAGCCGTTGGTGGGGTCGTTGACAGCACACGTATCTTCTCGGCAACATCTCGTGTATCTCCGTGCAACAGCTGACTCTCGGTCGGGAGGGTAACAAATCATGATAAGATGTTTGGTTGACGACGAATGTACATAAACGTATGACTGCATGTGACGCGATGGGTTCTTCCAAACTTTTATTTCGACATTCATGAATATTCATGCTTATAGCTTGACGTTCCAATACTCTAATTCCATATTCGAATGTACAGATGAATGAGTGCAATTGTTTTCTACGATTGAAGTGAAATTGGAATACACTAGGCAAACGTGAAATATGCGTTATGAGATGAGCGAGATATCTGAATAAGGTATAATAACAGTCCCACATTTGCTACTTTATCGACTCTGGTATTCTACACACTTTGTCCTTCATTTAATTGCTTCTTTATCTTCTCTGGTAATCTAAACACCTTGATTGATGAGCGTAGCGAAGTCTCCATCCCACTCTTATAGGGCTTTGTCTGTGTGTTTTTTTTTTTTTTTTTTTTTTTTTTTTTTTTTTTTGTTTGTAAGCACTCCACAGGTCGCAAGGGTTGACTGATCAACATGAAACTTTTTTTGTACACCCAAACTCATCCAACTTAGAACTGTATAGTTTTTGGGATGAATCGGTCGGACCGATTTTGAGAATCATCATCTCAAAGTTTCTAAAAACCCCATAAGATTTGGCTGGGCGGAAAATGTTGAAAAATAAAATCTTTCCAAATGGGATGGAATTTTCTCTAAATGTGTATACATGGATTTTACACATTATTACGATTTTTTAAGCAATTCTGATCAGTCGTTTTGGAGAAAAAAAATAAAATGACTGATAATATTCATAAAATATATCATAAAAATTATGACAGAATTAAGTTGTCGAGATTCACTGCTTTCTAGATTCAAGAGTTGACCAACAATGAAGTATTTTTTATATGCGTCAAGGTGTGTAGAATACCAGAGTCAATGAAGTGGCAAGAGTAGAACTTCTTTAACGACTTTTATAGCTTATTCAGATATCAAGGTGTGTAGAATACCAAAGTCGATAAAGTAGCAAGGGTAAAACTATTTCAAGGACTTTTATACCTTATTGAGATATCTCGCTCATCTTACAACGCATATTTCGCGTTTGACTAGTGAATATAAAGAATAGTTCATGCTTGGGCAAATATTGAATCTAGGAAGCAGTGAATCTTGGCTCATTTCCATATATTTGATGTATAAAAACATTTATTTGAACTTTTTCTTCGAAACGGCTGAATCGAATTGCTTAAAAAATGGTGGTTATGTGTATCATTTATGTTTGAACACTCAGAGAGAATTTCATTTTTTTCGGAGAGGTTTCATTTTTTCAAATTTTCTCACCCAGCCTAATCTTCTGGGGTTTTCAAAAACTTTGACATGATATTTCTCAGAATCTATTCGACCGATTCATTCCAAAAACTATACAGTTCTAAGTTGTAAAAGTTGGCCCGTACAAAAAACAAAAATGTTTCATGTTGATCAGTCAAACCCTGCGGCCTGTGCAGTGCTCACAAAAAAAAAAAAAAAACATAGGCAAAGCCCTATAAGAGTGGGATGGAGACTTTGCTACGCTCATCTAAATTATTATCAGTCCGTTGGCTAATGAAAGACTGTTTGGTTTTCATTCGACGTTGTGTTTTCAACGTGACAATGGTTTGACAAGTGGGCCTAACGGGGAAAATTGCATTGTCATCGTACGTTTGAGGAGGAAAGATCACCCACAGCGTCAATGTGACATATAAACGATTGCAGTAGCTTTCCGGGTGAAGATGTCGTAGTGAAACTGCTTCACACCATTCAGAGAAGTATCTAATAAAATACTGTCGATACACATTATTGAAATTCACAATTTGTTACTTGTTATTTGTATGTAACGGTACGCTGTGAGGTGAACATCGATAGCAGAAATATCGACTGTTACTGTTATTACATCTAGTGAGGAGAGATGCCATCATCCACTCTGACGACTGAGGAAAACCATCATATTCATCCAAGTGGCTGTTCGTCGAACCGGAAGTGGGTTTCAGATTGGTTCATGGGGGGCAATGAGTTAGTATCAAGTTTCGATGTTGTAAAAAAAACAGACTGAATCAGTTCAGCGTGATTGTTTGGTTGGTTAGTTAGTTCGTGTTAGTTCGAGATAGGTTAATTAGGTTCATTGAGTTAGTCGGATCGGGTACCCAGACTTGTTCAGACTGCACGCAACAACAACAACAACAATAATAACAACAACAACAACAACGTCCACATGTGGGGTCATAGACCGGTAGTGCGATGAATTGACTGCCTATATTTATAGTATATATAAATATATATACATATATATATATATATATATATATATATATATATATATATATATATATATATATATATATATATATATATATATATATATTCTTCTTCTTCTCCTTATGTGCGATGAGATGTATTATAGGGTAATACAATACAAGGGCTTTGCCAAGAATCTTCTGATTAAGAAGAAAGTCGCGAGTTACGAGCAACAACTTGATCTAATTACTTGAGTGTAATTTGTTAATTATTTATCATGAAGAATGTTTTTCATTGTTAATTATCAATTAGTTTAATTGCGAGTCGAGCGACCGTGTTTTGTTTCGGGGCTGGTGACGTCAGAGCTGGCCCGTGGCCCAGTGGGTAGTGCGTGCGCCTGCGATGCGGACAGCGGTAACTCTTCCAGTGTCAAGTGCTGTCGCCACTTCACTTGCTTCTCTAAGACACTCGGGTGGTTGCTAAGATACTGTCTGCCCTGTCGGTCGTTTCTTGAGGAAATATCACGTGGTTTCAGTGCAAGTTAATTGACGACTCGAAATAGGCGTGGCTTCGCTAGTCGGCCAGTTGAATCTATAGCATTTGTGGTCATTTGAAGATACCCCGATTGGATATTTGAATTTCACCACAGTTTAAACAGCCCTGTTGATTGGACGGTATGGTTTGTGACGTCAAGGGGGCGGAGAATGCGAGTCGTCAGTTGTACATGTGACGTCACTCTTCTGCAGAAACGTCACTGGGTTGGGTGCCATGTGTTGTCGCCACTTCACTTGTTTCTGTAAGACTCTTGGTCGGTTGCTTAGATACTGTCAGTTGCTAAGATACTGTCGTTCAGTGAAAGAGTCTAAAGCAGGGTTCACATTTCCGATTTTTTTTTGTCGTACGTCACGATTTCGGTACGATTTTTGTAACTGACCAATCACAAGGCAGAACTGGACCGAAAAAGATGGCGGATCACTACACCGATATCGGTCCGAATTGTGTCGTGAATGTTGGTTCAATTTCAACTTTTGTCGGCCGTTATTACGATTTCAGCGGAAGTTACGTGTGTTGCGTAATTGGACTGCTAGGAGGCACTGCGGTATTACTTCCGTTTGATTTGATTTATATCGATATATCTCCGTGTCTCCGCGCTCTCACTCTTTGCGCGCACTTTGTTTGTTGAGACGTCAATCTTAACTAGCATATTACTTCTATTTTCCTAAAGTAAAATGTCTTATGAACTTTTCGTATTGGCAGTTCAAGACTCGCCATGCCTGTACGATTATAGCTCAACTGATAACAAGAATACAATAAAACAAGGCTGTGGATTTGAGATGAAGAAGCCTATGGCCGCATGACGTCACGAAATCGTGGCGTGATAGAGGTAAAGTGTGAACGGGTCCAAATAAAATCGGACCGATATCGTGTCGGACGACAGAAACAAATCGGAACTGCTTCAGCGTGGCTCTCGGTGGAAGCTGGAGTGTGAATATGTGATTACAATTGACAATCACACGGACACGTTAAGTGGTTTAGTGCTTGGCTCCTGAACGAGTAGAACGGAGGATTGCTCAGCTTGCCAGGGACCACATCTCCACACGGAGATGTTTCAGTATTCCCTCTTCAGAGTTGGGATCACTGGAATATGAAAGATGGCTTTTCTGGTTTCAGAACCGGAAATGCACAAGATCGAACAAGTTGCGACTCTGTAAACACATTGGAATCCATTTCTACGATATTGAAAATTTTATGAAATCCAAGATTTTCAATTTTCGATATGGAATGATGAAACATTTCTTTCATTTCTTTCGATTATATACTGATATATGAACGAGTGAATGTTTATCACCTATTCGGTTCCTCCTCATATGCTCATTTCGAGTGCCTCATCTTGTTCATTGTTATTGAAACCGCCTCGAAGTGTTGGAACGACCAATAGTAGCCGCTTCTGAACAGTCTTACCAACTCATCCTCAGCCTTGATTGGGAGACAATGATTGTATAGCAAGATGTCGATGGTGATATTGAAAATATAGGCTTATATAATCTGAAAAAAAAACTGATGACAAAGAATCAATTCGTAACGCTGACGTGATCACGTGACTTGACAATCTCCTCTCTCTCTCTCTGTTCGCAGCTCACAGATCACGGCTGAACGAGGCTCCGACCGACAGCCAATCAGCGTTCAAGAGCAGACACCTGTCCAAGTCTGCCTCCGACCTGAGCACGCACCGCGACGAGCTCGGGGCCGGCAAGCGGGCTGCTCCGAGCTCGAACCCCGGCCCCTCGCAGGCCCAGTCCGCCTCCAACGTGCCGCAGTCCACGCTGCCCTTCAAGGCGCCCAGCTTCTTCACGGCGCTCAAGGTCAGTACGCGGGGGGGGGGGGGGGGGCTGATGAGCGTATACTGGAATAAAGTCGACTCGGGTGTGTGACATGGGTTGGGTGTCCGACCTTACCTGAACCCATTGTAACCATCCATTGAAAAGTACCCCGAAACCCATTTCACATGACTGAGTGGACTTTATTCCATTATACGCTCTTTAGCGCCCTCATGTCACATGACTGATTCGACTTTATTCCATTATACGCTCTTCAGCGCCCTCATGTCACATGACTGAGTCGACTTTATTCCATTATACGCTCTTCAGCGCCCTCATGTCACACGACTTTATTCCAGTATATGCTCTTCAGCGCTCGAGCGATGTGACCATTTGACGGACCGGAAGTAGGGTTCAGTTCAGAATGTTTGGGCCAGGTCATGTAGACCTCACAATCGATATAACAGTTTTCATTATGTGCAAGAGTTTGTTGATGCTGGATTTTAGTAAATTCATATTCCTCGTTGATTTTACTTATTGCCATGTTTGGGCATGTTCAGTGATTTGTTATCCTTCTTTTTTGTTATTCAACTGATCATTATAACTGGGAAAACGCGTTATGTGTTTCCGCGTTGATGGATGAACTGAAACATATCAACTTATCTTTGGATTGGTTATTATATATATATATATAAACACCTTGAGATTCAAACCATTAAATCACTGCCATCTTATTTTCCATTATTAATTAATATGATGATGAAGAAGGCTTTGTTTCAATCGTTTAGAATCAAGTGGTGACACCTGTGGCTTGGATTTAATTGATATCTTTATAGCTTGGAATGATTCATAAAAATTACATGATATATTTTCTTACATCAAAACGGCTGATCCGATTTGAGTGAAAGTTCGGAATAATGTAAATAATTATCAGATTGAAATTCCCTGAGAATTTGAATTCTCTCGAAGAGAATATTTTTCACGGATTTTTTTCTCTGGGTTATTCTTTCGGGATTTTTGAAAACTTTGAAAAGAGTTTTCTCAGAAGTAGTTCAACCGATCGTGCCTCAATACTATACAGTATCGAGTTGGATAAGGACACTTGTGTATGCCAAGTTCCAACTGATTTTGAATTCTCGTTTGACCCGTGGAGCGCGAACAAGAAAAAAAAAAACTTTTTTTCGAGTATGGTGAAATTGAGTCTTCGCTTCGCTTATCCAATAAGATCTTTACTTCTGGCGAAATCTGGCAGAGCCGTTCTCAAATTCAATTCAACCAGTTCAAAACATTATTATTATACATCCATGAAACATGATTATATACACAAAATTAAAACCCAGAGGTATGAATAAAAACATATCATTTGTCATACACACAGAGGTATTACCATTCATGTTATCTAATCAAAGCACACAGCAAATTCATAGCATAAACGCACAACACATTCATTAGACGAGCTTCAGCGAGGATTCAATTTGACATACTGAAAAAAATTGGTGTTCGTTTTTATGTTTTTTTTTAATGTTTTTTTGTCGGTTTTCCACAGGTCAAACGGCTACAGCTATCAACTCCAAACTATTTTTAATCATGCTTCCTCATCTAACTTAGATCTGTATAGTTTTGTGGCAATATCGAATGTTAACTTATTTTTATGAATTTTAGAAATTTCAAAAATACCCATTAGAATAAAAGTACACGGCGGAAAAAGAAGGAAATATTTATATTCTCCGAAAAAAATGAAATTTTGCGTGAAGTTGGGTTACATTCTGATACACATTTCTAGAAACTTTCAGCTTGATCGAGTGAGCCATTTTGAAGAAAAACCATAAAATATGCTAAATTGGTACCACTCTAAGCAGTTTTTACCCATTTATAACTTCAATGTCACCCAATTGGCGAATTTATGCGAAGGTTTGGCCATGAAAATCGACATGCTATTACTATCCGCTCGTCTTACAACGCATATACGGCGTTTTCCTAGTTATGTAAATATGCAACAAATTCAGCAAATCTTGTGTTCCGCTATACGTCTTCCTTCCCTTCGTGTATGAGTTACGGCCCATGGAAAGAAACACGAGACCACACATAGGCCTATAACACCGTTAAAACTCTGGAATACTACCAACCTAATAGCAGCCCAGGCTTCATTTCATGCGGGTGAAACCTGAATACCGTAATGTTGGTAATAATTCATTAGAGCGAGCTCATTTTAATTACAAGAGGAAAATATTATATTCTTTGCTTGCATAATAATCAGTGGGAATATATGAGCGAGGTTGAAGGGGAGCTACCGACAACGTCACGTGGCAATGTAACATATAAACGATCGCACTGAGTAACTGTTTGAACATGTAGTGAAACTGCTTCACAACATACAGAGAAGTATCTTATATAATACTGTCAATCCATAATAAATATTCACAATATGTTACGTACTATTTGTATGTAACGGTACGCTGTGAGGTCAAAATCGATGGACGAAAAATATCAAGTGTTTCTACAAATACAAGAGTTATTTTTACGTTCGTTAATTTTTATTATGAAATGTGAGTTATCATCATTTTTAGAAAATGTCTGAATCAGATTATGTATTTGTTGATTTTAATGATGAAGATAACAATGATAATGATGTTAATGATGTTGATGATTTTGTTGGTATCTTGCACTGTTGAAGTTTGACGATTATTCACATCTGTGGAAACCCTGGCGGGAACGTTTCGCCCTACTATGGCTGGGGACGCCCTAATAGTCTGATCTCCTAATGAGGCGAATGCGTCTGTATGGAGGAAGATAATAATAATAATTAAATAATAATCGAATAATAATTAAATAATAATTAAATAATAATTATAATAATAATAATCAATAGTTCATACCTTCAATCTTGATCATATTACATGATATCGGAAAAGTTGTACAAATTGAATATACAAATATAAATATGAATTGAATATAATATGGTAAAACCGAATCAAGAACACATTTCTAAAATCGTGCTGATTACACAAGAAGTTCATTAAAAAAATCATCGACTGTATAAAAACATTTTTGCAATACAAGCTTGAGGACTCTCTTGAACTTGCTGATGTCTTCACTTGCTCCCTTCCTGATGTTGAGGGGGAGACTTTGAAACAGTTCAAGAGCGGATAATATAGGGCCCAAATCACAATGAACATAAAAAATAACTTACAACATTCTTTCATCAGTTCTTCAAAACACTGTACAGTCAGTTTGCATACGGATGTTATTGATAAGATGAAATCAGAAAGAAACTATTTACACTTTTCACTCACATTCCTGTTGGATGAACTCGTTCCTGTCGGGATCCAGGAATGGTATGATATGCACGAATCAACAGGCTATGTTTCTCTGGAATAATATGACTGTGTGTAAAAAGTCCACTGAAATCACGAAGGTGAAAGAACACGGGAGCACGTAATGTTTTCATTGTTGATAGAGAGTTGATTCTCTTATTTCATTCATCAAATACTAGAATGAAGGCGATTGTTGTTTTATACTTATTTCTGCTGCAGTGCGGTATTTGAAGTGGCATGAACGATATGAGGGTGATATCTCCCTTGTGGCGCCCCGTCCGAACGATCCTACCTCACATCCATGGCCTCGATTGGGGAGCAATTCAATTAGGTTGTGACTGTGGATAATAACAATGTCGTCGAAATTCCTTGTTCGCGGTTTTACTCGGGCAACATCGGATAGGTGACAGAGGAGAAATGAGCCCACAATCGATGATTCACCAGCACACTGTGTGATTGTACCTCGGGCATAGCTTGTGAGTCGTGGAAACAATGAATCCCCGAAGAACGAGAGTTTAATTCGGACTCGGCCCTTCCACGAAAAAAGGTGATTCGGCCTTCCATAAATAATGTGGTAATTATGGAGTAATGTGGAGACCATGAATTTGGCTCTTCCACGAAAAATTAATGTGGACACCATGGACTAGGCTCTTCCACAAAAAAGTAATGTGGACACCATGGACTAGGCTCTTCCACAAAAAAGTCATGTGGACCAAGAATTTGGCCCTTCCACGAAAAAGTGATGTGGAGACCATGAATTTGGCCCTTCCACGAAAAATTAATGTGGACTATGAATTCGGCCCTTCCACGAGAACATAATGGTGGACTATGAATTTGGCTCTTCCACGAAAAATTAATGTGGACTATGAATTTGGCCCTTCCACGAAAAATTAATGTGGACTATGAATTTGGCCCTTCCACGAAAACGTAATGGTGGACTATGAATTTGGCCCTTCCACGAAAAATTAATGTGGACTATGAATTTGGCCCTTCCACGAAAAATTAATGTGGACTATGAATTTGGCTCTTCCACGAAAAATTAATGTGGACTATGAATTTGGCCCTTCCACGAAAAATTAATGTGGACTATGAATTTGGCCCTTCCACGAAAAATTAATGTGGACTATGAATTTGGCTCTTCCACGAAAAATTAATGTGGACTATGAATTTGGCCCTTCCACGAAAAATTAATGTGGACTATGAATTTGGCCCTTCCACGAAAACGTAATGGTGGACTATGAATTTGGCCCTTCCACGAAAAATTAATGTGGACTATGAATTTGGCCCTTCCACGAGAACATAATGGTGGACTATGAATTTGGCCCTTCCACGAAAAATTAATGTGGAGTATGAATTTGGCTCTTCCACGAAAAATTAATGTGGACTATGAATTCGGCCCTTCCACAAAAAATTTCAATATGGAGACTATGGACTCGGCCCTTCCACTCACAAGTAATGTGGACCGTAATGAGGAGATATAAATCAGACGATGTTGAACAGAGAAGAGTGGAACACGAGAGATTGTCCGAACCGTTCGTCTCTTGACTCGCTCAGATATTCCCCTCACGTCTCACGCGTTCAACAGCTGTTGCCTTGGCTTCATCCGAACAGGGCGTTATGGACGAATCATTATAAGAATCATATACAAGTCAAGTGCCGTCCGTATGTAGCACTTGTGCAGCAAAGTACAAAGTACAAAGTACAAAGTACGAAGTACAGAGTACAGAGTACAAAGTACAGAGTACAGAGTACAAAGTACAAAGTACAAAGTACAAAGTACAAAGTACAAAGTACAAAGTACAGAGTACAAAGTACAAAGTACAGAGTACAAAGTACAAAGTACAAAGTACAAAGTACAGAGTACAAAGTACAAAGTACAGAGTACAAAGTACAGAGTACAAAGTACAAAGTACAAAGTACAAAGTACAAAGTACAGAGTACAAAGTACAGAGTACAAAGTAGCAACTGATTATGTGTCTATTGATGATCGTTGATGCCTACGTCATGACTCATGGTGTCTGGAGATCGAGAACATTGCTTTCAATTTCTGAAATTGAGATGTAAATGTCTGGTTTTCTCTGAAATAGGGTTAATAAATATCGTCATCATTTCCTGAAATCTAGTTTCATGACTGTGATGTCCTTTAAGCCTCTCCGTGCGTAAACCCAGGAACGCACTGCACCTACTGAAATAACGAACACAATACAGTGTGCTGTGCCACTGTTTGCCAGCAGCAGTTCAGCCAACATAACAAAAAGCTCGACTGAACCCAGGGAAATGTAGCCTTTGAACGGAAGAGTAAATAAAGGTTTTCGAATGTGAAGCGAACAAAATGAAGAAAACGACGGAAGTTCTTGTATTATTCATCGAGTGTTGACTCTGCTTGTTCTGCTGAAGCTGATATCAGTCACGTGTCGCTGAGTTCCTCTAATTGGACTCTGTGACGATATCAGCTGAGGCGATACTTGAACAAAGCTGGACAACTCTGCGTTTTGTGTTCATTCAGAGGCTAATATAACTCATCACACTCACTCGACGTCGAGTCTCGTGGATAGAAACCATACAATTAGTTCATTTCACAATAATTTATATCATATATGGAATATATATATCACCAGAATACCTTTTGTTATGAAATAAGTTCTTATTAAACAGGTTCAAGTAATTGTTTACCTCTTTTATGTAATTTTATGTGACTCCCATTTTTATTTTCAACTCAAATCTTATGTACACAATTATGTAATATGAACACCAATTATGTTTTCTATATGTACTTAATGTATTTAGTTCTAGTTTTTATATACACTTAGTTCTAAGAAATTATATTAGCACAATGTATGTATCCAGTATCTAAGCGGTTTGGTGGAAGAAAAGCCATTGTGGCTTAACCCCGCCGCACAAATAAAGATCTTATTATTATTATTATTATTATTATATATATATATCCATCGATATTCGATTCAACCTCTCATTTATAGCCTCAATTGAGGAACAGTGATTGATTTTGTATCAAGTTTCGATGGCATCGAAAAAAACAAAATGATGAATATCCTGATTTAGTATTCCGGAGAGCAAAACAAGGTATTGGAACATCAAAAACATCCATCCATGAGAACATACAGATTTGAACTGGCGAACCTCGGGTCCAAGGTCAACGCGCCACAGAAGCTTAACACTCTTCAATCTGTCAGCCGATAGAATCAAGAAATGCGAGGGAAGTGAACAGCGTGTTGGGGATACGGGTTTGTGAAGCCTTCCCCCCCATCTCTCCCTCCCCAATGCACCTCCTTTCCTCCTCCTTCCCTCCCCCCCCCCCCAATACACCCACATGTTGTTTTATTGTAATGTATCGATACTAAACTCTCCCGATATCGGTTTACCGTTGACCGAACGAGCAACACGTGGCAGCTGGCACGCATCACGCTAACGTGGCAGCTGTCACTTCTCAGGCGAACGTGGCAGCTGTCACTTTCCATGTCAAAGTAGCAGCTGTCACTCGTTATGCCAGCGTGACAGCTGTAACTCGTAACGCCAACGTAGCAGCTGTCACTTTTCACGTCAAAGTAGCAGCTGTCACTCGTTATGCCAGCGTGGCAGCTGTCACTCGTGACGCCAAAGTAGCAGCTTGGTTGTAACGCTAACGTGGGCCGTGCTTGTCGACAGATCCGGTGGGCGGCGCGCACGCGGAGCCGCAGCAAGGAGCGTCGCGGCGGCCGCAAGGAGGCGGACGACGGCGCGAGGCGGGACAGCACTACGGACTACGCGGCGGACAACTCCTCTGAGCACAGCAGCAACGCCACGCCGCTCACGCAGTCCCCCCGGCACCGCCTCCTCACCCTCCAGCAAGGTACGACCTTCAACCGAGCCAGGCCTACACACGGCTTGGCATTGTACATTTCAGAGGCCACGGGAGTCGATTTAGCGAAATATCAGTTTCTTGGTGTTACTTTTGAACGGTATAAGATATAAAAATTCTGATACGCGAAAAACACTTGATTATATAGCTTCAAGATGATATAAGTTATAACTATTCCAGTCATGTCGCATAATAGTCAAGCGTATACAGCTGGAAAAACACATTATTCAGCTGTATACGCTCGACAGTTATGCGACATGACTTAAATAGTCATAACTTATATCATCTTGAAGCTATTATAATTATCTGTGTTTCTCGCGTATTAGAATTTTGATATCTCATACCATTCAAAAGTAACACCAAGAAACTGATATTTTGCTAAATCGACTCCCGTGAACTCTTAAGAGTGAATTTATGGTATGCATTCCATATTTAGACCCTGGTTTTTTCGAACTGTCAGTTCGTGGATCAACTTGTTATCGCCCTCGGGCCCGGTATTACCAAGTCTAATCAGCCTTTATCTGACGGTTGAAACTTGTTATCACCATGGTTACCTGTGTTATTTGTTGTTCATCAACTCTCAGATGAATACTAACTGGACTTGGTAATACTGGGCCTTGGTCATGTATCTGAATCAATAGTTAGATAACCGATACTTAACTATAAGCTCTTGAAACCGACTCTTGATAAATCCCTCGACTGAAAACTACAGCATGTGTTCTACTCCCCCATGTATTGATGGATATCGAATCAAAGCCGGGTCAGCTGGAGGTCAAGTGACCTCTCACAACAGCCACAACGAGGAGACAGAGGACCCTCACCTCTCACTTGACCTTTGACCCAGCTAGCTCCAAGAGACCAGGATATGCCTCACTAGCTACCCAAGTACCATGACAATAGGCTACTGTCAAGTAACAAACGACAAACAATAGTTACCATAGCAACACAGCGAACTGGTGGACTACCAAACATTCTGATTGTTCAGTTCCAACATTGTTGTATGTCTCTTGCAACAATGAGTGACGTCACTTGACAGAAGCCTATACAAGATAACAACAGTCACGGCATCTTGGATTGCAAGAACTCCAAGCCCACCTCTAGAGCAGGGCTGGGATTGGTGCTGACAACAATAGGGATAGATAGGGACTGGACATGTGGCCGTGGAACTCAGCTCTTCTGAAGTCTGTCGAAGTCTGGGTTCTTGGAGCTAGCTGGGTCCAGGTCGTTATTTCAAGTGACAGTCGTGATAAGGGTCTTATAGTCTCTTGGAGCTAGCTGGGTCTAGGTCGTTATTTGAAGTGACAGTCGTGATAAGGGTCCTAGTCTCTTGGAGCTAGCTGGGTCTAGGTCGTTATTTGAAGTGACAGTCGTGGTAAGGGTCTCAGATTGCTTTCCTATCCAGGGCAAGATTTGTTTTCCATCTGATTTGTTGCCGTCCCACTTGTTCACATAGACACGTGACAATTGAACAGCGGCTTCTCAAGAGCCGTTACTGTCGTGATTGCCTCAGATTCACCGACCCTCCCTATGAATACCGAGTACAACTATGAGTTATTCTTGAAAATATCAGAATAATTTTTTTTTTTTTTTTTCACTAACATCGAAACTTGATACAGAATTGTTGTTCCCCAATTAAGGCTAATCAGAATATAATTCCTGAAATACATTTAGTCACAAACAATAGCACATTCAGTCGAAGAGTGAATACGAATGGCATAAACCAAGAAGCATGGTTACAAATATAACATGAGAGAAAAGGATCGAGCATCACAATCTCCATGGTGATTGAAAGACACGGATGGGGATGAGTGAGAGATTGCTTCATGCTATAAATGAGAGACGAGTTGGCCGATGTTATACAGCTGATACCTGGAACGATGTGATAGTACAGTCTGGTGACTTTAAGTATATCTGGAGTCATTCTATTGGTTCTCGCATCTGAATGACCACTCTGCCAAGTGTCTAGTAGGTCGAGAGTCGCTAACTGAGGATTAGTGAACGTGTTCACCGCTTGGGGCCTCTAATGCGCGTGGGAAACTTCAGTAGGGTGGTATATACCTTCAGGGGCGACATTTTGTGGGGAGGAATTAGCTCGCTGCTTTGAACGCATTTCGTCAGGAGGAGAGGTGTTACAAGAGCTCCAAGAGCTCCAAGAGCTCCAAGAGCTCCAAGAGCTCCGGGCCGTATGGAGCACACGACGTGGTAATGGAAGGAGGAGGGGTTGGGGGGAGTTGAATAGGTTGATTGAAAGAAATTAATCGAAGTATGAAGGTAGGCGAGGTCATGATAGAGCGGTAGTTATAAAGGGTGTTGGATTAGATTTGGGCAAATTTTCTTTCTTAAATATAACAAGTAGGGGCTGTAATGGGCTCGGTAGAAGTGTATTTGAGGGGGATGAGAAAAGGTGAAACAATTCCCTAAGAAGGTTAGGGAGACGATTAAACAGTCGTGACCAAGGATGGGAATCTTGCCACCGTGCATTTATTTATACGCGAATGTGATTTGTTTTGTTTGCTTCAATAAATACACGTAAATTACAAATCAGACATCCACTTGTCATTTCCACTGATTAGACGAGCTTCAGCGAGGATTCAATTAGACACACTGAAAAAAACTGGTGTTCGTTTTTATGTTTTTTTTTTTAATTATTATGTTTTTTGTCGGTTCTCCACAGTTCAAACGGCTACAGCTATCAATTTCAAAAAAAATTTAATTATGATTCCTCATCTAACTTAGATTTGTATAGTTCTGTGGCATCATCGGGTGATATCGTTTTTGTTCATGAATTTTCGAAATTTAAAAAATACCCGTTATAAAAATACACGGCGGAAAAAAGGATATATTTTTATTTTTAAAAAAAATGAAATTTTGTGTGAAGTTGAATTACATTTTGATACACATTTCTGGAAATTCTTAGCTTGATTGGGTCAGCCATTTTGAAGAAAAAACATGAAATGTGCTAAATTGATACCACACGAACCCGTTTTTACCCATTTATAACTTAAATGCCACCCAATTGGCGAATTTAGAAAATAGTTTGACAAAGAAGTCGACATACTATTACTTTCCGTTCGTCCAACAACGCATATATGGCGTTTTCCCAGTAATAATATTGTGTAGGCCGACCTGATAGAAGGCTACAAGCGCATACTGCTCAGGAGATCTCGCCTGGTAAACGGCTCATCACAAGAAACTAGAAACACAGCAAGAGATATTTATTCATGCAGACTACACGTGTTCGGGTGTTAAACCATTGTTGTCTCTATACGCTCACTTCATCAGTGGAAACAAAGAAACATTTGAGCTGAAAGTGTAATCATTCATAGATCCAGCTTGGAGTGCTTGGATGCCAACAGGGGTGATGGAGATAACCGCTCGGCATCATATTCATGACTTCAAGCCTATTGGAATGAAGCCTTCAACGTACACAAATAGTGAGCGGATAATGGTAAAGACCAGGGAAGGTCAGCCAGGCATTTTCCCAAGCAATTATATTTTAATTGAATTTTGAAATTGAATCACCAGGGAATTTTCGAGATTATAAGGAGTTGAGAGTGATTTCATAGATTTACAAGAATAACGTTAATAAGTAAGTATTTATTGTCTTTAAAATCAATTTGATGCACAAGACATGGTTGGACATAAGAATATATAAACAAACTTTGAAAATTCAGTAAGAAATACAAGCATTGTATAATACTGCAGTCATGACATTGATTCCACTACATAGAATGAGATCTTGATCTTGAGATGGTGACATTTGGAGCGCGACCAAAAAAATAAAAAATAAATAAAAATTATTAAACACATGTACTTTTTTCAAGTATAGTGAAATTTAGTCCTCGCTTCGCTCATACAAAAAAAAACATCCTTATACCTCGTTTGGTTAGCAGGTACACGGAAGTGAAGTTTGTCAATTAAATCAGTATTGCAAAAGTTGAGTACGATTTTATATACAAATATAAGGTCAGTAAAATTTCTTCTATCTTCAAGTGTTGGTAAATGTAACATTGGAGCAGTAAGTCCACGTCGGCATTAGAACCTGCCTCACACAAGTCGGAGAATACATGACACCACTTGATGCAGTGAACCTCGAGGATTACAATAATTGGATGAGCGAAGCGAAGACCTAATTTCACCATACTCGAAAAAAAAGCGCTTTTTTTGTTTTTTGTTCGCGCTCCACAGGTCAAACGAAAATTCAAAATCAGTTGAAACTTGACATACACAAGTGTCATTATATAATTCTAGACTGCATAGTTTTGAGGCTCAATCGGTTGAACCACTTCTAAGAAAACTCATCCAGAAGTTTTCAAAAATCCCCTAAGAATAACCCGGAGGAAATAATCGTGAAAAATATTTCATCCGAGAGAATTCAAATTCTCTGGAAATTTCAATATAATAATGATACTCATTATTCCGAACTTTCACTCAAATCAGATCAGCCGTTTTGATGTGAAGGAATATATAATATAATTTTTGTGAATCATTCAAAGCTATCAAGATACCAATTAAATCCAAGCAACAGGTGACAACACTCAATTGTGAACGATCAAAACAAAGCCAATTCTTCATTATCATAGAAATTAATAAGGGAAAATAAGATGGCAGTGACTTAATTGTTTGGATCTCAAGGTGTATATATATATATATATAAATAACCAATCCAAAGATATAAGTTGATATAAGTAGCTCATCCATCAACGTGGAAACACATAACGCGTTCGCCTAGTATATTCACGATTTGATCCAAACTTCATTCACCACGCAAAACTTCAAGTTCTAACAATTCACCCTTGCGTGTCTTAGCTTAGAAGAGAGTCTAAGTCAGGAATTGCGTATTCATAGAGCAGTCATCCAAGACTATATACATGTTATTATCAGATAGTTCATTATATCTGATCTTGTTCGTGGCTAATTGTACAGCCCTCAGCAAACTCTTGTGTATTTATAACTATTAAACCAACGAGAACCGACCTCCCTCGATCTCGGCATTCTTGTGCAAACTAGCTAATCCCACATTCTTGTCCGTGGCTCGAATCTTGGCAGTTGTTACTAATTAAACATCGGGGGGACGGATTGTCATCTGAACAGCTGTGCCGTCTGCATTTCTCCGCGCGGATCAAAGATTGCATGAAGAGCCACACACGGAAACCATGACAACATGAGATAATAACAGAGTCACGGTCTCTCAGATCGCATGAACTTGACAGCTCACGAGGAGGGCTGTGGTTTTGTGCTAACAACAATGGAAATACATAAGGACTGGACATGTTGTTATGGAATTGCCAACAGTTTAAAATTCATCTTCTTCCATTTTCAAATGTGTAACTTTTATGAAGGTGGATTCAAACGTTGTCAGTATAGACCATGTATTTTATTTTGTTGGTTGAAATTTGATTTTTTTTCACTGATTTGAAATTTTTTTTTCAATTTTGGATTTTCAAATTCCAGATTGAATTAGGATGCTTTGAATCATGGAAGTAATGGACTTGTTATCCCATTTGACCAATTGTAAAATATCCACAACTGACATATTTCAATACTTGCACAGATTTATGTTATACAAATGTGCACACGAGTGACAATTATGAAATAAATGTATTGAAATTGAAATTGAAATGGTACTTGACTCCCCTAGTGGATAGAGACCAATCAGAGTCCTTGGTTCCGTGGAGATAGCCAGGCCAGGACGTTATTTCAACTGTCAGTCGCTGTGGGACTTCTGAATTAATGTCGTGTAGATAACCACGACATTAATATTTAATTTACAGTACTGATAAGGAATTCAATTCAATAGTGACTCCCTGAAATCAGAATTGCGATTGTACGGTCAACGATTCTAAATTTGATCACGCGATTTTTTCTTCAACTTCCTCCACCTAGCCCTCCCCAGTTGTATATGTAACATATATTGCATGAGTATATCTGTATCCTCACACCCTCCCCCCTCCCCCCACTGAGTGTTAATTACTTCATTGCTCCTATGACTCCCCCCCCCCCTCACCCTTATTATGAGACGTCATACACCGACCCGCTGCTTGCTTACAGTAGCGTGTAGCAGCACCTGTGAGCCACTCTGGCATTCCTCCGCCAAGTTCAATGCCAACACTCCGGCTGACACCCAGACCTAGCTGTTAGGGCTGCCAACCTCACAAGCTCGTCTAGACGAGACGCTAACGTATCGATAACAGATCAATCAACGGATAACACTCGGACAAAACAAACAAATATTCAATATTTCGATTTCCGGTACCAGAAACCTTTATGAATGAAAGCGAAAAGAGTTAGAGGATCTATTTCGCTTTTTGTTCCATTTCTTCACGCCTTTCTCCGTAGCTCAGTAAGCAGAGGCACTGATTCTGGAGCTTGGCACCGTCGGGTGTTGGTTCGAGTCCCGCATGCGGTATACACGTTTCTGTAGATTTCATTTCACTCATCATCACTTCATGGTTTCGTCATTGCTCGTTCGTATCCCCGTATAACCTAGCTGTTGGTGGGGTCGTTGAGCAATCGATAATCATTATCATACGTTGATCTCTCTGGAATTGTTCTGTGGAGCCAGAAACGTGCGCAATATAACCACGTGGTCGACGCGTCGTTAAGCCGCAA
>OZ023326.1:1642659-1676605 GCA_964007535.1 Brachyptera risi
TAAAAGGTTGGATAGCATTTTTTTCGTTTAGAGTATGTCCTATTTCCATCGAAGGTTTTATGAGAACTGAGAAAACAGCTGTGATGCACGGCCTCTTAGATACCAAACAAAAGTCATCATTTGATGAAATGTATTGGATAGTCTAAATGACCTTCCAATATCTTGTAAAATTATGATTTATTGGATGCAAGTTTTGAATCAAAGGAAATTGGACAGTGTAAATAGCACTTTACATTTTCACCAGCTCTTCGGAATAAAACATCAAAGTGATTATACCATTCTGTATTCATAGGCTACCTGTGCTGGCAATGTTACATTATCTAATTGCATCTACCTTTGTATGGAGAGTGGATGAACATGAACTATCGAAAATGGAAATACATGCTATTTTGATCTCGACTTAATCTACTTCGGATTTTTTTCTCGAATATTTTCATATTATATATTCACGTTTCATCTCATAATTCTAAATTTGATCCATTTTTATGATACACTCTCCTCTCATAAGATCCCTCTTTTTGGAGTAAATATAACATAAGATTCTGAAGAATTGAGACGAATTGACAGAATTGAGAATATTAAAGACCATGCTCTGGAAATATTTATTGAAAACAATATATTTGATGTGACGTTGCTTTCGAAGTGTGTTGAGAGGGGAATGGGTGGCATAGTTTTCGAGTCTGGAGGCGCAACATGTCTTGACACAGTTTTGTTCAAAATTATTCATTTATTTATTTATTTATTCAATAATTCCCTCAACCTTCTTCCGAGGAAATATGAATAGTTAGCAGTTTACAATTATCAACTTACTAACTTATAGGTGTGGCTAATAAAGTTATATTGTATCAAGTAAATCCATTGATAATTAACAATAATGATAATGATAATAATATTTAAAATAATTTTAATAAATGAAAATGGGTTCTTTTAATTTTGAACTCCAATTTTCAGATGATATCAGCTCTTCAAAATGTTTATAAAAATTAGTGAGTTTTAATGAATTTCAATAACTAAATGAAATGCAGTGATTTGTATCCACATAATACTATAGAGGTAATGGCATTAGCTCGTCGTAAGCTGATGCCGCCTTCTGTAGCTCGGTGAACTGAGACACCGCTTTGTAAACGTCCTTCCACACATCACTTGACAGTTTCATGACCATTCGCTCAGTTGTCCCCCAAATAACCCAGCTGTTGGTGAGGTCGTCAGGCTAACATCTTGTCATGTTGTAGACTCTCCTCTGCGGCGGACCGGGGACACGCCGGGGGGCTCTCCCAAGCTGAAGGCTCGCACTGCGGCCGACTCCTCGAGCACTAGCCGCTCCCTGGACCCAGTGGCGGTGAGTAACTTCTCTCTCTCTCTCTCTCTTTTTCTCTCTCTCTCTCTCTCTCTCTCTTTTTCTCTCTCTCTCTCCCTCTCTCTCTCTGTCTCTCTCTCTCTCTCTCTCTCCCCTCGTCTCTCACTCTCGACCCAGTAGTCACAGTGGTAAGTATGCGCCTATTCTATCCTCAGCCGGGACCCGGCACCTCCACCAATGCTCGTGTAGCAGCAACGTGACCGAGAATACCGGTCACGTGACAGTTTCTCAGTTTATACACAATCAATTCTTCTATCGTTCACACAATTATTCGTATTTGGTTGTTCGAAATTCAAATAAGGAAAAGTATATCGGAATGGAATAGTGTTCCACTTCATCCAGGCCTTATAGATAAAGTACACAATCAATTGAAATTGATGTATATATTTATGGAGTCGAGATATTGGTTCCTTGTATTGTTAATTTAGTATTATGATATTGTTATGAAACTATATGTTCAAATGTATGTTTTTAACTGTATTACATGAACAAGAATAAAATGATATTCAAATTGAAATTGAAATTGTTAACTTCACAGCATTCATCCGAACAAGTGAAAACTGAAATAATGTGAACATTTGAATAAATTTCATCGGCTTATATATAACTATCTCATGTTTTGATCATATATTCCATTCACTATTCATAACTGTAATCAACAGTCAGCACGTTTCTCATTTGTCCATTTATTGTTATTTTCACGTCTCTTCTGTTTCCATGTCTGTGTAAGTTCTTTGATTCAATGTTTTGTCTGTATGTTATATATGTATATTGAAGTGAATGATATCTTTGGTAGAAGATCGTTGCTCAAAATGGAGGAATTATCATTATTATGAGCTTAAAACACTATATAACATTGTACAAAACTATTCAAATGAAGAAATAAATCATTCTCATTTTCTCTCTTTTGTTCTTGGTTGTTATTCTCTCGTGTTTGTACACAAGATACATTAATTATCTGAATGACAAGTCAAGTTCGATACGTCTGTGTGTAGTATGCTGATTGCGGGGAGAAAATGAGAAGTGACATGTTGTGAATAGATCGCTGAGAAAATACTTCTGTCTCTGTTTTATTGTACTTTTGATATCGGTTGATGAACTCGGTTCAATCCTCTTCATCTCACATCAATCTCAATCCTCTTCATCTCACATCAATCTCAATCTTCAACTTCGGCTTCAGTTCAGTCTGTCATGGGATTGTGTTTCCGTCAGTCACTGGGACACTGATGTTATTATCAGACAGAGAGTAATGGTTGGTACGTCTTGTCAGATAGTTGATTGTACTAATGTTCCACCGAATTATAGGAGTTGTCTTATTCGCTTCGCTTGGTGTCTAGACTGGGAAAACGCTATATACGCGTTGTTGGACGAGCGGAAAGTATAATAGTCTGTCGACTTCATTGCCAAACTTTTGACTAAATTCGCCAATTGGGTAACATTTTAGTTATAAATGGGTAGAAACTGCTTCGAGTGGTACCAATTTAGCACATTCAATGTGTTTTCTTCAAAATGGCTGACCCGATCAAGCTGAGAATTTCCAGAAATGTGTATCAAAATGTTATTCAACTTCACACAAAATTTCAATTTTTTTGAAAATAAAATTTTTTCAATTCTTTTTCCGCCGTGTTATTCTAATGGGTATTTTTGAAATTTCTAAAATTCATAAAGATAAAAGTTACCACACGATAATGCCACAACACCATACAGATCTGGGTTAGATGAGGAACTATAATGTGAAAAGTTTGAAGTTGATAGCTGTAGCCGTTTGCTGTGGAGAACCGACAAAAAACATTAAAAAAAAAAACATCAAAACGAACACCAATTTTTTTCAGTATGTCAAATAAAATCCTCGCTAAAGCTCGTCTAACAATCTACACTCGCCAAATGTGAACTCGCTCCACGTATGATCAAGTGAGCGTGACAAAGACTTCCATTTCACAAACCGGAAAAATGAGTATTTCTTTCAATTAAGGGGACTAGTGCATCAACAAAAAAGGAAAACAGATTGGAATAGTTTTATTTGATATGTTGGAATATTTTTTTTTTTTTTAATAACATCGTTAACTTGATACAAAATCATTGTTCCCCAATTAAGGCTATGGATGAAAGATAGGATCGTTTGGACGGGGCACCACAAGGGCAATCTTACCACCCCATTTTAATTATTTAATACCAATGAACTTCAACACCAGGACTGTGCTGTTGGTGACCATAAATTTCCGCCGCAGATAAAAGTCTTGCAGTTTCCGAAAGTCCGGAACACATATAAGTAGAAACCGTTTCTGTGATATATGGGTGATTCTTGAAAAATTCAATAAAAGGTGTCACTAGCACATAACTATTCAGCCGATGGTCCGATTTGCAAACTTTTTAGTTTGTTCTACTCTCCTAATTGTCTTCTTAATTTTTAATGATACTATTAAGTTCCACAACTTCAATTAATAGCAGACCAAATTAAAATGTGTGCAGTTTCATCAGTCTCCTGGTTGTCACTCGCTACCAATAAGAGTTATCCGATGACTAGAATGATCTTGGCTGCATCTATTTTCATTCTGTTTTATCTGTAAACTCTTGCCAATACTATTGTTATATCTTTAATAATGTAGTTTGCTTCACTTTAATCAATTTCCTACCCTTAAATATAATTTGAAATGTAGTCACTGAAGGGCAGAATCAGTCTCCTGGCTTTAAGAAAATGTTGCCATAATTTGCCACTAGATGGTATGACAGTCGGACTTTTTACATCAGAGTGAAGCTTTGTGATGACATCATCATTTGAACACATGTTGTCGAGTTGAAGATGGATTCTCAGTTGGCTGGAGTTGATTAAAGATTTAATTTTGGTAAGTATTCTTTTACAAAATCAGTCTCCTGCATTCTGTGATTACAATTGTTCTTGAATATTTTTAATTTTCAACCAAGAAATCTGTTTGATTTGGGTGTTTCTTGACAATAGTAATGATACTTCATATTTGAAACCAACCACAGGACTTGAACAGCCCAATAACCTAACTTTTCGTCAGTCTCCTGGAGTCAGTCTCCTGTCTTTTGCTACACAGGAGACTGACTCATTATGATTAGAATTATTTATTATGAATAGGTGCCTATGTCTAGTTATAATGTGTTATATTATCATTTGTAGGGATATTCTCAACTTCTAAGATGCCATCAGCAAATCAGCGTTCAGAGAAGAAACGAGAATCCGAGAAAAAAAGACAAGCTAAGATAGCTGCCAATCCACATCTTCTTCAAGCGGAAAAAGAGAAGCGTCATCAAAAATATCTTAATCGTTTAGCGAAAGGGCAACGAAAACTTGTTAATGATCTAAGCCAAAGAGAAAAGCGCCTTCAATTAAGTCGTTGGAGGAAATCTTCCAAAAAATACCGAGCGGATAAGAAAAAAAATGAAAAATTCGAGGCGCAGTTGAGAGATAATTCACCACCTAGTAGCCCCGAGTCTGAATTATCAGAAGACAGACCTGATGTTGAGCGTGATGGAATTAGTAGTCCACGCCCGTCACCTAGGCGGTCGTCACGAAAAACTTCGTCATGCGAAGATGGTCGCAAGTTATGTGGGAGGAAAAAAGTAAGGAGAGAGAAGACTAAGACATACCGTAAACTGCAATCAGCACTGAAATCTTTAAAAGCTGCTGAAAAGAAAACCAGTAAATATAAACAGAGATATTATAGACTTTTGAGTTCTGACTCGCGTGCGAAGACAATTTTGACCCCGAGATCCAAGGTGCGTCATCTGTTGAAGGATCACAGATTAGTGTCGCATGCAGTGAAGAAAAAACTAGTTTATGGGGAAGTGTTGCACCTTCAAATGGAAACAAGTTACAATCATCTTAAGACTGATAGAGACAAGAAAGATTTCCGTAGAATGTTTAACGGCAGTACAATTTTGAAAGCTTACAGATGCAGATCTACAGCTAAACATTTCTTAAAGTACAGAACACTTACTTCTGATCAGAGGTCAAAGGGGCTGCTTTATGAGGGAAAACGCAATAAAGACAATGATATAATAAAGCAAAAGATCCAAAGATTTCTTGAAAGTGATGAAAGCAGTCGCATGTGCCCTGGAAAAAAGGACACAGTTACAAGGAAAAAAGTAAAAAAACAGAAGCGGTTACTTAACGATTCTTTACTCAATCTGCACAAGAAATTTATTCTTAAATATCCACTGTTGCCATTCAAAAACGTAAGTTACTCTCGATTTTGCGCTTTGCGCCCATTTTGGATTTTACATCCTAGTGTAAACAACCGAGATACATGTGCATGCACGATACACGCCAATATGTGTTTGTTAATGGGAAAATTGAAAGTCCTCAAAGTCATTAGCTACAAAACAACAAATGAACTCATTAAAGATCTGTGCTGTGAAGGCGAGAGTGCAATAGAGTGCATGCTTCGCAAATGTCAAACCTGCTGCAATAAGTTGATTATTTACAATGAATTTAATGCGCTTGATTCAGTTAACTACTCGAGGTGGATTCTAAAAAAGGAGACGAGAATTATACGTGGCAAAGAATCAGATGTCAAGTTTACGGCAAAAGTTAACATTGAGTCGACAATTGGAGATATTATCCAGATTTTTGAAGATACTTTCCCTAAGTTCATGGTGCATGTGGCTAATATAAAAAATCAATATTGCGCAATGGATTTGTTGAAGAAACATTTACGTGAATCTGAAGCTATTGTACACATCGACTTCAGTGAAAACTACGGGTGTAAATATGCTGAAGAAGTGCAGTCTGTTCACTTTGGTGCTGCAAGGCAGCAAGTCACACTTCATACAGGAGTTTTTTATGTCAAACCAACACTGGATGAAAAATTACGCCCCGTTTCATTCTGTACAGTTTCTGACAGCATGCGTCATGACCCGGCTGCTATCTGGGCCCATCTTTCTCCAATACTTAAGCATATTCATGTCACTTATCCTGGAATCAACACCATTCATTTCCTCAGCGACAGCCCGTCAACACAGTACCGCAATAAAAATAACTTTTTCCTTATAACTCGTCTTCTAAAAACTTATTTTCCGTCAATTGCAAAATCAACTTGGAATTTCTCAGAGTCAGGCCATGGAAAGGGGGCACCCGATGGTATCGGAGGTACACTTAAACGTACGGCGGACCAAATTGTTGCACACGGCGTGGATATTACAAGCTTCAATGAACTTGTAGGTGTTCTACGTGAAAACACCAAGAAAATAATAATTGAAACAGTCACTGAAGCTGCTATTGTCGAGGTAGATTTTGTGCTGCAGGGTCATTTAGTTCAGCCCTTTAAGGGTACTATGAAAGTACACCAAGCTACTTGGAACGCAGACAACAGAGACTTCCTCAGTATGAGATCTCTCAGCTGTTTTGAAGTTGGCTGTGAACCAGGATCTGTATGCTGCCACTATGGTATTGGGAAGGGGGGGCTGTGGCGAATCGTACCACGTCCGACTGAAGAAACTGACGACTTTAGCTCAGAGGATGATGCACCATTGAGAAACTTGCTTCCAGGTAAGCATTTAATTTTTTAATAACAGCTCAGTTGGTGCCTCCATGTACCCTATACAAGTATAATACACATAATTTACATTTTACTACAGTAGGATAATAAATGGAATGATTTTTTCCAGGCGTAATGGAAGTCAAGGTGGGTGACTGGGTGCTTGTCACCTACAACCAGCAGCTTTACCCCGGCACAGTAGTCGAGGGACCAGACAACGACAATAATTGGATCATAGAAGCCATGGAGCCAATAGGAAAAAACCGTTTCAAGTGGCCACTGAAGAAAGATGTTCATGCGTACATGGCACAAGATATCGTAAAACACATCTTACCCCCAATCCCTTGCGGAACGCGAGCAAGCCAGTTCTACTTTGAATCTACATTTTGAATTTAGCTGCTAAAGACTCTTATGTCTAAATATATATTGTTTATATTTAAAATGAATATGAAAATAAAATAATAAATACATGGTATACTTGTAGGACTCAGTGAGTAAAACTTTTTGTCAGTCTCCTGGATCCATGTCAGTCTCCTGGAAGGTCAAAATTTTAAAAGAGTGGTCAAGCATGCAATATTACACAAAGTGTGTGCCTACCTATATATTACTGTTCACACATACTGATACAATATGCCTATTTTTTTTCAGATTTTTAAATTAAGTATTAATTTCAATAAAATTTATTAATAGATTATGCGTATTTTTCAAGAATCACCCATATATCCGGACATTACCAGCATTGGTATCAAGAGTGGACAAAACACACGAATGTCGATAGATACATTCATTATCACGCTGTTTGGGTCTCGGAGAGAAATATCTCGATACCTTCCGCACAGTTGAGAACTTCAATATTCATTTGAATATCCCAGTTCAAACATCGACGGGGAATCAATCTTGAATTTTGAAGCTTGAATTTCGAATTTTTATTTTTTGAATTCGGAAATATTATTTTTTGCAGCTAGGTACAGTACATAAACCTCAGAACTTGTCGAAGCAATTATCATGTAATTGTCACGATATCTTCATTGATCTTATATGCATTTAGTATTTCAGGATCTTTCATATGGTTCCGATAATAAGTATATTATATGTTCATGAAGAAAAAACCTTTATTGGCCCCTGACTATATTATAAAACAGGATAGCGGTCAGTATGAAAAATACATAGAATAATATAGAGATTTAGATTGAAAATATGACATATTGGTATATGAAAAGGGAACTGATCGAATAGAAAAAAGTAAAAACAAAATAGGATTGAATAAAATAATAAGGAGATTCAGCGATTACAAAATTAAGAAGTGATATATACAAATGATTTCTTGAAATTCTTACGGAGTCTTCAAGTGCTGACATTCCGATTCGATATTTTAAAAAGTTACTTATAAAAAAACGTTCACAAAAGTCACTGAAAAAATTAGAAATTGTTCCCCTGGCTCTCACAAAAAGTCCGATAACTTCCATTTCCTTCACTTCATTTCTTTATTTCCTTTCTATATACTGAGAAATGGTGTGAAAATGAACGTCAAAATGTACTCAGAGTGAAATGATGATTATCCACTGTATATCAATACAATTGGATTATCCTAGCATATCATATGAATAACACTGTGAGGCATAACACACAGGAAATTCTTCTCATGAAATTCTCACCATACCTTTATTGATCTTGTATCTGACTTGTTTTCTAGGATCTACCATTCAGCTTCAATAATTAGAATGTTATTTTCATGGCAATACTACAAAATCCTATGAGAATAAACGGCAAAATTTACTTACAGTAGAAAAATCATTATCTACTGTATATTAACACAATCAGATTATCCTAGAATATCGTATGAATAAGACTGTGAGGCATAACATACAAGAAATTCATCCGAAAATACAGTCAGGATTCAGCACGAAGCGTTCCTAAAGTTGGTCAAATTCACATATGTCAAGTCTTCATGTACTGGTCCCCTTGATTCATGTTTCTTTTCATTTTCCTTGTGATTTTGTGATTCCTAACACGGCACACATACAAGGAGAAGTAACCAATTGACTTGAAACTTTTCCTGCATCGGATGGAAAAGTTGAGAGTGGTTTCTCAGAGACAAGTTTCTCGATAAAAAGTAGGAAAGTTTGAAAAATCCCTCATGAGAATAACCCGGAGTGAGATTATCAGAGTTGAATAAAATATTCTAGAACTCTAAATTGTTTATTGGCTATACGAGAACCGCAATCACACACACTTTCCTCCTATATGTATCGGAACAAGATTCCACTGTTCCCCGATCAAGACGATGGATAAGAGATGGGATACTTCAAACGGGGCGCCGCAAGGGCGATCTCACTTCCCAGAAGAATAATTGTCCAGAAGGCCTGGTTCACAATTTGAATAAGGAATAGTGATTATGAAATAGCAATAGTGTTATAGTGTATAGTGACATAGGTGGGCCACAATAGCCTCTTATTTCAATGATTCACCGCCAACCTGAATCATTATTTTGCCTTGAACGGTTTTAATTTCAGTGGCAGTGGCAACAACCAAGGCCCTCCAGATTATTCCATTATCATTATATTTTTCTTTTAAAATGATATATTAGGCCTTGCAGCAACTGTCAAAAGTAATTCTGACATTTATTGTTTGATTTGAGTCTCAGAGAAAAATAAAATACCCGAAATACATAACGTTAAGTCACTTGACTACAGTAGTAATATCATCTGATTGGTCAGAATTTGGCTCATCATAACGGTTATAAGGAATAAGTAATAAGAAATAGATTTTTTCATTTCTTATGACTTATGACCTAATCACTACAACCAGTTTCTTATGCGAACGGTTACATGGAAACGCCATCATCCATTTCGCTTAAACACTATACCATATTCCATAATCACTATTTCAATTGTGAACCAGGCTAAAGATAACTCAAGTCAACAAACAATGAATGTTCAGGTGATTATCAGGGCTGAAAAACAAATCAAACATTCTCATTAAGGAGGAAAAATCTTCAATCTACTTCTTTTTTTAAACGTGTGAAATGAACCATGTATTGTCATGATCATTCTCATGTTTTATTTTCATTTCTTCCCTCATTTTTCCAGTCTATTTCTTTTGTTTTGTTTTTCTGTCACCAGGAAGCGCGCACTCCAGTACTATTGAATCCGGTTTGAGCGGGTTCATTCATTTATTCATTCATTCATTCATTCATGAAGCTTAAATACAATGAATGAAAAATTATAACTCTTGACAGTATTGCTCATTGGGTCTAGATTATCCTATATTGTTAACAAATTTAAGGTGGTGAGAAAAAAAAATCTTATGTGTCAACCTTTCGGTTTCTCAGAACACGTCCGAAGTCCATGTGAAGGAGAGATGGGTGTGACGTCAGAGCTTTTCACCCCGCCAAGTTACCCCCTCTACTCGCTCCGTTGTGGTGAGAGGTCCGAACCTCGGATCTCTCACCCTAACAAAGCGAGTAGAGGGGGTAACTTAGTGGGGTAAGAAGCTCTGACGTCACACCCATCTCTCGTTGACATGGTTCAAGTCGGAACTGGGTTGATCCTGCGACCACGTGACTCGTTGTGATGTTGTTGTTGTTTGCCAGCAGGTGATCGACGAGCTGACGCGACGCCGCGAGTCGTCTCTGCGTCAGCACTCGTTCTTCCAGCTGCGCGTCCACCTGCGTCGCGGCGTCGACCTCGTCGCCAGGGACAAAGCAGGTAGCCAATCGGAGCAGGGGACAAAGCAGGTAGCCAATCGGAGCAGGGGACAAGCGTCACTGCACGATGCAGTCATACCAACATACCTTATTAGGTTCACTGACTCGCGTCTTCACAGTGAAGTATTTCCGGGGTCAGTTCCCGAGTCCAGGGTCCCGATTGCCTGTGGCGCAACTGTCGCTTTATATCGAACTATTTTTTTTAATAACATCAAAACTTGATACAATATCATTGTTTCTCAATTAAGGCTATGGTAAGGTAGTATCGTTTGGACGGGGCACCACAAGGGTGATCTTACCACCCAATTTTAATTATTCAAAACCGATGAACTTCAACACCAGGACTGCGTTGTTGGTGACCATAACTTTCCGCCGCAGATAAAAGTCCTTTCAGTTTCCGAAAGTCCGGAACACATTATAAGTAGAAGCCGTTTCTGAGATATATATCCGGACATTATCAGCATTGGTATTAAGAGTAAACAAAACACACGAATGTTGATATCTTCCACTTTGAACCAAGTCTCTTGGGCAATGATCACTCCTTTCCATTAACAGCAGATGTGAAGTTTATTATATCGAACTAAAAGAAACGACAATGCTCAACAATTATATACACCTCAGTAGAATTATAATGTTTGCAATTGCATTTGTCTTGCAAGAAAATGGTGGATTTTGTAAGTTCTCGTATAGCCACTATTATCTACATTTAGTTCACAAGAGAATCCGCTAAATCGTGACAGGCAATCTGGACCTTTGGCTCTGAACTGACCGCAAGAAATCACAATTGCCTCCCATTTTATCAGTATGGGAGTTGGGTCACCTCCCTTATATTATGATGATGTATGTTATCACTGTATCGTGTTTCTAGCATTACTTCACTTAAGAGTATTAAAACCACTTCCGATTTACTGATCAAGATACCGGTGCATCTTTCAACAACAGCTCTCTTGTACGCTTACCATAATCTTATTTTGTTCTAAATATCGATCGAAATGTGAAGTTTTTCAACCATAACCAGGCAAACGCGTTATGTGTTTCCGCGTTGATGGATGAGCTGGAACATATCGACTTATCTTTGGATTGGTTATTATATATATATATATATATATATATATATATATATATATATATATATATATATATATATATATATATATATATATATATATTTATATATATATATATATATATATATATATATATATATATATATATATATATATATATATATATATATATATATATATATACACCTTGAGATTCAAACCATTACATCACTGCCATCTCATTTTCCATTATTAATTTATATGATGATAAAGAAGGCTTTGTTTCAATCGTTTACAGTTAAGTGGTGTCACCTATAGCTTGGATTTAATAGGTATCTTAATAGCTCTGAATGATAAGAATAACATAAGAATAACATTAAATATTTTCCAACATCAAAACGGCTGATTCGATCTGAGTGAAAGTTCGGAATAATGTGTCTCATTATCAGATAAAAATTCCCTGAGAATTTGAATTCTCTCGGATGAAATATTTTTCCTGATTTTTTTTTCTCTGGGTTATTCTCACGGGATTTTTGAAGACTTTGAAATGAGTTTTCTCAGAAATGATTCAACCGCTCGTGCCTCAGAACTATACAGTATCTAATTTGATAAGGATACTTGTATGTGCCCAAGTTTCAACTAATTCTGAATTTTCGTCTGACCTGTGAAGCGCAAACAAGAAAAAAAAACTTTTTTTTCGGGTATGGTGAAATTGAGTCTTCGCTTCGCTCATCCATTGACGCCGTATTTCTTCAGCGCTTGTTCAGCTGTGAGCCAGTGTGGATTGATGAGTGAAATTATCTTCAACAATCACAGCAGAATACTCACACACCCAACAAATCACTTCCAACTCCCCTTCCAACTCCCACAACCCCTGCGGGGCGAGATGGGGACCAATTCCCCAGTAGGCTACCGTGTCGTGACGCGCACTCACCATAATAGGCTCCATCTCCTTACAACACGAGTGAAGAGATGAATAATATATATAGAATAGTAAAATATTCAATTAGATTTCTGCCCATATTCAGGTTGCCGATACGACACAGAATAATAGAAAACAACAAGATACAAAACATATGATAATTGATAACAGGATGAATGAATGGGTAATGATAAAGATTAGAATATGAAGAATGAAATTATGAGAGAAAATATTAATAATAATGAATAATAATAATTAAATCTAAATCAATTCAACCACGAACAAAATTACTGATGAAATAGGAAAAAATAAGGAAATATGTACCTACTCTAACTGATTGAATATAAATTATTCCAGTCATTAGTACTCTGGTAGTTCAACGTGAACGTATATAATTATGTTTCCCGCTCAAAACACGTGTGTTTGTGTTTCAACCAATGAGGTGAGCTCGTTGGTATAACTAGGAGATAACAGTAGGAATTCTACATAATTACATAGCTTTGCAGAAAAAAAGCTTTCCATTTTTTTTTAAATGAGCCCTTTACCTATTTGGATGTCCTGCGCACACATCTGTCACAATGTAGTGCCAACAACCTTTTCTATCATGATAGTGCTCCAACTCACATACTGATAACATGGCAGGTATTTGTGGTTTCTTGCAGTCAGTTCAGAGCCAAAGGTCCCGATTGTCTGTCGCGATTCAGCAGATTCCACAGAGAACTAGATGTAGATAAGAGTGGATAAAGTACCGGTGACATTGTTGAAATCACAAAATCTATAATTTTCTAAAAAAAAATGCAACTGTCAACATAATGATTCTATTGTGCCGTGTGTAGCATTGTTCTCTTATATAGTTCGATATAAAAGCGATAGTTGCGCTACAGGCAATCGGTTCTCTAAACTCGAGAACTGACCCCGGAAATATTTCACTACCAAGACCTGAGTTGGGTCAACTTCTTCATGTTATGATGAGAGGTTGGTATCACTACGTCGTGCAAAAAAGTTTGTTAATTTTTTGTATGTGCCGTATACCATTCGAGATGTTCTGCGCACGCACCTGCTTCTCGGAATCACCCGCTGATTATTATCTGCACGACTATCTCACTGGCAATGAAGACTTGTCCATATTGTCCGCGGTTTTCCTCGTGGAACTATTCCATTTGTTCGCTAGCAATGCAGTATAACGATTTACCCGGCTGTTGGAGGCGAGCCAAATCGACAGCCGACTGAGACTAGACCTGGCACTGGAGTCAAGTCCTCCATTCCTTCTCACTCGGGCCTGGAATAATATACCATGTAACCTCATACCGGGACACGTTACTCCTGCAGCCGACTGAGACTAGACCTGGCACTGGAGTCAAGTCTTCCATTCCTTCTCACTCGGGCCTGAAATAATACACCATGTAACCTCATACCGGGACACGTTACTCCTGCAGCCGACTGAGACTAGACCTGGCACTGGAGTCAAGTCCTCCACTCCTTCTCACTCGGGCCTGGAATAATACACCATGTAACCTCATACCGGGATACGTTACTCCTGCAGCCGACTGAGACTAGACCTGGCACTGGAGTCAAGTCCTCCACTCCTTCTCACTCGGGCCTGGAATAATACACCATGTAACCTCATACCGGGACATGTTACTCCTGCAGTCGACTGAGACTAGACCTGGCACTGGAGTCAAGTCTTCCATTCCTTCTCACTCGGGCCTGGAATAATACACCATGTAACCTCATACCGGGACACGTCACTCCTGCAGTCGACTGAGACTAGACCTGGCACTGGAGTCAAGTCCTCCACTCCTTCTCACTCGGGCCTGGAATAATACACCATGTAACCTCATACCGGGATACGTTACTCCTGCAGCCGACTGAGACTAGACCTGGCACTGGAGTCAAGTCCTCCACTCCTTCTCACTCGGGCCTGGAATAATACACCATGTAACCTCATACCGGGACATGTTACTCCTGCAGTCGACTGAGACTAGACCTGGCACTGGAGTCAAGTCCTCCATTCCTTCTCACTCGGGCCTGGAATAATACACCATGTAACCTCATACCGGGACATGTTACTCCTGCAGCCGACTGAGACTAGACCTGGCACTGGAGTCAAGTCCTCCATTCCTTCTCACTCGGGCCTGGAATAATACACCATGTAACCTCATACCGGGACACGTCACTCCTGCAGCCGACTGAGACTAGACCTGGCACTGGAGTCAAGTCTTCCATTCCTTCTCACTCGGGCCTGGAATAATACACCATGTAACCTCATACCGGGATACGTTACTCCTGCAGTCGACTGAGACTAGACCTGGCACTGGAGTCAAGTCTTCCATTCCTTCTCACTCGGGCCTGGAATAATACACCATGTAACCTCATACCGGGACACGTTACTCCTGCAGCCGACTGAGACTAGACCTGGCACTGGAGTCAAGTCTTCCATTCCTTCTCACTCGGGCCTGGAATAATACACCATGTAACCTCATACCGGGATACGTTACTCCTGCAGCCGACTGAGACTAGACCTGGCACTGGAGTCAAGTCCTTCATTCCTTCTCACTCGGGCCTGGAATAATACACCATGTAACCTCATACCGGGACACGTTACTCCTGCAGCCGACTGAGACTAGACCTGGCACTGGAGTCAAGTCCTCCATTCCTTCTCACTCGGGCCTGGAATAATACACCATGTAACCTCATACCGGGACACGTTACTCCTGCAGCCGACTGAGACTAGACCTGGCACTGGAGTCAAGTCTTCCACTCCTTCTCACTCGGGCCTGGAATAATACACCATGTAACCTCATACCGGGACACGTTACTCCTGCAGCCGACTGAGACTAGACCTGGCACTGGAGTCAAGTCTTCCATTCCTTCTCACTCGGGCCTGGAATAATACACCATGTAACCTCATACCGGGACACGTCACTCCTGCAGCCGACTGAGACCAGACCTGGCACTGGAGTCAAGTCTTCCATTCCTTCTCACTCGGGCCTGGAATAATACACCATGTAACCTCATACCGGGACACGTCACTCCTGCAGCCGACTGAGACCAGACCTGGCACTGGAGTCAAGTCCTCCACTCCTTCTCACTCGGGCCTGGAATAATACACCATGTAACCTCATACCGGGACACGTCACTCCTGCAGCCGACTGAGACTAGACCTGGCACTGGAGTCAAGTCCTCCATTCCTTCTCACTCGGGCCTGGAATAATACACCATGTAACCTCATACCGGGACACGTTACTCCTGCAGCCGACTGAGACTAGACCTGGCACTGGAGTCAAGTCTTCCACTCCTTCTCACTCGGGCCTGGAATAATACACCATGTAACCTCATACCGGGACACGTTACTCCTGCAGCCGACTGAGACTAGACCTGGCACTGGAGTCAAGTCTTCCATTCCTTCTCACTCGGGCCTGGAATAATACACCATGTAACCTCATACCGGGACACGTCACTCCTGCAGCCGACTGAGACCAGACCTGGCACTGGAGTCAAGTCTTCCATTCCTTCTCACTCGGGCCTGGAATAATACACCATGTAACCTCATACCGGGACACGTCACTCCTGCAGCCGACTGAGACCAGACCTGGCACTGGAGTCAAGTCCTCCACTCCTTCTCACTCGGGCCTGGAATAATACACCATGTAACCTCATACCGGGACACGTCACTCCTGCAGCCGACTGAGACTAGACCTGGCACTGGAGTCAAGTCCTTCACTCCTTCTCACTCGGGCCTGGAATAATACACCATGTAACCTCATACCGGGATACGTTACTCCTGCAGCCGACTGAGACTAGACCTGGCACTGGAGTCAAGTCCTCCACTCCTCCTCACTCGGGCCTGGAATAATACACCATGTAACCTCATACCGGGACACGTTACTCCTGCAGCCGACTGAGACTAGACCTGGCACTGGAGTCAAGTCCTCCACTCCTTCTCACTCGGGCCTGGAATAATACACCATGTAACCTCATACCGGGACACGTTACTCCTGCAGCCGACTGAGACTAGACCTGGCACTGGAGTCAAGTCCTCCACTCCTCCTCACTCGGGCCTGGAATAATACACCATGTAACCTCATACCGGGACACGTTACTCCTGCAGCCGACTGAGACTAGACCTGGCACTGGAGTCAAGTCCTCCACTCTTTCTCACTCGGGCCTGGAATAATACACCATGTAACCTCATACCGGGACACGTTACTCCTGCAGCCGACTGAGACTAGACCTGGCACTGGAGTCAAGTCCTCCATTCCTTCTCACTCGGGCCTGGAATAATACACCATGTAACCTCATACCGGGATACGTTACTCCTGCAGCCGACTGAGACTAGACCTGGCACTGGAGTCGAGTCCTTCATTCCTTCTCACTCGGGCCTGGAATAATACACCATGTAACCTCATACCGGGACATGTTACTCCTGCAGTCGACTGAGACTAGACCTGGCACTGGAGTCAAGTCTTCCATTCCTTCTCACTCGGGCCTGGAATAATACATCATGTAACCTCATACCGGGACATGTTACTCCTGCAGTCGACTGAGACTAGACCTGGCACTGGAGTCAAGTCTTCCATTCCTTCTCACTCGGGCCTGGAATAATACACCATGTAACCTCATACCGGGACACGTTACTCCTGCAGCCGACTGAGACTAGACCTGGCACTGGAGTCAAGTCCTCCACTCCTTCTCACTCGGGCCTGGAATAATACACCATGTCCTCATACCGGGACACGTTACTCCTGCAGCCGACTGAGACTAGACCTGGCACTGGAGTCAAGTCTTCCATTCCTTCTCACTCGGGCCTGGAATAATACACCATGTAACCTCATACCGGGACACGTTACTCCTGCAGCCGACTGAGACTAGACCTGGCACTGGAGTCAAGTCTTCCACTCCTTCTCACTCGGGCCTGGAATAATACACCATGTAACCTCATACCGGGACACGTTACTCCTGCAGCCGACTGAGACTAGACCTGGCACTGGAGTCAAGTCCTCCACTCCTTCTCACTCGGGCCTGGAATAATACACCATGTAACCTCATACCGGGACACGTTACTCCTGCAGCCGACTGAGACTAGACCTGGCACTGGAGTCAAGTCCTCCACTCCTTCTCACTCGGGCCTGGAATAATACATCATGTAACCTCATACCGGGACATGTTACTCCTGCAGTCGACTGAGACTAGACCTGGCACTGGAGTCAAGTCTTCCATTCCTTCTCACTCGGGCCTGGAATAATACACCATGTAACCTCATACCGGGACATGTTACTCCTGCAGTCGACTGAGACTAGACCTGGCACTGGAGTCAAGTCCTTCATTCCTTCTCACTCGGGCCTGGAATAATACACCATGTAACCTCATACCGGGACACGTTACTCCTGCAGCCGACTGAGACTAGACCTGGCACTGGAGTCAAGTCCTCCACTCCTTCTCACTCGGGCCTGGAATAATACACCATGTAACCTCATACCGGGACACGTTACTCCTGCAGCCGACTGAGACTAGACCTGGCACTGGAGTCAAGTCTTCCATTCCTTCTCACTCGGGCCTGGAATAATACACCATGTAACCTCATACCGGGACATGTTACTCCTGCAGTCGACTGAGACTAGACCTGGCACTGGAGTCAAGTCTTCCATTCCTTCTCACTCGGGCCTGGAATAATACATCATGTAACCTCATACCGGGACACGTTACTCCTGCAGCCGACTGAGACTAGACCTGGCACTGGAGTCAAGTCCTCCACTCCTTCTCACTCGGGCCTGGAATAATACACCATGTAACCTCATACCGGGATACGTTACTCCTGCAGCCAACTGAGACTAGACCTGGCACTGGAGTCAAGTCCTCCACTCCTTCTCACTCGGGCCTGGAATAATACACCATGTAACCTCATACCGGGATACGTTACTCCTGCAGCCGACTGTGACTAGACCTGGCACTGGAGTCAAGTCCTCCACTCCTTCTCACTCGGGCCTGGAATAATACACCATGTAACCTCATACCGGGACACGTTACTCCTGCAGCCGACTGAGACTAGACCTGGCACTGGAGTCGAGTCTTCCATTCCTTCTCACTCGGGCCTGGAATAATACACCATGTAACCTCATACCGGGACACGTTACTCCTGCAGCCGACTGAGACTAGACCTGGCACTGGAGTCAAGTCCTCCATTCCTTCTCACTCGGGCCTGGAATAATACACCATGTAACCTCATACCGGGATACGTTACTCCTGCAGCCGACTGAGACTAGACCTGGCACTGGAGTCAAGTCCTTCATTCCTTCTCACTCGGGCCTGGAATAATACACCATGTAACCTCATACCGGGACACGTTACTCCTGCAGCCGACTGAGACTAGACCTGGCACTGGAGTCAAGTCCTCCACTCCTTCTCACTCGGGCCTGGAATAATACACCATGTAACCTCATACCGGGACACGTTACTCCTGCAGCCGACTGAGACTAGACCTGGCACTGGAGTCAAGTCCCTCATTCCTTCTCACTCGGGCCTGGAATAATACACCATGTAACCTCATACCGGGACACGTTACTCCTGCAGCCGACTGAGACTAGACCTGGCACTGGAGTCAAGTCTTCCATGCCTTCTCACTCGGGCCTGGAATAATATACCATGTAACCTCATACCGGGACACGTTACTCCTGCAGCCGACTGAGACCAGACCTGGCACTGGAGTCAAGTCCTCCATTCCTTCTCACTCGGGCCTGGAATAATACACCATGTAACCTCATACCGGGACACGTTACTCCTGCAGCCGACTGAGACTAGACCTGGCACTGGAGTCAAGTCTTCCATTCCTTCTCACTCGGGCCTGGAATAATACACCATGTAACCTCATACCGGGACACGTTACTCCTGCAGCCGACTGAGACTAGACCTGGCACTGGAGTCAAGTCCTTCATTCCTTCTCACTCGGGCCTGGAATAATACACCATGTAACCTCATACCGGGACACGTTACTCCTGCAGCCGACTGAGACTAGACCTGGCACTGGAGTCAAGTCTTCCATTCCTTCTCACTCGGGCCTGGAATAATACACCATGTAACCTCATACCGGGACACGTCACTCCTGCAGTCGACTGAGACTAGACCTGGCACTGGAGTCAAGTCCTTCATTCCTTCTCACTCGGGCCTGGAATAATACACCATGTAACCTCATACCGGGACACGTTACTCCTGCAGCCGACTGAGACTAGACCTGGCACTGGAGTCAAGTCTTCCATTCCTTCTCACTCGGGCCTGGAATAATACACCATGTAACCTCATACCGGGACACGTCACTCCTGCAGTCGACTGAGACTAGACCTGGCACTGGAGTCAAGTCTTCCATTCCTTCTCACTCGGGCCTGGAATAATACACCATGTAACCTCATACCGGGATACGTTACTCCTGCAGCCGACTGAGACTAGACCTGGCACTGGAGTCAAGTCTTCCATTCCTTCTCACTCGGGCCTGGAATAATACACCATGTAACCTCATACCGGGATACGTTACTCCTGCGGCCGACTGAGACTAGACCTGGCACTGGAGTCAAGTCCTCCACTCCTTCTCACTCGGGCCTGGAATAATACACCATGTAACCTCATACCGGGACACGTTACTCCTGCAGCCGACTGAGACTAGACCTGGCACTGGAGTCAAGTCTTCCATTCCTTCTCACTCGGGCCTGGAATAATACACCATGTAACCTCATACCGGGACACGTTACTCCTGCAGCCGACTGAGACTAGACCTGGCACTGGAGTCAAGTCCTTCATTCCTTCTCACTCGGGCCTGGAATAATACACCATGTAACCTCATACCGGGACACGTTACTCCTGCAGCCGACTGAGACTAGACCTGGCACTGGAGTCAAGTCTTCCATGCCTTCTCACTCGGGCCTGGAATAATATACCATGTAACCTCATACAGGGACACGTTACTCCTGCAGCCGACTGAGACCAGACCTGGCACTGGAGTCAAGTCCTCCATTCCTTCTCACTCGGGCCTGGAATAATACACCATGTAACCTCATACCGGGACACGTTACTCCTGCAGCCGACTGAGACTAGACCTGGCACTGGAGTCAAGTCTTCCATTCCTTCTCACTCGGGCCTGGAATAATACACCATGTAACCTCATACCGGGACACGTTACTCCTGCAGTCGACTGTGACTAGACTTGGCACTGGAGTCAAGTCCTCCATTCCTTCTCACTCGGGCCTGGAATAATACACCATGTAACCTCATACCGGGATACGTTACTCCTGCAGCCGACTGAGACTAGACCTGGCACTGGAGTCAAGTCCTTCATTCCTTCTCACTCGGGCCTGGAATAATACACCATGTAACCTCATACCGGGATACGTTACTCCTGCAGCCGACTGAGACTAGACCTGGCACTGGAGTCAAGTCCTTCATTCCTTCTCACTCGGGCCTGGAATAATACACCATGTAACCTCATACCGGGATACGTTACTCCTGCAGCCGACTGAGACTAGACCTGGCACTGGAGTCAAGTCCTTCATTCCTTCTCACTCGGGCCTGGAATAATACACCATGTAACCTCATACCGGGATACGTTACTCCTGCAGCCGACTGAGACTAGACCTGGCACTGGAGTCAAGTCTTCCATTCCTTCTCACTCGGGCCTGGAATAATACACCATGTAACCTCATACCGGGACATGTTACTCCTGCAGCCGACTGAGACTAGACCTGGCACTGGAGTCAAGTCCTCCACTCCTTCTCACTCGGGCCTGGAATAATACACCATGTAACCTCATACCGGGACACGTTACTCCTGCAGCCGACTGAGACTAGACCTGGCACTGGAGTCAAGTCCTCCACTCCTTCTCACTCGGGCCTGGAATAATACACCATGTAACCTCATACCGGGACACGTTACTCCTGCAGCCGACTGAGACTAGACCTGGCACTGGAGTCAAGTCCTTCATTCCTTCTCACTCGGGCCTGGAATAATACACCATGTAACCTCATACCGGGACACGTTACTCCTGCAGCCGACTGAGACTAGACCTGGCACTGGAGTCAAGTCTTCCATTCCTTCTCACTCGGGCCTGGAATAATACACCATGTAACCTCATACCGGGACACGTCACTCCTGCAGTCGACTGAGACTAGACCTGGCACTGGAGTCAAGTCCTTCATTCCTTCTCACTCGGGCCTGGAATAATACACCATGTAACCTCATACCGGGACACGTTACTCCTGCAGCCGACTGAGACTAGACCTGGCACTGGAGTCAAGTCTTCCATTCCTTCTCACTCGGGCCTGGAATAATACACCATGTAACCTCATACCGGGACACGTCACTCCTGCAGTCGACTGAGACTAGACCTGGCACTGGAGTCAAGTCTTCCATTCCTTCTCACTCGGGCCTGGAATAATACACCATGTAACCTCATACCGGGATACGTTACTCCTGCAGCCGACTGAGACTAGACCTGGCACTGGAGTCAAGTCTTCCATTCCTTCTCACTCGGGCCTGGAATAATACACCATGTAACCTCATACCGGGATACGTTACTCCTGCGGCCGACTGAGACTAGACCTGGCACTGGAGTCAAGTCCTCCACTCCTTCTCACTCGGGCCTGGAATAATACACCATGTAACCTCATACCGGGACACGTTACTCCTGCAGCCGACTGAGACTAGACCTGGCACTGGAGTCAAGTCTTCCATTCCTTCTCACTCGGGCCTGGAATAATACACCATGTAACCTCATACCGGGACACGTTACTCCTGCAGCCGACTGAGACTAGACCTGGCACTGGAGTCAAGTCCTTCATTCCTTCTCACTCGGGCCTGGAATAATACACCATGTAACCTCATACCGGGACACGTTACTCCTGCAGCCGACTGAGACTAGACCTGGCACTGGAGTCAAGTCTTCCATGCCTTCTCACTCGGGCCTGGAATAATATACCATGTAACCTCATACCGGGACACGTTACTCCTGCAGCCGACTGAGACCAGACCTGGCACTGGAGTCAAGTCCTCCATTCCTTCTCACTCGGGCCTGGAATAATACACCATGTAACCTCATACCGGGACACGTTACTCCTGCAGCCGACTGAGACTAGACCTGGCACTGGAGTCAAGTCTTCCATTCCTTCTCACTCGGGCCTGGAATAATACACCATGTAACCTCATACCGGGACACGTTACTCCTGCAGTCGACTGTGACTAGACTTGGCACTGGAGTCAAGTCCTCCATTCCTTCTCACTCGGGCCTGGAATAATACACCATGTAACCTCATACCGGGATACGTTACTCCTGCAGCCGACTGAGACTAGACCTGGCACTGGAGTCAAGTCCTTCATTCCTTCTCACTCGGGCCTGGAATAATACACCATGTAACCTCATACCGGGATACGTTACTCCTGCAGCCGACTGAGACTAGACCTGGCACTGGAGTCAAGTCCTTCATTCCTTCTCACTCGGGCCTGGAATAATACACCATGTAACCTCATACCGGGATACGTTACTCCTGCAGCCGACTGAGACTAGACCTGGCACTGGAGTCAAGTCCTTCATTCCTTCTCACTCGGGCCTGGAATAATACACCATGTAACCTCATACCGGGATACGTTACTCCTGCAGCCGACTGAGACTAGACCTGGCACTGGAGTCAAGTCTTCCATTCCTTCTCACTCGGGCCTGGAATAATACACCATGTAACCTCATACCGGGACATGTTACTCCTGCAGCCGACTGAGACTAGACCTGGCACTGGAGTCAAGTCCTCCACTCCTTCTCACTCGGGCCTGGAATAATACACCATGTAACCTCATACCGGGACACGTTACTCCTGCAGCCGACTGAGACTAGACCTGGCACTGGAGTCAAGTCCTCCACTCCTTCTCACTCGGGCCTGGAATAATACACCATGTAACCTCATACCGGGACATGTTACTCCTGCAGCCGACTGAGACTAGACCTGGCACTGGAGTCAAGTCTTCCATTCCTTCTCACTCGGGCCTGGAATAATACACCATGTAACCTCATACCGGGATACGTTACTCCTGCAGCCGACTGAGACTAGACCTGGCACTGGAGTCAAGTCCTCCACTCCTTCTCACTCGGGCCTGGAATAATACACCATGTAACCTCATACCGGGATACGTTACTCCTGCAGCCGACTGAGACTAGACCTGGCACTGGAGTCAAGTCCTTCATTCCTTCTCACTCGGGCCTGGAATAATACACCATGTAACCTCATACCGGGATACGTTACTCCTGCAGCCGACTGAGACTAGACCTGGCACTGGAGTCAAGTCTTCCATTCCTTCTCACTCGGGCCTGGAATAATATACCATGTAACCTCATACCGGGACACGTTACTCCTGCAGCCGACTGAGACTAGACCTGGCACTGGAGTCAAGTCCTTCATTCCTTCTCACTCGGGCCTGGAATAATATACCATGTAACCTCATACCGGGACACGTTACTCCTGCAGCCGACTGAGACTAGACCTGGCACTGGAGTCAAGTCCTCCACTCCTTCTCACTCGGGCCTGGAATAATACACCATGTAACCTCATACCGGGATACGTTACTCCTGCAGCCGACTGAGACTAGACCTGGCACTGGAGTCAAGTCCTCCACTCCTTCTCACTCGGGCCTGGAATAATACACCATGTAACCTCATACCGGGACATGTTACTCCTGCAGCCGACTGAGACTAGACCTGGCACTGGAGTCAAGTCCTTCATTCCTTCTCACTCGGGCCTGGAATAATACACCATGTAACCTCATACCGGGACACGTTACTCCTGCAGCCGACTGAGACTAGACCTGGCACTGGAGTCAAGTCCTTCATTCCTTCTCACTCGGGCCTGGAATAATACACCATGTAACCTCATACCGGGATACGTTACTCCTGCAGCCGACTGAGACTAGACCTGGCACTGGAGTCAAGTCCTTCATTCCTTCTCACTCGGGCCTGGAATAATACACCATGTAACCTCATACCGGGACACGTTACTCCTGCAGCCGACTGAGACTAGACCTGGCACTGGAGTCAAGTCTTCCATTCCTTCTCACTCGGGCCTGGAATAATACACCATGTAACCTCATACCGGGACACGTTACTCCTGCAGCCGACTGAGACTAGACCTGGCACTGGAGTCAAGTCCTCCACTCCTTCTCACTCGGGCCTGGAATAATACACCATGTAACCTCATACCGGGACACGTTACTCCTGCAGCCGACTGAGACTAGACCTGGCACTGGAGTCAAGTCCTCCACTCCTTCTCACTCGGGCCTGGAATAATACACCATGTAACCTCATACCGGGACATGTTACTCCTGCAGCCGACTGAGACTAGACCTGGCACTGGAGTCAAGTCCTCCACTCCTCCTCACTCGGGCCTGGAATAATACACCATGTAACCTCATACCGGGACACGTTACTCCTGCAGCCGACTGAGACTAGACCTGGCACTGGAGTCAAGTCCTCCACTCCTTCTCACTCGGGCCTGGAATAATACACCATGTAACCTCATACCGGGACACGTTACTCCTGCAGCCGACTGAGACTAGACCTGGCACTGGAGTCAAGTCCTCCATTCCTTCTCACTCGGGCCTGGAATAATACACCATGTAACCTCATACCGGGATACGTTACTCCTGCAGCCGACTGAGACTAGACCTGGCACTGGAGTCGAGTCCTTCATTCCTTCTCACTCGGGCCTGGAATAATACACCATGTAACCTCATACCGGGACATGTTACTGCTGCAGTCGACTGAGACTAGACCTGGCACTGGAGTCAAGTCTTCCATTCCTTCTCACTCGGGCCTGGAATAATACATCATGTAACCTCATACCGGGACATGTTACTCCTGCAGTCGACTGAGACTAGACCTGGCACTGGAGTCAAGTCTTCCATTCCTTCTCACTCGGGCCTGGAATAATACACCATGTAACCTCATACCGGGACACGTTACTCCTGCAGCCGACTGAGACTAGACCTGGCACTGGAGTCAAGTCCTCCACTCCTTCTCACTCGGGCCTGGAATAATACACCATGTCCTCATACCGGGACACGTTACTCCTGCAGCCGACTGAGACTAGACCTGGCACTGGAGTCAAGTCTTCCATTCCTTCTCACTCGGGCCTGGAATAATACACCATGTAACCTCATACCGGGACACGTTACTCCTGCAGCCGACTGAGACTAGACCTGGCACTGGAGTCAAGTCTTCCACTCCTTCTCACTCGGGCCTGGAATAATACACCATGTAACCTCATACCGGGACACGTTACTCCTGCAGCCGACTGAGACTAGACCTGGCACTGGAGTCAAGTCCTCCACTCCTTCTCACTCGGGCCTGGAATAATACACCATGTAACCTCATACCGGGACACGTTACTCCTGCAGCCGACTGAGACTAGACCTGGCACTGGAGTCAAGTCCTCCACTCCTTCTCACTCGGGCCTGGAATAATACATCATGTAACCTCATACCGGGACATGTTACTCCTGCAGTCGACTGAGACTAGACCTGGCACTGGAGTCAAGTCTTCCATTCCTTCTCACTCGGGCCTGGAATAATACACCATGTAACCTCATACCGGGACATGTTACTCCTGCAGTCGACTGAGACTAGACCTGGCACTGGAGTCAAGTCCTTCATTCCTTCTCACTCGGGCCTGGAATAATACACCATGTAACCTCATACCGGGACACGTTACTCCTGCAGCCGACTGAGACTAGACCTGGCACTGGAGTCAAGTCCTCCACTCCTTCTCACTCGGGCCTGGAATAATACACCATGTAACCTCATACCGGGACACGTTACTCCTGCAGCCGACTGAGACTAGACCTGGCACTGGAGTCAAGTCTTCCATTCCTTCTCACTCGGGCCTGGAATAATACACCATGTAACCTCATACCGGGACATGTTACTCCTGCAGTCGACTGAGACTAGACCTGGCACTGGAGTCAAGTCTTCCATTCCTTCTCACTCGGGCCTGGAATAATACATCATGTAACCTCATACCGGGACACGTTACTCCTGCAGCCGACTGAGACTAGACCTGGCACTGGAGTCAAGTCCTCCACTCCTTCTCACTCGGGCCTGGAATAATACACCATGTAACCTCATACCGGGATACGTTACTCCTGCAGCCAACTGAGACTAGACCTGGCACTGGAGTCAAGTCCTCCACTCCTTCTCACTCGGGCCTGGAATAATACACCATGTAACCTCATACCGGGATACGTTACTCCTGCAGCCGACTGTGACTAGACCTGGCACTGGAGTCAAGTCCTCCACTCCTTCTCACTCGGGCCTGGAATAATACACCATGTAACCTCATACCGGGACACGTTACTCCTGCAGCCGACTGAGACTAGACCTGGCACTGGAGTCGAGTCTTCCATTCCTTCTCACTCGGGCCTGGAATAATACACCATGTAACCTCATACCGGGACACGTTACTCCTGCAGCCGACTGAGACTAGACCTGGCACTGGAGTCAAGTCCTCCATTCCTTCTCACTCGGGCCTGGAATAATACACCATGTAACCTCATACCGGGATACGTTACTCCTGCAGCCGACTGAGACTAGACCTGGCACTGGAGTCAAGTCCTTCATTCCTTCTCACTCGGGCCTGGAATAATACACCATGTAACCTCATACCGGGACACGTTACTCCTGCAGCCGACTGAGACTAGACCTGGCACTGGAGTCAAGTCCTCCACTCCTTCTCACTCGGGCCTGGAATAATACACCATGTAACCTCATACCGGGACACGTTACTCCTGCAGCCGACTGAGACTAGACCTGGCACTGGAGTCAAGTCCCTCATTCCTTCTCACTCGGGCCTGGAATAATACACCATGTAACCTCATACCGGGACACGTTACTCCTGCAGCCGACTGAGACTAGACCTGGCACTGGAGTCAAGTCTTCCATGCCTTCTCACTCGGGCCTGGAATAATATACCATGTAACCTCATACCGGGACACGTTACTCCTGCAGCCGACTGAGACCAGACCTGGCACTGGAGTCAAGTCCTCCATTCCTTCTCACTCGGGCCTGGAATAATACACCATGTAACCTCATACCGGGACACGTTACTCCTGCAGCCGACTGAGACTAGACCTGGCACTGGAGTCAAGTCTTCCATTCCTTCTCACTCGGGCCTGGAATAATACACCATGTAACCTCATACCGGGACACGTTACTCCTGCAGCCGACTGAGACTAGACCTGGCACTGGAGTCAAGTCCTTCATTCCTTCTCACTCGGGCCTGGAATAATACACCATGTAACCTCATACCGGGACACGTTACTCCTGCAGCCGACTGAGACTAGACCTGGCACTGGAGTCAAGTCTTCCATTCCGTCTCACTCGGGCCTGGAATAATACACCATGTAACCTCATACCGGGACACGTCACTCCTGCAGTCGACTGAGACTAGACCTGGCACTGGAGTCAAGTCCTTCATTCCTTCTCACTCGGGCCTGGAATAATACACCATGTAACCTCATACCGGGACACGTTACTCCTGCAGCCGACTGAGACTAGACCTGGCACTGGAGTCAAGTCTTCCATTCCTTCTCACTCGGGCCTGGAATAATACACCATGTAACCTCATACCGGGACACGTCACTCCTGCAGTCGACTGAGACTAGACATGGCACTGGAGTCAAGTCTTCCATTCCTTCTCACTCGGGCCTGGAATAATACACCATGTAACCTCATACCGGGATACGTTACTCCTGCAGCCGACTGAGACTAGACCTGGCACTGGAGTCAAGTCTTCCATTCCTTCTCACTCGGGCCTGGAATAATACACCATGTAACCTCATACCGGGATACGTTACTCCTGCGGCCGACTGAGACTAGACCTGGCACTGGAGTCAAGTCCTCCACTCCTTCTCACTCGGGCCTGGAATAATACACCATGTAACCTCATACCGGGACACGTTACTCCTGCAGCCGACTGAGACTAGACCTGGCACTGGAGTCAATTCTTCCATTCCTTCTCACTCGGGCCTGGAATAATACACCATGTAACCTCATACCGGGACACGTTACTCCTGCAGCCGACTGAGACTAGACCTGGCACTGGAGTCAAGTCCTTCATTCCTTCTCACTCGGGCCTGGAATAATACACCATGTAACCTCATACCGGGACACGTTACTCCTGCAGCCGACTGAGACTAGACCTGGCACTGGAGTCAAGTCTTCCATGCCTTCTCACTCGGGCCTGGAATAATATACCATGTAACCTCATACCGGGACACGTTACTCCTGCAGCCGACTGAGACCAGACCTGGCACTGGAGTCAAGTCCTCCATTCCTTCTCACTCGGGCCTGGAATAATACACCATGTAACCTCATACCGGGACACGTTACTCCTGCAGCCGACTGAGACTAGACCTGGCACTGGAGTCAAGTCTTCCATTCCTTCTCACTCGGGCCTGGAATAATACACCATGTAACCTCATACCGGGACACGTTACTCCTGCAGTCGACTGTGACTAGACTTGGCACTGGAGTCAAGTCCTCCATTCCTTCTCACTCGGGCCTGGAATAATACACCATGTAACCTCATACCGGGATACGTTACTCCTGCAGCCGACTGAGACTAGACCTGGCACTGGAGTCAAGTCCTTCATTCCTTCTCACTCGGGCCTGGAATAATACACCATGTAACCTCATACCGGGATACGTTACTCCTGCAGCCGACTGAGACTAGACCTGGCACTGGAGTCAAGTCCTTCATTCCTTCTCACTCGGGCCTGGAATAATACACCATGTAACCTCATACCGGGATACGTTACTCCTGCAGCCGACTGAGACTAGACCTGGCACTGGAGTCAAGTCCTTCATTCCTTCTCACTCGGGCCTGGAATAATACACCATGTAACCTCATACCGGGATACGTTACTCCTGCAGCCGACTGAGACTAGACCTGGCACTGGAGTCAAGTCTTCCATTCCTTCTCACTCGGGCCTGGAATAATACACCATGTAACCTCATACCGGGACATGTTACTCCTGCAGCCGACTGAGACTAGACCTGGCACTGGAGTCAAGTCCTCCACTCCTTCTCACTCGGGCCTGGAATAATACACCATGTAACCTCATACCGGGACACGTTACTCCTGCAGCCGACTGAGACTAGACCTGGCACTGGAGTCAAGTCCTCCACTCCTTCTCACTCGGGCCTGGAATAATACACCATGTAACCTCATACCGGGACATGTTACTCCTGCAGCCGACTGAGACTAGACCTGGCACTGGAGTCAAGTCTTCCATTCCTTCTCACTCGGGCCTGGAATAATACACCATGTAACCTCATACCGGGATACGTTACTCCTGCAGCCGACTGAGACTAGACCTGGCACTGGAGTCAAGTCCTCCACTCCTTCTCACTCGGGCCTGGAATAATACACCATGTAACCTCATACCGGGATACGTTACTCCTGCAGCCGACTGAGACTAGACCTGGCACTGGAGTCAAGTCCTTCATTCCTTCTCACTCGGGCCTGGAATAATACACCATGTAACCTCATACCGGGATACGTTACTCCTGCAGCCGACTGAGACTAGACCTGGCACTGGAGTCAAGTCTTCCATTCCTTCTCACTCGGGCCTGGAATAATATACCATGTAACCTCATACCGGGACACGTTACTCCTGCAGCCGACTGAGACTAGACCTGGCACTGGAGTCAAGTCCTTCATTCCTTCTCACTCGGGCCTGGAATAATATACCATGTAACCTCATACCGGGACACGTTACTCCTGCAGCCGACTGAGACTAGACCTGGCACTGGAGTCAAGTCCTCCACTCCTTCTCACTCGGGCCTGGAATAATACACCATGTAACCTCATACCGGGATACGTTACTCCTGCAGCCGACTGAGACTAGACCTGGCACTGGAGTCAAGTCCTCCACTCCTTCTCACTCGGGCCTGGAATAATACACCATGTAACCTCATACCGGGACATGTTACTCCTGCAGCCGACTGAGACTAGACCTGGCACTGGAGTCAAGTCCTTCATTCCTTCTCACTCGGGCCTGGAATAATACACCATGTAACCTCATACCGGGACACGTTACTCCTGCAGCCGACTGAGACTAGACCTGGCACTGGAGTCAAGTCCTTCATTCCTTCTCACTCGGGCCTGGAATAATACACCATGTAACCTCATACCGGGATACGTTACTCCTGCAGCCGACTGAGACTAGACCTGGCACTGGAGTCTTGTCCTTCATTCCTTCTCACTCGGGCCTGGAATAATACACCATGTAACCTCATACCGGGACACGTTACTCCTGCAGCCGACTGAGACTAGACCTGGCACTGGAGTCAAGTCTTCCATTCCTTCTCACTCGGGCCTGGAATAATACACCATGTAACCTCATACCGGGACACGTTACTCCTGCAGCCGACTGAGACTAGACCTGGCACTGGAGTCAAGTCCTCCACTCCTTCTCACTCGGGCCTGGAATAATACACCATGTAACCTCATACCGGGACACGTTACTCCTGCAGCCGACTGAGACTAGACCTGGCACTGGAGTCAAGTCCTCCACTCCTTCTCACTCGGGCCTGGAATAATACACCATGTAACCTCATACCGGGACATGTTACTCCTGCAGCCGACTGAGACTAGACCTGGCACTGGAGTCAAGTCTTCCATTCCTTCTCACTCGGGCCTGGAATAATACACCATGTAACCTCATACCGGGATACGTTACTCCTGCAGCTGACTGAGACTAGACCTGGCACTGGAGTCAAGTCCTCCACTCCTTCTCACTCGGGCCTGGAATAATACACCATGTAACCTCATACCGGGATACGTTACTCCTGCAGCCGACTGAGACTAGACCTGGCACTGGAGTCAAGTCCTTCATTCCTTCTCACTCGGGCCTGGAATAATACACCATGTAACCTCATACCGGGATACGTTACTCCTGCAGCCGACTGAGACTAGACCTGGCACTGGAGTCAAGTCTTCCATTCCTTCTCACTCGGGCCTGGAATAATATACCATGTAACCTCATACCGGGACACGTTACTCCTGCAGCCGACTGAGACTAGACCTGGGACTGGAGTCAAGTCCTTCATTCCTTCTCACTCGGGCCTGGAATAATATACCATGTAACCTCATACCGGGACACGTTACTCCTGCAGCCGACTGAGACTAGACCTGGCACTGGAGTCAAGTCCTCCACTCCTTCTCACTCGGGCCTGGAATAATACACCATGTAACCTCATACCGGGATACGTTACTCCTGCAGCCGACTGAGACTAGACCTGGCACTGGAGTCAAGTCCTTCATTCCTTCTCACTCGGGCCTGGAATAATACACCATGTAACCTCATACCGGGACACGTTACTCCTGCAGCCGACTGAGACTAGACCTGGCACTGGAGTCAAGTCCTTCATTCCTTCTCACTCGGGCCTGGAATAATACACCATGTAACCTCATACCGGGATACGTTACTCCTGCAGCCGACTGAGACTAGACCTGGCACTGGAGTCAAGTCCTTCATTCCTTCTCACTCGGGCCTGGAATAATACACCATGTAACCTCATACCGGGACACGTTACTCCTGCAGCCGACTGAGACTAGACCTGGCACTGGAGTCAAGTCTTCCATTCCTTCTCACTCGGGCCTGGAATAATACACCATGTAACCTCATACCGGGACACGTTACTCCTGCAGCCGACTGAGACTAGACCTGGCACTGGAGTCAAGTCCTCCACTCCTTCTCACTCGGGCCTGGAATAATACACCATGTAACCTCATACCGGGACACGTTACTCCTGCAGCCGACTGAGACTAGACCTGGCACTGGAGTCAAGTCCTCCACTCCTTCTCACTCGGGCCTGGATTAATACACCATGTAACCTCATACCGGGACACGTTACTCCTGCAGCCGACTGAGACTAGACCTGGCACTGGAGTCAAGTCCTCCACTCCTCCTCACTCGGGCCTGGAATAATACACCATGTAACCTCATACCGGGATACGTTACTCCTGCAGTCGATAGCTACATGTGCTCGTTACAATCTCGCCGGCCATATTGGACATTCAAACGTAGAATCCAAGCAAGGCATTCTATATTACCACTGGTATATGTCTAATATGTAAGAAACTTCCTGGTTTGGAAAGCGGTGTGAAGCTACTGCCGAGACATAAGTATGTATACGCCTTCTTAACGTTGAGTGACGTGTCTTGGTGGTAGATGGCTATGAATACCATGGGTCAAGCACTCGAGGTGGAATTAGTTCTGAATTAATATCTGTCAATAATAATGAAGTTGTATGGAAAAAAAGGTGAAACGATGACTCGTATGTAACAGTAACACTAAATATGTCCGCCACCGATTTCCACCTCACAACGTTTATCGTTACATTCAAATAACACGTAGCATATTGTGAATGTTTATTGTGGATCGACAGTATTCTATGAGATACTTGAATTCCACTCTATATTAAAATGGGTAGCCACTGCGATCGTGTAGGCCTCTGTGTTATTATTACACTGATAATGTTACTCTGTGAGTAGCCCTTCTCAGTCAATGAATGGCAACTTATTCTTCGATCACTTTGGTTCACTTATCTTATTTTCCCACCGATCGTCCATGATCAGCTGATCGACACTGGAATCAGTTGGTGAAATGGGCTCTTAAAGTCACATGGAGTGGTGGGCTGTATCGAGCCACGTAGAAATGCATTGTCACAACACGCATCAAACCTCCACTGACAGTCTGTCTATAATATCGGCTGAAGAATAGGGGACCAACACATTTGTAATTCAGTTGAAAGTACAGTTTATACATGAACGTATCATAATATGTGGATAGTAGTAAGAGAGCTTTTGTTGTGTTGCAAAATTATGGTTTTTCATTCTAGTTAAAAATAGTAATCAAAATGTATCAGATTCAACGTTGGATGTAATTCCACGTTGATACAATTTGATTAAATGTTTTTCATTGATCACAGTTGGTTTGTATTCGTGATTATTCACGAATTGTGACAAATCCATTTGTTCGTTGGAAATAGATCCGCTCTTCACCGACATCATTTCATGCGTACTTTTGTAAGTCTTGTTTTTTCTCACCCTCTCATTTCCCCGCCTGTTTCTGAATGATCTCGCATACTTTACAGAATTGAGAAATATTCAGAGGGAAACGATCAAAGGGAGATGAGAAATGAGATCATCGGAGAGAAAAACCGATATTGAGAATATGTCATCTTCAGACTTCACTGAAAAAAAATATATTTGGCGCTGAATCAGAGTCAAAAGTTTGTTACAATTTGTTTCCAGAAGTTCTGTAAGCCATTTTCACAGGTAAAACGGGATGGTGAAAAAACATTGAACCGGAAATGAGAGAAAGTAGGATG
>OZ023326.1:1676805-1753529 GCA_964007535.1 Brachyptera risi
ATATATATATATATATATATATATATATATATATATATATATATATATATATATATATATATATATATATATATATATATATATATATATATATTATATATATATATATATTATATATATATATATATATATATATATATATATATATATATATATATATATATATATATATATATATATATATATATATATATATATATATATATATATATATATATATATATATATATATATATATATATATATATATATATATATATATATATATATATATATATATATATATATATATATATATATATATAATATATATATATATATATATATATATATATATATATATATATATATATATATATATATATATATATATATATATATATATATATATATATATATATATATATATATATATATATATATATAATATATATATATATATATATATATATATATATATATATATATATATATATATATATATATATATATATATATATATATATATATATATATATATATATATATATATATATATAATATATATATATATATATATATATATATATATATATATATATATATATATATATATATATATATATATATATATATATATATATATATATATATATATATATATATATATATATATATATATATATATATATATATATATATATATATATATATATATATATATATATATATATATATATATATATATATATATATATATATATATATATATATATATATATATATATATATATATATATATATATATATATATATATATATATATATATATATATATATATATATATATATATATATATATATATATATATATATATATATATATATATATATATATATATATATATATATATATATATATATATATATATATATATATAATATATATATATATATATATATATATATATATATATATATATATATATATATATATATATATATATATATATATATATATATATATATATAGATATATATATATATATATATATATATATATATATATATATATATATATATATATATTATATATATATATATATAGATATATATATATATATATATATATATATATATATATATATATATATATATATATAGATTATATATATATATATATATATATATATATATATATATATATATATATATATATATATATATATATATATATATATATATATATATATATATATATATATATATATATACATATATATATATACATATATATATATATATATTATATATATATATATATATATATATATATATATATATATATATATATATATATATATATATATATATATATATATAATATATTATATATATATATATATATATATATATATATATATATATATATATATATATATATATATATATATATATATATATATCCGTCGATTTCCATGACAACCGAAACGGATTCGATGGTTTTGGGCCGGAAAAAAATATAATTCATAATACGAATACAGCCGAATCGCTTTGAAAGCGGTCGTTTTCATTTCCGTATGATCGAAATCGAGTTTCAGAATGAGCCTCCTGGGGAAACCAAAGTTGAAAATTGGATTCCATATCATTTTAGTGGTATTATAAATATATAGGCCTATGTTCCTTCTGAATCAAGAGTTTGGTATCTCATACCATTGAGAAGTTATCACATAAAACATGATATTTCACTTGATCGACTCCTGCACTCTTATATTCAACTGACTGCACACAACTGCGATAATGTATTGTCCTGAACATGTTCAATGGTTTGCAGATACTTGTATCCACGCGAGCAAGTTGATTGCTTGCCGTCAGAGCAAGTGATGAATACATTGTAGTTCTAGAGAAACTCACTACGTCTCAAACAGCTTCTGAAAAGTGTATTTGCATCCATAGACGTGCGCTCGGGGTACGTCTCAGGCCGGTCTCATTACACCACGAGAGGGTGAACCAAATATTCTATTCAAAAAGTTCTCAAACAACAATTGACGGGGAATAATATTTCTATCGTCAACGTATTTCTTGCAAACCTATCAAATCATTATTGATCGTTTTGAATTTCGAAAAATTCCCGCAGGGCTAAATGGGGGCCTTCTCCATGTATCAGCACCCATGGGTATCAAGCGAAGCGATTATGTCACCAGCCCTTTTAGTATTTGAACGTAAATGTAAATTGGGTTTTCAGCCCACATTTTTGTCCATGTTCCACTAATAATGTTGGGATACAGATAGAATAACACCTAACCATGTATATTTTGCACAAACGAATAGCTTTCCTAGAAAATGTATTTTCAATTTAATGTAATGGGCCGTAATACGATGCCCTACGCACGTCTATGGTTGCGTTTATAATCGTGAATTTCATCAATGAGAAATCATCGAACCTTGAAATATGATGACAGTAATATTTATGTGGGTAGATTACCAATCAACTCTTCGTCCGTGGATGCAAGCATCTCTGTATGGCGTCTGAAACCTGAAGAATATAATGACAGTTATACAGTACAATGTGCACACTCTGCTAACGTCCAGTTTCACCAACTGATTGAGCAATCCTTTGTGAATCAACTTGTTATTACCGTTTGTTACATATATGTCATGTTCGACGTACCTTAACTGATAGTTAGTGGATCAATACTTGGATAAGAGTTTGTAAAACCAGCTCTCAAGATGGACTTCCATGAACACTTGTGTTCGTACCGCAGATATTCCAGCCGTCATGTTGGAAAAACAACAATCAGCGGCGCGGTTTCTGCACGTTGAGCTCGGACAACTTTACCGCTAGCGCGAGTGAAAGGCTAACCGCGTTCGTGGAGAGACAACTTCAGAGGGTTATTCTCCCCGTGAGGTAATACTGTGTAGTTCAAATGGTTCTCGTAGGATTGTGACGGCTGATATTGAGACGTACAAAACACAACGTTTCAAGCTCGGGTGTCTGTTACTGGGTTTAATGACGCACTCTACTGGTGACGAGATCTATTGGCGTCGGTGAATGATGAATAAGATGACGGGCAATCTTATTTGATGTTTTTGGATGGTGGAAAGGAATCGATTGTGGCCCGTTACGAGTGGACTGGTACGAGTAGCTCAGTAGCTGATGCGCTCGCTCCGTGTGTTCTGGGAGGTGAGGGGCATATCGAACGGAACTCGATCTCCGACACCTTCCATTTTTACCGGGGCTCTACATGATTTACCACTGTAGTCCAGGCTGATGCTGAGAAAAATCCTACAAAATAGGCTAAAACAGCTTCCCTTCCACTATCCTTTTCGTTACCTAAGAAAACTTCATCCCATTATTCATTCGTACGCTGTCAATAGATCCTAGTTATCATTACAGTGTGTCGTTAAACCAAATATGTATTCGAAAAGAGATTCTCAAGGATGTCGTACGGCATCCATTCCGAAATAATCACAGCTTGGGCTCTCTAATCATTCATAACGTGGAACGCACTTTCTGATAAACGCTCTGGTGGTGAGATTACAACTGAGTCATTGAACAACAATCAAGCAGGGAATAGGTATCAAACATCAAGGTGCTTACAAGTGCTTGAGCAACATCCAAACAAGATGTGGGTTGTCAGAAGAAGAGGCTCGTTAGGTGACAAATGACAAACAACTGTTACCGTAGCAACACAGGGACCTATCAAGTCACTGGACAGAAGCTTATGGAAGCGATTATCAAACTATAAACTGGATTTTGAGAAGAATATATCCACTGCATGGCACACAATACATAAATATATTAGGGGTGTGCGGGTGTGACGATTCAAGTACGAGTCAAGTTTGAGAGTAAATCGCGAGTTTTGAGTTCGGAGAAAAAAATTGTTAGTGCCAAAATTTGCATTTAACAGTTGCGATTTGTGGACACTGAATTCGAAAAAAAATCATGTTTTATATTCGGGACAATACAAGCAGGACTACGAGAAAATTGAGAAAAATCGAACGCCTCGAAATTTTTGAGTTCGGCCATATTCGAACTCGGACATTCGAGTTTTTGTACACCTCAGAGGAAAAAATATATATGACCAGGAAAAAGCAGCGTATGAGTTGCAAGATGAGCGACATATCAACTAACGTTATTTATACACCTTGACTTCCGAACTCATAGCATTGCAAGCGGCACATTTTAATCGACAAACTTTAATCTCAATATTAGTTTAATATGATAATTCACTTTCTTACGAATGACCAATAGAAATTTCTCCAAGCTTGGCTAAACACGTATCAGAAGAATAGGCCTACATATCAACATACTGTTAAAATTTAATGTCAAACCAATAAGATTGAAGATTCTACGCAGTGCAATACTTATGGGGATAACGCCAAGTTACAGAAATAACCGTCAAACCGTTTTGCTCAGAAACAATCCCAACCTATTCTGGCTTTACACCAATATGCAGAAGCTACAATTAGCCTGACCTGTATGCCGCGTATAAAATTACATTAAAACAACAACACACAATTGAAGATCGATTTTTCTTCATAATTTGAAATGGAAGTCTTTGCTACGCTCATCCATTAATGAATCTTGTTGTATTTTGTCTATTTGTCCAGTTGTCTGATCTGTTTCAAATAACATTCGACTTGTGTTGGAACAATTGTTCCCATACGTTGGCCTACTTTGGCTCTTTCAACGTTTTTGTTCTAGATAGATCTATTTGGCTGTAGAAAGCACTCACTGTGTTCGATGGTCAACTTTCAGCTCCTTTATAGTCACGAATAAAAAATGAGTAATCTAACCTCTTAAAACGTTCTAGTATCCAATTTATCTGATCATATCTATTCAATTTTTCAACTGTGCACCGGGATAATGCGATAGGTTCAATTAATCGCAAAATCAGCAGTTTTAATTAATGGCACATGATAAATCACTCTCTACCAACCCTACAGCTGATTACCGGTACCCTAGATCATTCAAAGTGATGAAAAAAAAGTGGATGTACAAATTTTAATTTTATCTTCTATAAATTGAAAGTTCTTGAATCAAAAATGGACTCAAGTAATCGCGTTGAATAGACCTAATGCTGTAACACGAAATGCCTATTAGATGTTAGGGACCAGTACGACTGTGCGACCTTACCGCAACTGCCACTTAAAATAACGTCCTGGGCCTGGCTAGCTCCAAAAGAATAGGGATTTTGATTGGACAATGTTTACTAGGAGAGCTAACCACCAGAAGAAGTTGCACGTACGCTGTCGGTGTTGGAAAGTGGAACTAGAGAAAAGTCATGAATTAAAGTGCATGCATTTTCTCAACAATGATATTGATTGGAATATTACATTGTTGACTGGTCTTTTGTAATCATTCGTCGGCCATATTGAGATTTAGAAGCGCATTCTATTGTTACTTTTGTGTTGAATATAATAAAATAACAATACAAAATAATAATGAAGTCACGGTCTCTTAGACTAAAAACTTGACACATTTCGTAGCCAACATTGTCATGGATGGTTTGTCATTTCGTAGCAACAACAATGGAAATGTTGCCATAGGAACTTGGCTCTATAAAATAATCATTCACCAATCAAAGTTCTAGCCTCTTGGATCTAGCTAGGCCCAACACGTTATTTCAAGTGGCAGTAGCAGTAAGGGTCGTCAGACTTTTTTTATTGCAACATCAAAGACAAACATTGTGAGTATCAAGGTCAGGCTTGAACCAATATTATTACTTCATCTCAATAAGTTATTTCAAGATGAGCTATCGGCCAACATGCCTGTAAGATAACACTCGGCTTCTCGTTACAATCCCATGTCTCAATTATTGGGCGGCCACTATCCATCAAACCATTGGTCAGTCAACAAATGCGGACGTTGTTGTTCTTGCACGCAGCCTTAACTAACCTGGGAAACCTCAATCCAACTAGACTAACCCAGCAAATATAATACAATTTGATCCAAACTGAAACCTACTTCCGTTCCGACGACAAGCCACTGTGCTATGGCTCCTTCACAATCTCAAACCTGAATGATTGATTACAATTCTTAGACAGTAGGCCTACTCTGGATGCAAGGATGAAAAAAATGTGCCAGTCTTGCTTTTATGATAAAGAGAAATGTGACAAATTCCGTACCTTCCAACCTTAGCAAGGTGTCGAAACAGGGTTACCTCAGGTCACATCTACTTCTACTGGAACAAAACCATTTTCATTCAAAATCTAATTGAAATCTGAAATCTAGTGTAAGATGAATAAATATATGAGTGAAATGCATTACAAAATGCAAACTATTGGAACAGTAGGCCTACCACGAATCTAAAAATTCAATGAAGCAATGGAGAAATAAATTTCAAAAATGGAACCTTATGAATTTTTTTTTGGTAATTCCAATAAAAACATTCATTGGAAGTGTGATATGAATCTAAAATCTATTCACTCCATAGTAAAATGAATTTTGAATGGTGAACATGGGATTTTAATTACCAATATTGTCATCGTAACGAAACATGAGGTAAAATGAGCTAAGAACTTTTAGTGATTGCGTCAAGGTCTACTTAATTTAGATGGAAAAATCTTTCTTGAATCAAATATTGATATAACTATGGGTAAATAATTTTGAGACTGAATGAAGCACAAAACGAGGTTATCTTACACACTTTGATCAATTAATTTGAAGGTAAAGGACAACATAACCCTGAAACAAGATTCCAGCAAATTATGACAATATATCCTAATATTGGGAAAAACAAGAGATTATCATCTTGATTTCAGAATTCCATTCGTCTTCTAGGACCCGGCCCTTTTTCTTAGTGACGTAGACATTACTCGATTGTATTTATTTCATTTATCTGTATTGGGTCCAACAACGCACTATACTGATGACTAGGATATTGGCGTCGATGATGAGATGAAAGGTTATTTCATTGGATGTTTTTGGATAGTGGGAAGAAGTCGGTCGTGACCTGTTGTTAAGGAACCATCCCCAGCACCAACCTGAACAGAAATAATCCTCCAAAAAACCCTGTCAGGATGGTCGACCATGGCGGGAATCGAACCCTGGTCTCCTGAATGACAGTTCAGTGCGATATAACACTCGACCACTTGTCTCAGCACTCTGCTTATGTTTCCTTACAGGATTGTTGATGCCTACATCATGACTCTTGGTCTCTGGAGGTCAACAAAATTAATTTCAATTTCTCAAATTAAGATGATTTCTTGTTTTCTCCAAGTTTAAATAAATAAATATTGTCATTATTATTTGAAATCTAGTTTCATGGTTGTGATGCAGGCTATCTCGGTCAGACACTTCTCTCTTCGGCCTACACCGCAAGTCGAAGTGTTTCCTAGCCTGCGTGACGTCAGTTGTGGCTACTGGCACGCTAGCCCCTAGCATTCTAGTCACCTTGGAGTCAAACAATGTCTGTCTTGGATTTTGCAACAAGTGCGTGAAAGAGATCCAGTGAACGAGAGAGAGCCGCAGGCAGACATCCTACGTCGCAAACCTTTCTTCCGTAAACATCCTGTACCTCGATCAGATAACCTATTACATCGCTGAAAACATGTGTTTTTGTACTTTTATTGTTTTAATTAATGAACACTATTCTACATTAAAACAATCATGTGGAAAGTGCACATCATATTCTCCGTACAGCAAGTCCAATCCATAAGAATCAGTATTGAGAGATCCACTAACTCTACGTATTCCTAAGAGTTTCAAAGCGTAACGTAATGTAGTTATAAAGCATAACGAACATGACAAAATGTCCAGGATATCGAAAATCAAAGCGATGAACTTGTGGTGAAGACATTGCTCATTACAAGTGATTATAGATTCACATAACTCGTACAGTACAATTTTTCAAGTTTCAGAATCCATACTTCATACATGTACCATATAATAGCCTATAGTAACTATTAATTACAGTGAACTTAGTATACATAGCTATGTGTAACAATGTTTTTTAGAAGCAATTATACAATCCAAACTTCAATTACGGTATTAATCCTATTCTTGACGATATCCAGAGTCAACCCCACCAAGCACAGACACTGTCGAAGGCAGACCTGAACAGACGTAGAATGAAAACGTGCGCAACTTGTATCCACGAGAGATGAAGGTTCCGAACAACCGTCCCCCTATCTCACAGCATTAGCACACAAGCAGTTCGAGCCTTCATCTCTTGTAGATGAAAGTATAGCATATGTACAATGTATTTCACACATACAAACAGAATTCGATAGCAAGGATCAAGCTGATGAATTATTGAACATAAAATTGATTCGATGAATTGAAAAGAAGTAAAGTAGGCCTATTCGGTTTGGAAATTGATCTACTATATTTACACTTCACACTATTTTTTACACTGTATTTTAAAAACATAACATTTGTGAGCCCACATGGCTTTCCACTCGTCATACTCGACTTCACTGAAACGTTCACGGAACTGAATTTAGATTTCTGTTGCTAGCGCCACAGGTTCAAACTGAAGGTCAACACTTTTGAGGAACCACAGGAACACTCGACGATTGTGAGCCTGGCCGAACAATTCGTTAACACTATCTTTCACCTCCGACAGGCACCGACGCCGCGTCAAGAAACAACCCCACGTATCGGGTAACACATCGGTGGGAACACGATTACCGTTCAACAACGGCAGAACATGTAATCACATCGTCACATACATGGCCGAGCTAGAAGCTCAAATCGAGAAATAAAACAGAATTACAAGTTTTCTTACAAGGTATTGTAGGCCTATATTAATAATATGTATTCTATAGTATATATGAAGCATTCAAATAGTGTAGTCGAATAGGTTTCATTCAACACACATTGTACTATAAGGACATATTCATCTGTATTTATTAGATAAATCTTTACCTAACTCCATACTTAGCCCCTTGGGTTGCGGTTCATCATACAATGTATATCATGTATACAATATAGGAGCTGATATTCAGCAATTATTAATAGGTAGGCACAAAGACTAATCCTTAGAATATATCAACTTCACTCCATCCTCAAGCATTGGTCTGTCATGAGAAACCGACTGCGAGGGCTAGATACATTTCCGAAGGGTCACGAAACATGATATTTGAAACTGTACTCACAGAAGGACAACAAACGCTGCCGGGTTATCTCTTACCATCCCCCGTATTGCCCTTGGTGTCCCATAAACGGGCTTCGGAAGGCTCCTCTCGCCCCTCCCCGCCCTCCGAAGGCCCTTCTCGGCTGGTCGCCGCCACCCCTAGGCCCGCCCCTCGCCCGCGGGTTGAACCCACCCCTGGGCCGAGGCGGGTGCGGGAAGTGGCCGAACGGCCGCGGGTCTTGCTGCTTGCCGTCCCACTCATTGAACTGAGAGAACTTGGGCTGGTGATCGTCCTGCCAGTGCTCCAAGTTGTCGTCGGCGTAATCGGGAGGTTTGTGCGGGGACGGTTCTCTGAACGGCGGTTCCCTCGACATGAGCATTTCTTTGGGGGGCAGTGGTTGCACAAAGGGGTTGTTTCTCGGGATATTGAGAATGTTGCCCGACAACGGGGGATTGTGAGCTTCTCGGCCGTTCAGACACGGGTCACGAGGCCACGGCGCTCCCTCGTCATATCGGGCAGGATCCGCCGGACCGTTCCCACTTCGCGGGTCCGACATATCCCTCTCGTCCTGGCCGAAACCAAACTTGTTGCTATCAAACTCCCCGGCTAGCTCGCCCGGAAACCTGTCGCAATCGTTTCCCATCGCGTCGACCCTCTCGTTGGCAGGTTTCATCATGGGCGGCGAGGCGCTTAACGGCAGCAAGGGAGTACTCAACAATGGGCGGGGCGAGTTCAACAACGGTTCAGTAGAGTTCAACACTGGTCGCTGAGAGTTCAACATCGGTCGTGAAGAGTTCAACATCGGACGAGGAGAGTTCAACACCGATCGTGAAGGGTTCAACATCGATTGTGGAGAGTTCAACACTGGTCGTGAAGAGTTCAACATCGGACGAGGAGAGTTCAACATTGGTCGTGAAGAGTTCAACACTGGTCGTGAAGAGTTCAACATCGGACGAGGAGAGTTCAACATTGGTCGTGAAGAGTTCAACACTGGTCGTGAAGAGTTCAACATCGGACGAGGAGAGTTCAACATTGGTTGTGAAGAGTTCAACACTGGTCGGAGGGAATTCACCACCGGTCGTGGAGAGTTCAACACCGGTTGCGGAGAGTTCAACACTGGCCTGGGGGAAGTGTTCAGTGGATGGCGAGAAGGAGTGTTCGGGGGGTGCCCAGGGGGGGTGTTGAGCAGGGGCGGGGGCCCGGCACGGAAGGGTGGGGGCAGGTTGTGGAAGCCGAACAGACGTCTCTTCTTGACCTGCTCCTCGTCCGTTGCCTCGTCCAGCGGCGACACAGCCAGCTTGTTGGGGGCACTGATGTTGAACGTGACGGGGGGCTGGTCTGCGCTCTTCTTGGGGGGGCTCTCTTCCCTGCCCTGCTCTGCGCTCTCGTCGTCGCTCAGCTCCATGTCCACGCTCTCCACGTTATCTCGCGACCCGTCCACGACCGGGGGCGGCGGCGGGGGGAAGCGATAGTCCACGTCTGTCCTGTCTGACCGCGAGCCGCTGCGGTAGTCCTGGTCCCGGACCGGCCACAGCATGGCGGGGGGCGGGGCGGGGGGAGCCGGGATCACCTCCTGGCCCGGAGATCCCGTCAGGCTGATCAGGTTCCTGTGGTCCACGTCCTTGTTCCGCGGCGCGTGGACTCGGTGGTCCACGTCCGCAGCCTTGGGCGGGGGCGGCGGGGGGAGACGCAGCAGCCGCTGGTCCACGTCCCGACCCGGGGGGCGGTGATCCATGTCCCGGCCTAGGGGACGGTGATCCACGTCCGCCTGACTGCCGAGGGTCTGAAGCGAAGCGCTGTCGTCGTACTCGACAGGGTCGCTGAACCCCTCCTTCTCGCATGGGGGCGGAGACTCGGGCGTCTCCAGGTCGACCTCCTCTTCCCACCCCTCCACGGCCCCCTTCCACGTGGGGAACTTGGGGGGGAGGCCCATGAAGAGGCTGGGGGGCGGAGGGGGCGGCTGCATCGGGATGTCCTCGGGCGTGTACTCGTAGTCGTCTTGAACGAGGTCGGGGGCGGGCAGGGGGGCGTACAGGTCGGGGGCAGGAAGGGGGGCGTACAGGTCTGGAGCGGGGGACGGGTTGAGCGCTAGCGGGCTGTTGCCGCTCGTCAGGCTGCCTAGGGACTTCAGGAAGTTGGAAATGCTCGACTCCATCTCGGTCTCGGTCCTTGAGTTGATAACCTCGATAGGTTTTCCCTGGAAGATGAAACACGACTGTTAGACACGTGTCGACACGAGCCAATGAGATACACACACCGCTAGGCCTACTGATATCAAGCAGGGCTGCCATACGATCAAAATGACAAACAATTCAACAAAATCTCAACAGGGAATGTAGATCTGTGTAGGCTATTGTAGGCGCCTGAATCCATGAACGTCTAACACAAACGTCAAAATCTCGTATTCCTATTGGGCGAGAACTCACGTGATATACGACGTCATTGATGGGCCATACAAAATGGTTTGGAAATCTCAACTTGGCTCTTGACGTAAATCCAGCCGACATTGCGAATGATCGACATCGCTTTGTGTTACATAATCGCTACTTGTCGACGTCTGAGATAACGATCATTCACTTTGTCGACCCGCATCGATATCGACTTGGTTGTCGATCAAGGTAGAGAACCCAACGCAGTGGCATAAGCCTACTAATTTTCCAAGTTTTTTCACAAATTTTCCAAATTCCTCGATTGGCTTCACCATTTTACACCTCAATTGACGAAATTCGGGGGGAAATTGCGTCCATCACGCTTTTATTCCAAAAATCGTGTCTATATCACCAATATGTTGAAACATGGCGGAATCAGACGTTTAAGTGCTTTGTCGCCTTTTCAAAAACATCATCAAATGTGTTGAAACGTGAAGAGATATTAGAAAAATGTGTATGAAAAAAGAACTTTTTTGTAGAAAAAGAAAAGAAAAGAACTTAGAAAAGATATTGGAAAAGAACTTTGAAATAATAATTGTAATTTTGATGTCTCTACTGACTACTAGTGATGACATCGATTCTCAAAATAGGGAATCGATTCTCCGAGCTCCAGAACCAATTTTGAAAAAAAAAAAGTTGTTTAATTTTAAACTTTTTTTTCAACCTTCCCGCGGCATTTCACGTGAAAAATAGCTGCTAGAGACTTCTTTGAACTGTACTGTACCATTCGGGTATTTACGACAACGTTCGGCTGTCAGACTTAAGGCCCATTCACAATGCAACGCTAACACTAACATGTAACACTAACATTAACGCGAGAAATGTTTGCCTTATGGGATGTCGTTGGTCCGTTCACAACCACCACGCTGAGATGAACATGAACATGAAACCTTGCAAGCTCCAAGCTTTCATGTTGACGTTAGTGTCGAAACGTAAGAATTGGCCAATCAGAATCCTCCAATTTCCGAATAAAAACGACTAGTGGCGAAGTACAACGAAGCCATCACGATGTTGTTCGGAACTTGTCCCTCCATCTTGTTTCGACTTTGGCAAGAGTTCTTATAGCCTATTTTAATTTTAGGTTATGTTTCCCCTTTCTTTTTCAAACATGCAATGATTGAGCCCAGATCTTTGAATTCTAGGTCCAGGACAATAGTGTAAAAATAGGTATAGCCCATCAAAACTCCAAACATACAATACTGAAAAGCAGAATCATCTAAATCCATTTTCGAATAGGCCCATATGTCAAATCGAGTCAAATGTTGGACGAAGTACACAGACGCGATAGCAGGTAGTCGTGTGAGATGGCAGTGGAATCGGCGCGAAAAATCTGGACTTCTGATTGGCTGTTGGTTATTGTTTACGTTGATGTCCTTTCCTATTGTGAGCAGACATTTGTTTCATGTTCTTGTTAATGTTGGTGTTCATGTTAATGTTAGTGTTAGCGTTGCATTGTGAATGGGCCTTTAACCGAAGGGATAGCTTGTGTCCAGCCCCTAGAATATCAACAATACAAAATGAACAATCCAACCAAATGAGCACATATTGCGACGTTAAGAAGTACAGCACTGACCCCCCCCCCCCAACCAGCCCCCAAAAATGATCTTTTTCTTCAAATTAGAGAATCGTTTTACATTAGAATCGATTTGATTGTGGATTGATCGATGTTATCACTAGTCTCTACTTGTTGGTGTTTGTTCTCACCTCGGACTCGTTGGGCCCCGCGCTCGGCTCACTGAACAGATTCTTCTGTGAACCAATGAAATCATTACAATTATAACACAACTCGGGGCTTTCCAACTGGCGGCCTTCTCAAACGGCCCACAGTACGATCTTATCACTGCAATTTAGTAGAACATTCTGTGCAGTCAAATTGAGAATATATTTGGCAAGGATGAAACTGTTGTCACAAGCCAAACGGTAGGCAACTGACATTATTGTTGATAATCCCTGACAAAGCAGGCACATCCGTTTGTCAACTTTGTGAGCTTCCCCGCTCGCGTAATATCCGTTGAAATATAAATCTGAATGAAGACATGAAAGTACACTTTGGATTATTGATTTTTTTTTTAATGTTCGGTTGTGAAAAGCTTGAATATGTGTGTATTAAAAATATGTTGTTTGTATAAGGGTATGTACCATGTTGAAAACAAGTGAAAAATGAATATAAATTATTGGACAACTTCTCCCATGGAAAATGACCCTCTGAGATATCTACTTGAAAAGCCCCGACACAACTCATACTCTGTTGGTCATTCAGGGGAGTGAGAACAGTGGCTAGCACACTGAACCATCATTCTAGTTACAGTTAAAAACATTGTTTCCATTTCAATTATTGAGATGTTCAGAGTAGAATGATGATTTTCTCTTAATTACATTTCTGTCGCTTTGATCAATTTTAGTTGAATACGTACAGTGAAACCTCTATCCATCGTTTTTCAAGGGACCAGGAAAATAAAACCATCCATCCAGGAAAATTTAACATCGATTATATGGGAGTGGAGTGAGAACAAATGAATGATACAAGCAGGAAAACGATGGATCCGGGAACGATGCGTAGAGGCTTCACTGTACATTCTTTGGTAAGTTCTTCTAGTCTGGTCCTTGGAGAGGTTTGTACCCTCGTTATACAAAATGGTGGGGCCAAAATTGAATGTTTGCGATCTATAGGAATTAGTGATGACATTGATTTTCAAAATCGGAAATCGATTCTCTGAGCTCCAGAATCTATTGAAAATTGATTTTGAAAAAAAAGGAAAAAAGGTTCCTCCTTAAAAAAAAAGTTGTGTAATTTGAAACTTTTTTTCACATGAAAAATAGCTGCAGACTTCTTTGAACTGTACCGGTACTGTACCATTCGGGTATTTCCGTCAACGTTCGGCTGTCAGACGTACCCAAAGGGATAGCTTGTGTCCAGATAGTAAAATCTCAACAAAACAAAGTAATATAGACAACAAAATGAGCACGTATTGTGACGTAAAGAAGTCCAGCACTGACCCCCCCCCCCCAAAAAAAAAAAAATTTTAAAAATCAAATTAAAAAAATCTATTTTTCGATTTAAGAATCGTTTTACATTAGAATCGAATCTCGATTACTCGATGATATCACTAGTTGCTACGTACCTGGAAGTCGAAGGGCAGACCGTTGCCGAGGAAGCTTGCGAAGCAGGTCTCGAAGGCCTGGTCCTGCGCAGCGTACATGGGGTCCGAGTCGCTCAGCCCGGGGATGTACGAGCTGTAGTCCTCCGCCCCCACCGGGTCGTCCTCGGGCAGCTCCATGTCGCACTCGGGGGATGGAGAGGGGGCGTTGATGTCTGGGGACGGCACCGGGCTGGGGCAGGCAAATGACGGCAGCCGCTCGTCCAGGTGACGCTTCAGGTTCTTCACGCGGTTGCCAAAGTTACGGTACGCCTGGCGATAAGACACATTGACAAGTTAGTACGAGTCATCAAGAAGAAGTCCTAATATCACAGAACAACTGAACGATCTCTCAACGAGAAACTTAGTCTCCATCAAATTTGATTCAGTTATCAAGAACGATACAGCAAACTAATTGCGAATGTTAGATGTAGGCCTAGGCTACATGATGATACATATTCTGAATCAGTTTCTAATATTTTTGTGAAACCAGGCTATAATTTGAGGAAAGATAAATCTCACCCAAGTCTCAAAATGACATGAACTTTTAAGTACGAGCCATTAAACTGCAGGCCAACTTCAACCTACTAACTGAGTAGACTCGGACTACCGGTACTCTCGGATCCTATTCATTTCACAATCCTAATTGGGAAGCAATGATTTTGTATCAAGTTTCGACGTTCATAAAAAATTCTATATATCTGCCTACCGTATTTAATTGCCCATTTAAATATTAATACAAATATTTCGAAATATTATAGGCAGTTAACTCACATTGACCACCAGTTTCGCATCCCCTTTCTGAGCCTCGTAATACTTCTCCGCCAGATCCAGCTCCTCGATCAGCCGCCTCCTCTCCACGATCTCCATCTCCAGCGCTTTCATGTACGCGTCCATCTTCTTGACCCCCTCGTCGACCTCTGCCACGAGGTCGTCGCCGCGGCTACGGTCCTTGAACTGGCTGCGCAGGGCGTCGGCGTCGGACAGCGACAGGCCGCTCTCGTTGAGTCGCTTCAGCCTCAGATCCGTGTCGTCCTCCAGCTTGTGGCAGCTACGGATCTTGTTGAACAGCACGGACGGAAGGAAGTCCAGGGGATCCGGACCGGGATCGGGCTCCGGCTCCGCGACCGGCTTCTTCTTGGCCGGCGTGCTCATCAGGCCGGAGAGGTCCGTGATGAACGTGTCGTCGTAGACTCCGCGGTCGCCCCAGATCTTGAAGATGCGGAGGATCTTGTCTTTTACTTTCTCTTCCCTGGAATCGGAACAAGAGAACATGATTAGTGGAGGAACGTAATCATAGCATCCACTGCCGGTATTTGGTTTTTACTTTTTAGCATGAGCTTTTTCAAAGAAGGAATTTTAACGCATTGACGCTAATTCAATTTCAAAAAGTCTGGCTGATCAGTAGAGGAATGTGATTATAACATTCATTAATTGGTTTTTAGCATGAACTCTTGAAAAAATGCCATTTTGAAGCATCAACGCTAATTCAACATCAAAAAGTCTTTGGACATGAAGTAAGGGTTCTGGGAGAAAAATGATGTGAGTCTACGCATATATTAGACGCTCCTCACGACATATTCTTGACTTGACCAGCGAGCAAGCTCTAACACCCCGTTTACATTACTACTCAACTACTCTAGTAACCCCACCTACGATCGTAAGTTACCGTGTGTGAACGTAAATTAGTTGCTACGCTAGTAACAAAAGCTACTATAGTCAACTTACTACCGTTAGTAAGGTTACTCTAGTAGATGTAATAGTGTGAACGCTCGATAGTTGGTACTACCGTTCGATACAAGGAGAAGATGGCGACGAAGAAAGCAGCTGGCGTGCCAAACTGTTAATGCACAGCCTTGTAATTATTGTAGTGTCGCTCGTTAGACGGCTGTAATTCGAAATAATCTGCTCTCGCGGTAAAACATATAACTAAAACCTCTAGTGAACAAGAATCTCTATTTGACAATGTGAACGCAAAAATAGTTACTATCGTTTTACACCAGCAACCTTACTAGAGTAGTTGAGTAGTAATGTAAACAAGGTATAAGAAGACAGTGTAGGCCTACACCTAGGGTTTATACACAATGACAGCGTCAATAAGGCCCCACAGATTAAGAGAGCATTGTAAATGACTGACACAGGCCAACGAATGTTTGTGAATGAATATTTCTTTCAAACGAATTGGAATGTGAAATTTTGGGCTTGCATCTGGTTTGAAGAAAGTACTGAAAATGTTATTACAAAATGCACTTTTATTTTCGTACAATAGAAAATGAAAACATCACGCCCCCGAAATGAGATTTCAATGAACTGTGTGAATTTATATTTCCCCAATTGTATTAGTTATGGTAGATAGAAATAATCATCTTGTCAATTTCAGAAATACCAATAATGATTTTATGATTACGACAGAAACGAGAATAGAATTGAGTAATGTCTACGTCATGGCTCAGAGTCACACCATTCAGAGAAGTATCTTCTCAAATACTGTCGAGCCATGACAAACATTCACATTAGGTCGAGTGTTATTTGTATGTAACGGCACACGGTTCCGTTCACATGACGTTGCTAACATCAGTCAGAGGCTTCACAGTGGGTACGGGGAATAATCATTGTAATGTAACGGTACTCGTGTCAACTCACCGGACCAAAGTCGTGGCTTTCTGCAGCGACGTGCCCCAACTCTCGACAAACTCGTAGTTCTTGCGTTTGCTGTACTGGATCACGTCGTTGGCCAGGTAGAACAGCGCCAGGCGATGAGCTAGGTTCACTGGAACGTAACGAAGAGCAAACACATCAGCTGTGATACATAAATGTAGACCATGCCCTTCTGAAGTACTGGTTGGCCCCACGGTGATATTGAACTGTTAGGCTACATGTAGACCACAGCCAGTGTTGGGGAGTGAACTTGCAAAATGAACGCATTCATTTTTTGATGAACTTTTATATGAACGCCCTCGTTTTTCACATAATGAACGTGAACTTGGTAAAAGTTCCTTTTCGGTCACGAACTTTTTCAAAAGTTTGAAAGTTCGCCGGTGAGACGTTTTTTTCAAACGAGTAGCCTAGTACATTTTTCCATGACGTTTGTACTTGAGTGAGAGAGATGGAGATAGACGCGGTTTTCTGACCAGTAAGCCCTACCAATATTAGCTATATAATACTGTCGGTGGTCCAAATTGACGTTGAAAGCAACAAAAAAAACGCGAAATGAACTTTCACGTGAACTTATGTACTTTTCACACGAACTTGAACTTTTCAGAATAAAATATAGAAAATGAACTTGAACTTTTTAAAAGTTCTTTCTCACAGTAATGAACTGAACTTTTGTAAAGTTCTTTTTTAAAAGGAACTTCCCCAACACTGGCCATCCAGCCTTCTGAATCACTGGTGATATTATCATAGCGCATCACAACCACTTTCATTTGAGATCATATTGGGACTATGAAGCTAGGCTTTTGGCCACAAGTTACCGGTAGGCCTATGGACAAGTTTTTTCAATGACGCATTGAAAGTGTTTCGATGCAATTTCACCAAAAAGTGTCAGATCATAATGGGTACCTTCATGCATAATCCATCATGTTCCAAGGAGTTATAACCTATTGAATCTATTCAACCTATTGTTAGGAGGGGCCCACCATCTCCTAATTAGGGCCTATGAGCATAAAAAATCAGAAACTCTCTCGGCTTTGGTTTGACGTTTTCAGTCAGCTGGAAAATGTATTGTAGGAACAAAATGTGGAATGTAATGTTTGACGTTCGTTTTCCTTTGAATATTCTACATGTAGGCCTACATGTAATGGACAGTTTTTCTGTGTTACAATAGTTGTGTTAGGCCTACAAATGTACAAAACCTTGGGTAAGGAGGGCGTCTAGGTGAGTTTCGGTTCATTTAAGCTTTAAATTTCATTGTTGGTTCAAATTAGGCCAGAGACAAGATTGGTGATGTCAAGCTGTCCATTTGTTAGGTCTATAGCAATGAGAGTGTGCCGGCGTTCTTCACACAAACACACACACATGTACACCTACACAGAGAACTGGGTAGGCCCCCTACCGGTAGGCCTAATCATCAACTTGGGCATATAATAACAATTCTCAACGTAGAATGGCTTCATTCGGTAGACATGATCAAGATCTAGGACTGGGCCTACTAGAAAATTGAATTTTGGTTGTGATGCGCTATAGGACTACCGGTAGGCCTAGGGCCGGTACGGTACCGGTAGGAATATATGACTATTTTACCCATGTTGGTGAAAATTCCGATTCCAATAAAATTCCAATATAGGCCTACTTATAAATACCTTTCTTTAACACCTTCAGCCAGATCGAAACAATTTTCTTGTGGTGCGTGCGATGTTGGAGGCACCATGTCGACAACGACTGAATACTCTCCTGCGATTCCTTCAACGCTAACAGCTTCTTCTCAAAATGTTGATCATTGAACGCAGTCATTTCGTCGATACGTTTTTGAAGCATCTGGACGATTAATGAGGCACAAGCCTTCACCTACAACACGTTGAATTGCATTACAGAGCCTAGGCCTGGGCCTACCTACACAGCAAGAGATCCTGTAGGCTAGGCAATAGGACTGAGCCTACTTGGCGATGAACTTCTTGAATGGGCATAGGCATCAAGCTTGGGCAGAGTAGGCCTATACAGCTAAGCCTACGTTGGGCTGCGACGCTGACTTATCAAATGTATGTTCGCCTACACCGTCATGAACTGTTCCAAATAACTTGTCATATTTCAGTTCAGCCAAATGTCAACACAATTTCGTAATTGCAAATTGATTGTGAGTCTAGGTCTTGGCATGAGCATAAGCCTAGCGCGTCGAGTATACTGTAGGTCTAGGCCTGGAAAGGCCTAGAATATGTAAGTTAGGTTAGGTAGGCTAGTTGCCTACAAAATAGTGTAGGGGCCAAATCAATCTTCACTGTGGTTTGGAAACACACGTGCTAGTTAGCTCAAGTGATTGTTGCGTCTGATTTCTCATTTAGTAGTCATAACTGAGGTGATGGGTACAGACATATGCAAAATATAATAATTGCCAGTCCAGGTCCTAGCAACTGAGATCTTGTCTAATACCGCCAGATAAGCAGGCAGACAAAACATGGGCCTAGGCATACACGTTGCACACACCTTCCACTTATCACACGTCTTTAATGTGATCAGAACAAGACTAATATGCACACGCAGTTGTACACACTTTTCCACGTTGTTGAAGCCAGTCGTGCTCAATGTTTCAAAAATTGTTTTCGTTTACAACACATGAAAATGCTCGCCATTTAACGGGAATCAAGCTACCACCAGCACCCGGACCGTATGAAGTAAGCGTCGGAATGCACGAACCAGCACCAGGACAGTATAAAGTATGCATCGAAACTCCAGTTTCCAGATTAGCCAGCACAAAAAAAAAAAAAGCTAAAAAGAGAAGGATGCCTTTAAAAAGATTTTAAGGGGTGGATGAACTCATATAGGGTGGATAATCATCCCCCATCGACCAATTATCCGCCCCCCACCATTATTGTAGGTAAAGTGGAACCCGAAGCAGAATAAAGTATTTCGAATATTATGGTTCGCAATCCAGCACCTGAACGGGTGCTGGAAACAGACCCTTATTTGTGATGTTGTTTGAATTTCTGCACCAAAATTACCCATATAGGGTGGTTAGTTGATCAATTGATTTCTGTTTTCCAACCCTAACTTTTTTTCTATGACGCTCCTTTGGGAGATATTCATCCCCTAACGGATTCCCGTATTTCGATGAACGGACACCAATTGTAGGGGTTGTTTGAATTTCTGCATGAGAATGACCTATAAGAGGTGGTCAGTAGACCAACCCCGAACTATTTTCCACCCCTAACTTTTCTTGGATGACGCTCGTTCAAGAGAAATCCATCCCCTAAAACGTTGATATTTTCCGTACTCTGGGTGCTGGAACCAGACCCTTATTTGAGGGGGAGTTTGAATTTCTGCACCAAAATGACCCATATAGGGAGGTTAGTTGATCAATTGAATTCTGTTTTCCACCCCTAACTTTTTTTGTATGACGCTCGTTTGGGCAATATCCATCCCCTAACGGACTCCCGTATTTCGATAAACGGACACCTATTGTAGGGGTTGTTTGGATTTCTACATGAAAATGATCCATATGGGGTGGTCACCAGACCAACCCCCATCTGTTTTCTACCCCTAACTTTTTTTGTATGACGCTCGTTTAGGAGAAATCCATCCCCTAAAAAGTTGATATTTTCCGTACTCTGGGTGCTGGAACCAGACCCTTATTTGAGGGAGAGTTTGAATTTCTGCACCAAAATGACCCATATAGGGTGGTTAGTTGATCAATAAAATTTTGTTTTCCACCCCTAACTTTTTTTGTATGACGCTCGTTTGGGTGATATTCATCCCCTAACGGATTCCCGTATTTTGATAAACGGACAACCATTTTAAAGGGTTGTATGAATTTCTGCATGAGAATGACCCATATGAGGTGGTCAGTAGACTGACCCCTAAACGTTTTCAACCCCCAACTTTTTTTGTATGACTCTCGTTTAAGAGGAACCCATCCCCTAAAACGTTGATATTTTCCGTACTCTGGGTGCTGGAACCAGACCCTTACTTGAGAAAAAGTTTGAATTTCTGCACCAAAATGAGCCATTTAGGGTGGTTGGTTGATCAATTGAATTTTGTATTCCACCCCTAACTTTTTTTGTATGATGCTCGTTTGGGTGATATTCATCCCCTAACCGATTCCCGTATTTCGATAAACGGACACCCATTGTAAAGGGTTGTTTGAGTTTCTGCATGGAAATGACCTATATAAGGTGGTCAGTAGACTAACCCCAAACTGTTTTCCACCCCTAACTTTTTTTGTATGACGCTCGTTTGGGCGATATTCATCCCCTAACGGATTCACATATTTCGATAAACGGACACCAATTGTAGGGGTTGTTTGAATTTCTGCATGAGAATGACCTATAAGAGGTGGTCAGTAGACCAACCCCGAACTGCTTTCCACCCCAAACTTTTTTTGTATGACGCTCGTTTAAGAGAAATCCATCCCCTAAAACGTTGATATTTTCCGTACTCTGGGTGCTGGAACCAGACCCTTATTTGAGAAAGAGTTTGAATTTCTGCACCAAAATGACCCATATAGGGTGGTTAGTTGATCAATTGAATTTTGTATTCCACCCCTAACTTTTTTTGTATGACGCTCGTTTGGGTAATATTCATCCCCTAACGGATTCCCGTATTTCGATAAACGGACACCTATTGTAGGGGTTGTTTGAATTTCTGCATGAGAATGACCCATATAAGGTGGTCAGTAGACTGACCCCTAATCGTTTTCAACCCCCAACTTTTTTTGTATGACGCTCGTTTAAGAGAAATCCATCCCCTAAAACGTTGATATTTCCCGTACTCTGGGTGCTGGAACCAGACCCTTATTTGAGGGGTAGTTTGAATTTCTGCACCAAAATGATTCGAGAAGGGAGGTTAGTTGATCAATCAAATTTTCATTTTCACCCCTAACTTTTTTTGTATGACGCTCGTTTGGGCGATATTCATCCCCTAAAGGATTCCCGTATTTCGATAAACTGACACCTATTGGAGGGGTTGTTTGAATTTCTGCGACAAAATTACCCATACGGAGCGGTTAATAGAAACACCCCACATTGTTTTCCACTCTCAACATTTTTTGTATGACGCTCGTTTGGGTGATATTCATCCCCTAACAGATTAACGTATATCGATGAACTGACCTCTATTGTAGGGATTGTTTGTATTTCTGCAAGGAAATGACATATATGGGGTGGTCAGTAGACCAACCTCGAACTGTTTTCCAGACCAAACTTTTTTTGCATGACGCTCGTATGAGAGAAATCCAACCCCTAAAATGTTTATATGTTCCGTACTCTGGGTGCTGGAACCAGACCCTTAACTGAAGGGAAGTTTGGATTTCTGCACCAAAATAATCCATATGGGAAGGTTAGTGAAACAATCAATTAATGTATTCCACCCCTAACTTTTTTTGTATGACGCTCGTTTGGGTATTATTCATCCCCTAACGGATTCCCGTATTTCGATAAACGGACAGCTATTGTAGGGGTTGTTTGAATTTCTGCATGAGAATGACCCATATAAGGTGGTCAGTAGACTAACCCCAAACTGTTTTCCACCCCCAACTTTTTCTGTATGACGCTCGTTTAAGAGAAATCCATCCCCTAAAACGTTGATATTTTCCGTAGTCTGGGTGCTGGAACCAGACCCTTATTTGAGAAAGAGTTTGAATTTCTGCACCAAAATGACCCATATAGGGTGGTTAGTTGATCAATTGAATTCTGTTTTCCACCCCTAACTTTTTTTGTATGACGCTCGTTTGGGCGATATTCATCCTCTAACGGATTCCCGTATTTCGATAAACGGACACCTATTGTAGGGGTTGTTTGAATTTCTGCATGAGAATGACCCATATAAGGTGGTCAGTAGACTAACCCCAAACTGTTTTCCACCCCCAACTTTTTTTGTATGACGCTCGTTTAGGAGAAATCCATCCCCTAAAAAGTTGATATTTTCCGTACTCTGGGTGCTGGAACCAGACCCTTATTTGAGGGGTAGTTTGAATTTCTGCACCAAAATGATTCGAGAAGGGAGGTTAGTTGATCAATCAAATTTTCATTTTCACCCCTAACTTTTTTTGTATGACGCTCGTTTGGGCGATATTCATCCCCTAAAGGATTCCCGTATTTCGATAAACTGACACCTATTGGAGGGGTTGTTTGAATTTCTGCGACAAAATTACCCATACGGAGCGGTTAATAGAAACACCCCACATTGTTTTCCACTCTCAACATTTTTTGTATGACGCTCGTTTGGGTGATATTCATCCCCTAACAGATTAACGTATATCGATGAACTGACCTCTATTGTAGGGATTGTTTGTATTTCTGCAAGGAAATGACATATATGGGGTGGTCAGAAGACCAACCTCGAACTGTTTTCCAGATCAAACTTTTTTTGTATGACGCTCGTATGAGAGAAATCCAACCCCTAAAATGTTTATATGTTCCGTACTCTGGGTGCTGGAACCAGACCCTTAACTGAAGGGAAGTTTGGATTTCTGCACCAAAATAATCCATATGGGAAGGTTAGTGATACAATCAATTATTGTATTCCACCCCTAACTTTTTTTGTATGACGCTCGTTTGGGTAATATTCATCCCCTAACGGATTCCCGTATTTCGATAAACGGACAGCTATTGTAGGGGTTGTTTGAATTTCTGCATGAGAATGACCCATATAAGGTGGTCAGTAGACTAACCCCAAACTGTTTTCCACCCCCAACTTTTTCTGTATGACGCTCGTTTAAGAGAAATCCATCCCCTAAAACGTTGATATTTTCCGTAGTCTGGGTGCTGGAACCAGACCCTTATTTGAGAAAGAGTTTGAATTTCTGCACCAAAATGACCCATATAGGGTGGTTAGTTGATCAATTGAATTTTGTTTTCCACCCCTAACTTTTTTTGTATGACGCTCGTTTGGGCGATATTCATCCTCTAACGGATTCCCGTATTTCGATGAACGGACACCTATTGTAGGGGTTGTTTGAATTTCTGCATGAGAATGACCCATATAAGGTGGTCAGTAGACTAACCCCAAACTGTTTTCCACCCCCAACTTTTTTTGTATGACGCTCGTTTAGGAGAAATCCATCCCCTAAAAAGTTGATATTTTCCGTACTCTGGGTGCTGGAACCAGACCCTTATTTGAGGGAGAGTTTGAATTTCTGCACCGAAATGACCCATATAGGGTGGTTAGTTGATCAATTAAATTTTGTTTTCCACCCCTAACTTTTTTTGTATGACGCTCGTTTGGGTGATATTCATCCCCTAACGGATTCCCGTATTTTGATAAACGGACAACCATTTTAAAGGGTTGTATGAATTTCTGCATGAGAATGACCCATATGAGGTGGTCAGTAGACTGACCCCTAAACGTTTTCAACCCCCAACTTTTTTTGTATGACGCTCGTTTAAGAGAAATCCATCCCCTAAAACGTTGATTTTTTCCGTACTCTGGGTGCTGGAACCAGACCCTTACTTGAGAAAAAGTTTGAATTTCTGCACCAAAATGACCCGTTTAGAGTGGTTGGTTGATCAATTGAATTTTGTATTCCACCCCTAACTTTTTTTGTATGACGCTCGTTTGGGTGATATTCATCCCCTAACCGATTCCCGTATTTCGATAAACGGACACCCATTGTAAAGGGTTGTTTGAGTTTCTGCATGGAAATGACCTATATAAGGTGGTCTATATATATAGGGAATCTATATATACGGGAATCCGTTAGGGGATGAATATCGCCCAAACGAGCGTCATACAAAAAAAGTTAGGGGTGGAAAACAAAATTCAATTGATCAACTAACCACCCTATATGAGTCATTTTGGTGCAGAAATTCAAACTCTTCCTCAAATAAGGGTCTGGTTCCAGCACCCAGAGTACGGAAAATATCAACTTTTTAGGGGATGGATTTCTCTTGAACGAGAGTCATACAAAAAAAGTTGGGGGTGGAAAACGTTTAGGGGTCAGTCTACTGACCACCTTATATGGGTCATTCTCATGCAGAAATTCAAACAACCCTTTACAATTGGTGTCCGTTTATCGAAATACGGGAATCCGTTAGGGGATGAATATTACCCAAACGAGCGTCATACAAAAAAAGTTAGGGGTGGAAAACAAAATAAATTGATCAACTAACCACCCTATATGGGTCATTTTGGTGCAGAAATTCAAACTCTTCCTCAAATAAGAGTCTGGTTCCAGCACCCAGAGTACGGAAAATATCAACGTTTTAGGGGATGGATTTCTCTTGAACGAGCGTCATACAAAAAAAGTTGGGGGTGGAAAACAGTTTGGGGTTAGTCTACTGACCACCTTATATAGGTCATTTCCATGCAGAAACTCAAACAACCCTTTACAATGGGTGTCCGTTTATCGAAATACGGGAATCCGTTAGGGGATGAATATCGCCCAAACGAGCGTCATACAAAAAAAGTTAGGGGTGGAAAACAAAATTCAATTGATCAACTAACCACCCTATATGGGTCATTTTGGTGCAGAAATTCAAACTCCCCCTCAAAAAAGGGTCTGGTTCCAGCACCCAGAGTACGGAAAATATCAACGTTTTAGGGGATGAATATCGCCCAAACGAGCGTCATACAATAAAAGTTAGGGGTGGGAAACAGTTTGGGGTTAGTCTACTGACCACCTTATATAGGTCATTTCCATGCAGAAACTCAAACAACCCTTTACAATGGGTGTCCGTTTATCGAAATACGGGAATCCGTTAGGGGATGAATATCGCCCAAACGAGCGTCATACAAAAAAAGTTAGGGGTGGAAAACAAAATTAAATTGATCAACTAACCACCCTATATGGGTCATTTTGGTGCAGAAATTCAAACTCTTCCTCAAATAAGAGTCTGGTTCCAGCACCCAGAGTACGGAAAATATCAACGTTTTAGGGGATGAATATCGCCCAAACGAGCGTCATACAAAAAAAGTTAGGGGTGAAAAACAGTTTGGGGTTAGTCTACTGACCACCTTATATAGGTCATTTCCATGCAGAAACTCAAACAACCCTTTACAATGGGTGTCCGTTTATCGAAATACGGGAATCCGTTAGGGGATGAATATCGCCCAAACGAGCGTCATACAAAAAAAGTTAGGGGTGGAAAACAAAATTCAATTGATCAACTAACCACCCTATATGGGTCATTTTGGTGCAGAAATTCAAACTCCCCCTCAAAAAAGGGTCTGGTTCCAGCACCCAGAGTACGGAAAATATCAACGTTTTAGGGGATGAATATCGCCCAAACGAGCGTCATACAATAAAAGTTAGGGGTGGGAAACAGTTTGGGGTTAGTCTACTGACCACCTTATATAGGTCATTTCCATGCAGAAACTCAAACAACCCTTTACAATGGGTGTCCGTTTATCGAAATACGGGAATCCGTTAGGGGATGAATATCGCCCAAACGAGCGTCATACAAAAAAAGTTAGGGGTGGAAAACAAAATTAAATTGATCAACTAACCACCCTATATGGGTCATTTTGGTGCAGAAATTCAAACTCTTCCTCAAATAAGAGTCTGGTTCCAGCACCCAGAGTACGGAAAATATCAACGTTTTAGGGGATGAATATCGCCCAAACGAGCGTCATACAAAAAAAGTTAGGGGTGAAAAACAGTTTGGGGTTAGTCTACTGACCACCTTATATAGGTCATTTCCATGCAGAAACTCAAACAACCCTTTACAATGGGTGTCCGTTCATCGAAATACGGGAATCCGTTAGGGGATGAATATCGCCCAAACGAGCGTCATACAAAAAAAGTTAGGGGTGGAAAAAAAAATTTAATTGATCAACTAACCACCCTATATGGGTCATTTTGGTGCAGAAATTCAAACTCTTCCTCAAATAAGGGTCTGGTTCCAGCACCCAGAGTACGGAAAATATCAACGTTTTAGGGGATGGATTTCTCTTGAACGAGCGTCATACAAAAAAAGTTGGGAGTGGAAAACCGTTTGGGGTTAGTCTACTGACCACCTTATATGGGTCATTCTCATGCTGAAACTGAAACAACCCTTTACAATGGGTGTCTGTTTATCGAAATACGGGAATCCGTTAGGGGATGAATATCGCCCAAACGAGCGTCATACAAAAAAAGTTAGGGGTGGAAAACAAAATGCAAATGATCAACTAACCACCCCATATGGGTCATTTTGGTGCAGTAGTTCAAACTCTTCCTCAAATAAGGGTCTGGTTCCAGCACCCAGAGTACGGAAAATATCAACGTTTTAGGGGATGGATTTCTCTTAAACGAGCGTCATACAAAAAAAGTTGGGGGTGGAAAACAGTTTGGGGTCAGTCTACTGACCACCTTATATGGGTCATTCTCATGCAGAAATTCAAACAACCCCTACAATAGGTGTCCGTTCATCGAAATACGGGAATCCGTTAGGGGATGAATATTACCCAAACGAGCGTCATACAAAAAAAGTTAGGGGTGGAATACAAAATTCAATTGATCAACTAACCACCCTATATGGGTCATTTTGGTGCAGAAATTCAAACTCTTCCTCAAATAAGGGTCTGGTTCCAGCACCCAGAGTACGGAAAATATCAACGTTTTAGGGGATGGATTTCTCTTAAACGAGCGTCATACAAAAAAAGTTGGGAGTGGAAAACAGTTTGGGGTTAGTCTACTGACCACCTCATATGGGTCATTCTCATGCAGAAACTCAAACAACCCTTTACAATGGGTGTCTGTTTATCGAAATACGGGAATCCGTTAGGGGATGAATATCGCCCAAACGAGCGTCATACAAAAAAAGTTAGGGGTGGAAAACAAAATGCAAATGATCAACTAACCACCCCATATGGGTCATTTTGGTGCAGTATTCCAAACTCTTCCTCAAATAAGGGTCTGGTTCCAGCACCCAGAGTACGGAAAATATCAACGTTTTAGGGGATGGATTTCTCTTAAACGAGCGTCATACAAAAAAAGTTTGGGATGGGAAGCAGTTTGGGGTTAGTCTACTGACCATCTTATATGGGTCATTCTTATGCAGAAATTCAAACAACCCCTACAATAGGTGTCCGTTTATCGAAATACGGGAATCCGTTAGGGGATGAATATCGCCCAAACGAGCGTCATACAAAAAAAGTTAGGGGTGGAAAACAGTTTGGGGTTAGTCTACTGACCACTCCATATGGGTCATTTCGTTGCAGTAATTCGAACAACCCCTAGAATAGGTGTCCGTTTATCGAAATACGGGAATCCGTTAGGGGATGAATATTACCCAAACGAGCGTCATACAAAAAAAGTTAAGGGTGGAAATCAAAATTCAATTGATCAACTAACCACCCCATATGGGTCATTTTGGTGCAGTAGTTCAAACTCTTCCTCAAATAAGGGTCTGGTTCCAGCACCCAGAGTACGGAAAATATCAACGTTTTAGGGGATGGATTTCTCTTAAACGAGCGTCATACAAAAAAAGTTGTGGGTGGAAAACAGTTTGGGGTCAGTCTACTGACCACCTTATATGGGTCATTCTCATGCAGAAATTCAAACAACCCCTACAATAGGTGTCCGTTCATCGAAATACGGGAATCCGTTAGGGGATGAATATTACCCAAACGAGCGTCATACAAAAAAAGTTAGGGGTGGAAAACAAAATTTAATTGATCAACTAACCACCCTATATGGGTCATTTTGGTGCAGAAATTCAAACTCTTCCTCAAATAAGGGTCTGGTTCCAGCACCCAGAGTACGGAATATATCAACGTTTTAGGGGATGGTTTTCTCTTAAACGAGCGTCATACAAAAAAAGTTGGGGGTGGAAAACAGTTCCGGGTTGGTCCACTGACCACCTCATATGGGTCATTCTCATGCAGTAATTCAAACAACCCCTACAAAAGGTGTCCGTTCATCGAAATACGGGAATCCGTGAGGGGATGAATGTAACACAAACGAGCGTCATACAAAAATAGTTAGGGGTGGAATACAAAAATTATTTGATCAACTAATCACCCTATATGGGTCATCTTGGTGCAGAAATTCAAACTCCCCCTCAAATAAGGGTCTGGTTCCAGCACCCAGAGTACGGAAAATATCAACGTTTTAGTGGTTGGATTTCTCTTAAACGAGCGCCATACATGAAAAGTTAGGGGTGGAAAACAGTTCGGGGTTGGTCTACTGACCACCTCATATGGGTCATTTTCTTGCAGAAATACAAACAACCCCTACAATAGGTGTCCGTTAGTCGAAATACGGGAATCCGTTAGGTGGTGTATATCGCCCAAACGAGCGTCATACAAAAAAATTTAGGGGCGAAAAACATAATTTTATCGATCAACTGAGCACCCCATATGGGTCATTTTGGTGCAGAATTCAAACTACCCCTTAAATAGGGGTCTGTTTCCTGCACCCAGTGCTCGTTAAATATCAACCTTTTAGGGGATGAATTTCTCTGAAACGAGCGTCATTCAATAATAGTTGGGGGTGTAAAACAGAATGGGGTTGGTCCACTAACCATCCCGTGTTGGTCTTTTGTTACTGAAATTCTTACAACCCATCAAATGTGGGTCTACTTTCAACAGTCAGTATTCGAAAATCATCAACCTGTTTTGGGATGAACTTTTCCCAAACGAGCAGCATGCTAGTAATGTTAGGGTTGGATTATAGGTCGAAGGTTGTTCGCCACCACGCCGACGCTGACCGTTTTTTTACATTCAAGTGATAGCGTATTTTTTGTCGTTGGTACTATGGTTTGATTTCTGTATCTAGCTTGACGCCATTGGATTGACCTTGAGTTTGGGTGGTGGCCTTGAGGTGGTAGATTGATGCACATCGCCATTTACATATCGGAAACATACATGTAGGCCTACTGACTTCACTTCGCTCACGTCGCTCCCTCTCTCGTGATTCGGCGGAACAGTTAGCTTCGCTAGCTCCGCTGGTAAATCAGTTGAATATATTGACACTAGGTTGGCTCACATACACTACTTCAACAGTTAGTACACGTGCTCCTTGCTCCGGTAGAAGTGTCAAATGGTTATTTTTGTGTTGAAGTTTGACTTTATTCTCTTTTTTATAGAAACGGTCTTCTCGAAAATGAGTACGTTATGTCTCGGTGAAAATATATAAAATAAGCTCCGTGCATTATTTTGTCGATTTGTGGGCTTGAACTATTATTACAACTTGGAAAAACCTGAAGACACATACTATTATTGCAATGTTGTTGTTTATATTTGTGCTTGTTAGGAATTTACTCATGTGTGTGCGTGTGAGTGTTTTGCTCAGCATTTCTCAGTACAACTTCGAGTTACCCGTCATGCACGTAAGTTATTACATTCGCTATTAAACAACAATTTATAGACTGGACTGTTCATGTAAATGATCTTTGAATTATCTTCTTGATTTTACCCATTTTTGTATTCAATTGCATTCGTATTTCATTTATCTCACTTGACCTTCCAGGTATTAAAATATCAGAGGTTACAAATTACAAATTATTTGTGATTGATGCTGTACTATGCAAGATAGTCAAGATTAAAATACGTAATAACTTACGATATACATACTGGGCTCAAAGATACACTGTAGATCTGTATTGACGATGAACTATTGGCGTCGGTGAATGGTCAATGAGATGAAGGTTTTCTGAGGTAATGGGACGAATAGTGGAAAGGAAGCGGTTGTGGCCTGTCATACATGAACCATGCACCTCTTGGCTGTAGAGTTGGGAGGGAATCACCACGACAAGTCTCTGTGTGAAGAAGACCGGTGGCGGGGATCGAACCGGCGCTATTCTGTACCTGGTCATATGAAGCATGCGAGTTACTGCTGCGCTACCAGTGCTGGTGGCGATATATAGGCGGGATTGGGTACTGTTCTTTCAGCAATTTTTATTTCATTTCATTTTATTTTTATTCCCAGCATTTATTTTTGGTTCAGTCTATTTAGCAAATCAGATTTTTATTATAAAAACTTCTGAAAAATATGAAATATCGAAATTCTAATTCGAAAAAAAATACATATTTATATAAAATGTACATTTGGGATGGTATACGGTACCGTATATATATATATATATATATATATATATATATATATATATATATATATATATATATATATATATATATATATATATATATATATATATATATAGATATATAAATATATATATATATATATATATATATATATATATATATATATATATATATATATATATATATATGTATATATATATATACCCATATATGTACAAATATATATATATATATATATATATATATATATATATATATATATATATATATATATATATATATATATATATATATATATATATATGTATATATAATAACCAATCCAAAGATAAGGTGATATGTTCCAGCTCATCCATCAACGCGGCAACACATAACGCGTTTGCCTAGTGTATATCAAGTTCCAATGTTGGTGAAAAAAAAATTATCACAAGTAGATTAAAGTTTTCTTCAAGAGCCACCCTTTTGTCGGGTGAAGCGAAGCGAGTGAATCCTTTCAACGGAGTTTCATCTCGTAACTGACGAATCCGACTCAATCTGGGAATATCACAGAAATCGTGCATATTCCATATCGAGATCGAAAGATCAAATTTTCCCGATTTGTTTTTGTGATTTGTTTCTCTGATATGGCTTCACATATTTACTCGATACGTACATAGAGTTTCGAGAGAATTCAATCTTCTCGAACAAAATACTTCAGCCTTTTCCTCCCCCCCCCCCCCCCCTCACGGATTACTTTCCATATTGTTTTCTGCAGCTTTAACTGGCAGAAGCCGGCAGCACGCGTCTTGCCTCGTCACCTCGCAGATCTGAATGTATTACCTATCTTCAAGCCGACTCTCTCGTTCAAGTCTCACAAGCTCTTCTCCTTGCATCAAAACAAACATTGCCATCGATCTCCTCTGTTTCAACTTCTCTCTTCAAGTCATCCAGTCTGTGTAGGGCAAAAAGTTCCCACCAGGGTTATTCCACAGATATGAATAATCATAAGATTTGAACAGTGATTCAAAATTGAGAAATACACCAAAAGATGCCAGAAATATTAGTCGAAAATCCCAATGAGTCGAATTTGTCCATAACAGAGGTGGGAAGATCACTTGTATGTAACAGTAACACTCAATATTTTGTAGATCGATTTTCACCTCACAGCGTACCGTTACATACAAATAACACTTAACATACTGTGAAAGTTCATTATGGATCCACAGTATTCTATAAGATTCTTCTCTGAATGGTGTGAAGCAGTGTCACCAGAATATATATGTTATTCAGACGGAAAGTCACTGCGATCGTTTATATGTTGCATCGACACTGAGAGAATGCCACGCAATGGGTGTCATAACTATCTCTTTCTAACTGAGCGATGTATTCAGGATGAAATGAGGCCTGAAGAGCATCATCCTGGACCAGCTAGTCTGTTCTTATATTCCCCAACTGACTTCACCATTAGAACTGCCCCCGTTTACATTACTACTCAACTACTCTAGTAACCCCACCTACGATCGTAAGTTACCGTGTGTGAACGTAAATTAGTTGCTACGCTAGTAACAAAAGCTACTACAGTCAACTTACTACTGTTAGTAAGGTTACGCTAGTAGATGTAGTAGTGTAAACGCTCGATAGTTGGTACTGCCGTTCGATACAAGGAGAAGATGGCGACGAAGAAAGCAGCTGGCGTGCCAAACTGTTAATGCACAGCCTTTGTAATTCTTGTAAAGTTGCTCGTTAGACGGCTGTAATTCGAAATAATCTGCTCTCGCGGTTAAACATATAACTAAAACCTCTAGTAAACAAGAATCTCTATTTTGACAGTATGAACGCAAAAATAGTTACTATCGTTTTACACCAGCAACCTTACTAGAGTAGTTGAGTAGTAATGTAAACGGGGTATCAGTGAATAGCACTAGTTTCAGTAGTTATATTCCTACAGGAAGTCTAGTTGTACATGCTATTTGCATTTTCCACACATTTCGATAAGTGAAGCTGACGCAGGTGCACGCTGAATCGTCATTCAGGAGACCGGGGATCGACCCTCCTGGCAGTGGTTAACCGTGGTTTCCCTCTACTGGGATAGTTCTTTGAGAGTGGGCCGCCACGACTGCTTCCTTCCTTACATTCAACATTGAAGAATGAAGCATGAAGCAATGTAGCGTCGGATACGAAAGCATTCCTTGAAAGCCAGTTCAGTCCAATGTCATTGCGCATACGAGATAACCTGTTCGATCACGAGAAACTTCTTCATACGACTGTACATAATGATTATTTTCTGAATAAAATGATTCTCCATTTAGAGATATTGTTTTCAAATCGACATATTTTTCCAGAAATGGAGCTCGTATAAAATCTTCTCAATAATATCTACGAATATCAATAACGTAACGGGATAAGCAACACGGCATAAGTCCTATCCTTTTAACATTAGGCCGTTTTCACCATGATGGAATCAGCGCTTTCGTGTACGTTTGTGAGATTGAAAGCAAAAAAGCACATTATGATTTTGATTTTCGAAACAGCTGGTACGATTTATATGAAACTTCGGAGTAATGCGTATCATTATCATTTTACTATCAGTATCATTTTATCGCACTATTGAACTAGGTATACTGATGAAACCTGGCAACCATGGATAACAATGATTCTTGAGATTTATCTATCAGTATATAGATAATGTTTCGAAGTATACTTAAAGTGAAGCAATTCCTTCTCCTGTGATGTCAATGTCAATGTGTGTTAATGTGAGGTAATAGGGATTATAAAGTCTCAATAGAACGTGCTGCATTTCCAAGTCGGATCATATCATTTGTAGCCATTTCAAGTTACCCCGATTGGATATTTCAATTTCACCACAATTCTAACAGCCCTGTTGATTGGACAGTGTGATTTGTGACGTCATGGGGGCGGAGACTGCGAGTCGTCAATTGAATGGACATTTCAAGGTGTCGAACATTTCGGGAAGACAATAAGAGAATAGAGAAAGTTAGAAGAAAAAAATGTATAATTCAAGACCAACGAACACATTTTCCATTTGTTTAATACATTATGACGTGGTTTTCCATGGTTTTCCACAGTCCTCAAGGTGGATCAATACCCGAATGAGCACCAATCGACCACGACTTCTAACCAGTAGAGTGGTAGGCTCATCACTGATCCTGTTCTTCACATTGTTCGATGATGAACTTCTCATCTGCTGTTATTGAGAGGAAGGGCATTCCAAGATGCTTCTTCATACTTTGATCACATGTAATGAGGAACATTCCAACGGAAAGTATGATACTCATTTTTTACGAGATAAAACTGAATCTTCAAATTGTTTGGATGCACGATTCATCTGTGATCGTTCTGATTTTCAAACTTTTGTGTGACTATGTCTCTCTCCTCACCGTTAGATGTGAGAGAAGGTATGTCACAGACGCGCAGGCGCATAGCGAATATAATGCCCATGTCTCTCTCCTCACCGTCGAATGAGAGAGAAGGGATGTCACAGACGCGCAGGCGCATAGCGAATATACTGCCCATGTCTCTCTCCTCACCGTTAGATGTGAGAGAAGGTATGTCACAGACGCGCAGGCGCACAGCGAATATACTGCCCATGTCTCTCTCCTCACCGTCGAATGAGAGAGAAAGTATGTCACAGACGCGCAGGCGCATAGCGAATATACTGCCCATGTCTCTCTCCTCACCGTCGAATGAGAGAGAAAGTATGTCACAGACGCGCAGGCGCACAGCGAATATACTGCCCATGTCTCTCTCCTCACCGTTGAATGAGAGAGAAGGTATGTCACAGACGCGCAGGCGCACAGCGAATATACTGCCCATGTCTCTCTCCTCACCGTTGAATGAGAGAGAAGGTATGTCACAGACGCGCAGGCGCATAGCGAATATAATGCCCATGTCTCTCTCCTCACCGTTAGATGTGAGAGAAAGTATGTCACAGACGCGCAGGCGCATAGCGAATATACTGCCCATGTCTCTCTCCTCACCGTCGAATGAGAGAGAAAGTATGTCACAGACGCGCAGGCGCACAGCGAATATACTGCCCATGTCTCTCTCCTCACCGTTGAATGAGAGAGAAGGTATGTCACAGACGCGCAGGCGCACAGCGAATATAATGCCCATGTCTCTCTCCTCACTATTAGATGTGAGAGAAGGTATGTCACAGACGCGCAGGCGCACAGCGAATATAATGCCCATGTCTCTCTCCTCACTATTAGATGTGAGAGAAGGTATGTCACAGACGCGCAGGCGCATAGCGAATATAATGCCCATGTCTCTCTCCTCACCGTCGAATGAGAGAGAAGGGATGTCACAGACGCGCAGGCGCATAGCGAATATAATGCCCATGTCTCTCTCCTCACCGTTGAATGAGAGAGAAGGGATGTCACAGACGCGCAGGCGCACAGCGAATATAATGCCCATGTCTCTCTCCTCACCGTTGAATGAGAGAGAAGGTATGTCACAGACGCGCAGGCGCATAGCGAATATAATGCCCATGTCTCTCTCCTCACCGTTGAATGAGAGAGAAGGTATGTCACAGACGCGCAGGCGCATAGCGAATATAATGCCCATGTCTCTCTCCTCACCGTTGAATGAGAGAGAAGGGATGTCACAGACGCGCAGGCGCACAGCGAATATAATGCCCATGTCTCTCTCCTCACCGTTGAATGAGAGAGAAGGTATGTCACAGACGCGCAGGCGCACAGCGAATATAATGCCCATGTCTCTCTCCTCACCGTTAGATGTGAGAGAAGGTATGTCACAGACGCGCAGGCGCATAGCGAATATAATGCCCATGTCTCTCTCCTCACCGTTGAATGAGAGAGAAGGTATGTCACAGACGCGCAGGCGCACAGCGAATATAATGCCCATGTCTCTCTCCTCACCGTTAGATGTGAGAGAAGGTATGTCACAGACGCGCAGGCGCATAGCGAATATACTGCCCATGTCTCTCTCCTCACCGTCGAATGAGAGAGAAGGGATGTCACAGACGCGCAGGCGCACAGCGAATATAATGCCCATGTCTCTCTCCTCACCGTTGAATGAGAGAGAAGGTATGTCACAGACGCGCAGGCGCATAGCGAATATAATGCCCATGTCTCTCTCCTCACCGTTGAATGAGAGAGAAGGTATGTCACAGACGCGCAGGCGCATAGCGAATATAATGCCCATGTCTCTCTCCTCACCGTTGAATGAGAGAGAAGGGATGTCACAGACGCGCAGGCGCATAGCGAATATACTGCCCATGTCTCTCTCCTCACCGTTGAATGAGAGAGAAGGGATGTCACAGACGCGCAGGCGCATAGCGAATATACTGCCCATGTCTCTCTCCTCACCGTCGAATGAGAGAGAAGGGATGTCACAGACGCGCAGGCGCATAGCGAATATAATGCCCATGTCTCTCTCCTCACCGTCGAATGAGAGAGAAGGGATGTCACAGACGCGCAGGCGCATAGCGAATATACTGCCCATGTCTCTCTCCTCACCGTCGAATGAGAGAGAAGGTATGTCACAGACGCGCAGGCGCATAGCGAATATAATGCCCATGTCTCTCTCCTCACCGTTAGATGTGAGAGAAGGGATGTCACAGACGCGCAGGCGCACAGCGAATATAATGCCCATGTCTCTCTCCTCACCGTTGAATGAGAGAGAAGGGATGTCACAGACGCGCAGGCGCATAGCGAATATACTGCCCATGTCTCTCTCCTCACCGTTGAATGAGAGAGAAGGGATGTCACAGACGCGCAGGCGCATAGCGAATATACTGCCCATGTCTCTCTCCTCACCGTCGAATGAGAGAGAAGGGATGTCACAGACGCGCAGGCGCATAGCGAATATACTGCCCATGTCTCTCTCCTCACCGTTGAATGAGAGAGAAGGTATGTCACAGACGCGCAGGCGCATAGCGAATATAATGCCCATGTCTCTCTCCTCACCGTTAGATGTGAGAGAAGGGATGTCACAGACGCGCAGGCGCATAGCGAATATAATGCCCATGTCTCTCTCCTCACCGTTAGATGTGAGAGAAGGTATGTCACAGACGCGCAGGCGCACAGCGAATATAATGCCCATGTCTCTCTCCTCACCGTTAGATGTGAGAGAAGGTATGTCACAGACGCGCAGGCGCACAGCGAATATAATGCCCATGTCTCTCTCCTCACCGTTAGATGTGAGAGAAGGGATGTCACAGACGCGCAGGCGCATAGCGAATATAATGCCCATGTCTCTCTCCTCACCGTTGAATGAGAGAGAAGGTATGTCACAGACGCGCAGGCGCATAGCGAATATAATGCCCATGTCTCTCTCCTCACCGTTAGATGTGAGAGAAGGTATGTCACAGACGCGCAGGCGCACAGCGAATATAATGCCCATGTCTCTCTCCTCACCGTTAGATGTGAGAGAAGGTATGTCACAGACGCGCAGGCGCATAGCGAATATAATGCCCATGTCTCTCTCCTCACCGTTGAATGAGAGAGAAGGTATGTCACAGACGCGCAGGCGCACAGCGAATATAATGCCCATGTCTCTCTCCTCACCGTTAGATGTGAGAGAAGGTATGTCACAGACGCGCAGGCGCACAGCGAATATACTGCCCATGTCTCTCTCCTCACCGTTGAATGAGAGAGAAGGTATGTCACAGACGCGCAGGCGCACAGCGAATATACTGCCCATGTCTCTCTCCTCACCGTTGAATGAGAGAGAAGGTATGTCACAGACGCGCAGGCGCACAGCGAATATAATGCCCATGTCTCTCTCCTCACCGTTAGATGTGAGAGAAGGTATGTCACAGACGCGCAGGCGCACAGCGAATATACTGCCCATGTCTCTCTCCTCACCGTTGAATGAGAGAGAAGGTATGTCACAGACGCGCAGGCGCACAGCGAATATACTGCCCATGTCTCTCTCCTCACCGTTGAATGAGAGAGAAGGTATGTCACAGACGCGCAGGCGCACAGCGAATATAATGCCCATGTCTCTCTCCTCACCGTTAGATGTGAGAGAAGGTATGTCACAGACGCGCAGGCGCATAGCGAATATAATGCCCATGTCTCTCTCCTCACCGTTGAATGTGAGAGAAAGTATGTCACAGACGCGCAGGCGCATAGCGAATATAATGCCCATGTCTCTCTCCTCACCGTTAGATGTGAGAGAAGGTATGTCACAGACGCGCAGGCGCACAGCGAATATAATGCCCATGTCTCTCTCCTCACCGTTAGATGTGAGAGAAGGTATGTCACAGACGCGCAGGCGCACAGCGAATATAATGCCCATGTCTCTCTCCTCACCGTTAGATGTGAGAGAAGGTATGTCACAGACGCGCAGGCGCACAGCGAATATAATGCCCATGTCTCTCTCCTCACCGTTAGATGTGAGAGAAGGGATGTCACAGACGCGCAGGCGCACAGCGAATATAATGCCCATGTCTCTCTCCGCACCGTTAGATGTGAGAGAAGGGATGTCACAGACGCGCAGGCGCATAGCGAATATAATGCCCATGTCTCTCTCCTCACCGTTGAATGAGAGAGAAAGTATGTCACAGACGCGCAGGCGCACAGCGAATATAATGCCCATGTCTCTCTCCTCACCGTTAGATGAGAGAGAAGGGATGTCACAGACGCGCAGGCGCATAGCGAATATAATGCCCATGTCTCTCTCCTCACCGTTAGATGAGAGAGAAGGTATGTCACAGACGCGCAGGCGCACAGCGAATATAATGCCCATGTCTCTCTCCGCACCGTTGAATGAGAGAGAAGGTATGTCACAGACGCGCAGGCGCACAGCGAATATAATGCCCATGTCTCTCTCCGCACCGTTGAATGAGAGAGAAGGTATGTCACAGACGCGCAGGCGCATAGCGAATATAATGCCCATGTCTCTCTCCTCACCGTTAGATGTGAGAGAAGGTATGTCACAGACGCGCAGGCGCATAGCGAATATAATGCCCATGTCTCTCTCCTCACCGTTAGATGTGAGAGAAGGTATGTCACAGACGCGCAGGCGCACAGCGAATATAATGCCCATGTCTCTCTCCTCACCGTTAGATGTGAGAGAAGGTATGTCACAGACGCGCAGGCGCATAGCGAATATAATGCCCATGTCTCTCTCCTCACCGTTGAATGAGAGAGAAGGGATGTCACAGACGCGCAGGCGCATAGCGAATATAATGCCCATGTCTCTCTCCTCACCGTTGAATGAGAGAGAAAGTATGTCACAGACGCGCAGGCGCATAGCGAATATAATGCCCATGTCTCTCTCCTCACCGTTAGATGTGAGAGAAAGTATGTCACAGACGCGCAGGCGCACAGCGAATATAATGCCCATGTCTCTCTCCTCACCGTTAGATGTGAGAGAAGGTATGTCACAGACGCGCAGGCGCACAGCGAATATAATGCCCATGTCTCTCTCCTCACCGTTGAATGAGAGAGAAGGTATGTCACAGACGCGCAGGCGCATAGCGAATATAATGCCCATGTCTCTCTCCTCACTATTAGATGTGAGAGAAGGTATGTCACAGACGCGCAGGCGCACAGCGAATATAATGCCCATGTCTCTCTCCTCACCGTTGAATGAGAGAGAAAGTATGTCACAGACGCGCAGGCGCATAGCGAATATAATGCCCATGTCTCTCTCCTCACCGTTAGATGTGAGAGAAAGTATGTCACAGACGCGCAGGCGCACAGCGAATATAATGCCCATGTCTCTCTCCTCACCGTTGAATGAGAGAGAAAGTATGTCACAGACGCGCAGGCGCATAGCGAATATAATGCCCATGTCTCTCTCCTCACCGTTAGATGTGAGAGAAAGTATGTCACAGACGCGCAGGCGCACAGCGAATATAATGCCCATGTCTCTCTCCTCACCGTTGAATGAGAGAGAAGGTATGTCACAGACGCGCAGGCGCACAGCGAATATAATGCCCATGTCTCTCTCCTCACCGTTAGATGTGAGAGAAGGTATGTCACAGACGCGCAGGCGCATAGCGAATATAATGCCCATGTCTCTCTCCTCACCGTTAGATGTGAGAGAAAGTATGTCACAGACGCGCAGGCGCACAGCGAATATAATGCCCATGTCTCTCTCCTCACCGTTGAATGAGAGAGAAAGTATGTCACAGACGCGCAGGCGCATAGCGAATATAATGCCCATGTCTCTCTCCTCACCGTTGAATGAGAGAGAAGGGATGTCACAGACGCGCAGGCGCACAGCGAATATAATGCCCATGTCTCTCTCCTCACCGTTAGATGTGAGAGAAGGTATGTCACAGACGCGCAGGCGCATAGCGAATATAATGCCCATGTCTCTCTCCTCACCGTTAGATGTGAGAGAAGGTATGTCACAGACGCGCAGGCGCACAGCGAATATAATGCCCATGTCTCTCTCCTCACCGTTGAATGAGAGAGAAGGTATGTCACAGACGCGCAGGCGCATAGCGAATATAATGCCCATGTCTCTCTCCTCACCGTTAGATGTGAGAGAAGGTATGTCACAGACGCGCAGGCGCACAGCGAATATAATGCCCATGTCTCTCTCCTCACCGTTAGATGTGAGAGAAGGTATGTCACAGACGCGCAGGCGCAAAGCGAATATAATGCCCATGTCTCTCTCCTCACCGTTAGATGTGAGAGAAGGTATGTCACAGACGCGCAGGCGCACAGCGAATATAATGCCCATGTCTCTCTCCTCACCGTTGAATGAGAGAGAAGGTATGTCACAGACGCGCAGGCGCATAGCGAATATAATGCCCATGTCTCTCTCCTCACCGTTAGATGTGAGAGAAGGTATGTCACAGACGCGCAGGCGCATAGCGAATATAATGCCCATGTCTCTCTCCTCACCGTTAGATGTGAGAGAAGGGATGTCACAGACGCGCAGGCGCATAGCGAATATAATGCCCATGTCTCTCTCCTCACCGTTGAATGAGAGAGAAGGTATGTCACAGACGCGCAGGCGCATAGCGAATATAATGCCCATGTCTCTCTCCTCACCGTTGAATGAGAGAGAAGGTATGTCACAGACGCGCAGGCGCATAGCGAATATAATGCCCATGTCTCTCTCCTCACCGTTAGATGTGAGAGAAGGTATGTCACAGACGCGCAGGCGCATAGCGAATATAATGCCCATGTCTCTCTCCTCACCGTTAGATGTGAGAGAAGGGATGTCACAGACGCGCAGGCGCATAGCGAATATAATGCCCATGTCTCTCTCCTCACCGTTGAATGACAGAGAAGGTATGTCACAGACGCGCAGGCGCATAGCGAATATAATGCCCATGTCTCTCTCCTCACCGTTAGATGTGAGAGAAAGTATGTCACAGACGCGCAGGCGCATAGCGAATATAATGCCCATGTCTCTCTCCTCACCGTTAGATGTGAGAGAAGGGATGTCACAGACGCGCAGGCGCATAGCGAATATACTGCCCATGTCTCTCTCCTCACCGTTGAATGAGAGAGAAAGTATGTCACAGACGCGCAGGCGCACAGCGAATATAATGCCCATGTCTCTCTCCTCACCGTTGAATGAGAGAGAAGGGATGTCACAGACGCGCAGGCGCACAGCGAATATAATGCCCATGTCTCTCTCCTCACCGTTAGATGTGAGAGAAAGTATGTCACAGACGCGCAGGCGCATAGCGAATATAATGCCCATGTCTCTCTCCTCACCGTTAGATGAGAGAGAAGGTATGTCACAGACGCGCAGGCGCACAGCGAATATAATGCCCATGTCTCTCTCCTCACCGTTGAATGAGAGAGAAGGTATGTCACAGACGCGCAGGCGCATAGCGAATATAATGCCCATGTCTCTCTCCTCACCGTTGAATGAGAGAGAAGGTATGTCACAGACGCGCAGGCGCACAGCGAATATAATGCCCATGTCTCTCTCCTCACCGTTGAATGTGAGAGAAGGTATGTCACAGACGCGCAGGCGCACAGCGAATATAATGCCCATGTCTCTCTCCTCACCGTTGAATGTGAGAGAAGGTATGTCACAGACGCGCAGGCGCATAGCGAATATAATGCCCATGTCTCTCTCCTCACCGTTAGATGTGAGAGAAGGTATGTCACAGACGCGCAGGCGCACAGCGAATATAATGCCCATGTCTCTCTCCTCACCGTTGAATGAGAGAGAAGGTATGTCACAGACGCGCAGGCGCATAGCGAATATAATGCCCATGTCTCTCTCCTCACCGTTAGATGAGAGAGAAGGTATGTCACAGACGCGCAGGCGCATAGCGAATATACTACCCATGTCTCTCTCCTCACCGTTGAATGAGAGAGAAAGTATGTCACAGACGCGCAGGCGCATAGCGAATATAATGCCCATGTCTCTCTCCTCACCGTTAGATGAGAGAGAAGGTATGTCACAGACGCGCAGGCGCATAGCGAATATAATGCCCATGTCTCTCTCCTCACCGTTGAATGTGAGAGAAGGTATGTCACAGACGCGCAGGCGCACAGCGAATATAATGCCCATGTCTCTCTCCTCACCGTTGAATGTGAGAGAAGGTATGTCACAGACGCGCAGGCGCATAGCGAATATAATGCCCATGTCTCTCTCCTCACCGTTGAATGAGAGAGAAAGTATGTCACAGACGCGCAGGCGCACAGCGAATATAATGCCCATGTCTCTCTCCTCACCGTTAGATGTGAGAGAAGGTATGTCACAGACGCGCAGGCGCATAGCGAATATAATGCCCATGTCTCTCTCCTCACCGTTAGATGTGAGAGAAGGTATGTCACAGACGCGCAGGCGCACAGCGAATATAATGCCCATGTCTCTCTCCTCACCGTTAGATGTGAGAGAAGGTATGTCACAGACGCGCAGGCGCATAGCGAATATAATGCCCATGTCTCTCTCCTCACCGTTAGATGTGAGAGAAAGTATGTCACAGACGCGCAGGCGCACAGCGAATATAATGCCCATGTCTCTCTCCTCACCGTTAGATGTGAGAGAAGGGATGTCACAGACGCGCAGGCGCACAGCGAATATAATGCCCATGTCTCTCTCCTCACCGTTGAATGAGAGAGAAAGTATGTCACAGACGCGCAGGCGCATAGCGAATATAATGCCCATGTCTCTCTCCTCACCGTTAGATGTGAGAGAAAGTATGTCACAGACGCGCAGGCGCATAGCGAATATAATGCCCATGTCTCTCTCCTCACCGTTGAATGAGAGAGAAGGTATGTCACAGACGCGCAGGCGCACAGCGAATATAATGCCCATGTCTCTCTCCTCACCGTTGAATGAGAGAGAAGGTATGTCACAGACGCGCAGGCGCACAGCGAATATAATGCCCATGTCTCTCTCCTCACCGTTGAATGAGAGAGAAGGTATGTCACAGACGCGCAGGCGCATAGCGAATATAATGCCCATGTCTCTCTCCTCACTATTAGATGTGAGAGAAGGTATGTCACAGACGCGCAGGCGCACAGCGAATATAATGCCCATGTCTCTCTCCTCACCGTTGAATGAGAGAGAAGGTATGTCACAGACGCGCAGGCGCATAGCGAATATAATGCCCATGTCTCTCTCCTCACTATTAGATGTGAGAGAAGGTATGTCACAGACGCGCAGGCGCACAGCGAATATAATGCCCATGTCTCTCTCCTCACCGTTGAATGAGAGAGAAGGTATGTCACAGACGCGCAGGCGCATAGCGAATATAATGCCCATGTCTCTCTCCTCACTATTAGATGTGAGAGAAGGTATGTCACAGACGCGCAGGCGCACAGCGAATATAATGCCCATGTCTCTCTCCTCACCGTTGAATGAGAGAGAAGGTATGTCACAGACGCGCAGGCGCATAGCGAATATAATGCCCATGTCTCTCTCCTCACCGTTGAACGAGAGAGAAGGTATGTCACAGACGCGCAGGCGCATAGCGAATATAATGCCCATGTCTCTCTCCTCACTATTAGATGTGAGAGAAGGTATGTCACAGACGCGCAGGCGCACAGCGAATATAATGCCCATGTCTCTCTCCTCACCGTTGAATGAGAGAGAAGGTATGTCACAGACGCGCAGGCGCATAGCGAATATAATGCCCATGTCTCTCTCCTCACTATTAGATGTGAGAGAAGGTATGTCACAGACGCGCAGGCGCACAGCGAATATAATGCCCATGTCTCTCTCCTCACCGTTGAATGAGAGAGAAGGTATGTCACAGACGCGCAGGCGCACAGCGAATATAATGCCCATGTCTCTCTCCTCACCGTTGAATGTGAGAGAAAGTATGTCACAGACGCGCAGGCGCATAGCGAATATAATGCCCATGTCTCTCTCCTCACTATTAGATGTGAGAGAAGGTATGTCACAGACGCGCAGGCGCACAGCGAATATAATGCCCATGTCTCTCTCCTCACCGTTGAATGAGAGAGAAGGTATGTCACAGACGCGCAGGCGCATAGCGAATATAATGCCCATGTCTCTCTCCTCACTATTAGATGTGAGAGAAGGTATGTCACAGACGCGCAGGCGCACAGCGAATATAATGCCCATGTCTCTCTCCTCACCGTTGAATGAGAGAGAAGGGATGTCACAGACGCGCAGGCGCATAGCGAATATAATGCCCATGTCTCTCTCCTCACCGTTAGATGAGAGAGAAGGTATGTCACAGACGCGCAGGCGCATAGCGAATATAATGCCCATGTCTCTCTCCTCACCGTTGAATGAGAGAGAAGGTATGTCACAGACGCGCAGGCGCACAGCGAATATAATGCCCATGTCTCTCTCCTCACCGTTAGATGTGAGAGAAGGGATGTCACAGACGCGCAGGCGCATAGCGAATATAATGCCCATGTCTCTCTCCTCACCGTTGAATGAGAGAGAAGGTATGTCACAGACGCGCAGGCGCACAGCGAATATAATGCCCATGTCTCTCTCCTCACCGTTAGATGTGAGAGAAGGTATGTCACAGACGCGCAGGCGCACAGCGAATATAATGCCCATGTCTCTCTCCTCACCGTTGAATGAGAGAGAAGGGATGTCACAGACGCGCAGGCGCACAGCGAATATAATGCCCATGTCTCTCTCCTCACCGTTAGATGTGAGAGAAGGTATGTCACAGACGCGCAGGCGCACAGCGAATATAATGCCCATGTCTCTCTCCTCACCGTTAGATGTGAGAGAAGGTATGTCACAGACGCGCAGGCGCACAGCGAATATAATGCCCATGTCTCTCTCCTCACCGTTGAATGAGAGAGAAGGGATGTCACAGACGCGCAGGCGCATAGCGAATATAATGCCCATGTCTCTCTCCTCACCGTTAGATGTGAGAGAAAGTATGTCACAGACGCGCAGGCGCATAGCGAATATAATGCCCATGTCTCTCTCCTCACCGTTAGATGTGAGAGAAGGTATGTCACAGACGCGCAGGCGCACAGCGAATATAATGCCCATGTCTCTCTCCTCACCGTTGAATGAGAGAGAAGGGATGTCACAGACGCGCAGGCGCATAGCGAATATAATGCCCATGTCTCTCTCCTCACCGTTAGATGAGAGAGAAAGTATGTCACAGACGCGCAGGCGCACAGCGAATATAATGCCCATGTCTCTCTCCTCACCGTTAGATGAGAGAGAAGGTATGTCACAGACGCGCAGGCGCATAGCGAATATAATGCCCATGTCTCTCTCCTCACCGTTGAATGAGAGAGAAGGTATGTCACAGACGCGCAGGCGCATAGCGAATATAATGCCCATGTCTCTCTCCTCACCGTTAGATGTGAGAGAAGGTATGTCACAGACGCGCAGGCGCATAGCGAATATAATGCCCATGTCTCTCTCCTCACCGTTGAATGAGAGAGAAGGTATGTCACAGACGCGCAGGCGCATAGCGAATATAATGCCCATGTCTCTCTCCTCACCGTTGAATGAGAGAGAAAGTATGTCACAGACGCGCAGGCGCATAGCGAATATACTGCCCATGTCTCTCTCCTCACCGTTAGATGTGAGAGAAGGTATGTCACAGACGCGCAGGCGCATAGCGAATATAATGCCCATGTCTCTCTCCTCACCGTTGAATGTGAGAGAAGGGATGTCACAGACGCGCAGGCGCATAGCGAATATAATGCCCATGTCTCTCTCCTCACCGTTGAATGTGAGAGAAGGTATGTCACAGACGCGCAGGCGCATAGCGAATATAATGCCCATGTCTCTCTCCTCACCGTTGAATGTGAGAGAAGGGATGTCACAGACGCGCAGGCGCATAGCGAATATAATGCCCATGTCTCTCTCCTCACCGTTGAATGTGAGAGAAGGTATGTCACAGACGCGCAGGCGCACAGCGAATATAATGCCCATGTCTCTCTCCTCACCGTTGAATGTGAGAGAAGGTATGTCACAGACGCGCAGGCGCATAGTGAATATAATGCCCATGTCTCTCTCCTCACCGTCGAATGAGAGAGAAGGTATGTCACAGACGCGCAGGCGCACAGCGAATATAATGCCCATGTCTCTCTCCTCACCGTTAGATGTGAGAGAAGGTATGTCACAGACGCGCAGGCGCACAGCGAATATAATGCCCATGTCTCTCTCCTCACCGTTAGATGTGAGAGAAGGTATGTCACAGACGCGCAGGCGCATAGTGAATATACTGCCCATGTCTCTCTCCTCACCGTCGAATGAGAGAGAAAGTATGTCACAGACGCGCAGGCGCACAGCGAATATAATGCCCATGTCTCTCTCCTCACCGTTGAATGTGAGAGAAGGTATGTCACAGACGCGCAGGCGCACAGCGAATATAATGCCCATGTCTCTCTCCTCACCGTTGAATGAGAGAGAAGGTATGTCACAGACGCGCAGGCGCATAGCGAATATAATGCCCATGTCTCTCTCCTCACCGTTGAATGTGAGAGAAGGTATGTCACAGACGCGCAGGCGCACAGCGAATATACTGCCCATGTCTCTCTCCTCACCGTTGAATGAGAGAGAAGGTATGTCACAGACGCGCAGGCGCACAGCGAATATAATGCCCATGTCTCTCTCCTCACCGTTAGATGTGAGAGAAGGGATGTCACAGACGCGCAGGCGCACAGCGAATATACTGCCCATGTCTCTCTCCTCACCGTTAGATGAGAGAGAAGGTATGTCACAGACGCGCAGGCGCACAGCGAATATAATGCCCATGTCTCTCTCCTCACCGTTGAATGAGAGAGAAGGTATGTCACAGACGCGCAGGCGCATAGCGAATATACTGCCCATGTCTCTCTCCTCACCGTTGAATGAGAGAGAAGGTATGTCACAGACGCGCAGGCGCATAGCGAATATAATGCCCATGTCTCTCTCCGCACCGTTGAATGAGAGAGAAGGGATGTCACAGACGCGCAGGCGCATAGTGAATATAATGCCCATGTCTCTCTCCTCACCGTTAGATGTGAGAGAAAGTATGTCACAGACGCGCAGGCGCATAGCGAATATAATGCCCATGTCTCTCTCCTCACCGTTAGATGTGAGAGAAGGTATGTCACAGACGCGCAGGCGCATAGCGAATATACTACCCATGTCTCTCTCCTCACCGTTAGATGTGAGAGAAGGTATGTCACAGACGCGCAGGCGCATAGCGAATATAATGCCCATGTCTCTCTCCTCACCGTTAGATGTGAGAGAAAGTATGTCACAGACGCGCAGGCGCATAGCGAATATAATGCCCATGTCTCTCTCCTCACCGTTGAATGAGAGAGAAGGGATGTCACAGACGCGCAGGCGCATAGCGAATATAATGCCCATGTCTCTCTCCTCACCGTTAGATGTGAGAGAAGGTATGTCACAGACGCGCAGGCGCATAGCGAATATAATGCCCATGTCTCTCTCCTCACCGTTAGATGTGAGAGAAGGGATGTCACAGACGCGCAGGCGCACAGCGAATATAATGCCCATGTCTCTCTCCTCACCGTTGAATGAGAGAGAAGGTATGTCACAGACGCGCAGGCGCACAGCGAATATAATGCCCATGTCTCTCTCCTCACCGTTAGATGTGAGAGAAGGGATGTCACAGACGCGCAGGCGCATAGCGAATATAATGCCCATGTCTCTCTCCTCACCGTTAGATGTGAGAGAAAGTATGTCACAGACGCGCAGGCGCATAGCGAATATAATGCCCATGTCTCTCTCCTCACCGTTGAATGAGAGAGAAGGGATGTCACAGACGCGCAGGCGCATAGTGAATATAATGCCCATGTCTCTCTCCTCACCGTTAGATGTGAGAGAAAGTATGTCACAGACGCGCAGGCGCATAGCGAATATAATGCCCATGTCTCTCTCCTCACCGTTAGATGTGAGAGAAAGTATGTCACAGACGCGCAGGCGCATAGCGAATATAATGCCCATGTCTCTCTCCTCACCGTTGAATGAGAGAGAAGGGATGTCACAGACGCGCAGGCGCATAGCGAATATAATGCCCATGTCTCTCTCCTCACCGTTGAATGAGAGAGAAGGTATGTCACAGACGCGCAGGCGCATAGTGAATATAATGCCCATGTCTCTCTCCTCACCGTTAGATGTGAGAGAAGGTATGTCACAGACGCGCAGGCGCATAGCGAATATAATGCCCATGTCTCTCTCCTCACCGTTGAATGAGAGAGAAGGTATGTCACAGACGCGCAGGCGCACAGCGAATATAATGCCCATGTCTCTCTCCTCACCGTTAGATGTGAGAGAAGGGATGTCACAGACGCGCAGGCGCATAGCGAATATAATGCCCATGTCTCTCTCCTCACCGTTAGATGTGAGAGAAAGTATGTCACAGACGCGCAGGCGCATAGCGAATATAATGCCCATGTCTCTCTCCTCACCGTTGAATGAGAGAGAAGGTATGTCACAGACGCGCAGGCGCACAGCGAATATAATGCCCATGTCTCTCTCCTCACCGTTAGATGTGAGAGAAGGGATGTCACAGACGCGCAGGCGCATAGCGAATATAATGCCCATGTCTCTCTCCTCACCGTTGAATGAGAGAGAAGGGATGTCACAGACGCGCAGGCGCATAGCGAATATAATGCCCATGTCTCTCTCCTCACCGTTGAATGAGAGAGAAGGTATGTCACAGACGCGCAGGCGCACAGCGAATATAATGCCCATGTCTCTCTCCTCACCGTTAGATGAGAGAGAAAGTATGTCACAGACGCGCAGGCGCACAGCGAATATAATGCCCATGTCTCTCTCCTCACCGTTAGATGAGAGAGAAGGTATGTCACAGACGCGCAGGCGCATAGCGAATATAATGCCCATGTCTCTCTCCTCACCGTTGAATGAGAGAGAAGGGATGTCACAGACGCGCAGGCGCATAGCGAATATAATGCCCATGTCTCTCTCCTCACCGTTAGATGTGAGAGAAGGTATGTCACAGACGCGCAGGCGCATAGCGAATATAATGCCCATGTCTCTCTCCTCACCGTTGAATGAGAGAGAAGGTATGTCACAGACGCGCAGGCGCATAGTGAATATAATGCCCATGTCTCTCTCCTCACCGTTAGATGTGAGAGAAGGTATGTCACAGACGCGCAGGCGCATAGCGAATATAATGCCCATGTCTCTCTCCTCACCGTTGAATGAGAGAGAAGGTATGTCACAGACGCGCAGGCGCATAGCGAATATAATGCCCATGTCTCTCTCCTCACCGTCGAATGAGAGAGAAGGGATGTCACAGACGCGCAGGCGCATAGCGAATATAATGCCCATGTCTCTCTCCTCACCGTTGAATGAGAGAGAAGGTATGTCACAGACGCGCAGGCGCACAGCGAATATAATGCCCATGTCTCTCTCCTCACCGTTGAATGAGAGAGAAAGTATGTCACAGACGCGCAGGCGCATAGCGAATATACTGCCCATGTCTCTCTCCTCACCGTCGAATGAGAGAGAAGGGATGTCACAGACGCGCAGGCGCATAGCGAATATACTGCCCATGTCTCTCTCCTCACCGTCGAATGAGAGAGAAGGGATGTCACAGACGCGCAGGCGCATAGCGAATATAATGCCCATGTCTCCTGACTCTGACAACAGCCGACAAAGTAGTCTTGCTGTCTTATCGACTGATCAATATACACATTGCTTTGAAGCGAGTACAAATAAAACTCCACTTGATATGAAGGTAAACATGAAAACAACCACTGAATAATATCAAACTATATCCAATTTCATTCGGCTACAGAATCAGTCTTACAGATTCTCTCAGTCGAATCTTTGACATTGATATTTTGTCATGACTTGTGATGAAACTATTCTTTTTCGATGGTGATTTCGTGCCAGATACGTGCTAGATACGTGCCAGATACGTGCCGGATACGTGCCAGATACGTATAGAGACGCGATGTGGAATCAGATACGTATAGAGACGCGATGTGGAATCTCGCAAGACACGCCCACATGTTAACATAGGCCTATATATATCACGTCTCGTTTCATCCCCCATCATCATAGATGAACATAGCGAAGTGAAGATTTCCACTCAATATACTGAAAAAAATTGGGTTTCATTTTTACGTTCTTCTTTTTTGTAATTTTGTACGCGGCATACAGGTTAGGAGAAACGACCAATCAACTTTAACTTGCTATGCATATCACGGTGTCTCATCAGAATAGGTTATGATTGTTTCTACAAAGAATTGGTGGTTCGTTGTTTTTGGGAAAACATCGGAAAGTTTTAAAAATCCTCTAAAGAATAATCCGTCGGGCAGAAACTTGGGAAACAATTTTTGTTTACCTCTAAAATTTGCATCGAATATGGATAAAAATGGCATATATATATGTTTAGATTGATTTCCACAACGATCGGATGAGAAATAACGGAGAAAATGTATTATTCATGATGCGTTCTATTCTACATCGATCAAAGCAATCAGGAAATCCATCTAGAAAAAGCATCGTGTCATCAATTAATTGAAAATTTGAAGTAATCCGAGGTCTGTAGATGTAGTTTGAGCTGGATAGATTTTTCCTCTCTGTAATTCCATACTTCCCAGCTCATCTCACGACGCATATCCCGCGTTTTCCTCGTTATCATAGCAACAGTCTCTCGCTTGATCTCATCTCATCACGATGTCATATAAAAGCAGTCTCAAGATTCTGGCCATCAAACGTCGGGCGGCGGGCGATGAAAGCATGAATAAGATTATCGGATGTGATATGACGGAAGAAGTGAAGAGGTGTCCGCTATAACTGACCCCAGTTTCATGGGTTTGAGAAACCGCAGGCGCTCTACACGGGCTCGTTATTCGCTCGCTTCAGACTCGAGTTTGACATGCATCGTGTGCTAGGCGCAGCCCATAGACTAGCCCGCCGAACTCATATTCTCGTAGACGCCGTTAATTCCCTAGCTCACACTTCTGATATATTTCACATTCTATGTTTTTTTTTCGGTATTAGAAAATATGTATCTAGGTTTTCGTGAATTAGAAATTTTTCCATTTACCATTTGAAGAATTTTAAAAATCACAAATTTTTGGTTCGAAATTCTGTATTTACGGTAACCTTTGTTTTTCAATTACCAACAGAATGCAAAAACACTCATATTGATATCACAAAAATTACGGCCGTGAGAGTTAAATACGAGCGCCTGCGGCCTCTTAACGCGTTTCCATGCTCCATAGGGGGAGAAACGCCCGCCAGAGTCATCTCACAGATATGAATACCCAAAACTCACAAAAGGTACAGGTACAGGTACAGGTAGAAGGTAGTAAGGTTCAGGTACAGAAAACTCTAGAATATCTTTTCAAAAAAATCAAAACAGGGGAACCATGCACTCAGCGAACATCAGACGTAAGGAAACACTCAACATGCCATTTCACCGCACAGCTAAGTTTCAATCTTCGTTTTCATACATTGCACCGAAACTATATAACGAGGTTCCATCAACTTACAAGAAATTAGAACATCATGCATTTAAATCACGAATAAAATCAGACTTACTGGCACAGCAAAGGAGAAGTGAAGAAAATTTTTGGTCATCTTAAATAATAAAATAAAGGGTTATGTGGTGGACCAGTCACTGTGACACCAGAATGAAAGCTGGTGTCATACACTGAACATCGCCTTTTTGTATATGTATTATTATATGCAGATGGAGAAGATTATTTATTATTGGATGAGCGTAGCGAAGACTCAATTTCACTGTACTTGAAAAGTCGAATGTGTTTTTTTTTGTATTTTTGTCTTTTTGTTTGCGCTCTACAGGTCAAACAGAAATTCAGATCATGATGAAACTTGGCACACACATGAACCCCCATCTGACTCGATGCTGTATAGTTTTGAGGTGGAATCGGTTCAACAATTCTTGAGATAAATCATTTTGAAGTTTTCAAAAAACCCATATGAATGAGCCAGGCGGAAAGAATGACAAAGTGAATGTTCTCCGAAATTTTTCAAATTTTCACAGAACTCGAACAACATAATAAAACACATTATTACGGACTTTTACAATAATCGGATGTGACGTTTCGGAGTAAAAAATTAAAAAATGCGATTTTTATTTATTTAATTAATTCATTTTTTTTTATTCGCTCATCCATCAACGCGGAAACACATAACGCGTTTTCCTAGTTAATATTATTACAGTTGTATGGGAACCCGGACATGGCTATGCTGCCTGTATTGAATCAGGCGAAGTCATGTGATTTTTGCTCAGGAGAGGTTCGTTCGAAGCACATACTGAGTATTTACACATGTTATTTTATTCCATTCATTTATTCCTACAAGTAGTTTGTGGCTAGATTCGATATGTACAATATGAACTTGAGACCAAATAAAACTAATTAAACATATTGAATAATGGAACAGAATAATTAAATCAGAATTATCACACCCTTACGTATTTCCCACTCTACCTTTCCACCATGATTATAATTTCACTCTGGTACTTGTATGTACATATATAAATAGTTATTCATGTTATTTTAGTTATTAGTTTCCAATATTCTTAGTTGATAAGCTGACGTTTCCTACATATGTATAATGTACACATCTACAGGAATAAAAATGAAATGAAATGGAATGAAGAATGAGATAAAAATAGTGAGTCTTCTCTTATTATGCTGATCAATCTTCAATCGTTCTCTCTAATCTTTTTCTGACCTTTTTAAATTTCATCTCTTCTCCATTTTCATGAAGTATTGCTGCATTCGAATTATTCCACTCTCTTCCGGTTCTGTTTAAAAAGAAAGACTTGCCTATGTCTCTCTTTACAATTCCACCTTGTACTCTATTGCCATGCGATGTTCTTGAATTTTTAAATTCTTCAACTTTTCAACGTGGTTGCTTTTGAATAGACATTTTTTCGAATAGTTTTCAACATTTTTGTGCGAAAAATTGTACATTTTCAGGATTCATAATGTTTTTGATAAGTTTAAAAATTTTTAAATTTCAAATTTTAAATTTTTAAAATATGTATATATATATATATATATATATATATATATATATATATATATATATATATATATATATATATATATATGTACATAAAATTCTTAAAAATTATAAAAATTCTGAACAAATCTGTTCGAAGGAATCCCGAGATATGAGTAGCTACGTTTATACTGGGAATTATTATTCTGAAATAGCAGGCATTGAGAAGTGGTGATATTTAAGCTCAGCAGGCCCAAGCCTATGAGAATAGCACAGCGCATGCATAACTGTGAATAGTTCCCGAACTCAAAATATATTGAATGTTTTCAAACAAATTAAATCCATTTATTGGTTAATGTCCAGAAAAAAATTACGAGCGCAAAAAATAAAAATGAGAAAAAAATAATAATACGGGGTCTTAATCAGTATTTCGAACGATGCAAACTCAAATGATACAATGAGAAAAGATGCAGAAAACATTTTTCGGAAATGCTGATGAGTCAAATTTCATGATGGAAAAGATGTAAAGATCACATTGTATGTAACAGTTACACTCGATTATTTGCCATTCATTATCACCTCACAGCGTACCGTTACATACAAATAACACGTGACATATTGTGAATGTTCATTGGGGATCGGCACTAATTCAGAATACACTTCAGAATAGTCTGAAGCAGTTTCATCACAATATCTCCACCAGAAAGCCACTACGATCGTTTATATGTTGTGCTGGAACTGATCATGTTACGTTGTGAGTGAGTTCCTCTCATGTTTTTAATTCCGATGCTTCCCCTGCAAATTCCGTTTTGCATAAACTTTGGAATTTAATCTATTTTAATATTAGGTGCGCGAGTATAAAAAAAGGTTATCCATTTTATCTCCACATGAGCCTATGTGGGATGAGGCGGAATATTTGCATACCAGTTAACGTCACATTGATGTGCTCGAGAAATAATCCTCCACATATAACTCATGCTATATTGAATATGTATATATATATATATATATATATATATATATATATATATATATATATATATATATATATATATATATATATATATATATATATATATATATATATATATATATATATATATATATATATATATATATATATATATATATATATATATATATATATATATATATATATATATATATATATATATATATATATGTACATATATATATATATATATATATATATATATATATATATATATATATATATATATATATATATATATATATATATGTACATATATATATATATATATATATATATATATATATATATATATATGTATATATATATATATATATATATATATATATATATATATATATATATATATATATATATATATATATATATGTACATATATATATATATATATATATATATATATATATATATATATATATATATATATATATATATATATATATATATATATGTACATATATATATATATATATATATATATATATATATATATATATATATATATATATGTATATATATATATATATATATATATATATATATATATATATATATATATATATATATATATATATATATATATCACATGCGATATATCCACTATGGAGACTGTAATTTATGTAAGATTTTTTTTCATCCCAACTGAATGTTTGACTTGTTTTCCAACCCTGGAATTACTACATTATGGACTAATGGAGATCCTCCCACGGCGTCACGATCTCAATGTCAATATAAACGATCGCAGTGACTCTACGTCTGATCGTTCTGTAGTGAAACTGCTTCACACCATCCAGAGAAGTATCTTATGAAATACTGTCGGTCTATAATAAACATTCACAATATGTTACATCTTATTTGTATGTAACGATACGCGCGGTGAGGTGAACATCAATGGCGAAAATTTCCAGTGTTACTGTTACATATGAGTGATTTTTTCATAATATTATTCGACTAATTAGCACTTTCGACAAATATTTCAGTATGATTTGATGTATCTGTTGATCTTGTATCTTGCTATGTCGGATTTTCATGATCATTAATATTTTGAATCCCCCTGGCGGGAATTCTTTGCTCTATTAAGACTGGAGGTACCTTGAAGACGCGCGCATTACGTAGATTGTATGCCTATGCGACACAAAGCTCTAATGTGATTGGTTCTCCAATACTTTGTTTGATCTGGTCCGATGTTTTGTCTGAGCGATGAGAGAATGGTTTCTCGTGGTTGGCTGGCGAAGGACGGAGAGTCGAGCAAGATTCACGGCGTGTCAAGACTTTCACTGACTCTGAATTATTATCGTTCCTTTTGATGTCTTATTCCAGTACATGCTAGGGACCGTGTGGAACTGGGCTGGGCAAAGAGAAGCAGATGATGCGGTGTGAGATATGCGATTTATTCAAATAAGTATCATTAATTATGATCATAGTCATAATACGATCTCCGATGTGAAAATTAATCAATGATAAATTAATGTGAACAAGTATTGAAATTCATCACGTATATACATATCATATCAAATAGATGGTATCTAAAAAATTATATAAAATTTTACGTATTATGATAACTGGAAGCAAAAAAAGTAATTGTATGGAATTCAAAATAGTCCATGGATAGTTATTCAGATTGTCAACAAGACCACCTGTAAGTGTTGAAACAGCCGAGAGGTGCCGCTGCTAAGCAGTCTCACCAACTCATCCTTAGCCTTGATGATTGTGTAGCAAGATCTTGATGTTGATCAAATGATACTCTTGTTGAAGAATACGAAGAGTTGGCTGAAACTCGTATCGACACCTCATCACGTGACGTCACAGCTGACAGGTCACGTGACAGCTAACACAGGTCAGTGAGCTCCACCAAACATTTCCTTGAAACACCCGAACGTTTGTTTCGTAGTTATTTGTTTAGAATCATTATTTATTATGGTTTCGCCAACATGAATATTGACTGTTGCCAGTAATGCCCGCACACAAGATTTAGTTCTTACGCGAGCTTCTTCTTCTTTGATCTCCTTTTTTCATTTTGCAATGTTAATCTACATGAATATTTTTGGTTCGCTTCATTACCGTTCATATTGTTTTCCTGTCATCCTGTTCTGAATAAGATGAAGGATAGAAATATTTATGAATTTAAAATTGAAAAAATTGAGTTGTTCGACACTCGGAGTTGCTAGTTTCTCACTTTATTGAGATCCTGCGTGTGGATATCGTCGAGTCCATCCTTCTGTCTCGTTTATCAAGCCCCGGTCCGCCTCCCCCCCCCCCCCCCCCCCTCAAGACTTGGGTCCCCCCTTCCGGTCAAGCCGTGTCGACGCGCAGAGACCGGATAGATTAATGCAATCAGGATAAGGAGACACTTCCCCTCTCCCCCCCCCACCTCGTCCTTAAGAGGCCTCTTCACATGAGGGGCTGATTGCAGACGTTCGGGGCCCAAGTTGGCAACGGAAAACCAATCGTCGTAAAAACTTACAGTTTTCGGTTAGATAATCACTAACTAGTATTCATTACGTACTCGTAAGAATAGCTTTGGTTCGTTATATGTTTTCAACCCTTTCAAAATAATTGTCAAAAATCAACATGTTTCTACCTGTTTTTCATTGTTTTTACGATTCTTTCAGAGTGATTTAATAGAAAAATATGATTTTCAATGAACGTAGAGGCACAAATATACTCATTGTTGTTTTATTGCAGAAAACTAGACTGATTGGTCTCACCGTTTACCCACCATGTGTTGAGAGCTAAAAGCTTGTATTGACGCTTTTTGTCCTGTTTTGTTCGTTCCCTGCAGGTTTTACTCATGGGTTGTGAGATGTAGAGTAGCCTCTTAAGGAAGGAGGGGGGGAGGGGGGAGGGGTGAAAGTGGATTGGGAAACTACTGGATACAAATCGTCCCGACTTTTTCTGGACCATGTGATTCAAATCAATGAGATTTATCGCCTGGGATTGGTTTATCGGTCGAGTTCTTCCCGTCTTTTTAACGGAGTCGAACTGCGATTAATGCGGTACGTTTCCTGCGACGTATTGTCGTCTTCATCCTCTGCGACGCGGCACGTGCGATCGCAGCGCTTCGCCGGGGACAAGTGAGGCGAATACTGGCGATGACTTCTTTGACCGATTTGACGGCTCTGGCGACTGTTTCGTGGATACCTAGGACTTGCATGGCACTTCCACCAAAACTTCGTGACTCTCTCAAACTTGGCACCGAAACTTCATATTATCATTAAACTTGGCACTTCCACCAGAACTCTACATAATCATAGAACTTGGCACTTCCACCAAAACTTCGTGACCCTCTCAAACTTGGCACCGACACTAAAACTCCACATATCATAAAACTTGGCACTTCCACCAAAACTTCGTGACCCTTTCAAACTTGGCACCGACACTAAAACTCCACATATCATAAAACTTGGCACTTCCACCAAAACTTCGTGACCCTCTCAAACTTGGCACCAAAACTCCATATTATCATAGAACTTGGAACTTCCACCAAAACTCCACATATCATAAAACTTGGCACTTCCACCAAAACTTCGTGACCCTTTCAAACTTGGCACTTCCACCAAAACTTCGTGACCCTTTCAAACTTGGCACCGACACTAAAACTCCACATATCATAGAACTTGGCACTTCCACCAAAACTTCGTGACCCTCTCAAACTTGGCACCTACATCAAATCCATATTATCATAGAACTTGGAACTTCCACCAAAACTCCACATATCATAGAACTTGGCACTTCCACCAAAACTTCGTTATCTTTCAAATTTGGCACTTCTATCAGAACTTTGTGACGAAAACTTTGAGACAACCTAGAACTTGGCACTTCCACCAGAACATATTTGATGATCACAACAAACTTCTCGATCCCATCTTCTTTCGAACGCGTCTTCACTTTCACCTCGACCTCTTCCAGGACCATCAGTTGAACCTGTCTTGTCAAACTTTAGACAAGAAACTCTCCCCCTCAACTGTCTCGACTTGCTCCAACGATATCACCTCACAGAGACACGTTACTCCTACAGCTGATGGTGACATATGCTCCTTCCAATCTCGGCGGCCATATTGGACATTACAAATAGAATCCAAGCAAGGCATTCTATATCACCTCACCGAGACACGCTACTCCTGCAGCCGATGGCGACATGTGCTCGTTCCAATCTCGGCAGCCATATTGGACATTCACAAATAGAATCTGAGCAAGGCATTCTATATCACCTCACGGAAACATGTTACTCCTGCAGCTGATAGCGACATGTGCTCGTTCCAATCTCGGCAGCCATATTGGACATTCACAAATAGAATCTGAGCAAGACATCCTATATCACCTCACCGAGACACGTTACTCCTGCAGCTGATAGCGACATGTGCTCGTTACAATCTCGCCGGCCATATTGGACATTCACTAATAGAATCTGAGCAAGGCATTCTATATCACCTCACCGAGACACGTTACTCCTGCAGTCGATAGCCACATATGCTCGTTACAATCTCACCAGCCATATTGGACATTTACAAATAGAATCCAAGCAAGGCATTCTATATCACCTCACCGAGACACGTTACTCCTGCAGCCGATAGCGACATATGCTTTCTCCCATCTCGGCGGCCATATTGGACATTCACAAATAGAATCCAAGCAAGGCATTCTATATTACCACTGATGTATGTCTAATATGTGGGAAACTTCCTGGTTTGCAAAGCGGTGTGAAGCTACTGCCGAGACATAAATATGTACGCATTCTTAACGTCGAGTGACGTATCTCGGTGATATGGATCTATGCGTGATATATGAGTAATATATAGATCTGGTCTTCAGAAGATTCAGTATTGAATCTATTCACAAATGTGATTCTTGAAAAGCACACTCCATGTGACCGTGTTTACCTGAAGAGGAAATGCACTCGGTGACACAAGCCAATACTTCTCTGTGCAACAACAAGACAACCGATCTACTCTCACTTGTTGCATGTTGTTCCGCTAATCGCCTCATAGAGCGCGACACTTGACTGTTCTCTCCATCACTCTCAGAGACTTCCACTTCATCCTCTCAAGACCTGGCAGGAGACACTTGGAGGAGTGAGCGCAAAAATCTCACTTTTTCACTCCTTCATTCTCCATCTTAAGTGTTTTAAGTGCGAGACTGTGGGAGGAGGAGGGAGAGGGGGTCGTGGAGGAATGATTTATAGTGTGGTGGAGGTATAGCAAGGGGTGGAGAAAGAGGTTAAAAGTGTTGAGAGAGGCGCGAAACTTTGTGGTAAGAAACGGTATTAGGAAAGGAGATATTGGAGATGAGAGATAGATAGAGAGAGAGAGAGAGAGAGAGAGAGAGAGAGAGAGAGAAGTCCCGACGTGACGTCACTGGGAAGATGTGTGCGATTGCACGATGCAGTGATACCAACATACTACATCATAATGTGAGGAAGGTGCTCCAACTCACATATTGCTAACATGGGGGGCATTTGTGGCTTTTTGCGGTCAGTTCAGAGCCAAAGATCCCGATTGCCTGTTGCGATCTAGCGGATTCCCTTGTGAACCAGATGTAGATGAGAGTGGCTACAGTACCGGTGGTATTGTTCAACTCACAAGATCCATAATGCACGTACAAAACAAATGCAACCGCTAACATTATAATTCTATACTGAGCCGTGTATAGCATTGTTGAGTATTGTTGTTTGAAATGGAAGCGATAGTTGCACCACAGGCAATCGAGACTCTGGGTTCAGACTCTGACCCCGGAAATATTTCACTTTCAAGACCCGAGTGGGTCCACCTTCTTTATATCATGATAAAGTTTGTTGGCACCACTACATCGTGATGAATGTGTGGGTTTGTGTGTGCTTTTCATTGGACGAGCTTTAGCGAGGATTCAATTTGACATACTGAGAAAAATTGGTGTTTGTTTTTATGTTTTTTTTTAGTTTTTTAATGTTTTTTGTCGGTTCTCCACAGGTCAAACGGCCACAGCTATTAACTTCGAACTTTTTCTCATCATGGTTCCTCATCTAGCTTAGATCTGTATAGTTTTGTGGCATTATCGGGTGGTAACTTTCATTTGTATGAATTTTAGAAATTTCAAAAATACCCATTAGAATAACACGGAGAAAATTTTTTTTAAAAATGTTTTAACAAAATGAAATTTTGTGTGAAGTTGAATTACATCTTAATACACATTTCTGGAAATTCTCAGCTTGATCGGGTCAGCCATTCCGAAGAAAAAACATGGAATGTGCTAAATTGGTACCACTCGAAGCAGTGTTTACCCATTTATAACTAAAATGTCACCCAATTGGCGAATGTAGGCAAAAGTTTGGCAAAGAAGTTGACATATTATCACTTTCCGCTCGTCTGACAACGCTTATATAGCGTTTTCCCAGTTCTAAATGAACGATACGGGGTTAAAAAGACTAAAGTTCCTGCAGGGTCCAAATTTCTACTACCATAGTACCGGAAATTATTTTCATATATTCGTGAGCACACAAGGAAGAAGGCAACAATGTTTGTGTGACATGCGGCGGCTTCAGGACGCGACGCGTTGTTAGCATGGAATCAAGCTGGCCTTACATGAACATTATCGATGCGATATCGCAACCGCATGCGGGAGCGATGTCAGCCATCTTGAATTATCAACCAATCAGCGATTCTCGCTCGACATTTCATCTTAGTGCTCTTCTGAAATTCTCCACGAGATTGCATGTCGTTGTAGCTCTTGCAAAGAGCTTAGGGATAGAATTGAAGATATCTTGAACAATAACATTTTATCAACTGCGAAAACTCGTGCCGTATAATCCGACTGGATATATCCAAACATCACAACATTAACTCCATCTTTCTTTATGACTTCCCATAAACAAATTAATAAATACATATCTCAGATAAAAAAACTGAATTTTAATCAAATTTGAATATGAAATACTTCTCACTATTCTCTTATGATATAATCTACATTTTCCCATCGAGCGAGACTTTATGTTTAAACAACAGATCCGGATTTTTTACGACGCTCAGCAAAGTAATTAAAAACACAGTCAAGACATAACAAACAAGGACTTTAATGATCATTATTTCACAGCATTGCTGGCACTTTCCAAGACGTGTGCTATTTTCCAGGCCGATTCCAGTTTCCAGCGCTTCCAACCAGCCTCCATTGGTAGACCACGTGTCTGGCTGCTGGCTCATGCTTGCTTGTGCGCATGCGTGGGCTTCATGCGCTTCATAGACTCCTCTCTCTGTCTTCACTGTCATCTTCGGTCGCGTGGCTACAACTAAATACCTACTTTGTATGATTTGTTTTCAATAACATCGAAACTTGATATAGAATCATTGTTTCCAATCGAAACAGTGGAAGGAAGATGGAATTGTTCGAAAGGAGAATCACAGGGGCGATCTCACCAACCCAGAGAATGATAAGAAAATCAACAACAACATACCAGCCCATCTTTTTTCCCATTTTGATTAGACGAGCTTTACCGAGGATTCAATTTGACATACTAAAGAAAATTGGTGTTAATTTTGTTTTTTCAATGTTTTTTTGGTCGGTTCTCCACAGGTCAAACGGCTACAGCTATCAACTTCGAACTTTTTTCACCATGGTTCCTCATCTAACTTGGATTTGTATAGTTTTGTGGCATTATCGGGTGGTAACTTTTATTTTCATGAATTTTAGAAATTTCAAAAATACCCATTGGAATAACACTGCGGAAAAGAAATGAAATTCTGCGTGAAGTTGAATTACATCTTGATACACATTTCTGGGAATTCTCAGCTTGATCGGGTCAGCCATTCTGAAGAAAAAACATAAAATGTGCTAAATTGGTACCACTCGAAGCAGTTTTTACCCACTTATAACTAAAATGTCAGCCAATTGGCGAATGAAGGCAAAAGTTTGGAGGCTTATATCCGTACTCAGCCAAGTCATCATATTCATTGAACATATTCAACATATCACATGCGGGTGATCTTGCCACTCCAGAAGAATAGCTGGATATAACAGAGCTAGCTCATTCAACAGATTGTAGTTCAACGGACGAGGAATAATTCAACAGTCGAGTGGAGGCAAAAGTATTCAATCCTTTTTCTGAAAATATCTCTTCGATTCTTCTTATTCCATATTTTCAACTTTTTATTCCAAACCTACCTTCTCTTTGATATTCATTGTTGTAGAGGAGAAAACAAAACTCGGTTCTCTTTAAACGTTCACATTCTTCTCATTTTTTCTTTGATTCGTCTCTTTGTTATTCTTTGGTCCTCTTCTTCACAAATCTTCATCTCTTTCTTTTCTCCTCTTCTTCTCTCTCATGTTTTCATTCATCCCCGGTTTTTTTCTTGTTGAGCACTATATTCTACTAAACATATTCACTCCTGTGTCAATGACAGGACGCCGAGTCGAGTCCCTTGTTCCAGGACAATCCTGACTTCCTGTCTGGACCACCCGGTCGACCGTGGAACTGCAATCGAATGCAATTGATAGGCCGGAGATTAGTGAGAAAAACAACCAATCAATATCGAGAGTTTCCCTGGGTTTTACCAGCGAGTCGGAAGCGAGTGGCTACATGTGATGTTGATGCCACCAATCATTTCACGAGCCAGTAGGCACGATTCTCTCCCTCACAACTTTTCACATTGTTTCTATGACTTTCTGCTCTTTCGACCTGAAATAGATCGTTTGTTGTCTGATCATGTATCAAAACAAACACACAAGGAACAAAACACTTCCATATATATATATATATATATATATATATATATATATATATATATATATATATATATATATATATATATATATATATATATATATATATATATATATATATATATATATATATATATAAATATACATATATATATATATATATATATATATGTATATATATATATATATATATATATATATATACATATATATATATATATATATATATATATATATATATATATATTATATATATATATATATATATATATATATATATATATATATATATTTATATATATATATATATATATATATATATATATATATATATATATATATATATGTATATATATATATATATAAATATACATATATATATATATATATATATATATATATATATATATATATATATATATATATATATATATGTATATATATATATATATAAATATACATATATATATATATATATATATATATATATATATATTATATATATATATATATATATATATATATATGCGCAATACAAAAGTTGTGTAGAAATGCTTAGGTGGCTTTCCTGTGTGAATACGATATATTCTATATTCTGGTCGTGTGAATGATTGGCAATAGAATGAGGACAGCTGACTCACGCACACGCACGCACGCTCGTGTGTGTGTGTGTGTGACCGATGACGCGTGGATCCGATCCAATCAAATCAACGCGACGCAATTCCTCCAGCCCACCGCCTTGTTCGGTTCTTCAACCCACCGCCTTGTCCCTTGTTCTGCTTTACGTGCTCGGGGTTTTATGAATAGGCATATTCTATTCTTCTCGGCCTGTAAGCATGAATATATGATCATTATCAGGGGTGGACTGGCCCAGGGGGGGCTCCATGATCACGTGTGGGCCCAAAGCAGGAGGTGAACTCGTTTCAATTATCGCTAAAAACAAATCAAATATCAACTTCTACTTGAAGTATGAGAAGTATGAAAAGAAATGATAATGATGATAGTAATACATCTTCTTCAACTGAACCCGAGTGAAATACGAGGAAGGAACATTCGAGAAGACTAGATCCTGACCCAAATAATCCCAACAATATAGTTTCTCTTGTGCACTAACCAATCCCCGTAATAGAATATATCTAGCAATATTACTCCATAGACACCAAGCAGGATCTTGGAAAATTATCAAAACCATCAGTCGATGGCAACAAGAGAGTTTGACCACGGTGAGATTCGAACTGGTGAACTTCAGATCTGAAATCGAACGCGCTACCGCAGCGCCACCGTGTCCGTTCGATCTCACAGCCGATATGACCGAGAAATGCGATAGAAGTGAGCATTGTTAGTGAGGACGCATCTGGAAGGCCTCATTCTATCCATCTTGTTTTGAAACCACCAAATCAAAGCTATTGAGAGATGTGAGTGGATGAATTGTCGAATAAATCGTGATTTCCATTATTGAGAGAATATAATACGACTCATCAGTGATGAAAATATATAATAGGAAGGCGGAAGTTCTCTTCTCCTCATGTAAATATCATCTGGAGTGGTATAAGATCACTCTTGTTTTTCCCCGTATGGAAGATCTCACCTCCCATCCTTAGCTTCATTTGGAGAACGATGATTTTGTATCAAGTTACGATGTCATTAAAATGTAAACATCAAATTGTAACGAACGAACATTTGACTTGTGAGAACTAACAAGTACCAACCTGAAGATTCTCTTCTTCTGTTCGAGAAACTAGAATCGAATTTATTCCCAACTATCAGAGTGTAGGTTTTTCATGAACGTTGATTATACAAACACGTTTGATCTGCTCACGTTGGTGAGATTGTCGTCTGAATGTGACTCCGATGTATATCTGGGGCACTGTGCTAACTCCTGGATTGAACGCCGACGCCGACGCCGACGCCGACGCCGACGCCGACGCCGACTATCTGAGAACAGTTGATACTTTCAAGTGGAACTACATCCAAACATTGCAATTCAAACATTTGAAGAAACGACGTTTAATTGAAAAACATCCTCGTACATAGAAACAATCTCGTATGAAGTAATGAGCGGGTACACAATCTACATGACACGTTCAACATCCAGCTCGGACTGGAATATAATTGAACTGTTCCAATTTGCTGTGCAGCATCAGAGTTCTAATTGAAATAAGTGAGTGGGAAAAAAGTTGAATGGACAAAAATAGAGAAACTATGACGTTCATGTTTGGTGAGTTGCATTTCAATCAGACGGAGAAAAAACTATCGTACAACTTTCAAGGAATTGTGGAATTAAATTAATAACAAGGAAGCACGTACAAGTTTCTTCGTGTGATGACGTGATCAGTCACGTGTGTGTTCCTGTCCGATTTAAACTGCTCGATCGAGATGTTGAGTATCTCAGATTATTCCTTCTTCCCCAGCTTTTCTTAAAAACAATTGACCCAAGGTTTTCCAATTGAAAGTAAATTCATGATAATCTGAAGTCTCCATCATCTCAGCAGCCATATCACTATATAGAAAATATATTATTACTAGCCAAACGCAACATATGCGTTGTAAGATGAGCGAGATATCCGAATAAGGTATAAAAGTCCTTGAAGTAGTTCTACCCTCGCTACTTTATCGACTCTGGTATTCTACACACCTTGACGCATATACAAATACTTCATTGTTGGGCAAATATTGAATCTAGAAAGCAGTGAATCTCGGCAACCTAATTCTGTCACATTTTTATGATATATTTGATGAATAACACCAGTTGTTTTATTTTTTTCTCTGAAACGGCTAATTAGAATTGCATACAAAATCGTGATAATGTGTAAAATCTATGTATACACATTCAGAGGAAGTTTCATCCCAGTTGGAGAAGATTTTATTTTTCAACATTTTCCGCCCAGCCAAATCTTATGGGATTTTTAGAAACTTTGAGATGATATTTCTCAAAATCGGTCCGACCGATTCTTTCCAAAAACTACACAGTTCTGAGTTGGATGACTTCACGTGTGCAAATTCTTTTTATGTCGATCAGTCAACCCCTGCGACCTGTGCAGTGCCCACAAAAAAAAAAAAAAAAACACACACAGACAAAACCCCATAAGAGTGGGAGGGTGACTTCGCTACGTTCATCTAATTATGAACATTGATATTTGATGTGGAATAATTGTTCCTCAATCAACACTGTGGATGATTGATATGATTATTTCAACCGGGCACCACAAGAGCGATATCACCACAGGGAAGAATAGTTCATGTTGATATGCCTCATTTAACTCGGAATCAATTATGAGATGATAGTTTCGGGGATGTTCATCAACCCATAGATCAACATTAGAGAGAAAAACATCTCCACATTATGTTGATTCTTGTTTTTTCTCGTTCTTTGAATCTTTTTTGTTCTTCTTTCTTCCTCATTCCTGTATTTCTCATGAGGATTTATACATGACATATGAGCCCAACATCAATACAACGTATCTCTGACGACATCTGGATGAATCAGAAGGCTTCGAGAATATTTCTCGCATATCATCACCAACTCACCCCATATACCCTACATGCACGCGACAAATCATCAATAATTCCACATTTGCTTCATCACCAAATTATATCATTGTCTTTTCCGAATTTAAAATCAAATTATGAAAATCGTACACATTTCTACAGGAAGCTACCCTACTAATAACACGAGCAGTACCCAGAATGCCTAATGTGAGGGACTCAGTACCTCTTTAGGAACTCTGGTGTTATTGGGGTATGTATCTGATCGGAATAGTGACTACTGGAACATCACATAAAGCTCATTGTGCGCAGGCGACAACTGAGAGTGAATCTATATTGTAATTATATTCGAATATATATATATATATATATATATATATATATATATATATGTGTGTGTGTGTGTGTATGTGTGTGTGTGTGTGGTGTGTGTGTGTGTGTTCATTTATATGAATATATATGTATATATATATATATATATATATATATATATATATATATATATATATATATATATACATATATATATATATATATATATATATATATATATATATATATATATATATATATATTTATATATATATATATATATATATATATATATATATATATATATATATATATATATATAAATACATATTGAATCATGCATGAGTCTGCCAAACCAAATCTGGCACTATTGACTGAAGCCTGGGAATTGAACACACAAGTTATTATCTTTGGCAAATCCATCCAAAAAGCATTTCGTTCATGGATCATCTCTTCTATCTTTGACAATCGTATATCGAAGCATTCCGACAGACTTGTCGCCACGGCCACATATAAACCACCTCCACCTAATCCCTTCTCCGTCATGCATTTCATCTCCTCTCACTCCACTCTCGCGCCGGCCAGCATTAGCACACACCGTGGATCAGACGCATAGTTTTCCGGCACCAACCCAGAATTGAATTATAACCTGGCATATCCCCCTCCCCTCCCCCGCGTGCAATGAAATGCCGCTTGTAGACAGTAAACGAGACCACGCGCGCCCGGTGGCCGGCCGGAGAATTACATCCCGCCGGGCTGTCACCAATTGTAGAGAATAGCTGATTGCTAGTTAGCAGTCACTTTGCGCCGGAATGTCAATATAGATCCGAACTGGCCGTGTGTGAGTCCTGGTGGCGGGAGGGTGAGGCGTGTGTATGCTTGCAATGGCATCATGACGGGGGATAATGTTGTCACTAAATAGCTTTACATACATTTCGTTCGAGTTTTTTTAATAGGATTTGCTCTCGTTCACATCGAGTGGTGATGGAGTCGGAGGCTGATCGTTTGTCCGCTTAGTGCGCTCGTTTACATTGTTTCTGTCACAGCGATCCAGCAGAGTCGTGTTTGGATGGCTTGGATGATAATCCATGGAGAAGCTTCAGAGTAGAACTATTTCATTTTTGATATCAATATTTTATTTGAATCATGTGAAAAACAATACATTGATAGATGCTCATCTCTGATTTGATCCACCATATAATCATAGATGACTCGAATAGAGTTCAATTGCCGGAAATGATCATACGTAATTATGTCTGTACTTTAAAACTGACATCATCAATAGGTGCGATAAACTCGATTGAAAAATATAGATTTGAATTCAGTGAAGAATTGAATGAATTGATTAATAATCTCGTTTATTATTCTTTGAGCCATGCCTCATATGTTGTGGAGATGATGTCAGTACATGTTGTGGACAAACTTACTTGAGATATTAGGATCCGTTTCTTGAATTCAAGATTTGATTGAATCGAGATTAGATTCAGATTATATAGCCGGTTGTGGTCCCATATCAATTCTTAGTTTAGTAATGATCGTTCAATTATTAGTCAAAGTCCGGTAATGATATACATAAGCAGATGTTGTTACAAGCTAATCAGCTAACGATAGCCCAATTCACACGAGACTGCTTGTGCCAGCTGGTTATTATAGTGAATTAGGCACAATCAGCGAATCAGCTGATCATCACCCGTGGTTACGTAGCTATTAACGAGCCTTGACTGGAAACAATCCAATCATCAGTCAGTTCAACCGGTTCCAATACATCATTGCGTACGTGAAATTGGAAATATTCCGTATCTTTTGGTGAATATCAATATTCATTCACTGCTATTCACCTCAACATTTGGTTTATTTACTATATTCATGGTCTTTTTTTCTCAAATATTCACTTTTCGAAATAACTGGTATGATTATTCGGAGTGGTGTTCGTCTAGCCATGTTGCCATGTCGCGGAGTATATATGAAACCAATGAAGCGTACTTATCATTCGAATGACGAAAAGTTTCCACCAGGGTATAATTTCACAGATTAAAATGACCTTGAAAATTCAACAGTATACAGAATAGCAATCAACAAATACACCATCAGATGAAAATGATTCAATATCAAAAATGCCAATCAATCAAATTTTATTATTACTATCGTTGAAAGATCATATTTGATAGCTAGGATTATAGATATCTACGCATTCACTAATTATTCACTAATTTCACTAATTTCAATAATATTTCTCCGAATCGACTTCCGTGCACCTATAATACTAGTCAAACGCGAAATATGCGTTGTAAGATGAGCAAGATATCCCAATAAAGTATAAAAGTCCTTGAAGTAGTTCTATCCTTGCTACTTTATCCACTCTGGTATTCTACACACCCTGATATCTGAATGAGCTATAAAAGTCTCCAAAGTAGTTCTAGTCTTGCCACTTCATTGACTCTGGTATTCTACACACCTTGACGGATATAAAAAATACTTCATTGTTGGTCAACTCTTGGATCTAGAAAGCAATGAATCTCGACAACTTGATTCTGTCATAAATTGTATGATTTATTTTATGAATATTATCAGTTATTTTATTTTTTTTCTTCGAAACGGCTGAATGGAATTGCATACAAGATCGTGAATATGTGTGAAATCTATGTATACACATTTAGAAAAAATTTCATCTCATTTGGAGAGATTTTATTTTCCAACATTTTCCGCCCAGCCAAATCTTATGGGGTTTTTAGAAACTTTGAGGTGATTTTTCTCAAAATTGGTACGACCGATTCATTACAAAAACTATACAGTTCTAAGTTGGATGAGTTTGCGTGTACAAAAAAAGTTTCATGTTGATCAGTCAACCCTTGCGACCTGTGGAGTGCTTACAAAAAAAAAAAAAAAAACACAGACAAAGCCCTATAAGAGTGGGATGGAGACTTCGCTACGCTCATCAATTATTAAAACTAGTCAAACGCGAAATATGCGTTGTAAGATGAGCGAGATATCTGAATAAGGTATGAAAGTCCTTGAAATAGTTTTACCCTTGCTACTTTATCGACTTTGGTATTCAAAACACCTTGATATCTGAATAAGCTATAAAAGTCGTTAAAGAAGTTCTACTCTTGCCACTTCATTGACTCTGGTATTCTACACACCTTGACGCATATAAAAAATACTTCATTGTTGGTCAACTCTTGAATCTAGAAAGCAGTGAATCTCGACAACTTAATTCTGTCATAATTTTTATGATATATTTTATGAATATTATCAGTCATTTTATTTTTTTTCTCCAAAATGACTGATCAGAATTGCTTAAAAAATCGTAATATTGTGTAAAATTCATGTATACACATTTGGAGAAAATTTCATCCCATTTGGAGAGATTTTATTTTTCAACATTTTCCGCCCAGCCAAATCTTATGGGGTTTTTAGAAACTTTGAGATGATGATTCTCAAAATCGGTCCAACCGATTCATCCCAAAAACTATACAGTTCTAAGTTGGATGAGTTTGCGTGTACAAAAAAAGTTTCATGTTGATCAGTCAACCCTTGCGACCTGTGGAGTGCTTACAAAAAAAAAACAAAAAAAAACAGAGTGTAAGAAGAAGAGTGTATGAATAAGAGTGGGATGGAGACGTCGCTACGTTCATCAATCAATTGATTGAAAAATGTATTGAAAAAAAATAAAAAATTGCTCGACAAATGTTTCCCTGCCACTTTCAACAATGAGTGACGTCACTGGACAGATAACCAGAGTTACTTGGATGAGCAGTTAGTTCTTAAATCTCTCCGAAGCTCCAGACAAACCTTTGACCTCTCATGACGTCATAGTTATATGTAATATATGATCTGGAAGTCGCTATGAATCTAGAGTAACATTACAATCATGTCGTATACACGAGGTAGGAAATAGCATGTCGTGCGTATAAGAAATGTGCTGACGATTTCCAGGCAAACTATTTGCACGGACATGTTTGCTGGAGACGGAAATGATCAGCTCAAGGAGAGAACTGGATGGAAGGAAGTGTTGTGCGCTAGTAGTAGTAGTAGTAGTAGTAGTAGTAGTAGTAGTGGTGTTCATTCCTTCAACCCTCTTTCGAGGAAATCGGTAGAAATATCGAGGAGATGAGGGTGTAAACAGATTGGAATGTTCTGCTGGTAAATGTGTTTTCTCTGCAATTGTCGTTCAAACCGGAAATATTATGATATTCTTGTACCTTGTATCATAGCTATACGGATGAACCAACACGAGACTTTCTTCACAAAGATTCAATTAAATTTGCATTTCATTTCATACACATCACTATCTCGAACTACATACATATGGAAACGGTTTAAAACATGAATATTCAGATTTTCAAATGAAATATACAATAGAAAGATGTGAGTTAAACTATGTGAACTGGAAATATTGTGGTCTGTGAGAATAATAACGAGAAGCCCGCGTAAGAACATGAACTCTTGTTTGCGGGCTGACTGACATGTGTGCAATCAATAATGAAAACAGTTGACAAATGAGTGAACGATTGATGTGATACAGAGAGTATTGAAACTTGGACGAAAATTAAATATTGAACAACAATCATCAATCCGAATTTCAATAGCCGAATCGATTTTCATTTTCCAATATTCATTCACAATAAAAAGTTTAAAACACGTTAAAAGTCCATTGAACCATTCCGGCACTCACCGAGAATGAAACCACGAAAACTCTCTTCAACCTCTGAATCGAACCGAGAGTTGATCTGCCCTCACCTCCCTGTCACGTGGAGCCAGTCAGCACTGAGCTACCAGTGTCAGTTCAATAATGCCTTCACTCTGTGCATTAGTACTTTGTGTATTCTCATTCAATTCCTCTTCGCGTGTTTCAGATTCCCGCGTGGCGCGTTTTCCCCAGGCCGAGCTGCTGTCGGTAAGTACAGACACACCACGGCTATCAGGATACTGCCAACAGGGCGGGGCGAAGGAGGGGAAAGTCACGTGACGTCAGAGGGTGACATGAAGGGGGAGAATATGAACTCATTGTGACTAACCAATTGCTGATCAGGACCCACAACTCTCACAAAAAATAACTTCTCAAAAATTATTCATTATTATTATTATCATTTGTTCATTTGTTCATTTTTGATCATCACATGATATTTGACACGTCACTCCAGTATAAATGATTGTACACAATATTTCATTTCTCTATACATTGATATCAAAAATTGTATTTTATATTGATTATTATCGTGTAAACTTTGTATAAACCAGGGCCCAATGAAGGTTGTTCATATATACACAAACAAGACATTCCAAATACATTAAACATACATATTTACACACATATGAGTTGGTATCATCACATCAAGTTCTGGCCATCGAGTTGTATCTCACATACAAATGACACGTGACATATCGTGAATGTTCATTATGGATTGACAGTGTACTATAAGATACTTCTCTGAATGGTGTGAAGCAGTTGCACCACAACATGTTCAGACAGCAAGCCACTGCAATCGTTTATATGTCACGTAGACACTGATAATGATACGCTGTGGACTGATCCCCTAATGTTGGTCATCAACATCTACTCCAAACTTCAATCTATCAAAATCTATCTATTTATATCTATATAAAGCGGTGCATTAATTTGTTACGCCGCCAAATGGAGCGGGTAAACATTGAGATAATCAGAATATCAAATAACATTCACCTAAACAAATATTCGTGATTGGAAATCACCGCAATTTACATGTAATTACACCAATCGAGCGAGTAAACGGTTACAAATCATAACAATTATACTATAAACGATAGGGAATATACTAATTAAAAAGCGATGATTGTATTTGTATATTGAAACAGTTCATTAGTTCAATACACAATCATAACACAGCAGTCAGCTGACTCAGAGTGGGAACGCATTCATGTGAACGTCTATCACTATTATCACTGGGCAGTAGGCGTGCGCAGCATTGGTATGGAAGATGAGAGATACATCATATATTGAGTAAGATTAAAAACTACACACCTTGACTTCCACCTTAATCGATTAATTCCAAAAACTATACAGTTCTAAGTTGTAAAAGTTGGCCCGTACAAAAAAAGTTTCATGTCGATCAGTTGAACCCTGCGACCTGTGCAGTGCTCACAAAGAAAAACACATATATACACACACACACACACACACACACACAGACAAAGCCCTATAAGAGTGGGATGGAGACTTTGCTACGCTCATCTAACTAGTCAAACGCAACATAAGCGTTGTAAGATGAGCGATATATCTGAATAAGGTTTAAAAGTCGTTATAGTAGTTCTACCCTTATTACTTTATCTACTCTGGTATTCTATACACCTTGACGTATAAAGAATATCCTTCATTGTTGGGTCAATATCGAATCTAGAAAGCAGTGAATTTCGGCAACCTGAATCTTTATTCATTTCCATGATATATTTGATGAATGAAATCAGTTGATTTGATTATTTTCTTCCAAAGAACTGATTCGAATTGCATACGAAATCGTGATACACATTTACACATTCAAATGTTACACATGTACACATTTACAGGAAATCTTATTTCATTTGGAGAGATTTTATTTTTCAAATTTTCTTGCCCAGCCGAATCTTATGGGGTTTTTAAAAATTTTGAGGTGAAATTTATCAAAATCGGTCCGACCGATTAATTCCAAAACCTATAAAGTCCTAAGTTGTGAAAGTTTACCCGCACAAAAAATTTTAATGTTGATCAGTCAAATCATGCGACCTGTGCAGTGCTCAAAAAAAAAACACACAGACAAAGCTCTATATAAGAGTGGGATGGAGACTTCGCTACGCTCATCCAATTATCTCACGAATCCCCATTGGAGGAGAATAGAACGAACAGATGAGAGAGCTGATTGGCTCTTAATGAGCTCTCCGCATCACCGAGCGATAATCAGTAACCATTAGCCCGCGTATTGTAGGACCCTGGCGCCATCTGTTATTTATAAACAGCCTGCGATTGATATTGATAGTCTGTTTGTGTTAATGGCGGGGAATAAGAGGGTGATGGTTAGTAACTAGCTGCCTTACCGGCCCGGCGGTTCGGCCCAGACAAGCGACAGTCGACCTGGAAGCGCTGGAGTCAGACGCTGGAGCAGGGAACAGGAAATAAGAGAGTAGCTCAGATAGATTCTTTTCAATTAACTTCGTAACTTGATATGAAATCATCGTTTCTTATCTCAGGTCAAGAGTCCATGGGAGTCAATTTAGTGAAATATCAGTTTTTATTGATAGCTTTTGAGCGGTATGAGATATCACAATTCCAGTGATGAGAAAACAGATATCTTTCATACCTTCGAGATGGTATATGAAACTCGATCATACCGTTCAATTGTCAAGCGTATACAGCTGGAAAAACACATTTTCTGCCTCTCTTGACAGTTATGCGAGGTGAGTTGTATAATCGAAACTCGAACCATCTTGAAGGTATTGAAGGTATCTGGGTTTTCTCGTGAATGGTATTTTGATATTCTCATACCGTTCGAGAGTTATCACAAAAAAGCTGATATCTCGCCAGCATGACTCTCGTGGACTCTTGAAGATGGAAGGCAGGATCGTTCGGACGGGGCATCGGAAGGGAAATCCCAGAGAGGATTAATACACTGGGATACTCATTCAACGAGCATTGAACCTCACGGAAATCCAAAGATTCACTCCGGGGAGGGGAAATAATCAATTTTCCCTCTATCGCATTCTTCTTTCTGCTTCTTTCTGCTTCTTTTTTGTATAGCTATTATTCAGATTTTACTTTGTATTCATTCGTTTTTCATATATCATCATCCACTCATGTATTCATCAATTCATCAATTACTCATTCATACTTTTCTATTCTACATTTTCATCGTATGTTTTCTCATTCACTCAATTGATTCGTTTTGGAGAATTATTTCCAAACTATTTTATTTAAACTCATTGGAAAATGATTTATTCATTAACGAAGCTATTCTATAGAATCAGTATTCATGTAGAACCTTGTTTCCACTCATGAAACCCCGCAGTTCGGACGAAACAGAAGAGGGTCGAGTTTCCAACCCGGCGCCTCCACCAATGTTGAAACTCATTCAACGCTGTTTGAAGTTTTCTTCAAAATGGCTGACCCGATCCAGCTGAGAATTTCCAGAAATGTGTATAATTCAACTTCACAGAGAATTTCATTTTTTTGGAAAATGAAAGTATATATTTTTCCGCCGTGTTATTTTTGTTGGTTTTCGGATCCTGTATTGTTGGAGACTCATGAATTTTCATGTATTTTTTGAATTTCTGAAATTCATAAAAATAAAAGTTTCCACTCGGTAATGCCACAAAACTATTCAGATCTAAGTTAGATGAGGAACCATAACGAGAAAAAGTTTGTAGTTGATAGCTAAAGCCGTTTGACCCGTGGAGAACCGACAAAAAAACGTATATAAAAAAAAACATGAAAACGAACACCAATTCTTTTCAGTATGTCAAATTGAATCCTCGCTGAAGCTCGTCTAACAATTCGATGTCATTAAAAACAATCGTTTCCGCTCAGCGACAATTTTCATAATTCCCGCTTCCCGCCATATTGAAACAAGTGTTGATGGAATGTTACCAGGCCATGTTGCCGTGTCGTGCAAAACACCAGCCACAATCACAACAGCTGTATTCCAAAGCTCGTGAAAACGCAATTGTAAATCAGATCGACTTGTCAAATCCATCACTCGCGCCCCATCTGCTCGCGACGACCGGATGTGACGTATCGCAACGCTCCTGGCGGCGAAGCGGTGCGACGCTCTCGTGACGTCATCAATCGTGCCTCGAGTGCCGACACGACGGAGCGAATAACAATAACAGCAGTGATGGGGAAACAATCATGCGGAGAAAAAAGTTTTTTTTGTAATATATATATAAGAGTGGAATGATGATATTTATACCGAGCAAAGTCGATGAAGAAATTCTTTTGAATATAGAAATACTAGGAAAACGCCATACATGCGTTGTTGGATGAGCGGATAGTGATAGTATGTCGACTTCCATGGCCCAACTTTTTCCTACATTCGCTAATTGGGTGACATTTGAGTTATAAATGGGTGAAAACTGCTTCGAGTGCTACCAATTCAGCACATTTTATGGTTTTTCTTCAAAATGGCTCACCCGATCAGGCTGAAAGTTTTCATAAGTGTGTATCAGAATGTAACCCAACTTCACGCAAAATTTCATTTTTCTGAGAAAATAATATTCCCTTTTTTCCGCCGTGTTATTCTAATGAGTATTTTTGAAATTTCTAATATTCATAAAAAAAAAGTTAACATCCTATATTGCCACAAAACTATACAGATCTAAGTTAGATGAGAAACCATCATGAAAACAAGTTTGAAGTTGATAGCTGTAGCCGTTTTACCTGTGGAGAACCGACAAAAAAACATGAAAAAAACAACATAGAAACGAACACCAATTTTTTTCAGTATGTCAAATTGAATCCTCGCTAAAGCTCGTCTAATGAACCGCTAGAGGCAAGACCAAGATGCATTGAGGGTTGCGTTTGCCAGTTGGAGATAATGTCCTTCCTCCCTATCCCTCCCATGTTGAAAATATGTACCAATTCACGGTCCACGTTTAAAGTACTGTTGACCGTGCGTAGATAAGTGGTGATAAAAGGAACTAACGTTACGTTCA
>OZ023326.1:1753729-1924125 GCA_964007535.1 Brachyptera risi
ATATATATATATATATATATATATATATATACATATAATAACCAATCCAAAGACAAGTTCTCATGTTCTAGCTCATCCATCAACGCGGAAACACATAACACGTTTTCCTAGTACGTATCCACACAGGTGTACATGAATATGTTCTCAGATGTGGCAACGTCGCACAACAACCCTAACTCAGTCACAAACCTTCCTTAAAATGCGCAGGAAAAGAGTTCCTTTGTTACTGTTGGAGTTATGATTGACATGTTTACCTATCCAGCAGTCAGGCTGATTGAAGAGATGGCAACACTCGCTCCAGATTGATGAGACAGACCATACATACAATTCTTTTCATCAGAGTTTTATTATCTAACAGTTAGTAATTTCTTACATAATCATTCAAAGTTGAATTCAGCTTCTTCAAGAAGAATGATCATAATCACACAAATCCAACACAAATAGAATATAACGAACAACAACACCATAGCTCGTGGTTTAACAATCACACGTCATTGTCACGGACCAACTCATCAAGATCATCTCCGGGGTACATCCGGTGACAGATTCAAGTGCACAGCTTCGGGGACACGTGGCTACACCGACCAATCAGCGCCGAGCACGGGGCATGATGCAATACGGACCAATCAGCGCCGAGCACGCGCGCGGCCCTGCAGGGGGCATAATCAAGCAAACAGAGAGTCAAGTCTCTGAGAGTCTCAGTTAGTACTGACTGTACTAAGAATCAACTGTCATACAAGTAATATCTCTTGAAAACCAACTGTTTCGAAAATATATATAATGCTGTATATATATATGTATATATATATATATATATATATATATATATATATATATATATATATATATATATATATATATATATATATATATATATATATATATATATATATATATATATATTTATATATATATATAAGAGAAATATAGAGAATATTGCCGCGACTGCGCCGTGGATTCATACCAGTCGTCAGCGCACGCGCAGAGCGTCAGATCAGAGACTCCTGATCGCTCGGCTCTCTCCCTGAAGACTTCAACTCGATTACAAAACATGATAGAGATGATTGAATATATCGATAGTACTCGGAGGTCGATTGCTGATGTTTTGTTCGAGCTCTTCGGAAGGTTATCGAGATATCGAAGTTCAGCGATATATCGATGCCTCTGTTTGAACTCTTCGACAGCTGGGAACATTAAACTAGATCGGAATAATGTGAACATTGTTCCAATGTTTACAATGGTATGAATGATTGTTTGAGAACTATATGGATACAACAGATGCGTTATTCATCTCTCACCCGGTGAGTGAGACCTAACCACAGGATAACATTTCCAGTGTCAACATTACAAATACACGATCGCAGTGACTTTCCGGATGAAAAAACGAACGTGTTCAAATTGATTTGAAAGTGCTTAACACTACTCAGAGAAGTATCTCATGAAATATTGTCGGTATTTCAACAATAATATCATATATCCACTGTTTTACTCCCGATATTATCGAGGTTCACTTGTCACTATTCTCTTCTCTCTTCTTCGACATCACTGCCGGTTGTCTCTCTTGTTTCACTCACACACACACACACACACGTACACACGTCCTCCCAAGCTCAGTGTGGGTCGACACATCCAGCAGGACCCCTATTCCTGAGATAAATGAGATGTGAGAAAAATAAAAGTGAGTGAGAAAACGATTATCTCACTTGAAATGGCCGATTTACCATTACCAATCTGCCATTTTGAGGGAGATAATCGTTTTCTCACTCATTTTTATTTTTCTCGCATCTCATTCATCTCAGGAATAGGAGTCCTGTAGGATTATCTCGAATATTGTCGATCGGATCGAGTAATTCTTGTCGGTATAAGAAGTGTTTAGGTCGATAGTTCCACCTATAGCGTGATTCTCTATCGCAACGTGACGATATTAATCGACAACCCTACTCAACTAGATGAGACTCTATGCCGTCAAGTATTGGTGACGTCGAGAACTGTCATGAGCAGTATAAAATGGCGGCGGTATTTTCGTTTTGAAATATTCCCAGCTATTAAGAATTGTCACTTCACCGTGGAATAGTATGATTCAATACCGACATCTTGCTTCAAATACCTTAATCAACCAATCACTGATTTCAAAACCTCTTTCTGATCAATGAATCATCAATTTCATGGATAAAATGTGAGGTTAGGTTTTCATTGTTTTCGGTCTGGGTTAGTCACAGCCTGTTATATCGCGCCGGCGCACTGGTGGTTCTTGTAAGAGTTGTACAACTAGCCTCCTATTGGCCAAGAATGGACCCCATATGACGTAACCAATGACGTATTTGTCGACTCGAAACCTATCGACACGCGTTGAAGATCGACATCGTGTGCGCGTAGAGAATAGAGTGTCGACCTTGAGTGAGTTGACGATCGGGATCGCTATCGAGCGTATTTCAGTGAAGCTGAGGGATCGCAGTGCAGACAGCAGTGTGCTGCTCGCCCCGCTATCTCCACAACACCAGGGCAGTGGCCACCATCAGGCAGGGAGAGACATGCGCAGACTGACTTGATCCTGGAACAGAAGTCGAGTGCTCATATCATATATCGGTCGTATACATTTCACAATCATGTACCAAAGTGAAAAACGGAATTTCAATCCTAATCTGGTATACATTTTATTCACACATACAACAAAACATAATACAAAAATACAAAATACAAATGAGCATTCGGACCGGCACAGTAGCTGAGTGGTTAGCGCACTTGCTTCGTGTGACCCGGTAGGTGAAGGGACACATTGGACCCGGTACGATACCCACCACCGTCCATCTTTACAGGGTTTTTTCGTGGTTTCCCTCCGTAGTCTAGGATAATGCCGAGATGGTTCCCACAATATTTCCCACTATTCTTCCCACTACCCATAAAACCTTCATCTCAACATCCCATCATCCCATTAATCATTCATTCTACGTCAATAGATCTTAGTAATCATTATTCTGTGTCGTTGAAACCCAATATAAAAATAATACAAATAAGCATTTGGATGTGTGAAGCCCGCTCAAGGATGATACCTTGCGTGCGCAGGCTAGCTGATAGACAGCGACAAATAATGAATTCAACAGACAAACATATACATATGAGAATAATGGTGACAATAATGATAATGATTCGAGTGAAGTAGGCCTATATTCATTTCAATGAAATAAAATCTAAATCAACGTCATGTGTGATATATCAGTACTGTGAGAAATGAATAATTGATAATGATGATAATAATGATAAACTATATTAGCTTCCAAATGATACGGAGTCTGCATGTGCTATTTGGATGAAAAAAGTGAAAAAAATTCCAAGCGCGAACATTTTCATGAAAAATCACAATATCTCGAAAATTAAACATATCAACAATCAAAGCGATGACATTTGTGTTCATTTGATTGGAGGACAGCCATGGTTCCATGTGGGTACAGGCATGCAATGATTCGAGCATAATTGTTCCTCTCTTGATGGAGGAGCCGGATTTATGCAATTCCAAGCACTTTCGGTGGAGGAGCCGAGTTGATGTTTTTCCAGATACATCTGGTGGAGGAGCCAAGTTCCTGTGATTCTCAGCTCTTCTGGTGGAGGTGCCGAGTTGATGTTTTCCCAGATACATCTGGTGGAAGAGCCAAGTTCCTGTGATTCTCAGCTCTTCTGGTGGAGGTGCCGAGTTGATGTTTTTCCAGATACATCTGGTGGAGGAGCCAAGTTCCTGTGATTCTCAGCTCTTCTGGTGGAGGTGCCGAGTTGATGTTTTTCCAGATACATCTGGTGGAGGAGCCAAGTTCCTGTGATTCTCAGCTCTTCTGGTGGAGGTGCCGAGTTGATGTTTTTCCAGATACATCTGGTGGAAGAGCCAAGTTCCTGTGATTCTCAGCTCTTCTGGTGGAGGTGCCGAGTTGATGTTTTTCCAGATACATCTGGTGGAAGAGCCAAGTTCCTTTGATTCTCAGCTCTTCTGGTGGAGGAGCCGAGTTGATGTTTTTCCAGATACATCTGGTGGAAGAGCCAAGTTCCTGTGATTCTCAGCTCTTCTGGTGGAGGTGCCGAGTTGATGTTTTTCCAGATACATCTGGTGGAAGAGCCAAGTTCCTGTGATTCTCAGCTCTTCTGGTGGAGGAGCCGAGTTGATGTTTTTCCAGATACATCCGGTGGAGGAGCCAAGTTCCTGTGATTCTCAGCTTTTCTGGTGGGGGTGCCGAGTTGATGTTTTTCCAGATACATCTGGTGGAAGAGCCAAGTTCCTTTGATTCTCAGCTCTTCTAGTGGAGGTGCCGAGTTTATGTAATTTTCGTCTCTTTCAGCGGAAGAGCCGATTATATACCAGAGTTAAAAAAAAAAACGGAGTAAAAATTACCAATTTTCTAATGAATAATGGAAGAACCGGTCATGACCTTGGAGACATTGAATGGAGAAAAGTGGATACCGAAATCTGACGTCAAATATTATAACACAATTGCTGCGATCCACGGCATTCCAGATCCTGAAATGAGGTATATTTCGCATGTATTATAGATATGTAGGGTTTCCGGTCATAACTCGTCATATGGATGTAGAGTTTATCTTACAATCGCACAATGTGCTACGCTTGCGTGGTGAGTAACACGCAACAGGTGGGGCTTGAGGGATGTTATTGATTGATATTGGTTGTGATTAATCAAACTGGCGACACAACGAACGTTCCGAAAATGTGTAGTAAAATTTTCATTCTTTCACCTTCAATGTCCATTATCTTCGGATTCTAGATTTCAGATTCGGGATCTACATTTTATTCACATCGTCTGATATTCAAAGTTGCTTATTAGATGAGCGTAGCGAAGCTTTCCATTTCACACCCTGAAAAAAAATGGGCTTCGTTTTTATGTATGTTTTTTTTTTTGTAATTATGTACGCGGCATACAGGTCAAAGAAATGAATCAATCAACTTGAAACTTTTTCTGAACGTTGGTGTCATACCAGAATAGGTTGAGATTGTTATTCAGAGTGATCGGTCAGAAGGTTTTTCTGGAAAATAATCGGAAAGTTTGAAATATCCTCATAAGAATAACCCGGAGGAAAAATACTTGAAAAACAAGGATTTTTCAAAAGCTCTCAAATTCTCACAGAATATGAAAAATACTATTAAACACCTTTTCAGAGATTTTTACAACAATCGAATGAGAAATAATGAAGAAAATGCAATAAACGTGTACATTTTATTGAATATTTGGATCAATTGGTTTTGCAAAGTGTTTATGCGACAGGTTGCAGGTTACTATAAATATCAACAAGTTGCAGGTGAGGTTTTTGAACGTTCGAAGTAAGTCAAGGTTTTTAGATGTAAATTGAGCTGACAAGTTATTTTTCATTCTAGATTGCCATACTTCTAAGCTCATCTCACAACGCGCATCCCGCGTTTCCCTAGTAAAATTCTGGTAGAAAACTTTATTCGGGAATTCAATTTTGTAAAAAGTGAATTGATTGAAAATATATCACTAACATCAAACCATGCACACGGTGTCGAGTGATTCAAAACAGCTAGGTGAGACTTGAGGAAGGTCAATGGTCAATATTGGTGATAATTCATCAAATTAGCGTCACAATGAGCGTATACTAAGCCTGGTTCACAATTGAAATAGTGATTATGGATTATGGAATAAGGTATAGTGTTTAAGCGAAATGGATGACGGCGTTTCCATGTGACCGTTCACATAAGAAACTGGTTATAGTGATTAGGTCATAAGTCATAACAAATGAAAAAAAAATCTATTTCTATGACTTATTCCTTATAACCATTATGACAAGCCAAATTCTGACCAATCAGATGATGTTACTACTGTAGTCAAGTGACTCACCGTTATGTATTTCAGGTATTTTATTTTTCTCCGAGACTCAAATCAGACATTCTCAAGGAATAAATGTCAGAATAACTTTTGACAGTTGCTGCAAGGCCTAATTCATCATTTTAGAAGAAAAATATAATAATGATGGAATAATCTGGAGGGCCTTGGTGGCCACTGTCACTGAAATTAAAACCGTTCAAAGCAAAATAATGATTCAGGTTGGCAATGAACCAGTGAAATAAGAGGCTATTGTGGCCCACCTATGTCACTATACACTATAACACTATTGCTATTTCATAATCACTATTCCTTATTTCATTGTGAACCAGGCCTTAGTCTGTTAAGACGTTGAAGGAATGTGTAGTGAAATTCTTTCTCCTCCAATCTTCATTCTCATCTCATTTGTCAAGATGAACTCTGACACCGTCTCATCTGGTGATGCTGTACACACTCTACCACATTTCATACTTTCTCGACATTAATATCAAACACACATTGTTCCCACGCGGTAATTAATGCTAACCACTTGACATATTATTGCACCGAGAAGGCGCGTTAAGAACCGCCTATTGTTGCCAGTAATAGTCACAAAGAGCGCAACAAGCCAGGCCTAACAGTCACAATGACTGAGATAACAAAGAAAGTTCAAGTGGCATAATATTATCTTCATCACATAGGAATAACATCTGAAGAAGCTGGCAAACTGTTTACATTAGATTATTTCCGCAAGAGAAACTTGCTAAGTGGATTTGGACACCGGGTAGGAGTCGTTCTTCTTGTGTTCTTCTCGTTCCGTCGTCTTGACAACGATGAGTTGAAGTTATTCCATTAGCTGGTGTTTTAATCAACTAATTACACGGCCAAACAACGAGAAAGTTTGACGGGACAAAGAGGAGGGTGCGTGGCACGGTGAGATATACGCTCGTGGATGTATGTTAACCGTTTAATTAGATGAGGAATAGCGGAGACCTCCCTGCTATACTCTTATGGAGCTGGGTCTGTGTTTGTAAGCACTGCACAGGTCGCATGGTTTGACTGAGCCACATGGAACTTTTCTTGGACAGGTGGTCATATTCGACTTGGATTTGTGAAGTTTTGGGACCGAATTGACTCCATTATTTAAGAGGAATAACATCACGTTCACTAAAATAAAAAAAATAAAATGGGTCTATGAGCAAAAATTTGAAAAATAAAATCTCTCCAAATAATTCAAATTTTCTTCGAATATGAACAAGTGAAAGATTCACATCATAACGAAGTTTTAATCCAATCGAACCAGTCGTTTTGAATGAAATGTCTTCTCATGTATCTCAGTGTATCTTGGTGTATGTCAAATGATGGGCAGAGCAGTCTGCAGTGAGTACCCCACTCGACAGAACACAGCGTCACGTGACATTCAGTGCGGCTGTTCCTTCAAACCACTCAGATCTGCTCCAGAATATCAATCCGATTCGAATATTGATCAGATATAAATATTCATGAATATGATCCTAACAAGTATTTCCTGTCGATGCGCCTTAAAACCCTAATATTCATTCACAAGTATTTCCCATCTTTCATCATATTGATATCTTCTTATTCGTATTTTTCATCTTATTTTACATTCGAGAAAATATAAAGTCAATGTTGATATTTGTTTGAACAAACAATAACCACAGATAAAGCGACGTTCGCCGAACAAACTCAGTCACTGCATGTTTGTTGATTCGTCTGGAAGATGTGTCTGTCTGACTGGAAATGTCCTGACGTTTCGTTGTCGTTTTATTATCATTTTCTTGATGATATCGGCTTATTTAAGAATCAAAGTTTGACCAAATTATAATTATAAATTTGAAATGTGATTGGAAATCGTCAATTTTAATATATCTAGTGCACAACTGCCTGATAACATGTGGCCTAAATTCATTGTATATATACTCGACACAAGAAAAAACGGAGTGACATTCAATCAATCTAACAAGAGAAAATTAATGGATTGAAAAATAGAACCGGAGAAACTATCCGACGTATTTTCTAGTACTAGGCAAACGCGTTATGTGTTTCCGCGTTGATCGATGAGCTGGAACATATCAACTCAAATCTTCAGATTGGTTATTAAATATATATATATATATATATAAATATATATATATATATATATATATATATATATATATATATATATATATATATATATATATATATATATATATGTATATATATATATATATATATATATATATATATATATATATATATATATATATATATATATATATATATATATATATATATATATATATATATATATATATATACATATATATATATATATATATACATATATATATATATACATATATATATATATATATATATATATATATATATATATATATATATATATATATATAATATATATATATATATATATATATATATATATATATATATATATATATATATATATATATATATATATATATATATATATATACATATATATATATATATATATATATATATATATATATATATATATATATATATATATATATATATATATGTATGTATATATATATATATATATATATATATATATATATATATATATATATATATATATATATATATATATATATATATATATATATATATATATATATATACCTTGAGATCCAAATAATTATGTCACTGCCCTCTTATTTCCTAATCAATTCCTATGATAACAAAGAAGGCTTTGTTTCAATCGTTTCCACACCTGTTGCTCAGATTTGAATGGTAATTCTTAATAGCTTTGAGTGATTTGAAAAAATTGAATTATATATTTTTTTACATCAAAACGACTGATCTGATTAGACAGAAAAACCGGAATAGGGTGTAAAATTATCATATTGACATTTCCTGGGAACTTGAATTCTCTCGAAGGAAATATTTCGTAAGATTTGTTTACTCTGTGTTATTGGATGAGCGAAGCGAAGACTCAATTTCATCGTACCCGAAAAAAGGTACTTTTTTTTCTTTTTTTGTTCGCGCTCCACAGGTCAGACAAAAATGCAAAATCAGTTGAAACATGACACACACAAGTATCCCTATCCAATTCGATACTGTATAGTTTTGAGGCACGATCGGTTGAACCACTTCTGAGAAAACTCATTTCCAAGTTTTCAAAAATCCCATAAGAATAGCCAGGAGAAAAAAATGCATGAAAAATATTTCATTCGAGAGAATTCAAAATTCCAGAAAATTCCGATCTGATGATGATACACATTATTCCGAACTTTCACTTGAATCGGATCAGCCGTTTTGAAGTGAAAAAATATATAATGTTATTTGTGTTAATTATTCAAAGCTATTAAGATACCTATTAAATCAAAGCAACAAATGTCACCACTTAATTGTAAACGATTAAAACAAAGCCTTCTTCATCATCATAGAAATTATTAATGAAAAATAAGATGGCAGTGATGTAATGGTTTGGATCTCAAGGTGTATATATATATATATATAATAACCAATTCAAAGATAAGTTGATATGTTCCAGCTCATCCATCAACGCGGCAACACATAACGCGTTTGCCTAGTTCTAATGGGATTTTTGAAAACTTTGAAATGAGTTTTCTCAGAAGTAGTTCAACCGATTGCGCCTCAAAACTATACAGTATTGAGTCAGATAAGGACACTTGTGTATGTTGAATTTCAACCGATTTTGAATTTTTGTTTGACCTGTTGAGCGTGAACAAAAAATAAATAAAAAATAAAAAATGACAATTTTTTGGGGGGTATGGTGAAATTGAGTCTCCGCTTCGCTCATCCAATCAGGAGAAGTAGATCACAGCCTCGTGGATACAAGCAACTAGCGCGTTCTCCCCATCTCACCCCGAGATACGAGCAATTAGCGCGTTCTCCTCATCTCACCCCGAGATACGAGCAACTAGCGCGTTCTCCCATCTCACCCCGAGATACGAGCAACTAGCGCGTTCTCCTCATCTCACCCCGAGATACGAGCAACTAGCGCGTTCTCCCCATCTCACCCCGAGATGCGAGCAACTAGCGCGGTCTCCTCATCTCACCCCGAGATAAACCCAGCGTCTACCACAAAGGCAAACAATCGTAACCTCTACCAACCCAACAATACCACCGAGGTGATTAATTATCATCTGGCTTCCAGTTGCCTACCCCCCAGGGGCTGAAGACAGCTGGGGCGCACTACATTATACATTATACATTGTCGAGCTTCGAGTGCGATACCGTGAGTTATCGATACAGGCCGGGCCGTTGTTCAACGATCCACATCTTATTAGGGTTAGGAAATAGTTATCTCTACGCCTAGGATATTGTCTAAGCATATTTCCTACACAGTATCTCTAGCTGACTGTTATTAGTTATTCCCTCCTCGAAGGTTCTGGGCACCTTGTCGTGGTGTGGGGGCTTGCATTGCCTCGTGATCTTCAGAGCTGTCGTCGGGAGCTATTTATTTGCTCCCAGTAGGTTACTCATGGCGGTAAGAGCTGGAGTGAGGGTCCAGACCAAGCTCGCACCGTCTAAGTCGAGTGGAAACCTATTGGTGGCAGAAGCATATGGAGAGAGTACTAAAGTTGTCTTTTGTATATTAAATCATCTCATTTGGCCACCCTCGGTAGCTCGGTCAGCTGAGACACCGCTTTAGAACATGAAATCGCCATTGGGCGTGAGTTTGAGTCGCGCATAAGTTTTGTGGACGTCTTCTTACTCATCATAACTTCATAGTTTCATATTCACCTGCTCATTCGTACCCCCGTACAACCTAGCTGTTGGTGGGGTCGTTAAGCTAACAATAATCATCCCAATAATATTATTACATTTCCTTGTCACTTCTATCCTCATCCATTGTCTTCTCCTATTCTATTTCATATCGTCTTCTCTCACTCTCAATCTTTTCTTTCTTTCCCGCTTCCATCACAGACGCTGACAACCATGGCACAGTAGACAGACATTAACATGGGCACTGAATGACCTCGCTGTCGACGCGCCTTTGAACCGTATTACCAACCTACTTGAGCGTGAATAAATATCAGCTTGTTTTTATCTCACAGTTCAGTTTCTATGTTCCTATAATATGAAATGACTGTATGTTGGTATAACAGTGAAATAACAGCCATAATCATATTGTATGCTGCTAGAATAATAGCTTTGCTGAAACGTATTTTGAGTTGTCGTCACTGGCCCGTACCCATCGAGACGTCCTGCGCACGCCTCTGCGCACCACCCTGTTGCACGCCGACGTCACGCAGAAGTTGAAACCTCGCAACCAGCCCGTGGTTTTATTGCCGGGGGGGAAAACCCCACCGAACCGAAGTGGTAAATAAAGTCCATTATTCCCATTCCTAACCCGAAGTTATGATCCCTGAGAGGCTAATACCAGGGCGTGATTGCGATATAAACCACCTGGCACTTGGTAGCCGACTGAGCCGCCGTGATTTGACTTTATTACCGGCGCCGACGTAAACAAGCCATCGGCGCTGCTGGCGGGAGATGTTTACTCCGTCGCGGCGCGCGGGAAGTCGAGTGATGGGGTCACAGGAAGCGGGGGGATATCCTGTCTGGAGTGACCTGTCGTGACCTGTCGTGACCTGTCGTGACCTGGGTCCAGGTGATCATGTACACACAGGCGAGCTGTGGATGGCTCATGACGTAACAATGCTGTACCTAATCATAGTACTCGGGTGAATACCAACTTGAGGGTGATAAGACATAATCTGTCTCTACACAATAAAGCTCCAATATCAGCTGGAATATATATGTTCAACACCTCTTTGAATTCGCTGAAGTCCAAAGTTGGAACATTTTCATTCAAGACTATAGCCTTAAAGATCACCTTTTGAATAAATGTTTTATTCTGTTGAAGAATTTGTATCAGAATGATTTATTGACAATTGTAGTCCAATCTGTATATTTTAACTTTATAAATGTATGTATCATATTTTGTTTTTTAATTTATTATTATTGGTCACATACACTGATACAGAAAGAAAAACACAATTACAAGAAGAAAAAAACATCCACAAAGCCCTTCAAAAAATGCTTAACTGTGGGTTAAAATAGTGAATTATAAGTACAATTCAAATTCGGACTTATTTTTCGAATATTAAAAATAATAAGTTAGTTGAAGTGAAACGAAAAAAATAAAAACATTAAGTGATTTACATTTAGTGATTTGTTACATTCTACTCACGAAGTGTAATGTTTCTTTGATTACTATTGATTTTAAGCAAAACTTGTTGTTCAATTATAAAATAATAAATTATAATTGAAATAAATGTATGTATCATGTTGACTTGTCTTATAACAACTTGTTGTTCAATTGAGATATAATAAAGATATGATTATTACTATTATTATTAATAATAATATGAATATATTAATAGTTTTTGTGACTTTGCGGGTCTACAAAATTGTACTGAAATCTTTGTGAGAACACGAATAAAAAATTTAAAAAAAAATTATTACATATCTTCTAGCTAAGCTATATGTATATGCGAAATACACGAGGTCAGATGTTGACCCAACAAGGTCACTTCATCAGTGGAAACATTGACAAAAAGGTGACTCGTGGACATGATTGCTTATACATGGGGCCTGGTTCACAATTGAAACAGAGATTAACACTCATGAAATAGTGAGTATGTTATAGTGTGTGAGTGAGATGGATGATGACGTTTCAATGTAGCCGTTCACCATAAGAAACTGTGTTATAGAGATGTTTGGTAATCATAAGAACTTAGATGAATCCATTTCTGTTGTGAGATCAACAATGCCACCGGTACCATATAGCCACTCTTACCCACATCTACTTCACAAGGGAATCAGCTAAATCGCGACAGGTATTCAGGACCTTTAGCTCTTAACTGACCGCAAGAAACCACAGATACCTTCCATGCTAACAGTATGGGAGTTTGGTCATCTCCTTTATATTAGGACTAGGCAAACGCGTTATGTGTTGCCGCGTTGATGGATGAGCTGGAACATATCAACTTATCTTTGGATTGGTTATTATATATATATATATATATACACCTTGAGATCCAAACCATTACATCACTGCCATCTTATTTTCCATTAATAATTTATATGATAATAAAGAAGGCTTTGTTTTAATCGTTTACAATCAAGTGGTGACACTTGTTGCTTTGATTTAATTGGTATCTTAATAGCTTTGAATAATTGACACAAATGACATTATATATTTTTTTACATCAAAACGGCTGATCCGATTTAAGTAAAAGTTCGGAATAATGTGTATCATCATCAGATTGAAGTTCTCTGAGAATTTGAATCCTCTCAGATGAAATATTTTTCACGAATGTTTTCCTCTGGCTTATTCTAATGGGATTTTTGAAAACTTTGGAATGAGTTTTCTCAGAAGTTGTTCAACCGATCGTGCCTCAAAACTATACAGCATCAAGTCAGATAGGGGTTCATGTGTGTGCCAAGTTTCAATTGATTTTGATTTTTTTTCTGACCTGTGGAGCGCGAACAAAAAAAAAAAAAAAAAAAAAAAAAAAAAACAGGCACTTTTTTTTCGGTATAGTGTAATTGAGTCTTCGCTTCGCTCATCCAATAAGATAGGTTGGTGTCACTATACATCGTGACTTGACCCTTGACCTTCAGCGCATACGTGTTCTATTCCTCGAGCTGCCTGTTCCAGTGGAGCTAATATATTGTGTTTGGTACAGGTAGCTCACTTCGAGGACCGAGTCCCGGCTCGAGAGGAGACCAGCTGGACGGAGACCAAGGGAGACCGGTTGACGGAGACCAGAGAGGAGACTAGCTGGACGGAGACCAAGGGAGACCGGTTGCAAGAGACCGGAGAGGAGACCAGCTGGACGGAGACCAAGGGAGACCGGTTGACGGAGACCAGAGAGGAGACTAGCTGGACGGAGACCAAGGGAGACCGGTTGCAAGAGACCGGAGAGGAGACTAGCTGGACGGAGACCAAGGGAGACCGGTTGAAAGAGACCAGAGAGGAGACTAGCTGGACGGAGACCAAGGGAGACCGGTTGAAAGAGACCGGAGAGGGTGACAGATCACCACTTCACGAGTAGAGTAAGTAAGAGTATCAGTCTTTATACCGTCGCTCGGTTGAGAGACATACTGGAATATAATTCAGATGAGATCTTCCATTCGAAAAACGATCAATATCAAGATGATGATTTCCAATAGACCATTCACAATGAGAAAGAGAAATTGTCAACATCCTCCATATTTTGTTTCCCTCTTCTTCTTATTCTCACATTCTCTCCTTATTCATCTGATTCAACTGATTCAACTAGCAACTGATTCGAGGAGATATAATGGATCTGATAATGGAAGAAATATATAATATATCCTGATCTAATATCCATTAGAGAGTTAATGGAGGTGATCTGAATGTGGGTCGAGTGAAAGAGCGGTCACCCACTTCACCTGTTGTAAATAGCAAGTGATGATTAGATGAAGCAGATCCCATTCGGTACAAGGTTCCGATATAGAAGAAGTGGTTCAGAAAACTTCCAAGCTTTGAGCACTCGCTTTCACGCTTGTACTGAGGCGAGTGGTTAATACATTGAACCGTCATTCGGGAGACAGGGGTTCGATTCCTGCCATAGTCGACCATCCTGACATAGGGGTTTCCCTCTGTCGTTCAGGTCAATACTGGTATGGTTCCTTAACAACAGGCCACGACCGACTCCTTCCCACTATAGAAAACATGTAATAAGATAACCTCTCATCTCATCATCTCATTAGTTAGACGAGCTTCAGCGAGGATTCAATTTGACATATACTTGAAAAAAATGGTGTTCGTTTTTATGTTTTTTTTTTTTTTTTTTTTTTTTTTTCGGTTCTCCACAGGTCAAACGGCTACAGCTATCAACTACAAACTTTTTTCTCCGTGGTTCCTCATCTAACTTGGATCTGTATAGTTTTGTGGCATTATCGGGTGGTAACTTCTTTTTTTTGAATTTCAGAAATTTCAAAAATAACCATTAGAATAACACAGCGGAAAAAAATAACATATTTTTATTTTCCCCAAAAAATTGAAATTCTGTGTGAAGTTGAATTACATTTTTATACACATTTCTGGAAACTTTCAGCTTGATCGGGTCAGCCATTTTGAAGGAAAAATATGAAATGTACTAAATTGGTACCACTCGAAGCCGTTTTTACCCATTTATAACTTAAATGTCACCCAATTAGCGAATGTAGGCGAGAGTTTAGCAAAAAAGTCGACATACTATTACCATCCGCTCGTCTAACAACGCATATATGGCGTTTTCCTAGTATATCATTCACCGACATCAAATATCGTAGTCATCGAGTGGGGCCCACAGTGCGTCGTTAACCCAATGTAAATTAAGACAACAACACGCTTGAAACCAAGGTGTTGCAGCGATCCACCGTGGCCGGTGAGCAAAGAGGTCGGCGTGAAACTCCGAGCCGGGGATGTCGGATAGGACGTTCCTCTCTCTCACTCCGCATTACATTGTCGTAAAACTGGATTATTGAGGAATAACCATTCAGCTCCAGCGACTTGCGTGAGTTCACGTCAGTTCTCAACCAGCTAGAGAGGTGCTTGGGGGAGATTGCAATCGTATCCGAGAGAGAAAGAGAGAGAGAGAGAGAGAGAGAGAGAGAGAGAGAGAGAGAGAGAGAGGGAGAGAGAGAGAGAGAGAGAGAGAGAGAGATAGAGAGAGTGATATTAAGAGAAACAGAGGCAGGGGGAGAGGAAGGAAGGAGAGAGAGAGAGAGAGAGAGAGAGCAAGATATAGTTTGTGTGTTATGGAGATATATAGAGAGAAATAGTAAGAAAGAGAGTGAGAAACAGGGGTGAAGAGAAAGTGAGAGAGAGATAGATGAATGAGAGTTAAGTACAACTAAAGATTGAAATTTGATTAATTTTAGAATCTAGGATGACGTTTCTGATGAGTAATTCCGAGTTAAACGACGCCTCGAGGAGCGTGTGTGCTGCTCGCTGTGCGACGCACACGGCAGGACGTGGTACTACGAGCTCTTGCAAAGGCATTCCATAATATGGAATGTAGTATATGTCGGAGACTTCCTGGTTTGCAAAGCGGTGTGAAGCTACTGCCGAGACACAAATATGTACGCCTTCTTGACGTCGAGTAACGTATATATAGGTGATATCCATTACCATAACTAGTCAAACGCGAAATATGCGTTGTAAGATGAGCGAGATATCTGAATAAGGTATGAAAGTCCTTGAAGGAGTTCTACCCTTGCTACTTTATCGACTCTGGTATTCTACACACCTTGATATCTGAAGAAGCTATTAAAGTCGTTAAAGTAGTTCTACTCTTGCCACTTCATTGACTCTGGTATTCTACACACCTTGACGCATATAAAAATTACTTCATTGTTGGTCAACTCTTGAATCTAGAAAGCAGTGAATCTCGGCAACTTAATTCTGTCACAATTTTTATGATATTATATTTTATGAATATTATCAGTCATTTTATTTTTTTCTTTAAAACGACTGATCAGAATTGCTTAAAAAATCGTAATAATGTGTAGAATCCATGTATACACATTTAGAGAAAATTTCATCCCATTTGGAGAGATTTTATTTTTCAACATTTTCCGCCCAGCCAAATCTTATGGGGTTTTTAGAAACTTTGAGATGATGATTCTCAAAATCGGTCCAACCGATTCATCCCAAAAACTATACAGTTCTAAGTTGGATGAGTTTGCGTGTATAAAAAAAGTTTCATGTTGATCAGTCAACCCTTGCGACCTGTGGAGTGCTTACAAACAAACAAAAAAACAAAAAAAACAAAAACAAAAAAACACACAGACAAAGCCTTATAAGAGTGGGATGGAGACTTCGCTACGCTTATCAATTATAATCGGAATGATGATTTATGATTAGGAAAAAAATCATCGAGAGCTACGTATCCATACAGACCCAAGGTTGAGAACTGAAGATTGTGAATTCCAAGACTGAGGCGAGTTGTGAATACACAGGGATATTCACAAAACACTCTCATCTCGCCAAGACTCGAAAGAACGGCAATTCACAGCTTCCAATCAACGCTCTCTCCGAATCTCTTGGAGTTGATTAATAGCTGAAGAGTTTCACATTCGATAATAATGCTGTTCTCGTCGATTGCTCTTCGAATCTCAGACTTGTGTTCTCTGCTCGCGTTTCTTGCCAGTCTCTCTTCAAGTGTCAGACTTGTGTTCTCTGCTCGCGTTTCTTGCCAGTCTCTCTTCAAGTGTCAGACTTGTGTTCTCTGCTCGCGTTTCTTGCCAGTCTCTCTTCAAGTGTCAGACTTGTGTTCTCTGCTGGCGTTTCTTGCCAGTCTCTCTTCAAGTGTCAGTGATTCGATCAAACACGCGACCAATTAGTGACAAACTCTTTCAACTAATTGCTGTCGGATGATTGAATCACTAACTCTTCGGAACTAATTGAACTAATTGTGTATCATTAATATTGATGTTCAAGACCGGAATCAGATTGTGCTTCATTTATATCCATATTATATTGAAAATGATAATAATTTCACGAATGATGAATGATAATGATAATGATAATTGGATGAGCGAAGCGAAGACTCAATTTCGCCATACCCGAAAAAAAGGACTTTTCTTCCGCGCTCCACAGTTCAGACGAAATTCAAAATCAGTTGAAACTTGGCACACACAAGTATCATTATCCAATTCGATACTGTATAGTTTTGAGGCTCGATCGAGGGTTGAACCAATTTTGAGAAAACTCATTTCAAAATTTTCGAAAATCCCATAAGAATAACCCAGAGGAAAAAATGCTATTCATAAGTTATATTGTAGAATATGTGAATTGTGTACCGATTTCCTCGAAAGAGACTCAAAGGAATGAACACTACTACTACAGTCGATGTTCAGTGCAGTTGTCACGTGGTGTGACCTGCTATGTTCTGTCTGCGCAAGTGTGACCTGCTATGTTCTGTCTGCGCACGTGTTACCTGCCATGTTCTGTCTGCGCACGTGTTACCTGCTATGTTCTGTCTGCGCACGTGTTACCTGCTATGTTCTGTCTGCGCACGTGTTACCTGCCATGTTCTGTCTGCGCACGTGTTACCTGCTATGTTCTGTCTGCGCACGTGTTACCTGCCATGTTCTGTCTGCGCACGTGTTACCTGCCATGTTCTGTCTGCGCACGTGTTACCTGCCATGTTCTGTCTGCGCACGTGTTACCTGCTATGTTCTGTCTGCGCACGTGTTACCTGCTATGTTCTGTCTGCGCACGTGTTACCTGCTATGTTCTGTCTGCGCACGTGTTACCTGCTATGTTCTGTCTGCGCACGTGTTACCTGCTATGTTCTGTCTGCGCACGTGTTACCTGCCATGTTCTGTCTGCGCACGTGTTACCTGCTATGTTCTGTCTGCGCACGTGTTACCTGCTATGTTCTGTCTGCACACGTGTTACCTGCTATGTTCTGTCTGCGCACGTGTTACCTGCTATGTTCTGTCTGCGCACGTGTTACCTGCTATGTTCTGTCTGCGCACGTGTTACCTGCTTTGTTCTGTCTGCGCACGTGTTACCTGCTATGTTCTGTCTGCGCACGTGTTACCTGCTATGTTCTGTCTGCGCACGTGTTACCTGCTATGTTCTGTCTGCGCACGTGTTACCTGCTATGTTCTGTCTGCGCACGTGTTACCTGCTATGTTCTGTCTGCGCACGTGTTACCTGCTATGTTCTGTCTGCGCACGTGTTACCTGCTATGTTCTGTCTGCGCACGTGTCACCTGCTATGTTCTGTCTGCGCACGTGTCACCTGCTATGTTCTGTCTGCGCACGTGTTACCTGCCATGTTCTGTCTGCGCACGTGTTACCTGCTATGTTCTGTCTGCGCACGGACGCTATCTGCTATGTTCTGTCTGCGCACGTGTTACCTGTCATGTTCTGTCTGCGCACGTGTTACCTGCCATGTTCTGTCTACGCACGTGTTACCTGCCATGTTCTGTCTGCGCACGTGTTACCTGCTATGTTCTGTCTGCGCACGTGTTACCTGCTATGTTCTGTCTGCGCACGTGTTACTTGCCATGTTCTGTCTGCGCACGTGTTACCTGCTATGTTCTGTCTGCGCACGTGTTACCTGCTATGTTCTGTCTGCGCATGTGTTACCTGCTATGTTCTGTCTGCGCACGTGTTACCTGCTATGTTCTGTCTGCGCACGTGTTACCTGCTATGTTCTGTCTGCGCACGTGTTACCTGCTATGTTCTGTCTGCGCACGTGTTACCTGATATGTTCTGTCTGCGCACGTGTTACCTGCTATGTTCTGTCTGCGCACGTGTTACCTGCTATGTTCTGTCTGCGCACGTGTTACCTGCTATGTTCTGTCTGCGCACGGACGCTATCTGCGGCTGATCCTCCAGCAGCTCCAGCTCCGCGCTGCTGCGGTGCCACACGTTGAACAGCGTCGCGACGCATCGCAGGCGCAGCCGGGCGCCGGGGAACACTGCGCCGGCGCCTCCCGCCTCCAGCTCCAGCGTCGAGCTGGAGAACTGCAAGCCGCTGCCACCAGGTGCCGCCAGCGTCACGGTGTGCGACGGTCCTGCAACCTAGCGGAGCATGTCATGTTTAGTCTGTCTCACCAGTCTGTAGCAAGTGACGGGGATCTATGTGGATAGCTCTTCTATTGTCCAGCAAGAAGATAGGTGTATAAACATGTCAATCATCTCTACAGACTTCATTGGATTCGTACACTGTTGCATTTTACTCAAATCAAACTCTACTCAAGTTGACTTGAATCTGAAATAAGTCTTTAGGGTTGAATGATGAATGATCGTTGTTATATCCACACAGGTGTGCATGGATATGTTGAAATAATGATCCATTTCAATTATTCTTGACCGTTCAAGTTGAAGGTGCAACGTCGCACAACAACCCTTACCTGGTCACAAACTTGTCCTCAAAATGCACGTGAGAAGAGTTCCTCTGTTACTGTTGGAGTTATGATCGACATGTTCACCTATACAACAGTTAGGCTTTCCGATGAGATAGCAACACTTGCTCCAGATTGGTGAGACAGCCTGGAGCGGGTTTCCAAGGCACGGTGAACAGTGCCCTTGGGAGGTTGTGGAGATTGGCTGTGAATATAGTACTAAAGTATAAAGCTTTAAACATAAAAAAGAATCTCTTACGTTCTCATATTAGGAAAGGAATGAAAACGCATTCGATTCTATGTCTTGGGATAAAAGGTACATTTTATTTATTGGCAATGGGTCTACGTGTGCGTTTATCTGGACCCCAATTGCACGTATCCTTATAACGGTCTCCTTTATGCCCGTCAACAGATTGTGAAAGTTGGTTGCGAACACGTGGCACCATGTATTCTACACACCTTGAGTCGCGCTAATGATCCAGAAAGCGGTATTCAAGGCTTTCTGGAACTGTCATTGTTGCACGCTGTAGTGATATGTAGTGACCAACTGACTGTTTGACCGACCAACTGTCTGACCGACTGTTTGTTTGACCGACTGACTGTTTGACCGACTGACTGTTTGACTGACTGACTGTCTGACCGACTGACTGTTTGACCGACTGACTGTCTGACCGACTGACTGTTTGACCAACTGACTGTTTGACCGACTGACTGTTTGACCGACTGACTGTCTGACCGACTGACTGTTTGACCGACTGACTGTTTGACCGACTGACTGTCTGACCGACTGACTGTTTGACCAACTGACTGTTTGACCGACTGACTGTTTGACCGACTGACTGTCTGACCGACTGACTGTTTGACCGACTGACTGTCTGACCGACTGACTGTTTGACCGACTGACTGTTTGACTGACTGACTGTCTGACCGACTGACTGTTTGACCGACTGACTGTCTGACCGACTGACTGTTTGACCAACTGACTGTTTGACCGACTGACTGTTTGACCGACTGACTGTCTGACCGACTGTTTGTTTGACCGACTGACTGTTTGACCGACTGACTGTTTGACCGACTGACTGTCTGACCGACTGACTGTTTGACCGACTGACTGTCTGACCGACTGACTGTTTGACCAACTGACTGTTTGACCGACTGACTGTTTGACCGACTGACTGTCTGACCGACTGACTGTTTGACCGACTGACTGTTTGACCAACTGACTGTTTGACCGACTGACTGTTTGACCGACTGACTGTTTGACCGACTGACTGTCTGACCAACTGACTGTTTGACCGACTGACTGTTTGACCGACTGATCTTTGACCGGGTGATTTATGCCAAGTGGTGACGTATGATGTCGACATGTGATTGCCTCTTCGCAGAGATATCAACTCCATGATCCGCCGATCAATCAGTCCTGGGGACCGAGGAGCCGACACTAATAAATCTCACATGCTGTTATAAAACTCATGTGAATAAATCAGTCGCTGGAAAATGTAATTCATCAGATGTATTGTTGTTATTGCCAATAGCTGTCGAGCGCGTGCGATGAGGTTTCGGGTACCTCCACTGTGCATCATCTGGTCGAATAAATACGAGAAAAATACGGCACCTCCATCATGTTTTATGTGAATGTGTAAGAACAGAAAAATATACGGCACCTCCACCAACTTCTCGTTGGTTGTGACCTACAGTAGATATACGGCACCTCCACCAACTTCTCGTTAGCTGTGACCTATAGTAGATATACGGCACCTCCAACAACTTCTCGTTAGCTGTGACCTACAGTAGATATACGGCACCTCCACCAACTTCTCGTTAGCTGTGACCTACAGTAGATATACGGCACCTCCAACAACTTCTCGTTAGCTGTGACCTACAGTAGATATACGGCACCTCCAACAACTTCTCGTTAGCTGTGACCTAAAGTAGATATACGGCACCTCCACCAACTTCTCGTTGGCTGTGACACGGACGAGGGTTTTGTTTCGAAGAGCTGTGAAATTGAGCGTTCAATCAACGACAAGCTCGATACGTCAGCTTGCAACCTTCAGAGAATATTACTAGGAAAACGCCATATATGCGTTAATAGACGAGCGGATAGTAATAGTATGTCGACTTCTTTGCCTAACTTTTGCCTAAATTCGCCAATTGGGTGACATTCAAGTTATAAATGGGTAACAACTGCTTCGAGTGGTACCAATTTAGCACATTTTATGGGTTTTCTTCAAAATGGCTCACCTGATCAAGCTGAGAATCTTCAGAAATGTGTATCAGGATGTAATTCAACTTCACACGAAATTTCATCATTTTTTAAAATAAAAATATTTCCTTTTTTTCCGTCGTGTTATTCTCATGAGTATTTTTGAAATGTCTAGAACTCATAAAAATAGAAGTTATCATCCGATAATGCCACAAAACTATACAGATCTAAGCTAGATAAGGAACCATGGTGAGAAAAAGTTTGAAGTTGATAGCTGTAGCCGTTTGACCTGTGGAGAACCGACAAAAAAACATGAAGTATAAAAAAACATAAAAACGAACACCAATTTTTTTCAGTATGTCAAATGGAATCCTCGCTAAAGCTCGTCTAATCAGTCATCCAAAAGTATATGAATCTTGACTAACTGAAGGCCTACAGAATTATAATCATCCAAGGATTTCTCATGTATATTCTCATGGAGAGCTCATTCCCAGGTGTCACGTACACTGTGCCCACGTGACTCACCTGTTGTGCCTGCGAGTACCAACAGAGTGACCGTGCCTTAGAGCGTTGTATCTGTGTTGACCTGCTCGCTAGCGGGCTGGACTTGCTCGGTGCACGTCCCGGCCTCATGGATGTTGCACACTTGTTTATGTTGCTCAGTCGGTAAAGAAGCTGGGCCCTCTGAGGAGGAGGGCGGGGCGGGAGGGGGGGTCTTCAGGGAACTCGAGTCAACGTGGAAAGAAGATACAAGATTAGCCCTCTATCTCTTTCTCTCTCTCTCTCTCTGTCTCTCTCTGTCTCTTCCTCTTTCTCTCTCTCTATCCCTCTCTCTCGCTCTCTCTCTATCTCTGTCTCTGTCTCTCTCTCGCTCTCTCTCTCTCTCTTTCTCTCTCTCTCTCTGTCTCCATCATGAATCCTTCACGAGTGTGACAAGGCATCTTGAACCTAATAACAATCGCAACACGTTGCTTTGTACGCTTGTTGCTGACTTCACACGGCTCAGAGATCCATGTACGCTTGTTGCTGGCTTCACACGGCTCAGAGATCCATGTACGCTTGTTGCTGGCTTCACACGGCTCACAGATCCATGTACGATTGGCAACGATAAACAGCTGAGCTTCATTCACAAGTTCAAGATTGTCTTCTTTCAAGAGGCAATGTGATTTGATGTCGTCACTTTGATTCTATTCCCGAGTTCAAGCGTTCCTTCTTGTTCCTGTTGTAACGACGTCTGGCGCGCCAACACGTGCAGGATATTACGCTCTCATCAGCAGCAATGCAGGGGAGATACACAAGGAAGATTCTGTTCTCTCAACGAATATATATTGAATGAGATTTCGAATCTCTTTTCTTACAAGAGAATCGCCCGAAGATACAGAATAACATGAAAAATATCGAAATCTGATGGAATTACGAACCTATTTGAATGTGTTTATGAATGACTGATTTGTTCAACGTAGTGTGAGAGAGAAGAGAGGAGGGGGAGAATGGTATTGATGAGGAAATTGAAATGAATTGAAAGATGAATGGAGAAATGTGGAAATGAGTTTCTTCAATGCGATAGAAGGAGTGAGATTATATATGACGTGAACGAGTACAAGAGAGATCAAAGTTGATCAGTTGGATGACTACTTTGATGATGCTTTGAGGTCATTCTCAAATATCCAATTGGCGTGTACAAAAAAAAATATATATGTATATATATATATATATATATATATATATATATATATATATATATATATATATATATATATAAATATGTATATATATATATATATATATATATATATATATATATATATATATATATATTCATATATATATATATATATATATATATATATATATATATATATATATATATATATATATATATATATATATATATATATATATATATATATATATATATATATACATATTTATATATATATATATATATATATATATATATATATATATATATATATATATATATATATATATATATATATATATATGTATATATATATTTATATATATATATATATGAATATAAATATGTATATATTTATATATATATATATATATATATATATATATATATATATATATATATATATATATATATATATTTATATTTATATATGTATATATATATATATATATATATATATATATATATATATATATATATATATATATATACTATATATATATATATATATATATATATATATATATATATATATATATATATATATATATATGTATATATATATATATATATGAATATAAATATGTATATATATATATATATATATATATATATATATATATATATATATATATATATATATATATAAATATATATATATATATATATATATGGTAGTAATATTTCTGCGGTAATGCCACTATGTTGAAACTCTTCGTGTCGACGTTTCGGCAGAATTTGCTCCGCCATCTTCAGGACTCGGTCGGTGGTCAGCACTCGAACCGAGTCCTGAAGATGGCGGAGCAAATTCTGCCGAAACGTCGACACGAAGAGTTTCAACATAGTGGCATTACCGCAGAAATATTACTACCAACTACCATCGGCCACGAGAACCTACTTAAGCACATATATATATATATATATATATATATATATATATATATATATATATATATATATATATATATATATATATTTATATATATATATAGGCACATATATATATATTTATATATATATATATATATATATATATATATATATATATATATCTCCTCAAGAGAAGAATACGCGAGTCAACCGAGCGCTAATGATGTGAGATAGGGGGACGGTCGATCGTAACCTTCTTCCTCGCAGCACTATAAGATATCACGGTCCACTGGATTATTTCAGACTTGATAGCATTAGGAATAAAAATGTACATTCATTTTGCTTATGAAGCATATTTGCCATTATTAAAAACAAAGTTTAGTTGTTATTTTTAAAAATCAACTTTTATTAATCTGAACCGAGTAAAATATGATTGCGATAAAGAAAACAATATTCGTTATTACCGTGTGCATGGACTCTAATACGTATAATAACTAATGAAATTGTCAAAAAGAAAGAAAACAAAGATCTTATAACATTTCTTCGAGTTCCTTTTCTTAAAGTTTTTGATGAAGTACGCGACGAAAAGAATATTTCACTCGTGTAAAAGTCGCGCAAGGCAGTGTTGCCAAGTTGTGAGGAGATCGGGAGTCGCCCAGGAATATGGAAGAGGGACTTGGGATATATTTATTGAAATGTTTTCACGCGTGATGCGTGATGCGTGATGCGTGATGCGTGATGCGTGATTACATCGTGTAACCGTGAGACCTGCAGGGATACCAGTTCACGAGACAAGTGTTGTGCCAATCTGACAAACACAACTGTCATGAAATATCCATTCATAATTCATAAGGTACTAGAATGGGTTTGGAAATAATTTTCATAGTTTTGAAGTTTTCTACTTTTTTCTTCCTCCTTCAGTTTCCATACACATGGCATAAAATAAGAATATTTGAAAAATATTTTTTTTCATTGTTGAATTTTCAATTAATTTTTCATTGTTATAACAATGGGATGTGCTTAATAAAGATTCCTTCGGCTCTGTTCGTTGTAGATGGTTTTTTCAAAATTCGTTCTGATTATTAAGGTCAATTACCTGTCGTCTGACGTTTATTTTCCATTTCTATGACTACAAGAAGTATTCAACTTCAAATTTTGATTGATGGGCTTCGATTTTGTTATTTTTCTAATTGGCTCCAGGATAAACTAAAAAAATAATCTCATTCAAGTATCAGAGAAATCGAAATTGTGTCCCTGTCAGAACATGCCTCATTTAATAAGCTTCAGGATGAATAAAAATCAGTCTTCCACCTATAAATCTAATATATTTCTCCTTGATTGAAAATTATGGTTGTGTGTGTAAATCTTAGTTCTGAGTAAACTGCAGGCAAAGTTCACCTTGTATCATTACTGTATCTACACATCATCAATTGTTATTGCAATAATGCATCAACCTAGACAATAGAACTAGGCCTACTGGCCTGAGGCATAAGCCCAGACTTAGTCATGGATTACTAATTGAGTTAAATCGTCTCAATAAGAATTTATATGCCTAGTCTATGTTTGAAATGTGGTTTCCCACAGTCCTCGAAGCAAATGCTTGGATGAAGTACTAATTGGCCACGATCATTAATTAGTAGAGCGATAGGCCTAATTATAACATTATTGGACTAGATCACTCATTTTGTTCTCTGTCCATTTTGTATGATGATAAACTTCACATCTGCTGTTGATTAAGAGAAGAGACTTAGTTCAAAGTGAGAGATATCAACATTCGTGTGTTTATACTGAACGACTTTTATCTACGGCGAAAAATTATGGTCACAGACAGCGCAGTCCTGGTGTTGAAGTTCATTAGTTTCAAATGATCAAAATGGGGTGGTAAGATAGCCCTTGTGGTGCCCCGTCCAAACGATCCTATCTTTCATCCATAGCCTTAATTGGGGAACAATGATTCTGTATCAAGTTTCGATGTTATTAAAGAAGAAAAAAATATATATATATCAGTTGGTTGCATATGGAATTCATAACATTTTTTATAATTTTGAATGTGGGAGGGTTACAAAATATTTATTTGTGTGATAACTGAGCATCCCACACTGATGCGGGTTCCTTATGAAAGAGAATTAATCACTCAATAATGTGAGATCAACATCGGAAAATTTACATTTTGGGAAAAAATCTCATTTTTCAAACCCATACTAGTATATATATATATATATATATATATATATATATATATATATATATATATATATATATATATATATATATATATATATATATATATATACATATATATATATATATATATATATATATATATATATATATATATATATATATATATATATATGTTCATATATATATATATATATATATATATATATATATATATATATATATATATATATATATGTTGAACTCTTTTCTCGGGACAACCACGTTTGCTCTTTTGGATGCAGTTGTTGGATCTGAAAAGATCCGTTGCTCCGACGTTTCGACAAGATCGCACTTGTCATCTTCAGGGATTCCTGTTGGTCAGCAGGCTGAGTGGAACCGAAAGGCGAAAGCTCTCTCCGCTCCCAGGTTATAAACCCTCCGCTGTGATGCTTCCGCTGCGTCCTGCTGCGTACTCGGTTGTCATTGGTCGGGGCGCTCGGCCAATGGCCGCGCGCGCTTTCGTCTGGTTCCGTGTGCTGAGCTCAGTCTCTCTCAGGTCAGCGTCCGGTGTGTGTCTCGTCACAGTATGTCCTACGGTCGCGGCATCCGTGACTCCCGGGCATGCTGACCGTAAGCGGCGGGTGGTGGCTTCACTGCTGGGCACATCTTTCTTCCTGCGTCTGTCTATTCTCATCGGCTCAAGCCCACTATGTGGCTGAGATATGTAGATGACACCTTCGTTATCTGGCGGCATGGGAGAGCCGAACTTGAGAAGTTCTTACTACATCTGAACGGAAGTCACGAGAAAATCAAGTTCACCATGGAAGTTGAAGAATCGCAACGACTCCCGTTCCTCGACGTGCTAGTGATGAAGAGACCGGATGGACACTTGGGCCACACTGTATACAGAAAACCTACCCACACCAATCGGTACCTCAACGCCGAGTCACACCACCATCCGTCTCAACTAGCCTCAGTTGCCACCACCCTCGCCATCCGATCAACACGAATCGCTGATCGAGACCACATAGACGCGGAAAAGAGACAACTACGGCTTGCTCTAGAAGCGAACGGCTTCTCGCACTATACCATCAACAGAGCCTTCAACCATGAACCTCGGAAAAACGACGAATCATGTGAACCAGAGGATAAGAGACCGACAGCCTATCTCCCGTATGTGCGGGGGTCTACCGATCGAATAAGCCGTCTTCTAAGAAAACATGACGTGAAGACGGTCTTCAGAGCTGACAGAAAAATATCATCCATGCTGCGAGGAGTGAAAGACTCTGTGCCTCTCGAGTCACATGGCATATATGAAGTGCCGTGCGGGTCTTGCGCGCAAACTTATGTAGGCCGCACCAATCGTAAGATCTCGGCCCGCCTAGACGAACACCGGTCATCAATCAGACGCCAAGATCACTCGTCGGCACTCGCACTCCACGCATCGACAGAAAACCACTGGATAGATTTTGACAACGCGAGAACTATAGCCAGGATCGACCACGAACGCCCCCGGATCTACAGGGAAGCAGTCGAAATTGAAAAGAGGCTACACACGATAAATACTCGAGATGACGCCCTGCGACTACCAGCCACATGGAAGCCTCTACTCGTCAGCCAGCGCGTACTGCCTACTTCTCCCCCGGCCAAAACGACGGTACCGCCGATGAGAATAGACAGACGCAGGAAGAAAGATGTGCCCAGCAGTGAAGCCACCACCCGCCGCTTACGGTCAGCATGCCCGGGAGTCACGGATGCCGCGACCGTAGGACATACTGTGACGAGACACACACCGGACGCTGACCTGAGAGAGACTGAGCTCAGCACACGGAACCAGACGAAAGCGCGCGCGGCCATTGGCCGAGCGCCCCGACCAATGACAACCGAGTACGCAGCAGGACGCAGCGGAAGCATCACAGCGGAGGGTTTATAACCTGGGAGCGGAGAGAGCTTTCGCCTTTCGGTTCCACTCAGCCTGCTGACCAACACGAATCCCTGAAGATGACAAGTGCGATCTTGTCGAAACGTCGGAGCAACGGATCTTTTCAGATCCAACAACTGCATCCAAAAGAGCAAACGTGGTTGTCCCGAGAAAAGAGTTCAACATCTACATTCGACCGCGAGAACATACGAAACAATATATATATATATATATATATATATATATATATATATATATATATATATATATATATATATGTGTGTGTATCATATAGTATATCTGTTAGCCAGTTCACCTGAGAGCGAGAAGGATGCGCGCGCAGCCCTCGTTCTTCAACCCCACAGCTTCCTTTGTTTATCCGCCTGTTTGTCTGTTTTGAAAACGGCGAGAGTGATCAACAAAGTTTATCCAGTCAAGTTTTGTGTTCCGAGTTTATCTGTTGTTTATCGACAGACGATCTTCTGAGGATGAAAACAGCTACTAAAAACAAGTTTAAACAATTCAGAAAGACGGACAGCATTTTGCCAACAGTTTGTTTGTTTGGATTCCGATAAAACATGATTCTGAGTACCTCTCCCCGAGTGGATATAAAAAGCTCACATTAATAATATAGCCGAAACAATTGCGACGGTTATTATCTCAATGAAAGATACTAGGCAAACGCGTTATGTGTTTCCGCGTTGATGGATGAGCTAGAATATATCAATATATCTTTGGATTGGTCATCATATATATATATATATATATATATATATATATATATATATATATATATATATATATATATATATATATATATATATATATATATATATATATATATATATATATATATATATATATATATATATATATATATATATATATATATATATATATATATATATATATATATATATATATATATATATATATATATATATATATATATATATATATATATATATATATATATATATATATATATATATATATATATATATATATATATATATATATATATATATATATATATATATATATATATATATATATATATATATATATATATATATATATATATATATATATATACACACAAATCGAGATCCAAACAATTATGTCACCGCCATCTCATTTCCTAATCAATATTCATGATAATGAGAAAGGCTTTGTTTTAATCGTTTTCACACCTGTTGCTTAGATTTAAATGCTTTCTTTATAGCTGTGAGTGATTTGAAAGAATTGGATTTGATATTTTTCCACATCAAAACAGCTCATTCGATTCGACTGAAAGTTCGGAACAAGATGTATCATCATCATATTGAAATTCCCTGGAAATTTGAATTCTCTCGAAGAAAATATTTTGGACGAATTTTTTCCTCCGGGTTAGTCTTATGGAATTTCGAAAATTTTGAAATAGGTTTTCTCAGAAGTGGTTGAACCGATTGCGCCTCAAAACTATAAAGTATCTAGTTAGATAAGGAAACTTGTGTATGCCAAGTTTCATATGATTTTGAATTTTCGTCTGACCTGTGGAGTGCGAAAAAAAAACGACCCTTTTTTCGGGTATGGTGAAATTAGGTCTTCGCTTCGCTCATCCAAAAATGAACATGTTCTTTATTGAAGATTTCTGATGAGTATTTATTGGAGGATAACATCTACTTATTAAAATTTCTCTCGATTCATCCTTATTGAACAGTGTAAACGAACAATTTAATGTCTCTGTCAAAATAATTGATAAAAAGAGTATTGAGTGAAATTATTTTGATGAAAAATTGAACCGTGTGAACGGGGCTTTATGATGACTTCAATTGGAGAGAGATCACTTTCATTTATCCTAGTGAACCACTCTAGCGACCAGAGCGTGACGTGTTTATTGACAGACTGACAGACAGGTTGACAGGTCGGAGGTCACAGAGGTCAGATAGTGTTCATCTCTTGACGTCCAAGTCGCCGCGAGACCAGCTGTCACGTGTCATTGTCCAGCCAGCACCACCTGTTGTCTGTGTGGTATTGGCGGGTAATTCTCTGGATGCGATGCGAGGACCCGACTCTTTCATCTTGTGTCATAATCGTTAGTTATATGGAGTATTCAGTAAGTGAAGTGAGACCGGCTCTCTACACCGGTGCCTGCCTTCATCCTCATTATATTCCATATACACATATTCAGATGAGCGTAGCAACTGGCAAAGATTTCCATTCCATAAACCGAAAAAAGTTGGCCTTCGTTTTTTCGTTTTTTTTTTAAATTTGTGCGCGGCATAGATAGTAATGAAAAAAAGTCAACTCGAAACTTCTTTTGCATTTTGATGTCACACCAGAGTATGTTGAGATTGCTCTTCCCAAAAATCAGACGAACGTTTTTTTTTTTTTTTTTCAAATCAGAAAGTTTGGAAAATCATCATGAGAATAAACCAGAAGGAAATTACTTGAAAAATAGAAATTGCGACATCTGAGGACATATTTATGTATACCTGTGTAGATATAATCAACGATCATTCATCATTCAACCCTAAAGTCTTATTTTAGATTGAAGTCAACTTGAGTTCAATACAATTTGAGTGAAATGCAACACTGTATGAGTCCAATGAAGTCTGTAGAGATGATGGGCATGTTTATATACCCACCTACTCGCCGGACAATATATGAGCAAACTACAAAGATCTCCGACACTTGCTACAGAATGGTGAGACAAACTATACACTACTATAATCATGTATATTCAGCCCTAGATTGATGAAGAAACCAATATTATGACCATGTAGGCCTACTTATCTACGGTGCATGCAGAATACAATAATCTAAGCAGTGTTGATGCGTACATATCACCGAGACACGTTACTTGACGCTAAGAAGGCGTAGATATTCGTGTCTAGGCAGTAGCTTCACACCGCTTTGCAAACCAGGAAGTTTCCCACATATTAGACATATACTATAGTGATCATATATAATGCCTTGCTTGGATTATATTAGTAAATGTTCAATATGGCCGGCGAGATCGGAACGAGCACATGTCGCTATCGGCTGCAGGAATAACGTATCTCTGTGAGGTGATATGGTTGGTGTACCTGATTGCCGTTGACGAACCACGTGATGTTGGCAGCGGGAAACGACGGCAGCGACGTGCAGTTAGCGCGGATCTGTTCTCCTGCCGAGTAGCGCCGTTTGTCGGCCGAGAGGAGCGGCTCGGAGGCGGGGATGTCTGCAACAAGAGCAATCAGTGACGTCACACATCAGCGGACAACAATGGCTACCTACTTGTGGTATCCAAACACAGCTTCATGCAGTGCTACCTTGAATCATAGCCATCGATCCTCACCTCGCAACGTACCAGTACATATGAAATATAACACTCAATCTATCGTGCATGTTCATTGGGGGTCGATATTATTTCATCCATTCATCAGTCCGAATTGATCATTGCATAGAATTATACAAACATTATGGCAATTCATGAAGAATACATTGGATGGAAAATAATAGCGAAGTAGACCCAAGTGTTATTTTTTATGAATACCTACATACGTACTTTGTCCAGTATTAGAAAATGATCGTTTTCGCCAGTACTTCTATGAATGGTGTGAAACAGTTACGATTGTTTATATGTCACATTCTCACTGAAAATACATCTGATGATATTATCAGATGACTTGGATTGTTTCCGCAGTTTGTGTTTCTCCAATGATCACGTCATTGTCTTATTGACAGTGGGATGTGGAAATACAGCTACCGAATAATGTACTTCAAACTCAGTCGAACTAACTCTTCACAATCTACACCATCTTATTGTGATTATTTTCACTGTCACTTGTTTCTCTGGATTGTAAAACAACCAACTGATCTTCATTTCAACGATTCGAAAACAACATTCATTACAGCAAAACAATCGGCTGAGAAAATAGGTGAGGCTCATTCACAAGGCTACACTACCACCTAACGTGTGACGAGAACATGGAATACAAACTGTCTATTCACAAAACACACCAACGTTAACGTAGAACCTTGAATAACAACCAATCAGGAACCAAGGTTATTGGCCTTGTCACGGTCCCCTCAACCGTCAAACCAAGCCTGGCGACCAGTCCAGGTAGTTTGGTTTACCACCACTTGTCTCTCGTTGTTCAGATATTGAAGGTTTCTATTGGCTGATTCTCACACAAGTATGACAATGACGTCAACATGAGAGCTTGGAGCTTGCAGGCTGTCATGTTGACGTTCATCTCAGCGTTATGGCTAGTGGTCGTTGTGAAGAAACCAATGACATTTCATATGTATTAACGTGTCTATACTGTAGTGAAAGTTCTATTGATTCATCTCAATTCCATATCAATCAATCTGAAATCTTTTAATGTATTATTATTTGTTGTATTATTTGTTTGATGTACTACGATTACTAATTCGATGTTGAACCATGAATGATGGCTCACTGCCATACGCAATTGTGATGCTATTCATGAGTTATTGTAAATATGTGAAATGTGTACCGATTCCCTCGAGAGAGGGTTGAAGGAATGAACACTACTACTATAAGAGAAACATTCCTAGCGTTAGCGTTACGCCTTGATGTTGGTGCTGTGGTTAGAGGTGTTTGTGAACGGGAGAAACAACTCTCGTGTTGTTGTTACGCGTTAACGTCAGAGTTGCATTGTGAACGGACTCAGCCGGTCCAGTAGTCTCCTGTTTGTCTGGCCTCACATGAGAACTGAGAGAATCTACGAGCTCGCGACGCAAGAAAAGATAACAACGTTATTCAATATGACCCCAATCATCGCAACGATTGCATCTCGAGTCGATCGTTTCTCGTTTCCGATCCATTCAGCCACCTCGCACAAACACTTGGAACCAAATCGCTCTCACGAAACACTTCCACTCGACTCGAGCGACGAGCTGCTTTTCCCGCCCCTATGACGTCACACGCTAGCATCCAATTAGGGGCTGTTGAAACTGAGGTGAGATGTAAATATCCAATCATGATGTCCCAGATGATGTGGATCTAACTGGCCGACTGAAGCCACGTACACGATGTAGTAACACCAACCTATTTTATCAAATTGAAAAAAGGTGACTTGACTCTCATACTGATAGCATGGACGATAATTGAAGTTTCTTGCGGTCAGTTCAGAGCCAAAGGTCCCGATTTCCTGTCACGATTTAGCGGATTTCCTTGTGAACTAGATGTGGATGAGAGTGGCTACGGTACCGGTGGCATTGTTGAACTAACACAATCTATGATTCTCGTAATCTACCGGGCCGTGTATAGCATTGTTGTTCTAAATAGTTCCGATATAGAAGCGATAGTTGCGCTACAGGAAATCGGAACCCTGGACTCAGATTCTGACTCCGGAAATATTTCACTTTCAAGACCCGAGTTGGGTCACCTTCTTTATATTATGAAGAAATAGGTTGGTATCACCACATCGTGGTATATGATCATACTGCTCTTCTATTGCTACCCCCAATGATGTTTACTCCTAATTACCCCCTAATTATTCACTTGTTAGTGGGGTTGTTCGGCACAGTCAGAAAACACTTCATCTTGATCTTTCACTTTCACTTCATCATCTCCCGCTCATTCGTACCCCCTATTGATCTACTTGTTAGTGGGGTCGTGAAACACCATTGAAGAGAGTTCTAATGCAACTTCGTCTCGTCCAATCACGTGTCTGATATCCTCGAGAGAAATATTCTCTACATTCATCTTTTATATCGTTCAGCTTTCTAACTTTACTTTGACGTGATGTGCTTTCGGACCGGACATAAAAATGCTTTCTCCCCCTTCTCTCTATCTCTCTCTCTCTCTCGCTCTCTCTCTCTCTCTCTCTATGGGTCAAGCTTCAAACATCTGTCAGCCTCACATGAGTCCATTTCCCTCTCATCAAGCGACCCTACCTCCGAGCCGACCATTGAAAGTGGAGGAGAGGGGGGAGGGAGGGAGGGAGGGAGGGGGGAAGTGGAAACCAGATAAGAAATAGAGTTCTGAAATTGCCCCGTTTTTTCAGTGTCGTGTCAGTAGATGAGGGCACTCGTATATTGCCTGCTCTGTCGATCAGTGGACGAGCTCCTCCACGAGCTCCTCTGACTCCCCGGGCATCAGCTGCCATGTCCAATGAGTCAGACGAGCATGGTTAGTGGGATATATCATTATTCAAGCCCCATTTTCATTCATTTGTATTGAATCCAACGCTGCAGTGTATAATAGTTACTGAGACCTTCTGGATTATTGAGATCTATTGGGATATATTGAAATCTATCGGGATATATTGAGATCTATTGAGATCTATTGAAATCTATCGGGATATATTGAGATCTATTGAGATCTATTGAAATCTATCGGGATATATTGAGATCTATTGAGATCAATTGAGATATATCGGGATATATTGATATCTATTGAGATATATTGAAATCTATCGAGATATATTGAGATCTATTGAGATCTATCGGGATATATTGAGACCGTTTAGAAGCTGAACCTCCTGGTTGTTTCAACAATTCACATGAAAATACAGCTTGAATACAGCTTGAATATCTGCACTGGTTCAACGGACGCTTGGCCTCTCAACAACACGCCACTGGTTCAACAGACGCTTGGCCTCTCAGCAACACGCCACTGCTCTCAACAGACGCTTGGCCTCTCAGCAACACGCCACTGCACGGCAGCTGATCCTCTCTTCTCTTCCCAACGAGAACTTTCAACCCAATGTTGTGTGTGAACATTTCCCACATCTGGCAAATATAATTCCGAGCACTTCGTTCAGTGCTCGTCACATCCTGTAAACACGCACTGCTAGCTTGTAAACGCGACGTGGTAGAGCAGAGTCGGGCTGTAATTACATCACCGAGAAATCGCTCCGTGTTTTTATTATCCGCGATTTGCTTTCAGAATCCAAGCTTGAGCGGTTTCAAGGAGAGAGTTCAGAGAAGAGCGAGCACAGAAATGTGGGGAATTGAATGTGAATTCGAAGTGAAGGTTTACTTTATCAATTCATTCTTTGAAGAAAAACAAAAACTACAAGAGTTGAAGAGGAAAATATTCTTTGAGATCAGAAAAAGAAGAAACTTTCGAGTCGGCTTCGTGGGTTGTTCAACGTGGGCTGAATATTATTTCTTTTCTTCTCAAAAAGCTCAGAGATTATGAATAAAGATGAACTACAGACAGACAAAAAATGCAAAAATAATATTAGTATAGTACGTTCGTCGGTTTTTTGTGTCTTCTAATCTCTTTGTAAAAGGAATCGCAGGAATTCAGTTTTATTCGAAACAAAATTGTTCATGTTTTATGATGAATCAACTCAAATTGCATCAGCAAGGCTATTGGTTTGGAGGTTCGTGTTCCAGACACGAACAAAATGAGAACTCATTCCGTTATGTTTTCCATTTGTGTTGAACCTTATGCAATATTCATTCATCCATTTATTGAACCAAATTCCAGGATTTTACCGAAAAACAATGAAAATAAGTTTTAAAAAATTCTTCGTGAAAAATGAAAACTTGTGATTCTCATCAACCCTGCCTTGGATTAACTCGTCCTTACTTTCTGACACGGATACAAGGAATAAACAAATAAACAGAAGATAAAATCCAGCGAGAAACAACAATACACTTAAAGTCATCTTCTCATTATTGCCACTCTTATTTGAATCTCGTAGATCTCTCGAGTGTACAATGATCTTCACCTCCTCCTCTGGTGGAGACAAGTATATGAGCTGCCTGTTTGGGAAACGCCTCTCATTTCTCACGTCTTGATAGACGCGTTCGAAGAGAGAGATAGCCTCATGTGTGTGTTGGGCTCAAGAGAGAGATAGCTATACGAGTATTGGGATCGAATTATTCACCGTCATTTGTTATCTATTGATTTCTCGCGTGTTTCCAACCAATTTACTACTTATCAAATCTCGCAAGAATAATAGCTCCACCCCTCCTCCCCCCCCCCCTCCTGCGACCAGGGGGGGATATCGGATTATCGGGAATTGGTGAATTCGGTTATTTTATACATTTATTTCAATCAGTTTACAATTCGATTAACTTTCGAAGATTTTCTACTCGCTCAGTTGGCGTCTACACGACTTGCCTTGTGACGCGTTGAGATCAGTCGGTGTGAAAACATGCCAATAATCTCACTCACGACGTCTCGCATTCCGTTAGATCAGTCCGCAGACAACAGCCGCATGCTGTGGACCATTCCACTAGGAATCTGTACTCTCTCGAATCAACTCTTGTTTTCTGCCAAAAGTGACAATTATTATTTAGTAGAGGTATAGGTCCATAGGAAGGGATCGGAAGCAAAGTGGACCAACCCAAAAGTCAAAACAAAACACTTCCAATGTGGGTTAGTCCGTTTTGCTCCAAAATATAATGAGGGCCAGAAAGCTTAGTCCACATGTTTAAACCTCTGAAACTAGTGTTAAAAAAAAGTAGCACAATACGAATGAAGTGGTTCGAATAGATCATTTTGAGAAAAAATTGGGTTGGTCCACTTTGCTTCTATGATCCCTTCAATTTCAGATGCACGTAGCGAAGACTCCAATTTCACTCACTGAAACACTTGAGGCTTCGTTTCCATGTTGTTGTTGTTGTTGTTGTTGTTGTTGTAGTGGTAGTTGTTGTTGTTGTTGTTGTTGTTGTTGTTGATGTTGTTGTTGTTGTTGTTGTTGTTGTTGTTGTCGTCGTTATTTTGTACGTGGCAAACAGGTTAGGCAAAGTAACCAACCAATCGACGTGCGACTTTTCTGAGCATTGTTGTGTCACCAGAATAGATTGGAATTATGTTCGAGCAGAATCTGCGCGATGTGGTTTCACTCACCGTTACATATGTAACAAATAACACGTGACATATCGTGAACGTTCATTACGGATCGTCAGTATTTCATAAGCTACTTCTCTGAATGGTGTGAAGCAGTTTCACTACAACATGTTCGAACGGAAAGTCACACTGCGATTGTTTGTATGTAACGCTGACACAGGGAACGTTACGATATACGAGAAGGTCGTCAGCTGGCCTGCTTGGAGTTATTGGATTTATGTGACGTCAGCTCGAACCAACGACGTGGAACCAACGACGCGTGAACGGTAAAAAACTAAATTATTTCCAAGCAATAAGTCCCAGGCCTCAAACTCTGTGAGTTGATACTGTTCCCACAACGGTGTGCTGCGAATAACACAGCCATTCCATTTAATTTTTTCTTCCGAATAATTCGAGATATTATGATACTTGCTGAAGACAATGTGTGGAATATTATATATATATATATATATATATATATATATATATATATATATATATATATATATATATATATATATATATATATATATATATATATATGTATATATATACATATCTATTCATATATATATATATATATATATATATATATATATATATATATATATATATATATATATATATATATATATATATATATATATATGGAAGGTTGAATTTTGAAATACGATATATTATTATATTTTAATATTATAATATTGGAAATATATGATATAGATGTATCTCGCATCGTCAGGCATTCTCATCCACTAGTAGAACCAAATACTATGGCAACATGTCCAGTATTTGTGTATTTCCATTGTTGTGAGCACAAGATCCCAGCACTGTTCTTGAGGTGGTCTGAGAGGAGGTCACACTCCAGTGTTCCAAGAGACCGTGACTCTGTTATTATCTCGTATTGTCATGGTATTCAGCTCTCCTAGACAACATTATCCAATCAGAATCCTGGTCTCTTGGAGCTAGCCAGGTCCTGGGACGTTATTCCAGGTGACAGTCGTGATGAGGGCCTGTTCTCGGAAAAATCCTTTCCAACGAGCTTCTTGCTTCTGTTGTCCTCATGTTGGTCACATGGGCCCTTCTTGCTCGGCATCACTGACCCCATGATATCCTATCAATACTGTTTCATTAGGCATGAGCACATCCACACAGCAACGCGTAACGCCAACAGCATGGCGTAACATGGGCGTAACGTCAACGAGAGGGAGAAATGTCTGTCTAATGTTGTCCTTGGTCTGCTCACAACCACCACTAATCATAACGCTAAGATGAACGCCAACATGACAAAGCTTGCAAGCTCCAAGCTGTCATGTTGACGTCACTGTATAACATGAGAATCAGCCAATAGAAACCTCCAATATCTGAACAACGAGAGACAAGTGGTGGTTAACCGAACTACCTGGTATGGTCGCCAGGCTTGGTTTGACGGTTGAGAGGCCGTGACGAGGGTGATGACCTTGGATCCTGATTGGCTGATATTCAGTGTTCTACGTTAATGTTGGTGTGTTTTGTGAATAGACAGTTTGTATTCTATGTTCTCGTGATGCGTTAGACGTTAGTGCCACATGTTGATGTCAGTGTGATTCTGCATCGTGGAGCAACCTTTAGAGTTAGAGTTAGAGTTAGAGTTAGAGTTAGAGGGTTGCATAATATCATTTCAGTGTCGTATTGCATTGTGAATGACCCTTCAGCGTTGGAGTTAACGTCATACTAGGATAAAAGTTAGCTTTGGAGTTAGCGTTAGCTGAAAGTTAGCGGTTCGACTTACCGACAACTGTCATGTTGGCCGCCCTGATCTCTGTGTGAAAGGATGGCGCGTCGGCCGACACCTCGCATTTGTACAGCCCTGACAGCTTTCTCTGCACATCGAGCAGCGTCACCTGGCGCGCGTCCGAGTACTCCATCTGCAACAACAACAACAACAACAATATCAGTCACATGACCCAGCCTGAACCAAGTCGACAGGCCAAACGAGCTGTAATCCAAGCCTGAACTAACTGATTCCCCTTTCACACGATCAACTTATCCCTGGCAATGCAGTTTTGAGATGTATATCGCTACCAAGTATAATACATGCCTTTCCTATCTCGCGTCACACCACAGTAGGAATTGTTATTGCTGTCAACGCATTGCCTCGAGTAGAAATACGCTCAAAGTGCTTGCTTGACGACCCCACTAACAGCTAGGTTATACGGGGGTACGAACGAGTAGGTGATTATGAAACCATGAAGTGATGATAGGTGAAAGGACGTTTTAAAAAACCCACGCCCAACGGTGAATTCAGTTTCTGAAGCGGTGCCTCAGCTGACCGAGCTACCAAGGGTGGCGAATACCTTCAACTACTGTCGATGCAATATTACTAGTAGTCGACCAATCAGCGCCCAGTAAAGTGTAACGTCACATTCCGTTGACAGCCTAGCTTCTGTTGACGCCATATCGTTGAGTGGGAGAATTTCGAAGATTGGTGACTGACTTTTTCTGATCGACCAATCTTTTTCAGTGATACAGAAGACAGGTTACTTTCAGGTTATGTTTATATCGATCTAAACGAAATCTCTCATTATCGATACAGTAGTACTCGATGTGATATCGATTAGTACTTTTATCGCAACTGTCGATCTATGTTTTAGTGATTGGAGCTCTAGGTTGCGCTACTGGCATTCGCTAGTTCAAGGTACAAGCTACGACGGAAAATACATTGCCATTTCAGTTGATCGTTTAAAGGGCCTTCAACCAACCGAACAAATATTCTCAACTAATTCATATTGAACTTGAATCCATGTGAAACCTACTTCCGGTCCGATAGACAAACATCCCGGGACATATTTCGGTGTCGGTTTCATTTAAATCGGATCAGAATGTGTGGAAGACTCACGGTCCAGTGGACAGCACAGATCGTACACGCGATAAGTCGATAACAAGTTAGTTCGATTATCGCAACAAGCGAGCAGAATATCGAGTGAGCGATCACATCGGCTGCTGATTTAATCCCCCCCTCCCCCCCCCCACTGGTACAATCAATCCCCCCCTCCCCCCGCAGACGTCCCACGTAGTATCGTTCATTTTGTCATTCAGATCCATATATTACACAATAATTCACTATTTTTTAGAGTTTAGCCCACAAACATTCGTCATGAAATATGATGAATGCAAATTTGTTCTAATATAAAAGTTATCATGAAGATTGATTGATCTCACATAATAATAATTTGTATAACGGTATAGTACAGTTATATATGGTTATATATGAATTATTATAAACCAATTATAACAATTACCCATTATACCAATTATACATACATTATACCAAATTTATTTATATTATCAATATATCAATTATTGATTCATATAACCATTATATGCTATTTCATACTTTGGGATATGTCAAGATAGATATTCAAACTATTTGTGTTTATTCGAATGAATTGAAAGGATGTTGAAGAGCGTTGAAGGATGTTGAAGGGTGTTGAAGGGCGTTGAAGGGCGTTGAAGGGTGTTGAAGGGTGATGAAGAGTGTTGAAGGGGTGTTTAAGTAATCAAGGGGGTGACATGTTGAGAATTTTTTTCCTGTTCACGGAAGTTTATTTCGTCTTCAAGATGAGTCTTCATTATTTCCGGATCACCGTCCACTGTTTCATGTTGTAAGTATTCCTCGATAGAGTAATCACATCTCACAGTTACCATCGTTTCAAGACTGTTTCTGAGAGTGTGTATGGATAGATGACATCAGCTGCTGATGAAGCCCCCCTCCCCCCTATTGCAACTCCCCCTGGCACATCCCCCCCTCCCCTCAGACGTCCCATGTCCCCGGGCGACACACATGGGTCATCTGCCTAACTGTTGATTAATTCAGCCGAGCTAACTGTGGGATAACCGGCGCAAGAAACGGTTACAGGATCGCATGTTTAGTTGGCTCTTCAATGACTAGAGGGCGTGGCCAGAAGACACTGCCAGGCGTGTGCGTACATCACATTAGGCAGAATCTTTTCCATTATCTCTCTTCTTGGTTCTACTCACTACTATTCATTTGTGTTCAACAAGAGAGAGGGAACCGAGCGACCGTCTCCCCTAACCCACATCACTAGCGCGCGAGTGGTTCGAGCCTGCGTCTCTCGTGCACACCAGTATTTTGTGAATCTCTGACGTCGAATGCGAGAATTAGATTGAAATTCCGAGAACAACAAACTGTTCAGTTTTCTTATCATTCCAATTTGATTTTCGAGATTCATCGAGGAAAATATCGCTACGAGCGCTTTTCTGACGTAAGCCTGCCTTCCTTCAGGCTGAAACTCATATATATATTCATATATATATATGTAAATATAAATATACATATACTTATATATATATATATATATATATATATTTATATATATATATATATATATATATATATATATATATATATATATATATATAAATATGAATATAAATATATATATGTATATATATATATATATATATATATATATATATATATATATATATATATATATATATATATATATATATATATATATATATGAAGAGAGAGAGAGGGAGAGAAAGAGAGAGAGAGAGAGAGAGAGAGAGAGAGAAAGAGAGAGAGATAGAGAGAGAGATTATAGGTTTATTTATTCGTATGTATGACGGTGCATCTCTTTTTGTATCGAGTGTATATATGGAGGAGTGTATTCATCCTCTAGAGTTATTTCTGCGAGGGAAAGGAGGGGGTGGGGGGGGGGTTTGGTGGTGGGTTCGAGGAAAGGGGGGGGGGGGGTGTTACAATTTGCGCTTGTTCGTTTCATAATATATCATTGTTGTATCGTTTTTTGTGCTCGCTTAGAATAACACCCTGGTCGATAGGATGATCCAGTGGATGCCAGTGCTCGTCCCCCCGCCCCCCCTCCCTCCCTCCCCCCCCCACAACTTTCATGATGGAAGATTTCAACGCTTTTCAGTAGCCCATGCATTTCATTCACATATCAACTATAATCATACTGAGCTGTATTACTTCCGTAGAATCGTGATTCAAACTGCTGAGTATTGCAATTGTGACTAATGTATCACTCGCAGTTTCCCATTGGTTGCCTTATTTTCATTTTCATGCTCATTATCATTCAACCTATCGAAGTGGATTATGTTTCAATATGAGTTTATTAAATATTAGCATAGTAAATCACAGTGTATTTTAGTGTTTTGTTTTTCATCGTTTAAACCACAGATAAGCCATTTATGGCTTGGTGGACGAGAGTTAAAACTGTAATACTTTATTGTATGATCTAATTTGTGACAATAAAAGAAAAAAATGTTACCTTGAGTGATTTATATATTTCACAATAGTTTGAATTCATCTTCCGCTTCTATGTTATATGTGTAATTTCCATGAAGGAAGATTCCAACGCTTTCTAGTAGCCCATTCTTTTTATTTCCGTATTGACCAAATATTCATATTAAGCTGTATTACTTTCATTGAATTATGATACCTCCGAGTATCTATGTGATTCAACTATGTATGATGTAGATTTACGTATAATAATCAATGAAACTGATATCTGTGAATATCTGTGAAATTCCCCTGGCGGCAACTTTTTGCCCTATGGAAACTGCATGGGACGCCTTTAATAACAATGTTGTTGAAGAATTTGCAGCCGCATCACAGTTTTTGAGCTCACGTCGATATATCGATGTTTTTACACGTCTTGTCGTTTCCTTGTCTATATTCAATAAATACCGATCTCGAGGAAACAAAACCCGAGAGGAAAGGAGGAAATTTCCCACGCGGCTGTTCAATACGAGCGAGGACCATGTGGAGAAGACATCAGAAGAGAGCAGAAGATAGCAGAAGAGAGCAGAAGAGAGCAGAAGAGAGCAGAAGACAGCAAAAGACAGCAGAAGACAACAGAAGACAGCAGAAGACAGCAGAAGACAGCAGAATACAGCAGAAGACAGCAGAAGACAGCAGAAGATAGCAGAAGACAGCAGAAGACAGCAGAATACAGCAGAAGACAGCAGAAGACAGCAGAAGATAGCAGAAGACAGCAGAAGACAGCAGAAGACAGCACAAGATAGCAGAAGACAGCAGAAGACAGCAGAAGACAGCAAAGACAGCAGAAGACAGCAGAAGACAGCAGAAGACAGCAGAAGACAGCAGAAGATAGCAGAAGATAGCAGAAGACAGAAGAAGACAGCAGAAGACAGCAGAAGACAGCACAAGACAGCAGAAGACAGAAACAAGGACATTGATGAAGGAAAGACGAGGAAAAGAACGATGAAGTATCGGGTTAACAGTCCATGGGAGTCAATTTAGTGAAAGACCAGTCATTTTCTGATAACTTTCGAAAGGTATGAGAGATATCGCAATTCTAATACGTACGAAACAAGCTGTCTTTCATACCTTCAAGGTGGTATAGAATTAAAGTAATGAACCACGTCTCATGTCGCATAACTCTAAGCGTATACCGGTAGAAAAACACATTTTTCATCCGTATATTCTGAGTATTCTCTGAATTGAAATTTTGATATCTTATATTGTTCGAAAGTCATCAAAGAACTGATATGTGGCTGAAACGACTTCCATGGATTTTCGAAGTTGCAATTCCTGACCTAATTTCTTAAAATTCTTTATTTTTTAATTTTTAATTTTTTTATTGAGTTTTGACGACGCACTGTAATGATTACTAAGATATATTGGCGTCGGATGAATGATTAATGATATGGAGTTTTTTATGGGTAGTGGGAAGGAAGCGGTCGTGGCCCATATTGTGGGAACCATCCCGGCATTAGCCTAGACTACATTCTTCATTTGGTATAGACAACATTCTCCTTTCGTGACTAGGACTATAGAAGCGCCTTTATTCGATCGAGACGACTGTTGTATTCCATCATGTGTTATTCAAAGAATAATCTGAATACAAATGATGCTCCGAGCATCGTCTCATAAAGAAGAAATGGAAAATAAAAGTGAATGCCCTATCGATGCGATGCCCGGGTAAACTGCCAAGAGAATTTCTCCGCTAAAAGCTTACTTCAACGCCCTATTGAAACATCTCCAACCAAGATAAATCCCTTCCAAACATGAATAATATTTTTCTTCAATACGATATTGTAGATTTGATTTTGTAGCCGTGCCTCCAAGGTGAGGTATATTATATAAAATATACACAGTTTTCTTTTCCCTTGGCGGCTGTAAAAGCGTGGAATCGTAAAGGTTGGAAGTCACTGCGCTGAATGGCGTACAATATTCAGGCACGGCCTCCTTGAGACGCCGATGTCGTGGCTCACAGGTCATCAGTCTTACAGGAGGCCGTGACGGGAATCCAGGAGGCTTAGGCTCTCACATTGTTGGCCCAGGCCTGGGTTGATACAGTCGCAGATAACTTGATGCTGAAGAAGAGATAAAGAGTCCGAGAAAAGAAAAGAGAAAAGAAAGAAGAAGAGAGAGAGAGATGGAGGAATTGGCTGTCAGAGTTGTAGTTAGGAGAGAAGAAAAGTGTCTACAAACCGAGTATGTTGACTTTGGGAATTCCCAGAATTTGCGTTGTGAAGTGAGTGATATGAGTATATTTATATGGAATAGAAATCTCTACAAACACCTGTTTTGAAACTGTTATGTCACTGCTTTTCTGTTTTATGTATTCCTTATTTCGATCGATTCACGATTTAATTGGTTTCACTTGTTGCTATTCGTAACGGATTTGTATTTCTTCAATTGATGTGAAGAATCAATGTATTGTATTTCTCTCTGGATTGATCAGGCATATTTATGTAAAAACTTAAAATATGGTTCTATGGAATCATTGTGATTGAATGTCGTGAGAATGTTAATTAATTCGAAGATTGTTTTTTCGAAATTTCTTCCTCTCCTTCAATTATTCAGTTTGTATTGTTGAGGTTTGAAACCTTTTAGTGAGAATATTTTCAACCCAAACGTATTTGTGTTCCACAGATTTCATGAACAATATTTTTCAATGCAATCTTGTCTTAGAATCTTGACCACTGATACCCCACTGGGAAAACGCGTTATGTGTTCCCACGTTGATGGATGAGCTAGAACATAACAACTTATCTTCAGTTGGTTCAAACAAACAATCCAAACAATCAGGCTTACGTCACTTCCCTCCTATTTTATTCATCACTCATTCTGATTAATCTCCTAAATAATGTAGAAGGCCTTGTTTGAATCGTTCAAATTTAATTGGTGCACTTGTTGCTTGGATCTAATTGGTATCTTGATAGGTTTGTGTGATGCAAAAATATTACTTTATCTATTTTGTTACATCAAAACGGCTGATCCGATTTGAATGAAAGTTCGGTATAGTGTGCTCCATCATTATGTTGAAACTTTGTGAGAATTTGAATTATTTCGAAATAAATGTTTTTTCTAAATTTTTTCTCCGGGTTATTCTGATGCGATTTTTGAAAACTTTGAAATGATTTTTCTCAGAAGTGGTTCAACCGATTGTGCCTCAAAACTATAAAGTATCAAATCAGATAAGGACACTTGTGTATGCCAAGTTTCAACTGGATTCGCGTTCTTATTTGACCTGTGGAGCGCGAACAAGAAAAAAAATATGTAAAAATGTACTTTTCCGAGTGTGTTGAAACTGAGTCTTCGCTTCGCTCATCCAACTATCGCAAACTTATTGAAATTGGAATTTAAAATTAATGATGGATACCAACTGATTGTTGACGAAGATCTTCTCGCGTGAATAAGAGTATATATTTCAAGACTAGTCGATCCTGAAGATGTCAAGCCTGAGGAAAGGTGAAGTCAACAGAGTTCCTTGTACATGCATATGACTAATAAACTTGTATAATGCCAGGAAATGGATGCAAAACACGCCTGTATGACATGGAGAATATCATGCAATGCCGGGCGATAATTGCGTACAGCACGGCATATGGAACAATAATGATAAATCAGAGATTCCGTGACAAATGAGAGTAAAGTGAGTAAGAGAGAGAGAGAGAGAGAGAGAGAGAGAGAGAGAGAGAGAGAGAGAGAGATGGAGAGGGAGAGAGAGAGGGAGATGGGGAGAGAGAGAGAGAGGGGGGGAGAGAGAGGGAGAGTGACAGGGGGAGAGAGAGAGAGAGAGAGAGAGAGAAAGAAAGAGAGAGAGAGAGATAAAGAGAGAGAGATAAAGAGAGAGATAGAGAGAGAGAGAGAGAGAGAGAGAGAGAGAGATGGAGAGGGAGAGAGAGAGGGAGATGGGAAGAGAGAGAGAGAGGGGGGGAGAGAGAGGGAGAGTGACAGGGGGAGAGAGAGAGAGAGAGAGAAAGAAAGAGAGAGAGAGAGAGAGAGAGAGACGAGGTATTTGGGTGTGGACCTCTAAAGGTGGGGAAATGTGCTTATTTCCGTTAGTATTAAGCTCGTAAACAAATCAATTAATAACGCAATCGATCTCTACAACATAGATCTCTATCACCGAGATACGTTACTCAACGTTAAGAAGGCGTAGATATCTGTGTCTCGGTAGTAGCTTCACACCGCTTTGCAAACTGGGAAGTTTCCCACATATTATACATATATTGGTGATAATATAGAATGCCTTGCTTGGATTCCATTTGTAAATGTTCAATATGGCCGGCGAGATTGGAACAAGCATACGTCGCTGTCGGCTGCAGGAGTGACGTATCTCGATGAGGTGATATATCCATCTAAAACCATCTAAACTAACCTAAACAAATTCAATATAAACCTCGTTCGATTTCAATAATCGATATTCCACTATGAGCTTCTATCGAGTGACGTCACTCGTCGTTGAAAGGGCCGGAGAACAATGTCCAACAATAGGTAATATCAACCAATCACAGTCTTTGATGAGCCACCAGCTCGCTGGGTTGCTATGGTAACGAAGACACGTGTTTGTTGTGGCGCTTCCTTGTCCAAGGACATCACAATCCTGCGGCTGGATTTCAATGAACTATTATACGACATTTCTCCCAATTTCAGAGAGAATTATAAATTATCAACTCAATTGACCATTGTAGATGGGCGTGACTTATACGAAGCAGGGAAAAGTTAGATACCTTGATTGGTTATTTCCCTATTTTCCCCTGCTTCACTATCCACTTGATTGGTTCTTATATGTTGTGACATCACGAGGGCGGACGATCTACATTGGTCAATTTTAAAAACGTTACTCGATTTATTTGTCTTTTAGGACACGCCCCCTTCTCTGGGTCGTGACGTAAACATCATCTGATTCTGTTCACAGAACCGAGTAATGCCTACGTCATCACTTGGAGTCTCTGGAGGACATGGATGAACAAAATAAATTGAAAATGAAAATTGATAAACAGTGATTTCTGAAACTGAGATGAAGAAATCCAGATTTCTCCTCCATCCTAACTTGGTTTCTCGTGGTTTCCCACAGTTCTCGAAGCAAATGCTTGGATGAAGTACTAATTGGCCACGACCTTCAATTAGTGGAGTGATGGGCCTAATTTTTTCTCTTTTTAATTTTTTTCTCTGTCCATTTTGTATAATCATAAACTTCACATCTGCTGTCAATGGAGAGAAGTGATCATTGCTCAAGAGACTTACTTCAAAGTGGAAGATATCAACATTCGTGTGTTTTGTGTCCGGATACATATCACAGAAACAGTCATAATGTGTTCCAGACGCTCGGAAACTGAAATGCTTTTATATAATAAAATGGGGTGGTAAGATCGCCCTTGTGGTGCCCCGTCCAAACGATCCCATCTTCCATTCATAGCTCTTATTGGGAAACAATGATTCCGTATCAAGTTTCGATGTTATAAAAAAACAAAATCTCTAGGATTGAAGGAAAAGATTGCCCCATTAAAATCTAGCCTAATAGTTGTGTTACTCTTCAATTCATTCTTATTATTATTATTATCTCTCTTTTATTGACATATGAAATGAAAACATACATACATTCCACACTATGACCCACAAAGCTGAATTGGGCTTGTCTGTGGCATAAAACACAATTATTATCAGTTCAATGTCATTATAATAGTTAATGCTGGAAGTCAGGTATTGGTTGATGGTCACCATATCATAATATGACAACAGAGGTGGAAAGATCACTTGTAACAGTAACATCCGATATTTCCACCTCACAGCGTATCGTCACATGCAAATAACACGTAACATATTGTGAATGTTTATTATGGATAGACAGTATTTCATGAGATACTTCTCTGAATGTTGTGAAGCAGTTTCACTACAATATGTCCATACGGAAAGTCACCACGATCGTTGACATGTCACGTTGACACTGAGAATGTCACGATGTGGGTGGTTTTCCTCAGTGGAATGAGTATGAGAGCATGCCAATGATCGTGACAGAGCCGATGTGTTATCTCCTCTAGAGTCCAGACCATTACCCCCGCTGATTGGTTCGAGCCACGCCAACTCATGGGTAGCACCGACCGAGCCCGTGACGTCACGTACTCTCAACACACTCACAGCGTAGCATTATATAAACGATCGCGGTGACCTTACATCTGAATATATTGTAGTGAAACTACTCCACACCATGAAGAGAATATCTCATAGAATATACTATATAGCTATTCATATATAAACTATATATATATATATATATATATATATATATATATATATATATATATATATATATATATATATATATATATATATATATATATATATATATATGTTTTGTTGAAAGCTTTCACGACTCATTATGTAATTAATAATCAAATCTTTATGGATAATTAAAAGTCGCGTTAACGAATAAATATTGATTTAATTGCCCGACGTTTCGACTACAATATAGTGGTCATTTTCGAGGGCTAAAAATGAAAATAATTATATAAATGATAAATAATAGGAACCAAAAAACAGATTCTTATGCAGAAAAACACATCTTCAATGAATGTCTTGAAGGGTGTAATAAAAATAACAATAAAAATAAAAATAAGCTTGATGCACATCTATGAATCTAGATGATATATATATATATATATATACTATATATATATATATATATATATATATATATATATATATATATATATATATATATATACTATATAGCTATTTACGCGTTGTAAGACGAGCGGAAAGTAATAGTATGTCGACTTCTTTGTCAAACTTTTGAGTACATTCGCCAATTGGGTGACATTTAAGTTAGAAATGGGTAAAAACTGCTTCGGGTGGTACCAATTTAGCACATTTCACGGTTTCTCTTCGAAATGGCTCACCCGATCAAGCTGAGAAATTTCAGAAATGTGTATCAAAATGTAAATCAACTTCACGCAGAATTTCATTTTTTTAGAAAATATTTTTTTTTTCCGTCGTGTTATTTTAATGGGCATTTTTGAAATCTCTTCAATTCATAGAAAAAAGTTATCACCCGATAATGCCAAAAAAACTATACAGATCTAAGTTAGATGAGGAACCATTATGAGAGAATTTTGAAGTTGATAGCTGCAGCCGTTTGACCTGTGGAGAACCGACAAAAAAACATTTGAACGAACACCAATTTTTTTCATTATGTCAAATTGAATCCTCGCTTAAGCTCGTCTAAAAATATATAATCTGATTTTTTTAAATCACTCAAAGCTATTAGCAAAGACCTTAGTATCTAACTTCGTTAGTATCTAACTTCGAAGTTAGATACTAAGGTCTTTGCTATTAGGGTAACATTTGAATGAAACATTGAATAAAAAACGATTAATACAAAGTATTCTTTATCATCAGACTAGCTTTAGCGAGGATTCAATTTGACATACTGAAAAAAATTGGTGTTCGTTTCTTATGTTTTTTTTTTTTATGTTTTCTTGTCGGTTCTCCACAGATCCAACGGCTACAGCTATCAACCTCAAACTTTTTTTCATCATGATTCCTCATCTAACTCAGATATGTATAGTATTGTGGCATTATCGAGTGCCAACTTTCATTTTCATCAATTTTATAAATTTCAAAATTACCCACTTGAATAACACGGCGGGAAAAAAATAAAAATATTTTTATTTTCAAAAGAAATGAAATTTTGTGTGAAGTTGAGTTGATACACATTTCCGGAAATTCTCAGCTCAATCGGGTCAGCCATTTCGAAGAAAAAACATGAAATGTGCTAAATTGGTACCAATCGAAGCAGTTTTTACCCATTTATAACTTAAATATCACCCAATTGGCGAATTTAGGCAAAAGTTTGGCAAAAAAGTCGACATACTATTACTTTCCGCTCGTCCAACAACGCGTATATAGCGTTTTCCCAGTCATAGAAATTAATCAGGAAATAGCAGGGCAGTGACGCAATGGTTTCATTGGTTTGGATCTCAAGGTGTATATATATATATAAATAAAAAATCCAAAGTTTTGTTGATATGTTCCAGCTCATCCGTCAACACGGAAACACATAACGCGTTTGCCTAGTAGATAACAATATGATTCGGAATGGAATGGAAGAAACGTGACACAAAATATATTATATTTGTTCTATTGGTTAGGTTAACAATTAATATGATGTATATAAGCTTATTGATTCATTTAATTGTGTGCTTTGAGATTATTCTATTGAAGATTCTGTCAAACGTCATTGAAGTTGTTAGTTGGAATTGAACATGGAATTCTGAAACTAATTGTGGTTGTTATTACCGCTGTCCGTTCGTGCCGTGGTGTTATTCTGATATAAAACACGATGTATTTTCACTTTTCATTTCAGAAGAACAAATGATTCTATAATTCACAATTCCCAGTGGCAATTAAATAACAATAACTTTTAAGTCAATTATTACAAACGAAATTCTCTAATTCGATCTCGCAACTTCTCTCACTCTCTCTCTCTCTCTCTCTCTCTCTCTCTCTGGCTCTCTCTCGTTCAGTAGTGTATCTCCTCTCCGCTAGAGGCGCTAGTAACGGATGACGTCATGTAATTAGATCTCGCACAGCCCTCTAAACGAGCAAGAGAATCACCGCCTTGCTAATTACATCGAGTCGTTCAGTCTCCAACTGAGCTCATTGTTACGTTACGTCTCGCGAGTTCTTCTGTTTAATCGTTCTTAAGAACGATATCATTTACTAGTTTCAATTATTTCTTACTCTCTTGCTCAGTCGTAAGTAGAACGTCTTCTCTACGGTTTTTATTTATAATTCCACAACGCCGGGCTGTTATTGGTTCTCTCATTTACCTATTGAATCACTTGAATTAACGTGCCAGGTCTGGCTAGCGACAAAATGTACATGTGTGGATATATTAGGTATTATGATGCAATCGATCGGTAATTAAAACTATACGCTGACAGCTTTTGACGTGATGTTATGAAATGTGAATGGCAACTTCATTATATCATGTCAAAAGCTGTTTAGTCCAGTTATAATTACTGAACGTTTGCATTATATGCCCATTATCTATCCACACACATGCATTCTCCCTCTCTTGAAGAGTTAACTTGGCCAAAACTTTTTATATCACTACTTTTATATTTATAAACGCGTTATGTGTTGCCGCGTTGATGGATGAGCTAGAACATATCGACTTATCTTTGGATTGGTTATTATTATATACACCTTGAGATCCAAACCATCATGTCCATGGTCACTGCCATCTTATTTCCTGATTAATTTCTATGATAATGAGGGAGGCTTTGTTTTAATCGTTTCAAATTATTGGTGACACCCGTTGCTTGAATTTGATTGGTTTCTCAATAGCTTTGAGTGATTCCAAAAAAATTTGAGTAAAAATATTCTTCAAAAATATTCTTCTACACCAGAGAGGCTGATATGATTGGACTAAAAGTTCGGAATAAGGTGTATAACCATTGTTCTAAAATTCCTTGAGAATTTGAATTCTCTCAAAGAAAATATTTTTGACGAATTTTTTCCTCCGGGTTATTCTCATGAGGTTTTTGAAAATTTTGAAATGATATTTCTCAAAAGTGGTTCAACCGATTACGCCTCAAAATACACAGTATCGAATCAGATAAGCACACTTGTGTTTGCTGAGTTTCAACCGATTTTGAATTTTCGTTCGACCTATGGAGCGTGAACAAAAAAAAAATATAATAAAACGGGCACTTTTTTTCGGGTATGGTGAAATTGAGTCTTCGCTTCGCTCATCCAATTAAATTCATATTTATATTTTGAAGTGGTAAGATCGCCCTTATGGTGCCCCGTTCAAACGATCTCACCTTCCATCCATTGCCTCAATCGGGGAATGATGATTGTGTATTAAATTCCGATGACATTGAAAAAACAATTGTATATGCCATAGTGTTTGAAAACCAAAGGCTTAATTGATTGGTTCCCTTTTTTCACGAGGTTTTGTTTTCGAATGGGAATTGTACTCGATTGATACAGACATTGGTTTCGAGACTATCAAGTCTAGTCACTCACTGCCTTCTTTATGCAGCTCCAATTGACTGCGCATTTCCCTGTTGATGATTTCAATTAACTTTCCCGATGTTGAATAAAACATTTTCTCCCTTCGATACGGTCCGACCGATCGCGTGAAAATAGGTATTATTCCTCATTTTATTATCAATTGTATTTCTTTCCATTGATCCAGGGATCATTCCAAGTTTCCAGGGAAGAATTATCTTCTAATTGTGAACAATTCTCTTCTTCCAGATAGATCATTTTATAGATTATTCGAGGAATTATATTTTCCTCTCGAAAGTTATCCACCACTTATTTCTCAACAGAACTTGATACTGACATTTACCTGATGTCCTCTAGGGCCGAATTCACAAAAGGTCATAAATTTGATCCTGCTTGAAGTTACGACAATTTCCAGAGTTAATACTATATTAGATCTATCATTTCTGATTTTTAAATTTTAATATATATAGTGGATTGATGGTAATAATGAATTTAATCAAAAATTAATATTGGAAAAATCAAGATTAATGAATCAAATATCTCTAGAACTTGTCGTAACTTTGAGCCGGATCAAAGTTATGACCTTTTGTGAATCTGGGCCCCGAGGTTCTATTCACGATCAAGAATCTTCAGCTACTAATTGAAACTGTCATCGCAGTACATTTCAGCTGCAGTTTTGTACGACTATTTCTCGTTATTATACTTCAACTTTTAACTACCTTTGTTCCTTTAGTTATCTCGTCATCAGTTTGCTCTTCTTGTACTTTTCTAGTATAATTATGCAAGTTCCATTTTAGTCATTACTTTGTCATCGTCTACCAAGCAACGTCTTTATATACTCACATGCACTTTGGAAACTTAATGCATTTATTCCTAGTTTACTTGCCCTAATTTACTGCGCTTCCGCCACAGCTAATTGTCCGCCTGTGGGCTCATGTGGAAGACTATATATATATATATATATATATATATATATATATATATATATATATATATATATATATATATATATATATATATATTCATATATATATATATATATATATATATATATATATATATATATATATATATATATATATATATATTTATATATATATATATATATATATATTTTTTTTTTACATATATTTAGATATATATTCATATATATGTATATATATATATATATATATATATATATATATACATATATATATATATATATATATATATATATATATATATGTATATATATATATATATATATATATATATATATATATATATATATATATATGAATATATATATATATATATATATATATATATATATATATATATATATATATATTCATGTAAAATTCTGTCACACACTCAAGATTGCTGAAAACTCGGAATGAGGTTGTAATCAGAATGGGAAGATGATAATGATGGCTGTCAAAGGAAGAACTTCATGAACAAGGAGCCAAGCTCTTGCTATTCACACACTTTGGCTCATAAAAGTGTTGACTGATTTAGCTCTTCAAGAGTGGGAAAGTGTATTTGTGTGGATTGATATTGGGTGTGGAATTCGAACGTTCGATAATCATTATCACGTTTAAAATCATTTGAAATGATGTAGTGTATTGTGCATGACAATTTCATTTCACCATGTCAAAAGCTCGGTGAAATTGTATTCTCACTTCGCTCATGCAATCATCATGAACATATATATATATATATATATATATATTTATATATATATATATATATATATATATATATATATATATATATATATATATATATATATATATTCAAATCATTGTCAAAATTTAAAATTGAATTGAAAAAACTTCTGATGAGCAAAGCTTATCATCTTTCAAATGAATATATGTTGACATGATGATGTGAGTCTAGTATGTCCTTCAAATTATACTCAGGTAATCATCTTCAAAATGTCAGCTCACTGATTCATCTTGATCAAGATCTAACTTATTTTAATTATTCATTGTTTTGAATGTTGATTGAATGTCACAACATTCTTCAATAACTTGATGTTATGTGTTTCATATGGTCATTGTTTGTGAATCAAATAGAGACAATGAATATAATATTATCACTAGGAAAACGCCATATATTCGTTGTTAGACGAGCGGATAGTAATAGTATTTCGACTTTTCTGCCAAAATTTTGCTACATAATTGAGTGACATTTGAGTTAGAAATGGGGGTAAAAACTGCTTCGAGTGGTACCAATTCAGCACATTTTATGGTTATTTCTCCGAAATGGCTCACCCGATCGAGCTGAAAATTTTCAGAAATGTGTATAATAATGCAACTCAACTTCACGCAAAATTTCATATTTGTAGAAAATAATTTTTTTTTTTTTCCGTCGTGTTATTCTAATGTGTATTTTGAAATTCCTAGGAGCCATTAAAAAAAAGTTATCACCCGATGATACCACAAAACTATACAGATCTAAGTGGGATGACGAACCATAACGAAAAAAAGTTTGAATTTGAGAGCTGTAGCCGTTTGACCTGTAGAAAACCGTCAAAAAAACATTAAAAAAAACGATCACCAATTTTTCAAGTATGTCAAATTGACTCCCCGCTAAAGCTAGTCTAACAAGTATAATATGTGACTGAAGTGCGTTTAACTCACGTCGACGTGCATGCCGGGGAGCGGGAAGACGCGAGTGGGCGGCGCCTCCTTGGGCACGTACCGGTAGAACTCCTCGTCACCCCGGTACCACTTGATGGAGTAGAGCGCCGCCTGCTCCAGGTCGTAGTCGCACGCCAGCTTCACGCAGCTTCCGGTCAGCGTCACTTCCGGTACCCACAGCCGCATGTCGCGCAGCCCGGACGCCCAGCCTAGACACACAACCACAGACCTTGTTAGCCGTCAACGGGGAGATCAACCAAACCTTGTAGTGACACCAACATGCTCTATCACCAGGAAAACTCTATATACGCGTTGTTAGACGAGTGGAAAGTAATAGTATGTCGACTTCTTTGCCAAACTTTTGCCTACATTCGCCAATTGGGTGACATTTAAGTTAGAAATGGGTAAAAACTGCTTCGGGTGGTACCAATTTGGCACAATTTACGGTTTCTCTTAGAAATGGCTCACCCGATCAAGCTGAGAAATGTCAGAAATGTGTATCAAAATGTAAATCAACTTCACGCAGAATTTCATTTTTTTAGAAAATATTTTTTTTTTCCGTCGTGTTATTTTAATGGGCATTTTTGAAATTTCTTCAATTCATAAAAAAAAAGTTACCATCTGATGATGCCACAAAACTATACAGATCTAAGTTGGATGAGGAACCATTATGAAAAAAAGTTTGAAGTTGATAGCTGTAGCCGTTTGACCTGTGGAGAACCGACAAAAAAACATAAAAAAAAAACAAAAAAAAAACATAAAAACGAACACCAATTTTTTTCAGTATGTCAAATTGAATCCTCGCTGAAGCTCGTCCAATAACATAGGTGCTCCAACTCGGGTCTTCAAAGTGAAATATTCACGGTGTCAGTTACCGAGTACAGGGTCCTGATTTTTGTATCGCAATTACCGCTTTCATGTGAGACAACAATGCTCAAAAATGCTATAGATAGCTCAGTAGAATTTTAAAGTTGGCAGTTACATTTCTTTTGCACAAAAAAAAAGAATATTGTTAGTTCAACAATGGGGAATGCATATTGAAATGCGCTCTCCATTTGGTTTCCCATGGTGGAGGTGCCGGGTATTGAGGTAAATGCTTGGCCAACAAACCTCTTCTCATTTCACTCGTCACAAACTAAATATGACAATCAATGAACATGGGTACATTTCACCACAAGTAGCTCCCTTGTAATGCTGGTGTAGAACCAATTGGACGAGCGTAAACGAAAGCTCCAATAGGTCGAAATCGATTTCATCTCATTTTCTATTGATCTTGATTGATTATCTTAATGCCTCATCACCATCTCTTGACCTTGGAGAGGGTGAATTATTATTCAAGACTGAAATGAAACAATACCTCTCAAAAAAGAGTTTTTTTTATGTAAAAAATTCTTGACTAATTGTTAATACTGTATTCTATATTTTATATTTTGACTCATTTCAATCTGTATTGAATGTACTGTTTTTGTTTTATTTTAAGAATGTATTTTACCCTGACTTCTTCTATAACATTCACATGTTTGATCAAGATCAATGTAAAAATGAAATTAAACTTAATCGATTCAACCTATCGGCTTTTTCCAGCAACATTACACACTCACTCTGGAGTCAATTTCCTGAAAATGAACGTAATAACTCCTTGTTTATGAAATAGTTTCCGGAACTCGTGTGGGCGTCATTTGAGGCTAATGTGGCTTGTCACGCCTCATGTCTACTCATGTGGCCCATTATAGCCGGCTGATCGACTGCAGCCAGCGCTCAGCGGCCGACACACGAACTATATGGCACCAGCAGTTCAGATTGAAAGTTAAGTGCGGTGGAATTCAACTTCCTGGACCCTTATTCTGGAGATTATGAGATTATGAGATGAGATTATTTAGGTGGAATTCAGGTAATCTCACTGTGAATGTCATGAAAATACCATAGCATGATAATCTCATCTCATAATCTCGAGAATAAGGGTCCAGAGCCGAAAATGAGTAAGATTATTATGAGGCTGGAAAATTCCAGATAAAGAAGAGGATAAAGATCAAGGTCATAATTTGAAATTAGTTGAAGGAATTTTCCTTGAGAATCATTCATATTGAATATCTTCAGTTCACGAAACGAAACAATGAATCATCGTGTCACGTGTTGTGAATACTAGGAAAACGCGGGATGCGCGTTGTGAGATGAGCAGAGAAGTATAGAAATCTAGAATGACAAATAACTTTTCAGCTCAATCCACATCTACGGGCCTTGGATGCCTTCAAACGTTCGGAAACCTCACTTGCAGCTTGTTGATATATATAGTGCTGCAACCTGTTGCATATACACTTTGTAAGACAAATTGATCCAAATATTCAATAAAATGTACTCTTTTATTGCGTTTTCTTTGTTATTTCTGATCCGATTGTTGCAAAAATATCCGAAAAGGTGTATAATAGTATTGTTCATATTCGGTGAAAATTTGAGAGCTTTTGAAGAATTCGTGTTTTTCAATATTTTTCCTCCGGGTTATTGTTATGAGGATGTTTCAAACTTTCCGAACGATTTCTCTGAAAAACAATACCAACCTATTTCGTTATGACAAAAATATGAATAAAAAGTTCCAAGTTGATATGTATTTTTTCCCTGCCCGCATGCCGCGTACAAAATTACAAAAAAAAAAAACATTTAAACGAAGCCCATTTTTTTCGGTATGTCAAATGGAATCGTCTCTACGCTCATCTAATTACAGACAATCCAAAAACACTTGGATAAAATAACTTTCCATCTCATCATCCCATCATCTCATATATCATTCACCGACGCCAATAGATCGTAATCATCAGTACAGTGCGTCGTTAAACCCAATATAAAATACAAAAGAAAGAAAAAATAAACTGTTCAGACAAGTCTATACGGCATGATACTAGATAGATGAGCCGGCTCGAAGAATATCTCTCGATCTATTTCACTTCGAGATGTCGAGATGTTTGCTCGTCAGATTTCAGAAACAAGAAGAAAAACAACAACAATGAAACATCTCGCTCTGTTCTAGTTGGCTGTGATATCAATAGGGCCGTGACTTGTTGTTCTACTCGGCTAACATGTCGCTACGGAGTTCATCCGAGCGGACAAAACAAACTGTTTCCACTGGAATAACACAATCAAAACTGTTATTGAACAATATTTTCTTGCGCGAGATTTATTGGAGCAGTAACTAACTATTTACCTGTGACCTGGATGACCTACTTTCATTCATTCTACTTCATTGTATTTCATATACATCATAACTTGATACTAACATGATTCATCAAAAATCATATATCTCTAATCAGAGTGTCTTAATACTGGTTTGCATATAATTATTTTTTTCTTACAATCTTGTACAACTGTCTACTTTTTTCGTTACTTGATGTTACTTGATTGCTTAAAATCAATAGTAATCAAAGAAACATTACACTTCGTAAGTAGAATGTAACAAATCACTAAATGTAAATCACTAAATGTTTTTTTTCTTTTTACTTCAACTACCTTATTATTTTTAATGTTCGAGGAATACGTCCGAATGTGAATTGTACTTATAATTCACTATTTTAACTGTTCAGTCTAACAGTCGCTCAGGTAGTGAACGGACGTGTTTTGTCAACTATACGCTCCGCTGTATATATTAGTATACGTCATAGTTATGTTTTGTGGTAAATGCACTGCTGAGTTACCCAAAGAAGGTGATTTTGCTTTTTGTGAAGGTTGTGATACCGCGTATCACTTCAAGTGTGCGTCTGTGCAGAAATCGGCATTTAATATAAAATCAAGAGAGAGCAAATCTGTGTGGAGGTGCTACAAATGCAAAGAAGGCAAGAAGTCTGGTAATAATACGCCCATTGACAGTGAGACTTTCAAGTTCGGCGACGTGGGTGTTGCCAAATCTTTGTTTGATTTGCGCTCCGATATGCGTGAAAATTTCAAATCGTTGAGTGACGATTTTAAGAATTTTAAGGAGGAACTTACTTCTGAGTTTAATGAACTTAAAAATACCGTCGTGACCTTGAAAAAAGAGTGTGAAGAAAAAGATCGGCATATAGAACTTTTAAGTGATCAAGTTCATTCTCTTGAACAGTACAGCAGGCGTAATAACTTCGAACTTGTAAACGTAGAAGAGGTTGCTGGCGAAAATATCGACGATATCGTCCTTAACTTGGCTGAGTCGTTAGGCATCCCGCTTGACGCAAACGATATTGACGCGGCTCATCGCTTGAAATCTAGAAATCCGAGTCGTCCTGCTAACATCATTGTGCAACTAGCAAGCAGGAGGAAGCGAGATCACTTCATCTCCAAGAAGAGAGACGCTCGAACAAGTAACGACGTAACTGGAAGAAATAGCAAGGTCGGAAAAGACAGAGTATATATTAACGAGAATCTCTCCCCGTTTTATAAAGAACTGTTTTGGAAAGTAAGATCTAAAGCTAAGGAAGTTGGGTATAAATTTGCTTGGGTGAACCGTGGTCATATTCTTGTAAAAAAAGACGAGTCATCGGGAGTATTGAAGGTGAATAACGTTATTGATCTTGTAAAAATTAAGTAACTTGAACCTGTGTTTTCCCCTTGTATTTTGAGTACTGCGATATTTGTTTCTATCCATTCACGTAATATATATTCGATACATGTTAGACCTTGACCTTGATTTAAATTACGATGTATGTGATCAGGTTACTCATAAACGGCTTGTTGTGGCCGACTTGGATTTTTGGCTAAGCTCTGCTGGGGGCTTCGTTATTATTCATTTAAATATCAGATCACTAAATAAACACTGGAATGAATTGAATGTCATTTTAAAGAATCATGTTGGAAATTTCGATGCTTTAGTTCTTAGTGAAATATCTTCAAGCTACGTGGACATATCTTATTATAAATTGGATGGTTATTCAACATTTCATAAAACTCGTGCACAAAAAGGTGGCGGAGGTTTACTTTTATTTGTTAAATCTAGCTTTCGTTTCGTTCAGAGTATTGCGAATAATAATTACTTTGAATCTATTAGTGGTTCGCTCATCTACAATAATAAAACCATTTCTTTAATAGCTATTTACAGGCCTCCGGACACTTATAAAGTAGGTTTTATATCAGAATTGGAGCAGTGTATTAAAATTATTGGACATTTAAATGCAATTGTAATTGGTGATATGAACTTGAATCTATTGAACAAAGATGATATTATTATTCAATCTTATGAAAATATGTTCGCTACATATGGTTTTTATAAAGGAATATTTGGAATAACAAGAGAAGAATTCAGACTTGACAGTGTATCTGGTACGTGTATAGATCACATATTTATAAGAGGATCGGCCAATGAAATAACATCAGTTATATATACAACAAAAATAACAGATCATTATATGATAGCTGCGGACATTAACTTTGACAAAATTATTGAAAATCAAAAAGAGGAAACCGGTGTTTATAAAAACAGTTTAAATGAATATATTCTTGCAAACAAACTTAAACTCATAAGGTGGGACTCAGAGCTATTATTAAATGATTGCAATGAGATTTATGAAGTTTTAATTTCTAAATTCAAAGAATGTTATGACCTTGCTACTTATAGGCGGCACGAAAGTGAAACAGCCAAGAAGAGAGTTCAGAAAGATTGGATCACGACCGATTTGAAGTTACTTTTGAAAGAGCGTGATGCATTATTTAAAAAATGGAAAAATTGTAATAATTCTCTCAAAACTGTATATCGTGATGAGTTCAAAAAGTGCAGAAATTCAGTTAATGTAAAAATAATTAAAGCAAAGAATGTTTATTTTAAAGAGAAATTAATTAAATCGAGAAATAGCTTGAAAAGTACTTGGCAGACCATTAACGATATAGTAGGTAGAAGTAGAAAGAAAACGGTAGATGAAGTAATAATGAAATTTCTTGGTAAATCATATTCTAATGATATCATTGCAAATAACTTCGTGAATTCTTTTATCGATGAAATCAATCATATTAGTCATAAATGTAATATAATTACTATAAATCAAATGCATGATATTAATAGATGTACGTCCATGCATATGCCTTCTGTTAACGTAAATTTTATTAAAAATATTATAAATGGGATGGATGAAAATAAGCAGCCTGGAATTGACGGGATACGAGTGAAGGATTTGAAATTATTAGTCGATTGTGTAAGTCCTGTTATATCCAAATTAATTAACTTATCGCTGAAAACTGGCATTGTTCCTAATAAATTGAAAATTTCTGTTGTCCGTCCAATTTATAAAAAAGGTTCGCACATTGAATATTCCAACTACAGACCTATTGCTCTTTTACCTTCAATAGAAAAAATCATGGAACGATGTGTAGCGGTCAAGCTAACTGATTATTTGTTCAAATTCAAAATTATTCATGCAAATCAATTTGGATTTCAAAAAGATAAAAGTACATCCGATTTATTAGTTTTATTCACAGATTACATAAACTCTCAGTTAAATATCAATTCTCACGTAATTTGTTTATTCATTGATTTCTCTAAAGCCTTTGATACTCTCAATCATGCAAAACTTTTACTCGCTTTAACTAATATCGGTATCGGAGGTTCATTGTTGAATTGGTTTGAAAACTATTTGATGAATAGACATATTGTAGTTAAAATTGGAGACACTTTGAGCGTCAGGAGGAACATCACAACGGGCGTACCTCAGGGCTCAATTCTTGGACCCATATTATACCTAATTTATGTTAATAACATGCCTAATTTCATTGGTAAATGTAAAATATACATGTACGCAGATGACACTGTATTGCTCTCCTCTCACCAAAATTTAAAAGTAGCCGAGTCATATCTACAAGAAGATTTTAGTCATTTACTTTCATGGACTCACGATCATGACCTCGTAATTAATTCAAATAAAACCAAACTGGTACATATTTGCTCCCCATTTAATAGAGAAAAAAATTTAACCATCAATACGATTTATCATTCTTATCAATGTTTACATGGCTTGAGCAAGGGTGATAATTGTTCAAATTGTAATACAAAAATCGAAAATGTATCCAATTACGTTTACTTGGGTTTAACAATTGACAGCCATTTCACATGGAAACCTCATATAAATATTTTGTGTACTAAACTCCGGTCTTGTGCATTTAAATTATACACACTCAAGTTCATATTACCTTTTCAATTGTTGCGTACTGTTTATTTAGCATTGGCTGAATCTTTAATTTCATATGGTATTTTAGCCTGGGGGGACGCTTCGAACTCACATCTACAACAAATTATCAACCTCCAAATTAACATGATAAAATGTATAACACCCGATCAGGTGAAAAATACGATTGATAATGACATTCCTACATTATTTCAGTATTGTAATATTCTCCCCGTCACTTACTTATTCGATTATAAATTCATTCTAAAATATTATTACGACCCTTCTTTTAAAACATTGAATGATCATGAAGCAAACACTAGATATAGGCTCCTTGGAAATTATAATATTCCTACTTATATAAATAAATATGGTAAACGTCGTCTCGAATACGCTGTACCTTCCAAATTCAATCAAATTCCTCCAAGTTTACGTAATTTCGATTCTTATAAAAATGTCAAATCAGAAATCAAAACATGGTTGGTCAATAAAATAATTTAGGCTCTATTAATTTCATATTCCCATAGTAGACCTTATATTGAATCCTTTTGTTTTAATTTCGTGTAGGTTTCTGTTTTAATACATTTATCATTATTAGTCTCGACTTACACTCAATCAGTCTCAATTTACATTGCCAATACCGATGTATTTCTGTGTATTGTTGTACTGATAAGACATAAGACTCCAACATGATATATATTTTTTTTCTTCGACATTCACATCATTCATTATTCATATTACTGACATCATAATATTGTTATATTTTGTTCATGTAATCATCATCATGTCACCCTCTATATAATATAATGCAATCATATTAATTATTTTTCGATGCATCAGAAGTCATCTCTCTTGTTTAGTTGTTATTATTATGTTCATTTTTCACATTAACAATATTATTATTCATTCATAATGTACACAATTATGCCAATTTTATTTTTCAGTAGTGTTTTGTTCCTAATATAATGTATTCATATTTACTATTTCTCGATGCACCAGTTAAGTTATTTCAAGACTCTTGTTCAGGTGCTATTATTATGCTCATTTTTCACTTTCACAATATTATTATTCATTCATAATGCAAAGAAGTATGTCAATTTTATTTTTCAGTGGTGTTTTGTTCCTTGTAATTTTTTTGTGATAGTATATTCTCAGGTATTTCTCTTCTTTTTTTTAAAAAATATTGTTCAATCTAAAAATTAGATCTCTTACTTATGCTTTCATAGTTGCCACTCAATTCATCATCATATTTACATTTTCTTGATCACCTTCTTCATAAATTCTTCATAAATTCAACATAAAAATTAAAAAATATACAGATTATAATATTCTTTGTTTCTCCCACAGTCAAGTCTTCTTTGAAGACTTTGTGGATTTTTTGACTGTCATGTGTATTTTTGTATGTGAAAAAAAAGATTAATAAAAAAAAAAAAAAAAAAAAAACCCACAGTTAAGCCTTTTTTCAAGGGCTTTGTGAATGTTTTTTCTTGTAATTGTGTTTTTCTTCCTGTATCAGTGTATGTAACCAATAAAATAATAATTAAAAAAAAAAAAATCCAAACCGATTAACAGTCATACTATATAACAGGACTGTTTGTAAACAGTCACTTTAGTAAATATTTCATCTTGCAAACAGTGGAATGTATGTTTGTTGGGGTTTAAAGACGCGTCAACAGCGAGGTCATGTCGCGCCCGTCTTCATGCCCGCGTACTTAGCCGTCGTTGTCAAGGTTGGTGGATGTGTTGAACATGTGGAGGGAGCGGGGGAGGAAGAGAAAAGTGGGGGAGAATGATAACAAAGTAAGTGACAAGAGAATATAAAAATGTTCCACCAGTTTTGTTCTATTCCATTAGAACAGGTCTGTAGAGAAAGGTTCGTCGAAGAAGCCACGGTTTATAGTTTCCACGTTAGCTCTGAGTGTTTTCATCCGGAAGGATACATCAAACATACACCCCCCCCCCTCCCTTCCCTCCCCCTCCCCCCTACCACTCCTCCCACACACCCATAGATACTCCCATATTTCAATATCGGAATAGTCAACTTGCAAGTTCCTAGCTGCGTGATTCGTTATACGAGAAATAATGCTGTTCGTTATTTTCATTATCTAGATTGAAATGTCTTTTGTTGGAAAAAGCATATCATAATATAGAGGAATATCTTGCTGATCAAAATTTGAGTTGGAATTAAGTATACAATTCACAATGATGTACAATTTTTCTTCTTCATTTATGAATGTCCTCTTCTAGATTAATTACATTTAATTACATGTAATGTATCATTGTCTATGATATTCAATATGATTCTAGTTACGTGGGGTGAGGTTTTTGGTTCATTGTAATCAATTATTGTGATCTATTATTCATTCTTTTTTTTTCTTCTTTTTTCAATTGTGCTATTATTTTTAATATTGGTTTCTTATATTGTTGTTGTTGTTCATATTGTTGTTGTACATTGTTTATATTATTGTTGTTGAATTGTTGTATGTTATAAGTTATTTTCATTTTTTTTTTTTTTCCCATATATGCGTATATAGAATTTTCCAAACACCCTTGTGAATAGGATAATAATTTGTAAACACAGATTTGGAAATAAAAAATTATTATTATTCTTATTACTATTTGTGAAAATCATTCAGAAAAGTACAAACTGAGGATTCCATTCAAGCACACTTGATGGATTCAAATTCGCATTCTTAATTGTTATTGTTATTTGTGCGTCTCTTCTGTTTGAATGTCTGTGTAAGTTCTTTGATTCAATGTTCTGTCTGTATGTTATATATGTATATTGACATGAATTATATCTTTGGTAGAAGATCGGTGCTCAAAATGAAGGAACTATTTTTATAATTGTGTGTGTGTTAGTATTATCATTATGCATTATGTTTCCGATGCGTCCCGGTCCACATGGGGCAAGAAGCTCCCGCCAGGGGGATTTCACAGATATTCATTCTCATGAAATCAACAAAATCAACAATTACGTCAAATGGTGCAGACAATATTGGATTTTGTTTTTATCTTTTAAAGGCTCTTCATTGGATAACACAATATAATTTACACTGGACATAAATCCACAAAACCCTGGAAGGGTTTAACTTTTTTTTCTCTTCTAATAACATCGAAACTTGATACAAAATCATTGTTCCCCAATCAAGGCTATGGATGAAAGATAGGATCGTTTGGACGGGGCACCACAAGGGCGATCTAATGAAAACGTTCTATCCTATAAGAACTGAGGCAGCCCAAATATTAGTGTCGTGTAGTATTGTGAATGCGCCTGTAGTATTGTGAATGCGCCTGAAGTATTGTGAATGCGTCTTTAGTATTGTGAATGCGCCTGAAGTATTGTGAATGCGTCTGAAGTATTGTGAATGCGCCTGTAGTATTGTGAATGCACCTGTAGTATTGTGAATGCGCCTGAAGTATTGTGAATGCGCCTGTAGTATTGTGAATGCGCCTGAAGTATTGTGAATGCGCCTGTAGTATTGTGAATGCGTCTGTAGTATTGTGAATGCGCCTGAAGTATTGTGAATGCGTCTGTAGTATTGTGAATGCGCCTGAAGTATTGTGAATGCGCCTGTAGTATTGTGAATGCGCCTGAAGTATTGTGAATGCGCCTGTAGTATTGTGAATGCGCCTGTAGTATTGTGAATGCGTCTGTAGTATTGTGAATGCGCCTGAAGTATTGTTAATACGTATGTAGTATTGTGAATGCGCCTGAAGTATACGTCTATGGTATTGCTAGTCGAGCTCGAATCTCTTCTCCTGAAGGACGAGCCGTGCGAGTGACGTCACAGCATCCAGCTCGGTGTGACCTTAATGAGATCCGGGTGTATTAATTACTAATTACAAATTCATTCTCAGCGTCTGAGGAAAGTCGGATCACTGTTTTTAGCGAAATTGCTTTTTCTATATAACTAGATGATCTGACTGGCGGATGTAGAAAGTTGAATTTCTGTTGGATCGCTTTTTGTTTTGAAGCCAGAAGAAAATCTTCAAAGAAAAACATTACCAAAAGAGAGTAATACAATCTTTTAGAAGCAAAGAAAGATAGAGAGAGAGAGAGAGAGAGAGAGAGAGAGGGAGAGAGGGAGAAAGAGAGAGTCGAGTAAGTTTATGGTCCAGCCCGCAGCACCATGCAGGATTAGCTCTCAAATAATCTACGCATATTATTATCATTTGTTTGTCCCAGTCGGCCGAGCTGTGTTAGATTTTATTTCTCGACGTTGGCATCCCTTTAAACGCGCGCTCTTAGGATTAAAGCAGAGTCTATAGAGAGAGCAGAGCGAGCTAATGAAATCTCACGACTATTACTCACGCGGGGAAGGGGGTGAGGGGGGGCAGAAGAAAGAGCTGGCTTCTTCGTCGACAAACGCTGTTATTTCTGTGATTCCCACCCCCCTAATCGACAACAAACAATCAACCCACTTATCAGCCATAACTCTTCGGTCCGTTTCCCACGTTTTGTCCTCTTATATTCTTTGTTTTCTCGTATAACGTTGTTCATTTGTCTTGACATTGTTGTGTCGGTGCTCGCTTAATGGAACAGCTCCCCCCCCCTCCCCCCTCATCGCCCCCCTCACCCAGGTGCGACTCCACAGTCCTATATAGGCTCCAACGCAAGAGCTGAATTTCCTCCAATTGATGCTGAATAAACAGGAGAATATTATTTTTCTTCAGAGAAAATGCAGTATATATAAACCTTCTTCAACTAAACCCGAGCCAAATACAGGAGGAAAATATTTTAGAAAAGTGGAACCCAACTGATCCCAGCCATTAGACGCAGCTTCTCTGTACCCCAACCAATTTCCCGAGGGAGTAACTATACGACAATATTGAGCTAAATTTTAATTCGGTATTCCAGAAAATAAAGCGGGATATAAGGAAATTATGAGGAACAATATTTCACGAGTATGAAGAAATATGACAGCAACGAGATTCAAACCAGCAGACTTCAGGTTCATAGTCGAGCGCGCTACCGCAGCGCCACCGTGACGTCATATTATGTTCGATCTATTGATCTATATAAGCGAGAAATGGGTGAGTCAGCAGTGTGTTGAGACAATAAACATTTGAATACATAGACCACGTTAGCTGCTACGTTTAGCACGGGTAGCATTGAGAGGGAGTGAGGCCGACACGGCTTGTCTGAACGAAGGGGAATACCACGTGACACGGAGATATGGGCAAGCACACTAGTATAGCGTTATGCACAGCGATCACCGCACAACACCGTTCCATTTCCTTCTCAGTGGATACTAAATACAAACACGTGGGTGTAAGTCTCATGAAAAGACGAAGAAAAAAATGCTGATCATCATGAAGAATATTTCAATGTATAATGTTTCAATGTTTCAATGTTTTAATGTTCAATGTTTCAATGTTTCAATGTTCAATGTATTTCAATTTATGTAATCAATGAATTAAGTCGTGTATTTGGTTCGACTCGGAGCTCCGCCATTGGGATAACGTGTAACGGAATAGTCCCAGTCAGGCTGGTATCCCCGCGTCACGTGACTCCCCCCCCCCTCCGCAGACCCCGCGCCTACAAGCTTGATGGCTTCATTCATGCGCCCTCTACTAGTGTCAAGCTCTATGGCTGGGACCCATGCGGGTTTCCAAAGACGCGTCACGTGACTCCCCCCCCCGCAGCCCCCGCAGCCCCCGCAGACCCCGCGCCTACAAGCTTGATGACTTCATTCATCCGCCCTCTACTAGTGTCAAGCTCTATGGCTGGGACCCAGACGGGTTTCCAAAGACGCGTCACGTGACTCCTCCCCCCCTCTCCGCAGACCCCGCGCCTACAAGCTTGATGGCTTCATTCATGCGCCCTCTACTAGTGTCAAGCTCTATGGCTGGGACCCATGCGGGTTTCCAAAGACGCGTCACGTGACTCCTCCCCCCCTCTCCGCAGACCCCGCGCCTACAAGCTTGATGGCTTCATTCATGCGCCCTCTTCTAGTTCCAAGCTCTATGGCTGGGACCCATGCGGGTTTCTAAAGACGCGTCACGAGTAGTACTCTCGACTCGCCGCCAGGAGCACTCCGAATGTATACACAATCCTCACCCTCATTCCCGTATTCACATTATAGCTATCAAAACTGAACAAAAAAAGTAATTAATTAATGGAAGTTTTAATTACGAGTTTCAAGTTGTTAATTAGTTTTTCTAATTAAAGTGTGTTCCGCGCGCCAACATTTGTCCTAGCGTGAAGTATGCATCGGTTTGCCAAGTTCTGCGCCAAGTGAGCATTAACGCGTCTGATTGGCTTAATCGGCGATCAGTCGTTTATGCCCTTGTTTCAGGCACAGTCGAGTCTAGCTTCACATGGCCAGGTCGACAACTTACTGTTAGACAAAACTGAACGAGAATTCTTCTTTTTTTTTTATAACATCGAAACTTGATACAAAATCATTGTTCCCCAATCAAGGCTATGGATGAAAGGTAGGATCGTTTGGACGGGGCACCACAAGGTCGATCTTACCACCCCATTAAAACTAATTATAACTTCAACACCAGGACTGCGCTGTCTGTGACCATAGTTTTCCGCCGCAGATAACAGTCTTTTAGTTCAAGAGACCCCGGAACACATTATATGTGAAACCCGTCTCTGTGAAATATATACGGACATTACCAGCATTGGTATTAGGAGTGAACAAAACACACGAATGTTGATATCTTCCACTTTGAAGTAAGTCTCTTGGGCAATGATCACTTCTTTCCATTGACAGCAGATATAAAGTTGATCATATTACAAAAAATTGAGAAATGAATGAATGATAGGCCTGAAACGTTATAAATAGGCCTATCACTCTACTGATGAAAGGGCGTGGCCAATTAGTACTTCATTCAAGCATTTGTCTCGAGGACTGTGGGAAACCATGAGAAACCAAGTCAGGATGGATTATGAAAAGTGTTTTGAACTTGTTCGAGAAAACTGTTCAAAAATACTGTTCAAAAATTGAACTGATCAAGATAACAGTTCGAAAAACAACTTTTTCAAAAACGGAAATTATCGAAAAAAAGTTCGAAAATACTATTCGGGAGTTGAACTGTTGGAAAGAAATGTTTGAAAGTAGAACTGTTCCAAGAAGAAAATGTTCGAAAAATCTGTTCGAAAATAATGTTTGTTTTTTTATATATATATTTCGGTGAATTTCGTGTTACTATCATCAGATTCAGAGATTATGATTGGGTCAGTTTCACAAATCTACTTTCCAAATTTAACTCTTCGATTGACAGCAGTTATTACCCAGTCCAGTCATGTGTTGGAGAGAGATAGCACTAGTGTTGCCATGTGTTGGAGAGAGACAACACTAGTGTTGCCATGTGTTGGAGAGAGACAGCACCAGCCCGAGGTCGAGCTCACGGCCAAGGGTATGGACACAGTGTATTACAGGATAACAGGGCTTAGAGGAAGACAAACTTTCCCTGGCTGTTGATGCCAGCTAAGCTCACATTACTTCACGGAATCGAACCGTCTATACTACCAGTCACGGTGCAAGTGGACCGCACCAACTAGGAGAGCACTTGGGAAGAGGGGGGAATTGCCACTCCACTTATATTTGAAATGGCCATTTGTTGGACCGGAAATAGGTTTTGGATAGATTCTAGTTCAGATTGAATCAGATTGTGATGTTTTTTTAGTTTGGTTGATTAATTGTAGTCAGTTTGTATAGGTTAGGTTGATTGGGTCAGGTCAAGATGCATTGAGAGTTGCGTTGGTTTGCCGGTTCCTTATGGTGTCTTCACTCAACTCTGAATCACATTCTATTTTCCGAGTACTTTTTCTAAAAAATATCGATCGCTGCTCGAACTGGTGTTGTTTTGTAGAAAATTGATGTCATGCCTTCTCTATGATGAGCTTTTTTTTTCTCTCAGCTCTTCTCTGTTTGGCCAGCGCATGGTGTACGTAGCACAAAGCACGACAGTGAATGTGCCTCGCCTCTTCTCTCAGCTCTTCTCTGATTGGCCAGCGCATGGTGTACGTAGCACAAAGCACGACAGTGAATGTGCCTCTATAGTTAGTGGTGGTTGCGACTAGACCAAGGACCTCGCATATGACGAACACTTCTCGCGTTATTGTTAGCATTGCATCACGATGTAGTGATACCAATATACCTTATCATAATATAAAGAAAGTGTACCGACTCGCTTTTTCAAAGTGAAGTGTTTTCGGAATCAGTTCCCGAGTCTAGGGTCCCGATTGCCTGTAGCGCAACTATCGCTTTCATATCAAACTATATGAAACCACAATACTTTACAATACTATACACGAGTCAGTAAAATTATTATTTCAGCAGTTATAGTTTTTCACGAATTTTGTAGATTTGGTGAGGTCAATAATGCCACCGGTACCGTAGTCACTCTTATTTACATCTAGTTTACAAGGGAATCCGCTGAATCGTGACAGGCAATCGGGACCTTTGGCTCCGAACTGACCGCGAGAGACTACCGATGCCTTCTATGTTATTAGTATGGAAGTTGATACACCTGTCTTATATGATGATAAAGTAAGTTGGTATCACTAGGTCGTGTTGTGAATGTGCCTCGCCTCGCCTCGTGAGCGCTAGTGTAGGTGGAGGGTGTATGCTGTGAATAACTGTGACTAATTGATGAGCGGGAAACCGATGAGGCTTATCGCGGCTCTCAGGGGCCGTGAGGATTACAAGACGGAGAGGGATAACCAGGGGGCTGTGTACAGAAGATACAAACAGCATAGCGTCACGACGCCGTGACGTCAGATACATATTTAATATCTCGTGTGTGAGCTTATACTTACAGCTACTTCTTTGAGGTATACTTATTTCCGCGTGTATTAGTTCTGTTGGTTGGCCAGTGACGCCAAGTAGTGCGGCTCTTACGGAATCATTCGATTTTCTCGTGCCCCGTATGACCATCAGTGTGGAATTCAGGCACAACGGCGGGAGGGCTTCGTCCCCCCGCAGGTCGATGTTTTTCCCCCGGTGATAAAAACATATCAAGCACTAGTTATATGGTATATTTTTTGAGAAACTTGTATTTCAGTTTTCCCTTGCTCCTCTCCCCCCCCCCCCCCCCCCAGGGGAGAATACAAAAGCTCTCTCGCAACAAAATCTCTGAATTCAACACTGATTACCATATATACATATATATATATATATATATATATATATATATATATATATATATATATATATATATATATATATATATATATATATATGTATATATATATACATATATATATATATATATAAATATATATATATATATATATATATATATATATATATATATATATATTATATATATATGTGGATATATATATATATATATATATATATATATATATAAATATATATATATATATATATATATATATATATATATATATATTTATATATATATATAAATATATATATCTATATATATATATATATATATATATATACATATATATATATATATATTTATATATATATATATATATATATATATATATATATATATATATATATCCTCACCGAGATACTTAACTCCTGCAGCCGATAACGACATATACTCGTTCCATATCTCGGAAGCCATATTGGACATTTACAAATAGAATCCAAGCAAGGCGTTATACATCATCACTAGTATATGTCTAATATGGTGGAAACTTCCTGGTTTGCAAAGCGGTGTGAAGCTACTGCCGAGGCACAAATATGTACGCCTTCTTAACGTTGAGTAACGTGTCTTGATTATATACATCTATAGTATGATCATGTGCATCTTTGAAATCCCCCTAGCGTAAAATTCCTGCCTCACAAAGACTGAAGACGCCTTAAGACGTTGAACCTTCACAATAATTGACCTTAATCGGTTAAGCTATTTTCATTAACAAACCACGTATTCGCCACACCTCTTGCGAGGCTATAAAACCGAGGCCATAAATAACCCATCACAGTTATCTGCCACGGATGACTGGTTTGAATTACAAGCCAATAGGAAACCAGCACACAACACGGCTAGCCAATAGAAAACTAGCACACAGAACGGCTAGCCAATAGGAAACTGGGACACAGCACGGCTAGGCAAAGTCTGCCAGAAATGAGGCAACAAAGACGTTGTAATTCCAATACGAAGATGTCCCAAACAGGGTAATAATAACGACAACAATTTGGCTCGGATCATTTGGCCAACTTGGTCAACTTGGCTGACTTGGCTGACTTGGCTGACTTGGCTGACTTGGCTGACTTGGCTGACTTGGTTGTTGCATATCTCACATGCCTGATCCGAATCTATGCATTCCCTACGACTATCAATAACGTAACGGGATAAGCAACACGGCATAAGTCGTATCCTTTTAACATTAGGCCGTTTTTACCATGATGGAATCAGCGCTTTCGTGTACATTTGTGAGATTCGCAATTTCAAATCAAATCGTACGTATTAGGCTCGTATTTCAATGTATAGTACATAGTTGTATACTTGCATTGTTTCTTACCTTTCTCGTAGATGTTGAGTAATCATCCAGTTATCAAATGATAAATATGGCAGTGGAGCTCTTGACTAGGAGACTAAATGCTTTTACAGACGTATTTCAAATTCAGATTTGCCAATTCAAATGAAATTTATCCCTATATTGTTTAATGCAGTTGGGAAGAACTGGATTCACAGATTGCATTACATCTATTACTTGTATAGATCAACATACAACAATACCAGCAAATTATCATAACATTTGTGAGGCGGCATCCCTTTGATATACGCATGGTGCGGAAGGAAAGCGCCATGTTGCTTATCCCGTTACGTTATTGATAGTCATAGGCAGTCCACAGTGCCATATCAATAGATTCAACACCCCAGCTGTCTCTTAGCAACGACTTGGCTGGAACGAGACTTGCGATGACAAATGTTCAAAATATTCTGGATTATTCTGGATGGAATATTCTTGAACATCAGAGTCGCCCAAGAGGCATAGATCTTGTATCCCGTATAGAGGAACTATTCTGTTCAATAACAGGAACGTCATCGTAATTAACGAGTACCACCAACACTTGTTGGCACCACGCACGACAACGTGCACCCCTGAACGCAGCCTGCAGTACATCGGTCGCGGCAGCATCGTTCGGCACGGCACAAAACGCCTGCTGGTTGTCAAGTAACACGTTCAAACGTGCAACTCCTGAACGCAGCCCGCAGTGCATCGGTCGCGGCAGCATCGGCCGGCACGGCACAAAACACCTGCTGGTTCTCAAGTAACACGTTGAAACGTGCATCCCCTGAACGCAGCTCGCAGTGCATCGGTCGCGGCAGCATCGTCCGGCACGGCACAAAACACCTGCTGGTTGTCAAGCAACACGTTGAAACGTGCATCCCCTGAACGCAGCCCGCAGTGCATCGGTCGCGGCAGCATCGTCCGGCACGGCACAAAACACCTGCTGGTTGTCAAGTAACACGTTCAAACGTGCAACCCCTGAACGCAGTCCGCAGTGCATCGGTCGCGGCAGCATCGGCCGGCACGGCACAAAACACCTGCTGGTTCTCAAGCAACACGTTGAAACGTGCATCCCCTGAACGCAGCCGGCAGTGCATCGGTCGCGGCAGCATCGGCCGGCACGGCACAAAACACCTGCTGGTTGTCAAGCAACACGTTGAAACGTGCATCCCCTGAACGCAGCCCGCAGTGCATCGGTCGCGGCAGCATCGTCCGGCACGGCACAAAACACCTGCTGGTTGTCAAGTAACACGTTACAACGTGCATCCCCTGAACGCAGCGCGCAGTGCATCGGTCGCGGCAGCACCAACCGGCACGACACCATCACCTACAAGTTGTCATGTAATCTGTGGATAGTGGATACCATAGCAACAAAGCGCACTGGTGAACTAACGCGGATTTTATTCATTCATTCATCTATTCATTAACTCATTCATTATATTAATATTATATTCCTTAATTTATCAATTATAACAATTGATAGATATTGTTGTCCTAGTTTCTTCAACCATGGGTGACGTCACTTGACGAGGAAGTCTGTTTTTACTTCTATTCAACAATGAGTTTGTGGGTAAGTTGAAAACAATTCCTCCTGGTGATTCCCGTTTTGCTGTCAACAAGTACTGTTGCATAATGCAACCTGTTGACAAGGGGTTGTATCAACAATATGGTTTCCTCTTCTCGGACAGTCATACTAATGAGCTCATGGAATAAGACCTTGGAGAATGTTGATGATATTCCCCAGCTCACTAGAACCATCTTGCATCCTGGCTGGATTGACTGTTCAGCTGTTGTTAACGGGTTGCAAGAATCCGACGAGCTGCCCAGTAATTACATCATGTAAGAAGTGTGAGTTGCGCTTCAAATGGAATCTACACTGCAATCAGTAACTCATATGACGAAGTATTGACTCACTAGAAATGTCGAGAAAATATCAGGATCAGAGTGAAACTGAATATAATAGTATAATTCGATTTTCGAAAATTATTTCATCAAATTTTGATTAAAAGCGTGATTTGATATCGAATTACAATAAAGCCCACTTCATTTACATTCTCATTCAGAACAGTTATTCACATTCAAAACAGATGTTTTTATTCATATTGGGTTGAATGACGCACAGTACTGATAACTACGATCTATTGGCGTCGGTGAATGATATAGAAGAAGATAGGATGATTGGATGAAAGGCTATTCCATCGGGTGTTTCTGGATATGTATAAACAGTAGTAATATATCACATGATAACGATGAACATTGAAAATGTCTTCGATGAGCCTGAAATATGAAAATGGAGCTCATATAAAGATGACAAAATTAAAGGAAATACCCCGATCTGGATGGAAGTCTTCTTTGCCGCCCATCCAATTGAGTGAATACATATAATAGAACTGTCAGTATGTTCACTTGAGTGGTCTTTATGGTTAGGATTTCATTGCTGGTTGTCAGTCAAACATTATCATCCCACTTGCACATATTCTTCCCTTTATTCCCACAGTGTCCTGGAACACGCGTCCAACATGCCGGGACACTCCCACAGGATAGACAGAGACGGAGATAGTTATACCCCTCCGTGACAGTGACTCTCTCTTTCCCTCTCTCTCTCTCTCCCATCTCTCTCTCTCTCTCTCTTTCTCTCTCTTCTCTCTCTCTCTCTCTCCCTCTCTCTCTCTCTCTCTCTCCCCCTGCTCTCTCTCTCTCTCTCCCTCTCTCTCTCTCTCTCTCTCTCTCCCTCCCTCTCTCCTCTCTCTCTCTCTCCTCTCTCTCTCTCTCTCTCTCTCTCTCTCTCTCTCTCTCTCCTAGCACGTGATAATACTGTACAGGAGGCTGCTTGTTGACAAGGTGGTGTTATCATGTCGTGTGATATGTTATTGGATCATCTTGTATGTATTGTTTGAAGAGATTTCTTCTGAAGCTTTTCTCTTCAGAATGCAGCCAAGTTATTATCTTGCGGTGGAATTGAAAAGTTTCCCCGTTTGGCAAAGAATTACCTCCTAAAGTAGTTTCTGATGGAGTTGGTTTGAAATGATGTTTGCTCGGATGAAAATGAGATCCCGTATAATGTAATTGTTGTTGTTTCTGAGCGTCGATTGTTGACATGCACAGCCTTCTATTCCACGATCGTGAATGTCAGAAGAGAATCGGAAACTGTTGTTTATGGATGAAGCGCCATCAAAGACGTCATTTTTGTAAACTTACGATACTTTTTCTCCATCAAAATAGAAGCTGGATACAAAATCATTATATATATATATATATATATATATATATATATATATATATATATATATATATATATATATATATATATATATATATATAAATATATATATATGGTATATATATATATATATATATATATATATATATATATATATATATATATATATATATATATATATTGTGTTTTAAAGACGCACTATACTGATGGCTACGATCTATTGGCGTCAGTGGATGATGAATAAAATGATGGGATGATGAGATGTTTAATAGGTGTTTTGGAAAGTGGGAAGGTGTCGGTCGTGGCCTGTTGTTAAGGAACCATCCCAGTATTGACCTGAACGACAGAAGGAAACCACGAAAAACCCCTGTCAGGATGGTCGACCATAGCGGGATGCGAACCCCGGTCTCCCGAATGACGGTTCAGTGTATTGCCACTCGGCCATGCGTCTCGGTACACACACAGAGTCATTGTTTCCCCAATCAAATGTGCAAGACTGTCTTGTTATAAGCCTATGTATGTAACGGTACGCGGTGAGGTGAAATTCGATGGGTAAATATTGAGTGTTACTGTAACATACAAGTGATCTTTTCACCTCCGTTATTTAAAAGTTTTGACTCATTAACGTTTCCGACAAATATTGTCTCCGTCTGACTCCAATGGTGTATTTCCAAATTTTGTATCTTGCACTGTTATTGTTTGTTGAACATTCATACCTGTGGTTCCCCCTGGTGGAAACTTCTTGCCCTACGAAGACTGGAGACCCCTTAATCATAACCGTTTATTAAGTATTTCCAGGAACTAACTAGTTAGCTTATGTTTAATTAGATGTCTGAGTTCATGAATATTAATTTCAGTCCTTCTTTTATTTCTGACGTCACTCGAGATGATTCTTATCATGTTTTCAATGTAATATTTTAATTGGATTTTCTGACTTTTTTCAATTCATTTTCACAAATTTCAATATTAAAATATCCGAGTTTCAAATATAGAGGAAATGTACTGTTACCTTGAGAAGAAGTGAGCGCAAAAATCTCACTTTTTACTCCTTCATTCTCCATCTTGAGTGTTTCAAGTGCGAGACTGGGGGAGGGGGGAGGGAGGGAGAGGGGGTCGTGGAGGGATGGTTTATAGTGTGATGTAAGCAAAGGGTGAAGGAAGATGTTGAAAGTGTTGAGAGAGGCGCGAAACTTTGTAGTAAGAAACGGTATGAGGAAAGGAGATATCGGATGGAGAAAGTGCGAGGAGTTGAGAGATAGAGAGAGAGAGAGAGAGAGAGAGAGAGAGAGAGAGAGAGAGAGAGAGAGAGAGAGAGAGAGAGAGAGAGAGAGAGAGAGACAGAGGAAGAGAGAGAGAGCAATGGACCACTTGACTTACCGCAGACGTAGACGTGGAGGAGGAGGCTGACGAGAGATCGCGTCATCGCTTCAGTTATTCACTCGCCAACATTCGACACCACGGCCACTTATAGTTCATAACATCACGGCCACTTATCGCTCATAACACTCGTGTCACAACTCACTCTTCGCGTCATCCAATTCACCTTTCAAAACGTTTTCAAATATCGGCCAATCATAGTATTATAATTTCAAATTCAACTATAATCACTATAATTTCACTTTATCTCATATTAATCGTGTCAAATCCACTCTTTTGTTTTGTTTTCTTGAATTCACTCTCTATATCCTCATTTTCTTTCGTCTCAACATTCAATTCACCAATTATTGTTTCATATTGAATTGGTCAAATTATCTCATCCTGATTCCTAACTCCACCATCTCCATCAATTGATTGATTGTATTTCATTATCCATTGTCCCCTGTGTAGCGTTGTTGGCAGCTCTATTCATTAAGATAAATAATGTCCTCATTTTTCAGTTCAAGTTAGTCCACCACGTTTCAATATCGGAGCCACTCTTTTACTCCACTCAATCCACTCTGTTGTGTCTTCTGGTCACTGTCACACACTGTCTCATGCTCAGCACTATAGCATCAGCTGTTGTCACGCGCACAACAACACCGCAGCTTACTTTCGTCCTGCACAACTAGAGCCTGATTCGTAGAAAACAAATGCAATCGCGCACTCAATATCCAATAATTGCTTCAGAAACTTGAAATCAAATTTATAATGGTGAAGTTTTCAAGTTTTTCAGATTGTCAATAGAATCCTTTGTCGTTTGACTATAGCAAAATAGTTGTCGCGTATACTCGTGAAAAGACTGCAATAATTGTCAGATAATTTCAATGTTTTTTTAGGTTCGTTAATGGAGATTTTTTATCGTGTGTTCATTAGTGAATAACCGTAACGCACTCATGAAATAAATCCTCACATACTTAACTCATAATTAAATAATTGTCTGGTTTATTCTTATATCAAGTTTGTCAATAAATAGTGTGTCTATTAACCGATACTATGAAGCACTCGTGAAATTAAAATCTCGAATTTTCACTGTAATAATCATTTCGTTTATCTGGCGTGTGTCTCGTGCGGCGCGAAGGAGCGCGAAGGAGCGCGAAGGAGCGCGAAGGTGGCGCGTGCTGACAGTCGGCGGTCGACAGCGCGAGTGCTGGCAGCATCCTGCCTTGTCTGCTGCCACGCTGGCCGGTACAATCCTGCGCATGCGCCACCGGCTCCAGTGGCGGGCACCACCGGTCGGACAAGAGGCTTCTGACCAGGTAACCTACTGGTCAGATATCTCTTGTCCGATCTATTGACGTCGGTGAATGATTTATGAGATAATTATGTATTCATTTATTTTTATTTATTTATTTATTTTCATCCAATTAGGAATCACATCATCTCACATAATACATGGTAAAAGTAAGGTTGAAATCTAATTCCTGTGGATAGTATAATCAGGAAGTTGAACAGTCAGAGTTAAAATACCGTAGTTAATAAAAGGTATAAGGCCCGGTATTACCAAGTCCAGTTAGTATTTATCTGAGAGTTGGTGAGAACAAATAGGTAACCATGGTGATAACAAGATTGAACTGTCAGTTGAAGACTAACTGGCCTTGGTAATACCGGGCCTTGGAAGAATTTCCCACATCGACCGTGAATTGGAGCAGATTTTTTCCGAAAGTGAAATGGTCGCCATTTCCACACTGGTCACCCGATTGAGCCAGTTTCCCAGCACGTGGATTTGAATACGATAATGTACGAACGTCGAATGGAAAAATCAGGAGCAAAATTAATAGACGATTTTTTTCTCAGTGTTACAGCCGTGGTCACAACGTAAAAATGCGGTGGCGGGCGAACGGGTGAGCGGGATAGATCGCGGTAAGAACCGCCGGATAGAGGAGGAAGTGGTTCCCCCGATTTGTTCTGGGAAAATACATTTTCCGAGCGAATGTGTCATTGTTGTTAACAATGTTCATCATTGTTGACACACTCAAGGTCACAAATATAAAGTTCAGAATGGTTCGGTTTCCTCGAATATCTGATGTCCGAATTTGAAATAGATTAACATACTCGTATAATACTACGAATAATGGCAAATATGTTTCAGATAAAAACTCAATTATTATTGAGCACTCAAAATTGTATCAAATATGTGTTCGAATTTAATATAATAATGCAGAGTATGCGTTGTGATATGAGGAAGATTTCATATGAAATATAATGATAACTCATGATATATAATAATTATATATATATATATATATATATATATATATATATATATATATATATATATATATATATATATATGAATATATATATATATATATATATATATATATATATATATATATATATATATATATATATATATATATATATATATATATATATATATATATATATATACACCTCCATTTTGAATCTACAGTATTTAAATTCCTATGCCTTCTGGAAATAACATTTCCCCCCATATTACTTTCATATCCTGTTCTCTTGATTTCATCTCACAATTGAACATCAATTTAAACCAAAGTGTTACGTTTGTGACACATTCACCAGTACCTGTTGCCGCATTGTAAATCCTATTGGAAACATGTTTTTACACCAGCCACCAACCCTAGTCAACACTTAACATAAACTAGGCAAACGCGTTATGTGTTTCCGCGTTGATGGATGAGCTACTTATATCAACTTATCTTTGGATTGGTTATTTATATATATATATATATATATATATATATATATATATATATATATATATATATATATATATATATATATATATATATATATATATATATATATATATATATATATATATATATATATATATATATATATATATATATATATATATATATATATATACACCTCCATTTTGAATCTACAGTATATAAATTCCTATGCCTTCTGGAATAACATTTCCCCCCCATATTACTTTCATATCCTGTTCTCTTGATTTCATTTCACAATTGAACATCAATTTAAACCAAAGTGTTACGTTTTTTATACATTCACCAGTACCTGTTGCCGCATTGTAAATCCTATTGGAAACATGTTTTTACACCAGCCACCAACCCTAGTCAACACTTAACATAAACTAGGCAAACGCGTTATGTGTTTCCGCGTTGATGGATGAGCTACTTATATCAACTTATCTTTGGATTGGTTATTATATATATATATATATATATATATATATATATATATATATATATATATATATATATATATATATATATATATATATATATATATATATATATATATATATATATATATATATATATATATATATACACCTCCATTTTGAATCTACAGTATATAAATTCCTATGCCTTCTGGAAATAACATTTCCCCCCCATATTACTTTCATATCCTGTTCTCTTGATTTCATTTCACAATTGAACATCAATTTAAACCAAAGTGTTACGTTTTTTATACATTCACCAGTACCTGTTGCCGCATTGTAAATCCTATTGGAAACATGTTTTTACACCAGCCACCAACCCTAGTCAACACTATCATAAACTAGGCAAACGCGTTATGTGTTTCCGCGTTGATGGATGAGCTACTTATATCAACTTATCTTTGGATTGGTTATTTATATATATATATATATATATATATATATATATATATATATATATATATATATATATATATATATATATATATATATATATATTTATATATATATATATATATATATATATATATATATATGTATATATATATATATATATATATATATATATATATATATATATATATATATATATATATATATATATATATATATATATATATATATATATATATATATATATATGTATATATATATATATATATATATATATATATATATATATATATGTATATATATATATATATATATATATATATATATATATATATATATATATATATATATATATATATATGTATATATATATATATATATATATATATATATATATATATATATATATATATATATATATATATATATATATATATATATATACCTTGAGATTCAAACCATTACATCACTGACATCTTATTTTTCATTATTAATTAATATGATGATGAAGAAGGCATTGTTTCAATCGTTAACCGTTAAGTGTGACACTTGTTGCTTGAATTTAATTGGTATCTTAATAGCTTTGAATGATTTATAAAAATTACATTATATATTTTTTTACATCAAAACGGCTCATCCGATTTGAGCGGAAGTTCGTAATAATGTGTATCATTATTATATTGAGATTCCTGATAATTTAAATTCTTTCGGATGAAATATTTTTCACGATTTTCTTCCTCTGGGTTATTCTAATGGGATTTTTGAAAACTTTGAAATAAGTTTTCTCAAAAGTGGTTCGACCGATTGCGCCTCAAAACTATACAGTGTCGAATTAGATAAGGACACTTGTGTATGCCAAGTTTTAACTTATTTTGGATTTTCGTTTGACCTGTGGAGCGCGAAAAAAAAAGGACTTCTTTTTCGGGCATGGTGAAATTGAGTCTTCGCTTCGCTCATCCAATAAATGAAACTATGACGATACTGATTGGTTTGTTTCTTGTTTGTAGACCCTGCTGCTCCGCCCAGAGGAAACACCGCTCTGCTGTGTGACGACGTTCTACTTCTGGGAGGAGAAGAGACGCCCGCTGTTCGACGCCAGACCAGTTGCATGGTGGCGCCCACAAGAACCACATCGACGTCTAGACCCTGCTGCTCCGCCCAGAGGAAACACCGCTCTGCTGTGTGACGACGTTCTACTCCTGGGAGGAGAAGAGGCGCCCGCTGTTCGACGCCAGACCAGTTGCATGGTGGCGCCCACAAGAACCACATCGACGTCTAGACCCTGCTGCTCCGCCCAGAGGAAACACCGCTCTGCTGTGTGACGACGTTCTACTCCTGGGAGGAGAAGAGACGCCCGCTGTTCGACGCCAGACCAGTTGCATGGTGGCGCCCACAAGAACCACATCGACGTCTAGACCCTGCTGCTCCGCCCAGAGGAAACACCGCTCTGCTGTGTGACGACGTTCTACTCCTGGGAGGAGAAGAGACGCCCGCTGTTCGACGCCAGACCAGTTGCATGGTGGCGCCCACAAGAGCCACATCGACGTCTAGACCCTGCTGCTCCGCCCAGAGGAAACACCGCTCTGCTGTGTGACGACGTTCTACTTCTGGAAGGAGAAGAGGCGCCCGCTGCTCGACGCCAGACCAGTTGCATGGTGGCGCCCACAAGAACCACATCGACGTCTAGACCCTGCTGCGCCGCCCAGAGGAAACACCGCTCTGCTGTGTGACGACGTTCTACTTCTGGAAGGAGAAGAGGCGCCCGCTGTTCGACGCCAGACCTGTTGCATGGTGGCGCCCACAAGAACCACATCGACGTCTAGACCCTGCTGCTCCGCCCAGAGGAAACACCGCTCTGCTGTGTGACGACGTTCTACTTCTGGAAGGAGAAGAGGCGCCCGCTGTTCGACGCCAGACCAGTTGCATGGTGGCGCCCACAAGAGCCACATCGACGTCTAGACCCTGCTGCGCCGCCCAGAGGAAACACCGCTCTGCTGTGTGACGACGTTCTACTTCTGGAAGGAGAAGAGGCGCCCGCTGTTCGACGCCAGACCAGTTGCATGGTGGCGCCCACAAGAGCCACATCGACGTCTAGACCCTGCTGCGCCGCCCAGAGGAAACACCGCTCTGCTGTGTGACGACGTTCTACTTCTGGAAGGAGAAGAGGCGCCCGCTGTTCGACGCCAGACCAGTTGCATGGTGGCGCCCACAAGAACCACATCGACGTCGCAGCGGCGCAGCGGCTCAAACAACTGCGCTACGCTCACCAGTGTATTGCTCATTTCAGGGTTATTGTATGTTTTCATTCGTATTGGGCTTAACGACAGACCTTATGCTGGCCTTCCATGAATGCGATTTGCGTTTCGGTTTCGCAAGGGCACCTCTTTATCGTTTTTCGAGGAACCAGGAAAACCAAACTATCTACGCAGATAAACGATCTATCTAGGAAATTTCAACGCTAATCAAGTGGGAGTAGGGCGGGGCAAATAAATGATAGAAGCAAGCAAACGATGGATCCGGGTGCGATGCATGCGGCTTATTTGCACATTCATCTTCAACATGAGTATTATTCATCAAATACATAGGCCTATCCGGAGATTTTTTCAGAGCATAAGTACTCTAGCCCTATCCATAATGAATTATTTTTAAAATATATTAATAAAATAATAACTGAATTCTGATGAAACATAAAATGAGCAATAATAAAAAAGGAAATGAAATAATAAATTACCTTGCAAATTGCTCATGCAAACATTAGGTGGTGATTATCGCACCTTGCCATACGTGGACCGCTGGTCGAGGGTGACGGTCGACAGGAGTACCAGAGCGCAGACTCGGCCGCGGTCGGACGGCATTCCCGTCGGAGGGCACCCGGACGCGATTTTTCATGTTTTTCCATTTTTTTATTGTTGATAAAAAATTCAACATCTGATGTTTACGATATTAGGGGGATAACTTTGTAATCGAATCAATAGTTATTTCACAATTAATTATTCAAGATACCTTTGCGTAGAAAGTAAGGTGATTTTCTCGAGTAGAAACTTTTACACTTTTACCCCTTTTTCTCTTTTTTTTCTATCAGAATGTATCTCGAATCGTTGATCATTTTTTTACTAAGAAAAAAACTCATTTTTCTATTTTTAAATATTTATTTTTCGAGTTTAGCAACGCAATGTAGTGATGACTACGATCTATTGGCGTCGGCAAATGATGAATGAGACTAAGGGTTATTCTATCAAATGTTTTCGGACAGTATAAAGGAGGCGGTCGTGGCCTGTTGTTACCATTACTGTAATAATCAGAGGAAAACCTTGAAAAATCTCTGTCAGGATGTTTAGTCCATGGCGAGAATCGAACCCCGGTCTCCTAAACATACTAAATTTTGTATGCTGATAATGAATGTTATATTTTTCTGTATACACACTGCATATTAATTGGATGAGCGAAGCGAAGACTCAATTACACTATACCGAAAAAAAAGTGTCTGTTTTTTTTTTTTTTTTTTTTTTTTTTTTTTTGTTTTTTTGTTTTTTTGTTCGCGCTCCACAGGTCAGACGAAAATTCAAAATCAGTTGAAACTTGGCACACACATGAACCCCTATCTGACTTGATGCTGTATAGTTTTGAGGCGTGATCGGTTGAACCACTTCTGAGAAAACTCATTCCAAAGTTTTCAAAAATCCCATTAGAATAACCCAGAGGAAAACATTCGTGAAAAATATTTCATCTGAGAGGATTCAAATTCTCAGGGAATTTGAATCTGATAATGATACACATTATTCCAAACTCTCACTTGAATCGGATCAGCCGTTTCGATGTAAAAAAATATATAATGTTATTTGTGTTAATTATTCAAAGCTATTAAGATACCTATTAAATCAAAGCAACAAGTGTCACCACTTGATCGTAAACGATTAAAACAAAGCCTTCTTTATTATCATATAAATTATTGGATGAGCGAAGCGAAGACTCAATTACACTATACCGAAAAAAAAGTGCCTGTTTTTTTTTTTTTTTTTTTTTTTTTTTTTTTTTTTTTTTTTTTTTTTTTTTTGTTCGCGCTCCACAGGTCAGACAAAAATTCAAAATCAGTTGAAACTTGGCACACACATGAACCCCTATCTGACTTGATGCTGTATAGTTTTGAGGCGCGATCGGTTCAACAACTTCTGAGAAAACTCATTCCAAAGTTTTCAAAAATCCCATTAGAATAAGCCAGAGGAAAACATTCGTGAAAAATATTTCATCTGAGAGGATTCAAATTTTCAGAGAATTTCAATCTGATAATGATACACATTATTCCGAACTTTTAGTCAAATCGGATCAGCCGTTTCGATGTAAAAAAATATATAATGTTATTTGTGTCAATTATTCAAAGCTATTAAGATACCTATTAAATCAAAGCAACAAGTGTCACCACTTGATTGTAAACGATTAAAACAAAGCCTTCTTTATCATTATATAAATTATTAATGTAAAATAAGATGGCAGTGATGTAATGGTTTGGATCTCAAGGTGTATATATATATAATAACCAATCCAAAGATAAGTTGATATGTTCCAGCTCATCCATCAACGCGGAAACACATAACGCGTTTGCCTAGTTATGTCATATATGGGCTACACAGTGTGTAAATTGATATTAGAGATCCACGGGTCATCAGACATTCGATTAATGATTAAATGAAATTGATTAATCCACTAGATTATTATTATTAATAATAATAATAATAATAATAATAATCTCTTTATTGTCCTTCGTATGATCATCAGATGATATAAGACAGTCATATTATACAAAACAGAAATGAGATAAAATAAACGTGCTTATACATAAAATAATTATTACGTACATATGTCAGTATATTACATGTCAGACTATATTAAACCATGACGTATGAAAATATTTAACATTTTATAGGCCTACAGATATTACAATTTCTACTATCATGATACAGGCAGTCGCCAATGGAATAAAAGCAATGGTTTGTTAGATAGGTCTTCAATTTGTATCTAAAATTCTGTTCCGTGATACTTTTGAGCTCTTGTGGGAGGCCATTTATTAACTTAGTTCCAGCGTATATTGGTCCCTTTTTATACATATTGAGATTATGGCTCTGAATAGCCAAGTCATTTTTATTTCTTGTATCATGGTTATGAACAGAGCTTTGAGCAAGGGTCAGGTTTTTATTGTCAAATATGAATAGAATAACATTATAGATATACAAGCATGGATTCATCAGATAGGTGGATATATTCATCTATCGATAGTTTTGTACAAATGTGCTATTCAAATGTGGATAACTCACAACTAGAATATGCATTATGGTTGCTGCTCCATTGCAAACAGTTACATCCCTGGACCCATATAAATACCGACGCCAATAGATCGTAGTCATCAGTACAATGCGTCGTTAACTGCGGCCTACTCAGATATTTGCTATTGCTCTTCCAGACCTTTTCCTAGAAGATGCACACTATCGGGAAACTTCTATTAGCTTGCATCATATTTTATTCATTACATATTTTTAATTTTTTTAAATCACCATATTATTATAAGAACCAATACTATAAAGAGTGATGAAAAAACTCATTGTATTGTGACGATCAATGAACAAAAAAAACAAAAAAAGTTCTAAACATGATAGGCCTACACAAGATTTCCCCTCCTCACAAAAAAAAAAGATTTTTTGAAGAAATAATTGTCAAAAATTGAAACAAAAATATAAGTAAATGAATATCAATTCAAATGAATTTTGAGAAAAGTAGCCAATAAGCTGCTAACAGAACTTTGTAGAATTAATCCAATGTTGGAAATTCATTGGGCCTACTTATATTTAGCTCCTATCCTATACATGGTAGAGCTTGAACCACAAGTGCATGTGCACTCTTATTTTCCTGCTTGCCTGATACTTGACAAATCCTACGCATCAATCTCTCGACTTTTGCCGCTACAAAAACTCTTTTCGTATGACCGAGACGCGTGGCCGAGTGGTAACACACTGAACCGTCATTCGGGAGACCGAGGTTCGATTCCCACCATGGTCGACCATCCTGACGGGGGTTTTTCGTAGTTTCCCTCTGTCGTTCAGGTTGATACTGGGATGGTTCCTTGACAACAGGTCACGACCGACTCCTTCCCACTATTCAAAAACACCTAATGAAATAACCTCTCATCTCGTCATCTCATTCATCATCCACCGACGCCAATAGATCGTAGCCATCAGTATAGTGCGTCGTTAAACCCAATTTATGTGTCTTTCGTATATATACATGTTGTTTGGATGTTAGAAATGTATTAATATTCATTTTCAAGTTCATAGTTGAGCAGTCCGCAATTGATTTTGTGATTTATGGATTTTGAAAAGAATTGAATTGCATAATTTTTGCTCATTTCACATGATAGATTATGGGATATTTATTGTGACCTTCAATGTGTGCTGAAAGAACTGATGCGATTGTTGTCATATATTCCTTCTATCCAATTTTGACAATTAAAAAAAGTCATTTTCCAAAAGTGTGTGTGTGAAAATGAATTTTGTCCAGCTTAGACCTTGTAGGTATAGCCCGGGCTTAGAGATGAAAATCCATGTGGATTTTAATTTACCATTATTGTAAATCATCTGTTTTTTCTGTCTTTGATGAAGTTAAAATAATTGTTTCAACAGTGTATTTATTTCCTGTATGTATGAGTTTTGTAAAAATATTATATTATAGAGAACCAATTAAAACCCTGCAATGTGTATGCTCTTTCATTTGTCCTGTTCATTGAGTTATCCTAATTCTGTTCCCTACACAATAATATTGGAAACTTATTTACAGAACTTCTAGAACTATTAATTTTATTATAACTCTTACACTTACGCATAAATATCGTAAGAACAGTCAATTTCCATCAGACAGATAGAAATGATTAATGTTAACACCAAACTCACTGTGGGAGATAGATCATGCATTAGAGAGAGACAGAGAGATTTCATTAACCTCCCACTACATGATGTTTGCCGCGTACAATAGTTCTATTCCTTACCAATTTACACGTTTCCTGCAAGAGAGAGAGAGAGGGAAAGTGAGAGAGAGAGAAGGAGCTAGAGGTCACAGCTATAACCTCCCACTACATGATGTTTGCCGTGTACAATAGTTCGATTCCGTACCAATTTACACGTTTCCTGCAAGAGTGAGAGAGAGGGAAAGTGAGAGAGAGAGAAGGAGCTAGAGGTCACAGCTATAACTTCCTACTACATGATGTTTGCCGTGTACTTTGTACGATTTCTCAACAATTTAGAGTAAAACGTAAATTCATTAAGATACGAACTATTGTACACGGCAAACATCATGTAGCAGGAGGTTATAGCTGTGACCTCTAGCTCCTTCTCTCTCTCTCACTTTCCCTCTCTCTCTCTCTTGCAGGAAACGAGTAAATTGGTAAGGAATATAACTATTGTACGCGGCAAACATCATGTAGTAGGAAGTTATAGCTGTGACCTCTAGCTCCTTCTCTCTCTCTCACTTTCCCTCTCTCTCTCTCTTGCAGGAAACGAGTAAATTGGTAAGGAATCGAACTATTGTACACGGCAAACATCATGTAGTGGGAGGTTAGCTATAGGCCCTTGCCTTGACTCACAGACAGCTTATAAACTGAACAAAACCACAACTCCGGTATCAGGCCAACATCAGGATGTGGGAAGTTAATGAAATCTCTCTGTCTCTCTCTAATGCATGATCTCTCGTAGAATCTCAGTGAATACTGAATTGTTATTATTTATTTCCTCTATCTGTTCGATATAAACAGACATTTATTCCCAGCCTGATCCATGCTTTTCATAATTATTTGAATCGGAAGTTTTTTTGAATGAGTGTTATGAAAATAATGTGAAGGAAACAGAATTAGGATGACACGAAAACAGGACAAATAAAAGATCATATACATTGCAGATTTTTATTGAAATTTCTATATCACATGTTTTACAAAACACAAAATAATCCATTATGATTACAAGTATCATCAATTATGCAACCATTATTGTTATATTGCAATTATCATACAAAATATTATTAGGTATATTATCAATATTGAAGTTTCACTGAACGGTATTGAATATATTAAAATAGTCTCACAGATTTGTTAACGTAGTGAATGCACAAGATGCATTTAGTGTCTGTATCCTTCACTGTAATGTACAATATCGAATGACAATAAATATTATCCATTGATTATTTTAAATGTACATAATAAATACACTGTTGAAATAATTATTCAAAGACATAAATGGTAGATTATAAACGGTAAAAACCCACGAAATATTTTTCTGATAAGTGGTGGAATGCGAGTCGCGAATTCTGGCACAAATAATCAAATATATCTTGTCATGTCACAATTTCCATGTGAATTGAACATGTTTTTCCCAGTCGCATATTTTGAAAATGCAGACGTAGAAAATAATGGAAGAATTGCAGTCGACAAAATGAGATGAAATAATTCAATTATCCGTCTCAAATCAAAAATTATGGGTCGACCAAGGTCAAATTAGTTTGAAATGTTCCCATTTCACAAAGAATGTGACCCTCAAGTTTCTTCAGGATAGCTTGCCGTTGTGTGACCGCAACGGCACTCGGAAGAACTGAACTGTGGAATAATGGACATGAGGCAGAAGGGAGCAGGAACCAGGAATCATACGGATCAACTGAAACTTTGGAGTACAAAACTGACAATACACAACACAACACAACACAGTAGACTTAGGACCAGTTTTACGAAATACTAAAATGTGTCGATTAGGCTGATTATTAAATAAGGGTACAAATAGCCATGGCGACCCAAGATAATGTTATAACTTTCGTTGATTAAAACTGAATTTCAAACAATAATTTCAGTTCCCACAGAACTTTGACCAATAATTTCAATGATAATTATTTTGACAATGGTAACTTCTCTAACTCAATATGTGACTTGTTGTCTTGTATTGAATTTTAACTTGAACTTAACAAGTCAAACTGGTAATTATCGCTAATCCAGAAATTAATATATCGAAAAGCGGGCCTTGATAAAAACACTTTTTGATAAATATTAAAATTGTCTTTATTTTTGGCTTTATCTCGTTACAGTAGAATTGTCAACATCGAGTACAAGATACAAAAACGAGCAGAACCTTTCCACCGAGTTCATCGGAGGGGGGGGGGGGCATTTCAGGGCATTGTACTGGTACAAGATGCATTGATGAGGGTTGCATTGGTTTGCCGGTTGGAGATGGTGTCCTGACTTTCCATCTCTCCCATGTTAAAAATATGTATCAATGCACCAGCCACATTTTAAGAATTATCGATCGTGCGTAGATAAGCAGTGATAAAAGGAACTAACTTTATGTCCACAACGGCTCAGCTAATAACAGCTGTCATCGAATTTGTCAACCAATCAACCGTTTCTACAAAGAACACTAGGTAGAGCAGCGATCAATATTTCTCGGAAAAATACTAAGGAAATGGAATGTGTTTTTGAATTAGTGAAGTCACATCTCCAGCTGGCAAACCAACGCAACCCTCAATGCATCTTGCGACAAACCAACGCAACCCTCAATGCATCTTGCGGCAAACCAACGCAACCCTCAATGCATCTTGCACAGGTAACATCAATAAGGAGACCCACACGGCAGAGAACGGAGTAAAACTAGAGGACCAACTACTGTTACAGTCGTAGGTCTACTGTAAAGACAAACTCACTGGAAAGGTTGTACTGCAATCAACTGTGTTGATGAAAATAAACAAATTGCCGTCACTCTTGAACATCGCATTGTTCAGCGAATTACAACCAAGACGACTCACGACACTATATTTCCAGTCCCGATATTTTCTTGTCGCCCGACACGATTTTTCCTACTGACCAATCACAAGCCAGTATTCACCTGAACAACATGGCGGATCACACATGAGTATCGACTTGACTTGGACTTTTGTTGGTCAAAATTACAATTTTACCAGAAGTCATGTTTTGCAACTCTTTGCAGTTACGTTTCCTGTACACATGCTTTCGTTTGTGGTGTGTAAAACGACTTGTGATTTGACAATTAAATTCCTCAAATTCAAAGAATCCCGTGCATTTGATGGTAACCAAGGTTACGACCATGTCGTCACAGCAAACTGGGAACAGACCTGTCAGGAATCGTATCGACATCGTGTCGGACGACAAGAAATATCAGAACTGGAAACCTTTTTTCATGTATTACAACTAATTTACAGACTTGTGAAAATAGCCAGCGTTCGTACGGCTGAGAAACCGTCGCTTCACAGACTCGAGCGTCCAACATATGACGCAGTTATACTTGACACGCACTACAAGGCACATACAGTCCACTCGCACGTCGTACAATTGCTACAATCAACTACACGTACGTCGTCGTGCCAATCGTTGGGTTTAAAGGCCCGTTCTCAACTGTCTCTAGTGTTTAGTGTTCAAGCGTAAGGGGTGTGCATCACAAGAAACAGTGCTTAGTGATTATAATTTCAGTTTTCACGACTAATCCTTGATCAGGTAACGGTCACGTACGTGTTCATGCCCTGTCAGGCCGTTGACTCAAATGTGCTTTCTCACACTTTCCACTACGTTGCACTTAATATCTTGACAACATCACGGCAACAAAATTTGTATTAATTTTTTCATCGATGGAATATGCTGATGTATCAGTAAATAGTATAGTACAGTCAGCTATCATTTCAGAACTTCGTTGTTGGCTTTGCCTTCTCATGTGCATCAAACTGTTGAGCCTCAACATTTGTCTTCACTATAAATGTTATGAATGGCCACATTATCCCAAGTATCTGTGCAGCATAACCCGGAGAAGACCTGGCTGGGGAGTTAAGTACCGGTAGCACACTAGTAGGGTAGTGACTAGATGTCAATACAAGTCCTACGTCAATATACACACGTATAATTCCATATATTGTATTAGTTGGCTCACACACAAGGATTTGTTTCCTTATGTGAGCTTCACACATAAATTAAAAAGTAATATATATAGCAATTATATTTTTTAAATTTTTATTATCAAAATATATTATTATTATTTGTATGTAGGCCTATTATATAGTTATGTCTGATATTATATTATGATATTATGATGATAGTAAATTCATCATTCGTTTATTATTTGTATGTACATGTGAGTGAATAACTTGAATTGAAATTGAAATATGACGTAATATTGTCGAGATGATAAATTCTACCTAATGGAAAGTGTAAGGACGCACGTGTACGTCTACGGCTGTTCAGCGGTCAAGAATCAAATCCGAACACGTTGAAAACATCCGGCAACGCTGGATCTTGACGAAGCAAGAGCCTGATTACCGATTAGCGTGGCGTTGAAAGGGATATTCCCGACAACTGTCGGCAAACCTGTCGCTCAAATGACCAGCTGTCGTCTTTTGTGGTCGCTATGACGATAAACGCTAACCACGACAGTTGTGAACGGGCGTTCGTACAACGTTTAGTAGTTTCATCTCGACGATGATGAGTTGGCCGAGTTTGGCACAATTCGTCAGCAGACCTTCTGCGTCCACTGCGAGCATCACGAGATGCCGAGCGTTGATCCAACGCATCGTTCCTGGATACATCGTTTTCCCGCTTACATTGTTTATTTTGTCCCATAAACCCGTATAACCAGTGTTGAATTCAACTGGACAGATGGTTATTTCTAGGTTCCTTGAAAAACGATAGATAGAGGTTTCATTATATATAATAAACTCGAGCTTTTCACGAGAACCACCCACGACAGAAGTACAAGGTCTAGATATAATTGGCCTTGCATAGCTTTGATTGGCTGAAATATTCAATGGAGTTTACAATATCGTTGTTCGTAAACCAGTAGTCGCGACCTGACTGGATCGTGAGATGTATACCGACCGAGCCACCGCTACGCACAACTCTTTATACGCCAGTCGGGTGCCTACCCTAGCACAACATCGCTTCGACCGCGCGATAAGTCACGCACCAACATTCTTCACACGTTACGTACAATGTTACGTATTCATAATAACTAGTTGACTTATCTTAGCCTAGTTAACTTAACCTGACTTAGTTATACTAACTCGACTTCACCTTCAACTTAACCTTACTATACTTGGCTTACTTCAACTAAACTCAGTTGACTTGGTTAAACCCGACTCAGTTAGACCTACGCTAGTGAAAATAAATTGATTTTTGGAAAATGGAAAAACTTCAAAATGTCACATTTAATAATAATAAAACAATCAATTTTGGCCAATCGAATCAGTTTGAATTATCTCAAACTTTCGATTCTGTCACAACCCACAAAAGTCAACGATTTCTAAATAAATTAACAAAGTACAGAAGAGAGATGAGAAACGAACGAGGATAAATGCGAGCATAAAGTTGGTGATATGTACAGGAGGTGCGTTATGGCACGAGTCAGCGTCGCGGGGGGGTCTGGTAGGAGAGGCGGTGGGGGCTGCCGTAGACGGGGGGCTGAGTCGTCTCGTACGGGGACCGGTGGCTGACGTTGGACCCGAGGCTGCTCGGTCCGGAGCTGTTGAACGGCGACGCTGGGGAAAACAGATGATTATAATGTTATTTCCTCATTCAAGAGTGACATACAATATTGAGCGTCGTCGAATATGAATTTGTGACCACAAGTACACATTTGATGACGATTATCGTTTGCTTAACGACCCCACCAACAGCCAGGTTATACGGGGGTACGAATGAGCAGATACTTATGAAACTATGAAGTGATGATGATTGAAAGGGCGTTTACAAAAAGCCATGCCTTATGCGGGACTCGAACCCTCGCCCAACGGTGACTTCAGTACCTGAAGCGGTGCCTCAGCTGACCGAGCTACCGAGGGTGGCTAAGTACAATTACATGTTTTTACACTAAGCTGGATACGTTATAGTTAGAGACATGTAAAAATAGCAATTGCTATAAAAGCAATGAAATCTAAAGGTGTTTTTTAAAATGTTTTTCTAATATATCATCATGTTTCAATGCATTTGATGGTGTTCTATTATGTTTTTGAAAAGGTGACAAAGCGCTACAAAAGTCTGAATCCGCTACGTTTCAATGTATTGGCGATATAGATGCTATATTCGGAATAGAAGCATTATAGATGCTATTTTTTACAAAATTATGTCAATTGAGATGTAAACGGGTGGAGTTAGTTGACGAATTTGGGAAAAAGTGGAGTTGCAAATTCAGGGGGCAGATGAGGCATAGGTTTAGCCCGCTTGTGGATAAAATATCAATTGGAGTGTTTCTCTTGTATGCGTATTGTACGATATCTAGTGGTCTTACCGGTACCGTACTGTGGTTATGCTACAGAACGTTGTTGCGCCACAAAACACAATGTTTCAAAAAAATAGATGCACCAAAGTGCTATTTTTCAAATTCTAAATGCTATGAAAAGAAGAAATAGAAGCTATATTCACATGTCTCTAGTTATATAGTTAACCACTTGTCCGATATAAAATGAATAATATGTGATTATGATGTAATATGAATCAGTGATGATGTTGAATGAAGCTGATTGATGAATAAACATGTGATGGATGAACTTGGTCAGAGGAACTGTGCTGAATACAGGCATGCTGTACTCGATACACGTTGTCATGCGGATTAGAAGAATAGAGAGCATCGCCTTGGAAACTGCATGCTATTGCAAAGATACGGACAGTTGAATATCAGACATAAAGTTCGCAATGACATTTCAGGTTCACTCCTTAGGGGACATCCATAAATTACGTCACAGCTCAGGGGGGGAGGGGGTTTGTCAAGATTTGTGACAAGTTGTTACAATGGGGGGAGGAGGGGGGGGGGGGCAACTGTGTGAAGTACCATTTTTTGTTCCAAGTATTTGGTGTCATTCTTATAGATTCTTATATTTATACCCACCCTAGAAATAGCAGATGCATATCAAATAATCTTTAGTATTCAAAAAGTAAACATGAGGAAATTAATATTTTGATTTTATTACTTTATTGTACCTTTGCTGCCTGTTAATTTCAATTTTTTTGGAGGGAGGGGGGTATGAGAATTTGTGACGTATTTAAAGGGGAGAGGGTAATAGGCTTTATGACCAACTGTGACATGGAAGGGAAGGGGAGTTCAAAGTGGCCTAAGAAGGTGGGACATGATTTATGGATAATTTATTCCGCTTAGGAATTTGTTGACGGAATGAAAACAACCACCAATGACGAGCGGTCAACAATTATTGCAAATCTTGGTAACTGATAAGAGTTAATAACTGATGAGTAGTTGGTTGGTCGGGGAGGGGGTGACGGCTTGATACAGGGAGGGGAGGGGAGGGGTGGGAGAGGGAGAGGGGCTACTCACAAGGCAGCTGCAGGCTGGCGGGCGGTGGCCGTTCCCCAATCTGCACCATCCACTTGTTGTACACTGCAACAAAACACAAGTACTTGATAGTTATCATACAGGTGAAAAAAAAAAAAAAAAATTTCTATTCATTGGTGTCTCACCAGAATTGGTTGGAATTGTTTTTCAAACAAATCGGACGTACGGTTATCCCGGAAAAGATTCGGAAAGTTAGGAAAATCCAAATAAGACTGAATAACCTGGAGGAAAAATACTTCAAAACCCAAAATTCTTCAGAAGCTCTCAAATTTTTACTGTGTATGAAAAGCACTATTTGGCCCCCTGAACACGTTTTCAGTAATTTTCGCAACAATGGGACGATAAATAACGAAGGAAACACATTTTTAACGCGTTTTCATTTTTCAAGAGAAACCAATTAAATCTATGGAACAAGTGTCACCAACTAATCCAGAACGATTAAAATCAGTCAAGTATGAAACAGGAAGACCATGATATAATTGATTCTGGTAGGGATTTCAAACTTTCGCAGTAATCCAAGGTCTGTAGATGTAGACTGAGCTGACAAATTATTTTTTATTCCAGATTTCCATACTTCTAAGCCGATTTCACAGCGCGCATGCCGTGTTTACCTGGTTGGCCCATAACATTTGACTTGTTGATAAATTAGAAGTAGAGATAACATCCATTAACCGTGAATCGATTCAGAATAAAATTATTGATTCTGATGTAAAACGATTCTCAAATCGAAAAATCATCGTTGATTTTTTTCAATTCTTTTGGGGGGGGGGGGGCTGGTATGGCTGTACTTCTTCACCTTGCATTACGTGCTCATTTTGTTGTCTATATTATTTTGTATTGTTGAGATTTTACTATCTGGACACAAGCTATCCTTTCGGTTACGTCTGACAGCCGAACGTTGACGGAAATACCCAAATGGTACAGTACAGTTCAGAGAAGTCTCTCTTAGAGCATCAATTTTTCACATGAAATGCCACGGGAAGGTTGGATTATGAGTAGGGATGACATCGATTCTTAAAATCGGGAATCGATTCTCTATGCTCCAGAATAGATTAAAAATCGATTTTGAAAAAAAAAAATGACAAAAAATTGAAAAAAAAAGAATTAAAAAAAGTGTATTCTCAAAAAAGTAGTGTAATTTGAAACTTTTTTTCCAACCTTCCCAAGGCGTTCACGTGAAAAATAGCTGCTAGAGACTTCTCTGAACTGTACTGTACCATTTGGGTATTTCCGTCAACGTTCGGCTGTCAGACGTAACCGAAAGGATAGCTTGTGTCCAGATAGTAAAATCTCAACAATACAGAATGATATAGACTACGAAATGAGCACTTATTACGACGTAAAGAAGTGCATCACTGAACCAAAAAGAAAAAGAATTTTTTTTTTCGGAAAAATCGATTTTTTTATTTGAGAATCGTTTTACATCAGAATTAATTCTTAATCGATTCTCGATTAATCGATTCTCGATTAATCGATGTTATCCCTAATTGAAAGTTTAAGATGACACAATTTTTTTTTTGAGGATGATTTTTTTGTTTTCTTAAAATCGATTTTTTATCGATTCTAAAGCTTAGAGAGTCGATACCCGATGTTGAGAATCGATGCCATCACCAATTAGAACGGGCCGACAAAGACTCACTGTATACGGACGCGACGCCGATGACGATGACGGACATCATGACGAGGAACGTGTGCTTGTAGTATCCGACCACGTCGCCCACCGTGCCACCCCACTCGTTGACCCCCGTCGCCAGGCAGGGGGCGGAGTCCGTCCCTCCCTCCGCCGACAGCACCTGCACCTTGACCGGCACCTGCGGGCAACCACGCAAGCGTCAACAAACATAACAGACAACAACCAATGCCTACGAAGAGACAACAATGATCAGCAGGGAATATTATGTGAAGAATCAGGCAAATAACACGCATTCGATGCATGACGTGTGATATCTCATTATCCCATTGCGATCACATTGTGAAAGTTTGTACAGTAATTGTTATTTTTGTTCAATTAAATACTTTTCTTTGGGTGGAAGATGGTTTTGAATTTTGTTTTCCTTTTTTTTGGCATGATACTGTTGTAGGAATGGACTCAAAGCAAAATTTCTGAAATGCCTATTGAAATTTCTGCATTCAGAATAAAATCTACGTCATACGGTGCAAAAGCTGAGGAATCTGATATTTGATCTGATATTTGAGAATTTGATATTTTGAGCGGCCGTAACTCGAAAACTAAGAATGTTGTAAACACAAAATGGTCCACGATTTTCCTAGATGCAAGTCCACATGGATGTTCCATGTCAAGAGAATGGCTTTAACCAGATATGAGAAAACAACGGTGACATGTTCCTGATGATTCCTTTTCATTTCATTTCCATCAAATCTCAGGTAACCAATTTAAGCTGAGGTACGTTGAAGGCTCGTTAGATCATAGCTCACGCCTGGCGGCAGGCAGAGGCGGTTAAAAAAATTACCCGCCGCATTCGCTGTTCGCAAAGTCGCGTTTCTCCGCATCCACTTCGAGATTTGATTAATTTATTCAAATACATAAATTGAGTTCAATTGAAACAAAGAACAAAAATTATATAGTGAAACACAAATTGTATGATATTACTGTATTCCATGGTATAGGCCTATAAATCAACAAACACTCAGTAAAACTGATTGTGTGTGCTTTGAAAATAAATATTGAAAAATTTTTTTAAAAAATTCAAACTTTGAAAACTTTGTGCATCATTGGCTCCGTTTTCCATCAGGGGTGGGGCCACACAAATTATGAGCAGCAATAATTTTCATCAGCCCTGTTAGTATTTTAGTAATTGAACGTAAACGTTTACAAAATGTAAACGTAAGATCGTAAGGTGGTAAGATCGCCCTTGTGGTGCCCCGTCCAAACGATCCTACTTTTCATCCTTAGCCTTAATTGGGGAACAATGATTTTGTATCAAGTTTCGATGTTATTCAAAAAAAAAAAAAAAAAATACAATTACAATTACAAAATTTTATGTTTTCAGCTCATATTTTTGCTCATGTTTTCACTGATGAAGTGATAATATTGATAACAATGGGATAACACTTTTAACCATGTATACATTGCATAAATAGGCCTATATAGATTTGCTAGAATATGTATTTTCAATTTTTTTTTTCCAAGCTTTGAAACTTCTGGTTGAGATTGCCAATCAAGCTGAAACTTCCCAGGCTGTCGTAATACATGGCTGCCATATGCTGAGAATTGTTTGTGAATTTCCCTATATATCTCTCTCTTGTTCACATGTGCCCCCTTCTCCCCTGTTGGCCAAATCACGGACTAGGGTTATATTTGTGAAACTAGACGCTAGTTGAATGGCGGTGGTATTGGGAGATACGTGACGTGGTCCTCACCCGGATGATCTGGTGCGTGAGTTCGGAGACGATCCTGAGGGAGTGCTCGCCGCCCGGAGGGGACCTCATGTACTGGGCCCGGTTCAGCTGTACGGGATAGACCATCGTCGTGGTGCCTCGCTTCTCCGGCTTGCCCACCGCGATCACGTTCCCTCCGCCCGTCACCTGCAATCACGCGGCACCATCAACAGCTGGCTCAGCTCATTTCATCCATTCTCTCACAACACATGTTGAAAACAATGGATGAAATGGAATGGAAAGTCAAATTATGAAATACAATAAAGAATACAGTCGAACCTCTTTGGTGAGTTTCTTTTTAGTACATCCATCACTTTAGAAAGTATTAATTTTTGATCCCACTCATATGCTCCAACATGTTGTATAGTTTCTTATGTAGATAGTTTTTGCAGTTAGGTAGTAATCACTTTATCAAGTTTTTTGTTCGTCTGGTCCCCTGAAAAACGTACTAAAGAATATGTCCAAAATGGTATGAAAAGCAATTCATACTTCATCTCCCCGAGTCCGACAGTATGATATGTTCTGTTCCTCACCTGCACTCGCGCCAGGACCTCTGGCAGGCCGGAGACGGAGAGGGAGGCGGTCAGGAGGGGGGCGGTCAGGTAGACCTCGAGGTCGTGCAGGTAGACGGCGGGGTAGTAGGGGAGGGAGAGGGGGGGCGACGTCACTCCGTTGGCCTCCGCCTCGAGCCGCAGCGAGCCTCGGATCGTGCTGGTCTCCAGCGTGGCCGGGCCGGCCGAGATGATGTCGCACGCGTACTGACCTGCGGGCACGAGACATTGACCTTCACACACTGCAAACACTCTGACCAACCATAGATCAATGTCACCGAGATACGTTACTCGACGTCAAGAAGGCGTACATATCTGTGTCTCGGCAGTAGCTTCACACCGCTTTGCAAACCAGGAAGTTTCCCACATATTCGACATACATCAGTGATACTATAGGCCTAGAAGGCCTTGCTTGGATTCTATTTGTGAATGTCCAATATGGCCGCCGAGATTGCAACGAGCATATGACGCTATCGGCTATCGCTATGTCACTATGAGAGTGACGTATCTTGGTTAGGTAATATACAGTAAACCCTCGTTAATCCGAAATTCAAGGGACCCCAAAAAGTGATTTCGATTTTAAAAAATTCGGATTAATCAAAAAACTCCTTTTCCACGAAAAGCATCACACTTCCCAGTTAGAATTGAAGCAATTTCGTATTGAGCGCGAGAGAAAGCTAGATGCCACACGTGCGAGGAACCGAATCACTGATCATGTGCATTCGGCTATCTTCGACAACGAACGAACGTTAGATGGCCTGCTTTCATTGGCGCTCGGCCGTTCCGAGTGATTGAGTGTTCCGAGCTTACCGCTCGTCCAGGACAGACAGAGCGGCCCGAGCGCACTCGGAGTTGGATGACGTATTCAGTGGCAGCGAACAGCTGAGCTGGCTTCGGCCTATCGTTACGGGTCAAATAAAAAGGATGGAATCTGGGACAATAATGATCAATTCAAGGAATTCGCTCAAACTATTTCGGATTATCCAATCCGAAAACAGTGCTAAAGCAATTGAGTGGTCGAAATATTAGTTCAAATTACGGATTAGCTGGAATTCGGATTAACCATATTCATTAACATTGAAATGCCTATACCTTCAGCCGGGGACTGACTTCAAGTTCAAAATATGTCAAATTTCAGAATAACCGAGTTTGGATTAACGAGGGTTTACTACATATATCTATGAACCAACAAGTCTTCCGGGAGTAACATTGCATTCATTGGCGACCATTTCACGATGACAGTTTCCGATTCAAAAGATCGACGTCAAGAATATGATAAGAAAGAACAAAGAGTGGAGATTATCGTGACAATTGAGATGGTCTTTGCAAACCGTTTGTCAAGAACAGTAACACTGAGCTTGATGTTTGCTCGTGGACCGAACACGACGGCGTACTGACCGGTGGTGAAGTTGAAGGCGGGATACGCGGCGAGGATCTCCAGGGCGTTGCTGCCGCAGCTGAAGCTCAGGCGGCACGAGAACGGGAACGCGGAGAACGTCTTGTTCCCGTGGCACTTGGAGCCGGCGCGACCCGTCACCAGGTTACGCTTCTTGCCCTCGTCCCCCTCTCCGCGCAGCACCAGCGGCACGTGGAACGGACGGTCTCGGCGACCGTTGCTAACGCTAGCGTTGCCAAACAAGAAGAACTGGACCTGGAGGTGGGAACAGAATCAGTTCAATTGAAAGCAACTACTTGATGTAACTATCTGTGTTGGTCGCAAGACATTCCATTTTAAAATGGTTGTTACATAATCATTTATATTTGTTGACAAGACTGCTTTGAGGTCTTGGAACAACCAAGAGCTGCCGCTTCAAAACGGGCTTACTAACTCCTCCCTCATTTCATTTGACAGCCGGGTTACGAAGTCACTACCCTGCCTCCCAGGCCGGGTTATTTCCCCTGTTATATCGCACAGATACCTAAGATGGCATTCAATCACAATCATTCATAGCAGAAACAAATGGTTTTATTGTGTTGATATTAGGGATGACATAGATTGTCAAAATTGGGAATCGATTCTCTATGCTCCAGAATCGATTAAAAATCGATTTTGAAAAAAAAAATTGAAAAAAAAAATTTATTCTCAAAAAAGTAGCGTAATTTGAAACTTTTTTTGTCAACCTTCCCGCGGCGTTCACGTGAAAAATAGCTGGTGGAGACTTCTTTGAACTGTACTGTACCATTTGGGTATTACCTTCAACGTTCAGCTGTCAGACTTAACCGAAGGGATTGCTTGTGTCCAGATAGTAGAATCTCAACAATACAAAATAATATAGACAACGAAATGAGCACGTATTACGACGTTAAGAAGTACAGCACTGAACCAAAAAAAAAAGAGAAGAATTTTTTTTTTGAAAAATCGATTTTTTGATTTGAGAATTGTTTTACATCAGAATCGATTCTTAATCGATGTTATTCCTAGTTGATATTAGTGATGACATCATCGGGAATCAATTCTTTGAGCTCCAGAATCGATTGAAAATTGATTTTAAGAAAAAGTTCATTCTCCAAAAAAGTTGTGTGATCCGAGACTTCTTTTCAACCTTCCCTCGGCGTTTTACGTGAAAAATAGCTGATAGAGACTTCTTTCAACTACTGTACCATTCGGGTATTTCCGTCAACGTCCAACGAAGGGATAGCTTGTGTCCAGTAAGATCTCAACAGTACAAAACAATATAGGCAACGAAATGAGCACGTATTACGACATGAAGAAGTACAGCACTGACCCCAAAGAATAAAAATGTAAAAAAATCAATTTTTGGATTTGAGAATTGTTTCACATTAGAATTGATTCTCGATTGATCAATGTTACCACTAGTTGATATATTGTTGTAGGCCTACGTGTGAACCAAGAAATTGCCAATTTCACTTTTATTTAGCATTCAGAGGCTCGTCAGTCTGACACATTTAGAGTGGAGCGATGCTCGGGATAACAGCTGACTGGATTTCACCATTTTCCAATACATTGCCGTATTCTGTCTTTATTTTTCTGTGCATGATGTTTTTGGTCTGATCTGTAAGTGTGAGCGCGCACGATTTCCCGATTTTGAGAATCGATGTCATTACTGGTCCCTCGTTTGAAAATAAGAAACCTCTTTAAAAAAAAAACCCACTTTCCAATAATGGCTTGGCTAGCGTCAAGGTTACGACGTTAATAATAACGATGGAAAGTAATTTATTCCTACCGATTCTTATGAATATATAAGAAACTTGTACATATAAAGTATGAACTTATATATAAGAAACTTATAAATATAGTGAATGTGTGAACGACAAATTTATAAACGAGATTCCGCTGTAATGGCTTTGCGTCAAGGTTTTGACGTTGATAATAACGACGGAAGAGTGACTTGTCCGCACCGATTCGATGGGCTGCACATCCAGGTCCGAGTTGATGAGGCTGGTCGCGGAGTAGTGGTAGCGGACCGCGACCGAGCCGCTGGCCGCCGTCATGCCGATGCCAGAGTCTGGGTCGACCCGGAGCACCGCCTCGTTGTCGGTGCTCCAGTAGCAGTGGTGGCGGCTGTCCGACGGAGGCTGGAGCGCCATCGCAAAGCACACCACGTCTCCCACCGTCAGCGGGACCTGCAACAAGTCCCCGGACACTTGGTAAACCAGGCAAACTCGGCACGCATTGTGAGATGAGCGAGATGTCCGAGTAAGGTACGATAAGAGTCGTTCAAATAATTCTATCTTTGCTACTTCATCGACTCTGGTATAATCGAAAACTCTACACACCTTGACTCTGATAAAATATACTCCACTCAGTGAATATCGAAACTAGAAAGCAGTGAATCACAGCGATGGTTCTGCTATTATTTCTATCCATTTGTTGGATAAGAAAGATTTATTAAATCATTTTCTTCAAAACAGCTGGTTCAAATTGTATGGAAAATTGTAATAATGTGTATCATTAAATTGTGTTCTTAATCAGGAAAAAATTATAATTTTTTAGAGTTTTTATTTTCCAGAATTCTCCGCCCAACCAAATCGTATGGGGTGTTTAGAAACTTTAGAGACTTGTTACAGCTTGGTTGCAGAGCACGCATTGATTCGTCAAGTTCTCTAACAAACTTCACCCTTCTAAACGACAACTGATATTATTTTGAAAATAAAGCGTCTATAACACTTGAATTCCAAATATATCGTGCTTATATCGCCAATATATTCGAAAATAGCAGAATCAGACGTTTGAAGCGCTTTGTCGCCTCTTCAGAAACATGATCAAACAACATGGAATGTATTGAATAATCAAGAAATACTAGAAATAGAAACACATGGATTTAAGCACTTTGGGATTTCATTGCTTTCATAGCAATTGCTAATTTAACAAGTAGGCCTAGATACATATTTCATAACTAATGTTTTTCAAAAAACAATCAACAGAAGTTTCACAGCATATTACATTAGGTCTGAACAATTGTTGACGTTATCGAATGAGTAGAGCAAGAGAATAAGCGGCTACCTTGTCGGGGAAGATGACGTCCTCGGAGGTGATCTTGACGTAGTCGGCGACGTGCTGTAGCGTGACGTCGTCCCACACCTTGAGCATCGTCTTGCCGCTGTGGAGGAGCCGGGCAAACACCGTGCCGTTGTCCACGCCACGCGTCAGCTGCATCACGTCGAACCTGCAACACGTCACGCGTCATTACGCGTCCTACTCCATCCTCAACGCGGGGAATACGTGCATTTATTCATCCATATTGGATTTAACGACGCACTCTACTGAAGACCACAATCTATTGGCGTCGGTGAATGATATGGGATGATGTGATGGTTAGATGAAAGGTTATTATAATTATGTGTTTTTGTATAGGCCTAGTTGAAAAGAGTCGGTCGCGGCCTGTTGTCAAGGAACCATCCCGGTATTGAACTGAACGACAGAGGTAAACCCCTATGTCAGGATGGTCGACCGTGGCGGGAAACGAACCCCGGTCTCCTGGATGACAGTTTAGTGTCAACCACTCGACCTCTCGTCTCAGTCTTCATTCAGCTCTGAACAGCACCTTTTTTCACTTTCATGCAATATTTGTGACTAAAAAGACACGAACATTCTTGCAAAAATGTGCAAAAATAACAATAGATTTTTCAAACTCGGGAGGATTTGAAACGTGAATATATTGAAGAAAAAAAATGACGAAACAATTCGTGTTCACCGTTGAAATCCCGAATGATTGCCTCTGGTTATTTAAAAAAAAAGTAGGCCTACGAAGGAATCGATTCTCCATTTTCCGAATTGTTTGGCATCAGGATTGATTCTGGATGAACGGACGAAGGAAGGAAGGAAGGAAGGCGTCACCTGTTGGTCCTGAGCTTGAGGTCGGACCGCGACGAGGTGAACAGGGCGCCCGTGTTGTCGTGGAAACTGGTCGTCAGCTCGACCTCCAGCCCCTGGGGCAGTCCGTGCACGCGCGAGCTCTTACTGGCCACCGCCTGCAGGGACGAGCGCACGCTCAGCATCATGTAGCTGATGGGCTTCACCTGCAACCAGAAAGTGGAGATGTGAAAGTGACAGAGTGTAGATGTGAGAGTGTAGATGTGAGAGTGTAGATGTGAGAGTGTAGATGTGAAAGTGTAGGTGTGAGAGTGTAGATGTAGATGTGAAAGTGTAGGTGTGAAAGTGTAGATGTGAAAGTGTAGATGTGAAAGTGTAGATGTGAAAGTGTAGAAGTGAGAGTGTAGATGTGAAAGTGACAGAGTGTAGATGTGAAAGTGTAGAAGTGAGAGTGTAGATGTGAGAGTGTAGATGTGAGAGTGTAGATGTGAAAGTGTAGGTGTGAAAGTGTAGATGTGAAAGTGTAGAAGTGAGAGTGTAGATGTGAAAGTGTAGATGTGAGAGTGTAGATGTGAAAGTGTAGATGTGAAAGTGTAGATGTGAAAGTGTAGGAGTGAAAGTGTAGGAGTGAAAGTGTTGCCTCACTAGAAGTGTAGATGTGAGAGTGTAGATGTGGAAGTGTAGAAGTGAGAGTGTAAATGTGTAAGTGTAGATGTGAAAGTGTAGAAGTGAGAGTGTAGATGTGAAAGTGTAGATGTGAGAGTGTAGATGTGAAAGTGTAGATGTGAAAGTGTAGATGTGAAAGTGTAGGAGTGAAAGTGTAGGAGTGAAAGTGTTGCCTCACTAGAAGTGTAGATGTGAGAGTGTAGATGTGGAAGTGTAGAAGTGAGAGTGTAAATGTGTAAGTGTAGATGTGAGAGTGTAGATGTGAGAGTGTAGATGTGAAAGTGTAGATGTGAGAGTGTAGATGTGAAAGTGTAGATGTGAAAGTGTAGATGTGAGAGTGTAGATGTGAAAGTGTAGGAGTGAAAGTGTTGCCTCACTAGAAGCATAGATGTGAAAGTGTAGATGTGAGAGTGTAGATGTGAAAGCGTAGATGTGAGAGTGTAGATGTGAAAGTGTAGATGTGAAAGTGTAGATGTGAAAGTGTAGAAGGAAGTGAAAGTGCAGAAGTAAAAGTACTGCAGGTCACTGAAAGTGTAAATGAGAAAGTGTAGAAGTGAAAGTACCGACTCACCTCGATGGTGACGCTGAGTCCCTGCTTGAGGCCGAACTCCTCGCTGGCCGTCACCACGACGACGCTGCGGCCGTGTGGGCCCAAGGCCGTGACCAGGCCGTGCGAGTCGACCTTGACCACGGGCGCCGCGGGGCCGAGAGCCATCTGCGCCCCGCGCTCTGCCGGGCTCATCCCCACGGCGCCGCTGTCAAGCAGCGTGAAGCCGTGCTGGCTGGCAGACTCCCTGTTAGCAGACGTACGAGGTTAGCATCAACCAAACAGGCGATCAAATCTGAATACCGTGAGGTCTCTATCCATTGTTTTTCAAGGGACCAGGAAAATATAACCAGTAGGGAGATATATTAAAATATAATATGAAAATGTAGGAAAAATATCCATCCAGGAAAATTCAACATTTATTATAGGCCTATGGAAGTCAAGTTAGAAAAAATGAATGATTCAAGCTGGAAAACGATGGATCTGGCAACGATGCAGAGGTTTGACTGTAGTCCTGTGTTTCTCTGTGTTTAAAAGTAGACTACACAACTTTTTCTGAGGGTAAACGTTTTTTTTTAAATTGATTTTTAATTGATTCTGGAGCTTAGAGAATCGATTCCCGATTTTGAGAATCGATGCCATCACTAGTAGGAATGCTGTAGACAATCTACTTATTCGTGGAATTGGTTAGAGCACAGAGGAGCTGTGGTTTAGATTGTTTGGGTTAGGTTGTGATCGTTTCCTCGAATAGGCCATCTTCTTTCTAAGTGATCACGCCAAGCCAAGTTCATTGTTGGCAGTATCTTCTTCCAGTATTTGTTCTTCAGGCGCCCCATAAAGATGCTATAGTTTTGCATTCCTGTTGAGAGTTTTTCTTAAAACTCATGGATTTTGAATGTATTAAAACTAGGAAAACGCGGGATGCGCGTTGTTAGACGAGCTTAGGGGTATAGAAATCTAGAATGAAAAATAATTTGTCAACCCAATCTACATCTACAGACCTTGGATCACTCCAAACGTTCAAAAACCTTACGAGAATCAGTTATGTCACGGCCTTCCTCTTCATTCATTTCAATCGTTCTGAATTAATTGGTGACACTTGTTGCTATAGATTTAATTGGTTCCCGTAATAGCCTAAATTGATGGGAAAATGCTTTATAAATGCGTTTTCTTCGTTATTTCTCATCCGATTGATGCGAAAAATCTCTCAAAATGTGCTTAATAGTTTCCTTTATATTCGGCGAAAATTTGAGAGGTCTTGAAAAATTTTGATTTTTCAAGTATTTTCCTCCGGGTTATTTTAATGGGGATTTTTGAAATTTCTAAAATTCATAAAAAAAAAAGTTACCACCCGATAATGCCACAAAACTATACAGATCTAAGTTAGATGAGGAACCATGACGAAAAAAAGTTTGAAGTTGATAGCTGTAGCCGTTTGACCTGTGGAGAACCGACAAAAAAACATAAAAAAAAAAAAACATAAAAACGAACACCAATTTTTTTCAGTATGTCAAATTGAATCCTCGCTATAGCTCGTCTAAAAATAAATGAGAACTATCAGAGCGTCAACAGTTGAAAATAAAAATGTTACTCCCACAACTGTAGGCCTACCTGTTGGTCCTGAGCTGAACGCTGGTGCCGGGCGCGATCAGTATCGAGGGCGACTGGGGCCCAGTGGCGGACAGCGGCCGCGTCAGCCTCAGCTCGTCAAACACCTCCACCTCCAGCGAGTCCTGGAAGCAGCGCTTGGCCTTCGGACACACCATCGCGCCGGGACACGTCACATTCAGCATGATGACCGTACGGCCCGGCTTCAACGCCGTGAACCTCATCGATATCTTGTCCTCGTCCGCAATCTCTATCCCGCTCTCGTGGAACACGTTCCTCAGCACGCCGACGTCTCTCGAGGCCAGGGACCACTTGAAGGTCAGCGGAGAGCGGGCCGAGCCCAGCATGAGCGGGGTGATCTGATCCGGCACGCCGCTAGCCCACACGGGCATGGTCGCGCCGGTCCTCAGTCGCGCGATCGGCGCGTGGATCTTCACGCCCTTCAGCGGGACCACGTGGATGTCTATCGTGTCCTGCGAGTAGACGACGCGCTGGCCGGAGATCGTGTTGAGTCCGACGGCGCGACCTGTCAGGGTGGTGTGACCCTGCTTGAGCCCCTCGACCAGGCCGGCACGGGTCGCGCTGGCTATCGGCCCGCCCATCGTGTACTCGATGTTGGCGTCGGGTTGCGGGCCGCCGCGGGACGTCACCTGGAAGATGGCCCCGCCTACGAGCGTAACGTTGCGGGGGAAGAGACGTAGCGGCGGGAACACTTGTATCGCGGCTGACGGACTGCGGACTTCTCTAGCTCCGAGCCCGGCGGCAAACGCCAGGCTCGTGTCACCTAACTCGATGCCCGTCACCGTGAAACGCATCTCGCGATCTGGTTGAGCATCTTTATCCGGGTACTGCTGCTTTATCCCGATGATGCCGGATTCGGGAAGCGCCCGGAGCTCCAGGAGGGCGGGGTCGGGGAACGCTATGAGGTTGTCCATGGTGTCGAACAGGCGCACGACGACGGTCATGCACTTGCCCTTCTCGACCCGGTCGGGTGCGTCGATTTGGATGGATCCCACGGCGATGACCTGCACCTCGACCATGGCCGGCTTGGAGACCAGGCAGAGGTCGACGAGGGCGAGCTTCAGGACGCCGTCACCACGGGGACGGACCTCGATCGTGCGCGTTCCCTCCGTGTACTTCACGTCCGCTATGTCGTCCGAGCTCAGAACAAACTCGTAGAATCCTGAGCCCTGGCTCACCTGGTTTACAATCACAGAATATGATACATCATTAGTAAAATAAATTCTTATATATCTGAGCATATAATTTTAGTTATTATTATTGTGAACTCATCAACCAATGTCAGTCGAAGTAGTATAATTACTTTTGCTATGCTCAGTATTTAAACTACGGGAACATGATGCACATACATATTGTTTTATCGATAGATATTAATGGTAAAATACCACATGTGAGATAAAATTGAAAAAAAATAAAAATCCCTATATTCATTTGAAATTTTTACTTGGAGTCGTGCCAAATAAGCACTACTTCACACTCATTTCATTTACACTCTTCCCCTCCCTACCCTTTCTAAAAATACCCAAAACATTCGTCTAACTTGTTGAGAAGAAATAGTTGAGCTGTCAGATGGGATAACGCGGGTTAGCACTACAAGTGGCGAGTGGTGAACACCTTTGTGACGTCAGGCCACATGCTAGATAGGGTATGCAGACCATTAAAAAAAAAAATCAAAATAAATACTAGAAGTTGGCATTTTTTCATTTTTTTTTCCAACTTGTCGGCATTGAATGGATCTAATACATAAGTTTTGTGTATGTCTATCATTGTCAATTCCTATAATGATATTCATGTATTGATGTTCTGATTGATTATCGCTTGCTCAACGACCCCACCAACAGCTAGGTTATACGGGGGTATGACTGAGCAATAATGAAACCATGAAGTGATGATCCAAGTGAAATGAAGTTCACTCAAACCCATGCTATTCATGTTTGGTAATTATTTAAGAAACATTGGAAACAGACCTGGAGCACCGCCCGGTTCTTCGGGTGGTTGAACAGGGTCGTGCGGTTGGGCGCGACCACCGTGTCGTTGACCAGGATCAGCGTGACGGACGCTCGTATCTCGGGCGTCGCCTCGTACCCCTGGTCGTTCATGACCTTGAACGGCGGGTACTCCGTCTCGATCTTCAGCTGCTTCAGCTGGCCGGTTTGGTAGCCGACGACAGTTGCCGTGACGTCGACCGTGCCCGTCTTGCCCTTGGGCACGATCTTCTGGTACTGGCGGTACGGCAGGACCAGGTTGCCGTCCACCAGATCGTCCGAGATCGTCCTGCCCTTGTCGTAGACCTCGGCCAGGCTCGGGCACGACACCTCCCAGTTGATGAACAGGCTGCTGATGTTGTCAAACTTCCGCCCGAGCTTGTCCTTCACCGTGATCGTCAGCTCCACGTCCTTGTAACTCTGCGCGACGATGCGTTCGGCGTTCAGGTTCATCGGGCAGTTCTCGGGCTTGGCTATCTTCAGCTCGGGCCGGATGGAGATGTAGCGGGGATTAGCGCAGATCACACGGACGGTGGCGGACGACTCTGCTCGCTTGCAGTGCTTCAACGCGGGCGTGTTGGTGACCGTCAGCTGCATGTCCACCTGTCCGACCTTGCGGCAGAGCACGTTGTAAACATACACGTCCGCCTGGTCGGGCACCACCTCCCTGGCCGCGATCGCCTTCTCCCCCTCCACCCCCAAGTCCACCTGTCGCACGTGCTCCGAGGGGCGGCCCAGCCAGGGGCGCGGCCCGCCCCCGAACACGATCATACGCGAAGAGCCGACGGCCAGCACCGTCTCGCCTGACGCCGGGTGAAGCGCCGACAGCGGCTGATACGTTGCCACGGTGATGCTGTTCTCCATGACGCGGCCGTCGTACGCGTACGAGACCGTCACTTTAGTCGTGCCGATGCTCTTGCCGACGATGGCGAGCGCGGCGCAGGCGATACCGACTGGTTCGGCCCGGATCGACGGGTCGTACTCGAAGTTCTTCTCGGAGAAGTCTACGCGGAAGGGGAGGTCGCCGCAGCGCGTGAAGGGGATGAGGGAGAGCTGCTTGTCGCCGCCCGCGTTGATCGGACGGTCGGCGAAGAGGGCGACGTGCAGGTGGATGGGCACGCCGATCTCGGCCTCGAGGACGTACTCGACGATCTCGAGGTGCTTGGGCGGCAGGACGTAGACGTGGGCCAGCTCGCGGTTGTGGGAGTTGCGAGCCATGGCGGCGGAGATCTCAACGCTGCCGATGCTGTGGGTCTTGACCAGGCCGCACTGCGTGACGCCCGCTACCGAGCTGTTGCTGCTGCCCCACAGGTAGGTGCCGTCGCCGCCCGTCGCGTTCAGCGGGACCTCGTACCTGGACACACGCAACCATCAGTCAACAGGTACCAGTGTACCACCATGTGGCAATACCAACTGACTTCAACATAATATACATTATAAAGGTGTAGGCCTACCAACTCGCGTCTTCGAAGTGAAGTATTTCCGGGGTCAGTTTCCAAGTGCAGAGTTCTGATTGCCTGTAGCGCAACTATCGCTTTTATATCAAACTACATGAAACAACAATACTCAACAATGCCATGTTACACGGCTCAGTGGAATCATTACGTGAGCAGTTGCATTTGTTCTGCACAAAAATGATGAATCTTGTAAGTTGACCGGTACCGTAGCCACTCTTATCTACATCTAGTTCACAAGGGAGTCCGCTGAATCGTGACAGGCAATCGTAACATCTGGCTCTGAACTGACCGCAAGGAACCACAAATGCCTTCCATGTTATCAGTATGTGAGTTGGAGCACCTTCTTTATATCATGAATTTTTATGATGAAGTATGTTGGTATCACTACATCGTGACTCTACTAAACATAAACTGTCCTCAAACTCGATTGACCTAAAAATCGACAGACTGAACTGAAACCAAGTGTACCAAAATGTAATTTAAACCAAATGACCAAAAAACCAAAACCTGTGCACAAGTTAGAGTGAGGGGAGGATAGGCTCCTCCCCTTCATTGTTACCACCCATTGAATATTTTCTGTTTTTTTCAGTTAGTGGTAAAGGCTGGGTGAGCAAATTTTATTTCAATGCTGCTCAAAGAGTTTCTTGGATAATCCGAATTTAAAAAAATCGAAATCATATTTTTGGGATCCACTGCATCTCGGATCAACGAGGGTTTACTGTAACACTTGTTCAGGGCTGCTCTGGATAGGTGGCGGTACTCACTTGGGCTTGACCGTGGGGTCCCAGGGCAGCACGACGACGGGCGGACGTACGGCGATGCGCTCGAACACGGTCATGTCTGCCTGCGCGGATATCTTGGGCGTGAAGGCGTGCAGCCGGCCCGAGACCGGGTCCAGCACGGACTCCAGCGTGGCGTGGATCTGCGTGATGCCGGCGCGGACCGGCCAGCCGTAGTGGTGCGTGTTGTTGGGCGTGCTCGAGCGCACGTGGAAGTACGTCTCGGGGATCACGGCCTGGACGTTGACCCCGGCGCCGATGTGCAGCTTGTGGTCCGCGCTGCAGGGGGCAGAGGTATAAGTGGTTGCACGAAGAGGCTGGGTAGTACAAGGAACAAACTAGCGGGCGATGATGATTCTATGAAGTGGGCGCGCGCGAGTAGGCCTACTTCAATTTTCAAAGTTCAAATTTAGCTGTTTTAAACTGAAAAATTTCTAGTTTGCCTTTTTTGTCTTCGAATAATTGGGTTCAGAGGTTGCTAATGATATTTAAATCTCGGCCCGACAATTTTTCTCATAAATCCAAACGCCAAACTTGAAAAGTTCCAACTTCTCATTTTGACTATCTATATGAATCAAATTTTAACCTCACTTTCACTATATGTATCATGTGAGATGATGTTAATCCAAATTGGATGAAAAATGAAATAAATGAAATGAATGAAAAAATACATCTCCGATTGAACGGTCGGACGGTACCTGTCGTATATCTCTACGACCAGCTCGTAGTGCTCGGATATCATGACGGCCCAGTTTCGGTTGGGCAGGATGGCGAGCGTGAGGTAGGCGGGGTCGACGACCGTCAGCTGTGCCGTGGGCACGCGTATCCCCCCCTCCTGCTCGTCCACGTTGCGGTCGTGGAGCAGCACCTTGGTCTTGCCGATCTTGCCGCCGGTGGCCATGCCCGTGGCGGCGTCTATCTGCGCCACGCTAGAGTCCTCCAGGTCAAGGTAGTACTGCTGCGACGGCATCGGGATCTCCACCAGTTTGCCGTCTTGCACCTGCGCCAACACAACCTCGTCAACATCCTAGCTTATATTTTCTCTTTTCATAGCAATTAGGCAAAGCTATTTGGATTCTGAATTTAGCATCTATATCGCCAATACATTGAGACATAGCGGATTCAGACGTTTGTAGCGTATTGCAGCCTTTTCAAAAATATGATGGAATAACATTGAACGTATTGAAACATGAGGAAATATCAGGAAAACATGTAAAAAAAGCACTTTTTTATTTCATTGCTTTTATAACAATTGCTATTTTCACATGTCTCCAGTGATATGGAAGTAGGTTTGGAGAAAGAAGCGTGAAAACGATGTCTGACCTGCAGGATGCGGTAATGGACCGAGTCGCCGCGCAGCATGTAAGCGTCGGGCGGGTCGATGATCAGGTTGGCCACCACCATCAGCTGCACCTCAATCGGCTTGACGTGGGCGTACTCGGGGTGCGGCAGACGCACGGACACCTTGGCCGAGCCCGTCTTGATGCCCTCCAGGAGCACCATGTGACCGCGCAGCCCCTTCTGTTCAAACGCCTCCACCGTCGACGGCGTCTCGTACGGAGAGTCTCTGAACGTGATGAAGCGGAGAACGCTGTTGCTGCTCGTGCCGCCCGTGTAGTCCGCCTTGGCGTTCCAGTTGCCGAGGCTCCATTGGAACTCCACGCCTTCCAGCGTCGTGAACTCGTTCCCTGACGCATGGAACAACACGTTTATGACGTTTAGTAGACATTACCTAGCCATAGATATTAGTTACAGAGATATTACTCCTGCGGCCGACTAGCGACATGCTCGTTACGATATCGGCGGCCATATCGGATCCTCACAAATAGCTCCTATATTATTACTAATATAGGTATATATATCCAAAAAAATTTACTTCAATACCAAAAATATTTCAAATAGACCTATGGCAGAAACTTCCCGGTTTGCAAAGCGAAGTGAAGCTACCACTGAGACACAAATACGTAAGCCTTCTTAACGATGAGTAGCGTATCTTGAAATCATAGATATACTATTGGTTACCAAAATAGGCCTACATTACTCCTGCAGCCGGCTAGCAACAGAACTGTGCTCGTTCCAATCTCGGTGCCCATATAGGACATTTACAAATAGCTTCTATATAATTGGGGCCTACTGATATTAGCAATATCGTACATATGTCCAATGACGTACGTACATATGACGGAAACTTCCCGGTTTGCAAAGTGGTGTGAAGTCACTGCCGAAACAAATATGTGGGCCCACACCTTCCTAACGTTACTCAACGTATCTTGGTCATATATAGGCGTATCTATGGTCTAATGAACGAACGTCGTGCTAAGGCTAGCTAGCTTCATGAGACTGGAACTTTGATTGGTTTATTTCTATTGGATGGCATGGCAACATGTGTGGTCTCTGTGTATTTCCCCTGTTTATAATCTTAGCCCTGCTTATGAGGTGGGCAGCAAAATGTGATGAATTGATGCAGTCCAAGAGACCGTGAAATTGTTGTTACATTATACCCTACCGATATTGTCATGGTAGGCCTAGGAAGCTTTTTTCAGTGAACTGAACAATAACCCATCAAGGTCCAGCCTCTTGGGAGGTGGTTAGCACTAAGCTAGTTGACACATTAATTCAAGTGGTTTGTTAGGTAACCTGGGTCTAACTGTCTAACTGACAGTTCAAAGCGATATAGGTATCGGTTGGATGGCTTTTACAACGATGAATTGATATTTACCTGAAATATTTGCTATTTGAAAGAAGACGGCAAAATTTCTAGAAACCATTGTAGCCCAGTTTTTCAGTAGAACAAAAAATACTCAACTAACCTTGATCATCATATGCTCGCACTTCAAATGCTTCAGGAGCCTCCTCCATGAAAAGTTCTCTGGTTGTCGTAACAATGTTCATGCTGACGATAACATCTACTATCACATCGCATCGTAAGACTTGTCCTGAGTGAACTTCTTCAGCAAGAATTATAGCTGTATTTCGTGTATTGTCCTTGGAGACGGCTGACACAATTGCATGAATGGAACAGTCTAGTTCTTTGTCCATATTGATGGGGGTAACTTGGACCACATCGACTCGTGAAGAACTCCTGAATGAAAAATAACAATAATCAAAACTGATTACGACATGCAAAGTCATAGACAAGATGACTAGGCCTAGCTCCTTGGTTAGCCTAGCTTCTAGCCTGGCCTAGTCCTAGCCTAGCCTAGCAATGGCCTAGCCCAGCCTAGGCCTGGATCCTTGCTCCAATTCCAAGAAATTTTAGACATTACTTCTCTCAAGTCATAGCTCAACGGTCTGACAGTGATATAGGGTCTTCAAGACCCTAGATTATTCTAGTCCATGCCCCATGTTAAAGTAAGGTTATGTAACTGAACGTGTAGGCCCGACTGCCGACTTACCATTTGTAGCAGCCACTCTCGGTAACTTCTAAAGTAAAGTTGCTGGAAAACTGTTTGAAAATGGGTAGCAAAACTCTGGGAACATTTAATTTCGAATTTTCAATATTCCCTACACAGCTTAACAAAACAAATATAAAAAGTCCAAAATTCCAACAGTGCGCCATAATTTCGGCACAAACCACAAACAACGACAATATCCGAAAAACCTCACGCGTTGCGCGCTTTGCAACGTTTGTGTGCAGCCAACATTGTAACAGAAAATAACTAACAGGGGCTTTTGTTTCGATGTTGCAGCACTGTTGTAGCGCTGTAAGTTGTATTTCTTCGTTGCATTACTTCAACCTCTTTGGTTCATACTTCATTCACATACGTCAACATTACCTAGGGGCCGTGAAGCGTCGCGGCGCCCGTGCAGTGACGGTACCTAGCGTTGAACATGGAATCCTAATAAAACATCATATATCATAAACTTCTTGAGCAAATTTGTGGTGCTTGCATTCATTTATGGATAACTAAATGGTCAGTATTTAATACTTCAATATAATGAATGAGGCTCTTTTCAAACTATTCAGTTGAGGTAGGCTATCTCTGGGATCTAGGCCTAGGTCCTTCTAGCCTGTTATTATGAATGAAATTGGTAGGCCATTATTTAGGCCCAAGGCAATGATGCACAGTGGTTTAGGCCTAGGGTGTGCTCACTATGCCTAGGCCTGCTAGACCTGCAAAATCTAATCAGTTAGGCACTATTCAAAGCAAATGTTATGAAATGACATCTATGAAGTTGAGTTGAGGCCCACAAATTGAGCTAGACCTAGGCCCTAGCCTATTTCACCCCTACCTTTAAGCCATTTTGAAATTGATTTGGTAAGGCTTTGAGGGACAGGTTGGCCTAAGCCTAGATCATAGGCCTAGCCTACTTTTTAAGCCCAAGTTAACTATGGGTTAAATTGATGACTGAATGCTGGACAAATTATTGTAGGCCTACTGGTAGCATTGATTTTAATGATTGTAGTAAGGCCTGTACAGCTGGTGTGGGAGACCTAAGCTGCAGTGTAGGTATTGAATGGGCTAGGCCCTTGCACTGAATTTATGGCTCCAGAATAGGTCTAGTCAAAGGCCTACAATGACATTTGGTTACCTGTCATTGTCATGTATCCTGAACTTCATTGTTATAGGTCTTCATGACATAGTATGGTACGCCTAGGGCCTATTCAAGACTAGGAAAACAGATCCTGTAAACCCACTACTTCTGTATTTATTCATATTATCAATGACTGTACAATACAGAATGATGATGGTCAATGAAGTAAATTGGAAGTAAAAAGGAGATTTTCTATTTATTCAATATTATTGATGACTGTAGGCAGTACTAGAGTTGTAGGCTCTAGGCCTACAATAAGAACAATAAACGTCAATAAAGTGAAAAAAAAAGTAGATGTAGCTATGTTGAGTTCATTAAATCAGTTAGTTTGGGTTGATTTGAGTCAGTTAATCTGCGCGCAACAACAACAACAACGTCTGCATGTGGTGACATAGACCGAAGGTTTGGTTAATAGCGGCTGCCAATTTAATTGGTAAAAACAAGTGTTTGGAAGAAATTGGTTTGTGATTAAAAGATTGTCCATGATATTATCTAGATGTATTTACAAATCTTGTTTTATCTTCACAGTAATCATAAGCGTTGACCTTGATAAACTGCTCAGCGAACCGCGTTGAAGAATGAACAGCCACAGTTTCACGTTGGCCGAGCGTCTGATCCCGGCGACGTACCTGCAGCAAGCGGCGGCGGCGAAGAAGTCGCGCGAGAGCCTGATTCGCCAGCTGATCGAGCAGCGCAAGTGGCCCGAGGAGGGCTGGGACGATGCCACCATCGAGCTCTTCCTGGCCGACCTCGCTCAGATGGACAGCAACAACTTCCCCGGGAACTGCGGCATCGGGGAGCGCGAGGCCAGGATCGCGTCCGGTAAGCTGCACCTCCGACTGGCGCACGAGGCATATACGTCCTTTAAAATACTAATATTTGAAATAACGTCTTGATTTGGATATTTAAACGATGTACCGGTAGTAGAGCCTAGATGAAGGAGGATCAGCATATAAAAAGCTCACTATTCCTCTTCATTATGCTCATCGACTGACAAGATACAAGCTAGCCACCACTTGCCTTCATACACACGTCACGAAACCACAAAGATCGTCTATCACAAGATTTTTGTTGATTACACTCATTTCTTCTGGTTCATCGTCGTGATCCAAGTTCGAGACTCTCAGTCTTGTCAGTCGATGAACATAATGAAGAGGAAAAGTAAGCGTTTTAATGCCAATCCTCCTTCATCTAGGCCCTACTACATCATTTAAATATCCAAATCAAGACGACATTTCAAACATTCCCATGAAAGACGTATTGACCAAAATCGATCCACAGACTTCAACTGGACGCTCTTAGGCCTATACTCTTTCTGCAGAAGAATCTTTGTCTGCCACGCAAAAGTTGAAGTCATGGAAAGATGCCGCTACGTAATCCGATTATCATTACATATGTAAGTGATTGCATAACGACCATATTTGCCATATAAAAATGTAATTTCTGTAAGTCAATGCAGATATAGGGCATATACTTGGGCTCGGTATTACGATCTTGATATCGCCATGGTGACAGAATAAAAGAGCATGAGTAACCAGGGCCGGATTTATAACAAGTTGTAGGCCTACAACTAGAACTTCAATTACCGGTACCCATTTTAATTTCTAGCCTTGGTTCCATGAGAAGATTTACGCGTTAATTATACGTATTACTGGGTTCATAATTTTGTAACTTCTGATTCCATAAAGTCTCCAACCTAAGATTTGGCATGCATGAGTAAAACACATTACAGAACATACATAAAAATTTCTAAAAATTTCAAAAAATAATTTTAGATTTTATCAAGGGTCAAAGGTTACATATGTGATGGATAATATTCTACACTTGAATAAAGTGGATGTATTTGAGCTCATCTGAAAGGTCTTGTCAACAGCTTCAGAATGATAGGTATGTTTTCCAGCTCTCTAGGATCAATAGGAGAGAAGTTATGCGGGATATTGCAAATGCCCGCGCGCCCAAATTTGGCTTTACAGGCAAATTTGGGGACTCCGTAACACATCAGCCGTTAGACCTAGAAATACAAAATTGCGTACGATTGGATATAATGTACAACCCGGTATGTGTACCAAATTTCATGCAGATCGGTGAGATGAAGTATTTTCATGGCCCTCGGCTGTGTTGATTTGACACGGAATCACCCAGGTTCGAGTCTTGCACGAGGCGTTTGTTAGAGTCTCGTAAGAGGCGTGGGTTCGAGTCTCGTACGAGGCGTGGGTTCGAGTCTTGCAAGAGGCGTTTGTTAGAGTCTCGCAAGAGGCGTGTGTTAGAGTCTCACAAGAGGCGTGGGTTCGAGTCTTGCAAGAAGTGTGGGTTCGAGTCTTGCAAGAGTCGTGGGTTCGAATCCTGCAATATGCGTGGGTTCGAGTCTTGCAAGAGGCGTGGGTTCGAATCCCGCAATAGGCGTGGGTTCGAGTCTCGCAAGAGGCGTGTCCCGCAAGAGGAGTCGTTGGCCATCCACTCATCAGTTCCTCGAAATGAACCAGCCGTTGGTTAGGTCGTTGACCCACACGGGAGTCCATGTCGGAAACGTCACAGTGTTTCGGTGATAGCGTTCCAACGGAGTGAAGTATCAGATATGAAAATTATAATTGGAGGATCACAGATAATTGTATTGCCTTCAAAATTTTGTGGAAAACAAATAATTAGCCCAACCTTGGATTTTACCATTTTCACAGGTAGGCCTACACAGCTGAAGAAAGTGTTTTCGGAAAGTAGACCGCCGCAGAAATTATTTTTTATGTTACTCAAGTGGAACATTTTCCACTTTCAGGGCCTATCATCTCACAGTATTGTTTCTCTCCGCATTAGAATTTTGATATCTCATACCGCTCAAAAGTTGTCACCAAAAATCTTGTAGAGCCCATGACACTAAATCAACTCCGTCACCTTCTTCAAGGTCATCCAATCCTGGAGCAAAGTTGAATGAATAGTGGCACTACAGTATTTTGTACCGATAGGCCTACTCTATTTTCAGAGAATACTAGAAATCATCATCTCAATTTCACAAATTATATCGGGTGAAAAGGAAAGCAAGAACAGCAGCTTACCAAGATTCATGAGTAGAAAAATGCCTACTCATAGTGGAGAGCCCGTTGATGGAACAAAGAGATGAAAAGTACACACAAGATTCTGACGTTTCGGCTGTTGCCGTGGTTACAGTAGAGTAGAGAGCCCTCCCTGTACAGACCAAGTCACAAATTATTATTTACTGTATCTATTTACCGGTAGTGTAATGAATACGCGTGATTGAATGACGGTTGTGTTTCCAGCGCTTGTTGCTCGGCGCCATTACCGCCTGGGGCACGGTATTGGTCGGTCCGGCGACCTTGGAGAAGTGCAGCCGAAAGCGGCCGGCTCCAGCCTCATGAACAAGCTCACCAACTCCCTGGTGCTCGACGTCATACGATACATGGGTAACTCTCAACCATTCAGCCATACATATTATACCAATACTCTTGGGCTACTGCTATTTAATTGTAATTTGTAAAACAAAATATGTGCAATTATTTTAAGAAGAGAAGAAAAGAAGAGAAGAAGTTGGAAGAAGAAGCTCAAGACCAACAAACTTTTTTTTTTATCCATCCTGACGTGGTTTTTCGTGGTTTCCCACAGTCCTCGAAGCAAATGCTTGGATGAAGTACTAATTGGCCACGACCATTAATTAGTAGAGCGATAGGCCTAATTATAACATTATAGGCCTATCACTAATTTAATTTGTGCTTTTTGTATAATGATCAATTTTACATCTGCTGTCAATGGAAAGAAGTAATCATTGCCCAAGAGATTCAGTTCAAAGTGAAAGATATCAACATTCGTGTGTTTATACTGAAAGACTTTTATCTACTGCGAAAAATTATGGTCACAGACAGCGCAGTCCTGGTGTTGAAGACCATTAGTTTTAAATAATCAAAATGGGGTGGTAATATCGCCCTTGTGGTGCCCAGTCCAAACGATCCTATCTTTCATCCATAGTCTTGATTGGGAAGCAATGATTTTGTATCAAGTTTCGATGTTATTAAAAAAATATATATTTTTGAAAATTAGGACTCGATTTGAAGAATAAAGATTTGTGATGGCTGATTCGATAAATGCTAATACAGAGTAAGAGAAACAAGTGTTTAGGCCTATTTATTAATGAATCTGCATACGTAGCTGAATGCTATGAAAAAGACATTTGTAGTGAAAAATAGTGACTTGGAATATGATGTCAAATGAATCAGAATACCATTAAAATAAAAATGGGCCCCACAAAAATATATCCTCGTGAAACATTTAGATTTGATTGTCCATTTTATTAATGCTGATTTCGTACATCTCTCGAGAAGGCACCCTCGGTAGCTCAGTCAGCTGAGGCACCGCTTCAGAAACTGAGGTCACCGCTGGGCGTGGGTTTGAGTCCCGCATAAGACATGTGTTCGTATAAACGTCCTTCCACTTATCATCACTTCATAGTTTCATTATCACCTGGTAATTGGTATCCCTGTATAACCCAGCTGTGGATGTGCTGACCGAGTGTGTGTTGCAGGCGTTAAGACCACGGCCGGTTGTTTTGTGGTTCCCATGGCGACCGGGATGAGCCTGGTGCTGTGCATGCTGACGATGAAGCAAGAGCGGCCGGACGCTCACTTCGTCCTGTGGTCTCGGATCGACCAGAAGGCTTGCTTCAAGTGCATCGTCACGGCAGGTCAGTCCAACGCACTTCGTTACACCTTGCTTTACAGCGCTCCAGAGTTGTACAGCCAACCCCGAACAAGTTATGTTTACACTACCGGTATCATTAGAGGAGCTTTAGCAAGGATTCAATTTGACATACTGAAAAAAATTGGTGTTTGTTTTTATGTTGTTGTTGTTTTGTTTTTTTTCATGTTTTTTTGTCGGTTCTCCACAGATCAAACGGCTACAGATATCAACTTCAAACTTTTTTCCATTATGCTTCCTCATCTAACTTGGATCTGTATAGTTTTGTGGCATTATCGGATGGTAACTTTTTTTTATGTATTTTAGAAATAAAAAAAATTGACTTAATTTTACCCAAGAAGACAGATGATTTACGTGGAAAAGGAGAGAAACTCTTTTTTGAATTAGGCCTACTGATCTAAAAGCTTGGGTGGTCGGCTTATATTTATATTCGGGACAATACGGTACCCTTTACAGGTTAAAGTGCTTCGCAGTCTGTACCTCATGTTGCAATCTCTTTGTTAATCCTACAAACTACAACCCAATCGCACGATAGGCCTATTTTCGTCTCTTGCGCATATCAACTCTGACGTCATTGCAAACAGCGTTTCTCATTGGCTTTCGAGTGCCCAATAGAAAACAAGAACTTTCGCGCCACATAGGCCTACACTGACTAGAGCAATTACATAAAGGAAAAAATAATGAGTTTGAAAAGGAAATAATGTTCATTTCGATCATTGAAAATGATCAAATTGATATCGTATCGCCGAAATTGAATCGATTATCGTATTGTTTGAAAAAATATCGATCTAAATCGATATATCGATTATTGTTGGCAACCCTATTATTTTATTTTTTGTCATTGTTATTTGTGTTTGCCGTGTTGTAAGACGGCCATGGACACGAGTGTAAAGCAAGCGTGTGGGTGTTGCAGGTCTGCAGCCGATCATCATCGAGACAGTGACGTCGGGGGACGAGCTGCGCACCGACCTGGCGGCCATGGAGAGCCAGATGGTGACGCTGGGGGCGGAGAATATTGCGTGCGTGCTCACCACCACCAGCTGCTTCGCCCCGCGCGCCAGTGACTCCGTCGAGCAGGTAGCCCTTCTTATCAACATCACATACCAGGCAAACGCCCGTTGCAAGATGAGCGGTACATCCATCTGAAGTGTCATCCAAAACTCTATGCACCTTGACGCATATGAAATATACTTCATTTGTCGGACATCCAATCTAGAAAGCAGTGAATTTCAGCAATGGTTCTGCTATTCGTGATTGAAAGCTAACCAGGTGGCAGCACTGTCGAAGTGGGCGAAACTTCAAAATGGCCGTCCAGAGGCAGTTGGATGTCATTTTATTGTATGCTTACATTTTAGAAAGTATCTGCCTCTGTCCAGTGCACTAGAACGCCACCAGATGTCAGCCACTTTGCTTTTAATTGCAAATTCTATTTATTTGTTGAATAAGATAATATCTTTGAAATTATTTTCTTTGAAACGTTCGGTTTAGAATTGCATACAAAATTGTAATAATTTGTAGGCCTATCAATATTGTGCTCAAATTCATGGAAGATTCTATTTTTTTTTTAGTGAGATTTTTTTTTATTATTTTTGTCAAAAGAACAAGTCATAACTAACCTTCCTCGCCATTTTTTCATTTGTTCCCCTACGTGTCCAGGTGGCTGTTCTGTGCAGTCGCTACAACGTGCCCCACCTGATCAACAACGCGTACGGGCTCCAGAGCACGCGCTGCATGCACCTCATACAGGAGGCGGCGCGCAAAGGGCGGGTCGACGCCTTCGTCCAGAGCACCGACAAGAACTTCCTGGTGCCGGTCGGCGGGGCCATCGTCGCCGGCTTCGACAAGCTGCTCGTTGAGAGGATATCGCGGACATACCCTGGTGAGAGGCGGGGCGGCGACTTGACAATCACGTGTAGGCCCCAACGCGATATTTCGTGATATATCAGTCGGCTATGTTGTTGATAATCCCAGTCGTTCGGATATTCATCATAAACTTGTAAAAAACTCAAACTTTGTCACACATCTTCGTTTCTAAAACCTGACATTTTTTTGGGAACATTTAATATATTCTTTCATTATTGGAAAGTAGGACTTGATTCGAAGAATATTATCTATAATTTATAATAGGCCTACAATTGTCCGTTTATACGATTATTTTCCTCAGTTCCCTTAGAAGTCTTATGAAAGACGATCCACTGTAGGCCTACTAAGCCCTACTACATACAATACATCGACTTGACTGAATACTGATTGACATTACTGACGAGTGATGATATTTTACAAACGAAAAAGTTGTCCATTACATTGGATTAAAATTCTTCAATCATTCACCTCAACACAGTGACGTCTATTAGTGAATATAGTAGGCCTACTTCTAGACATCATGTTAGAACCATATCACCAGATGAAGTTATTTATGATGTTGAAGTCTACCGGTATTTTGATATTGATTTTGTTTGAAATTTTTCTCCTCGTTTTCCTTTATATCCTTGTTAGGGCCTACTTTAGTTTTTCAATTATTCAAGTTCAAATCAATCAATAGTTTATTCTGGAAACAAAATGTAACTCTGAATACAATATTATTTGCTGATAACATTATGACATTGGTTTTAATGATCAACCTGTATTTTACATACAGTGTGTAATGGAATGTATAAAAAAACAATACAAAAACTATTTTATTCTAAGATCAGCATAATTGCGTTGTAGTTTGTCAAGTGTGTGATGTTGGCAACAGGCCGCGTGATTGCGCTGCAGTGTTTTCAAGTGTGTGTTGTTGGCAACAGGGCGCGCGTCGTCCAGTCCCGCCACGGACGTGTTCATCACGCTGCTCTCGCTCGGACTCAACGGCTACAAGAGCCTCATCACCAAGCGCAAGGAGATGTACACGTACCTCAAGGAGGAGCTCACCAAGATCGCGCTCAAGCACGGGGAGAGAATTCTAGACACCAAGAACAATCCTATTTCAATAGGTGAGCTGGGAACGCAACGCTGTTATCTCGACACCCTTACCGCAACGGTCACTCGTAATAACGTCCTTTACGAGCACATACAACGTTAGCAGTGCAGGATACATGATTGATAAGAAGGTTACTTATAAGATATGGACAATAATGGTAGCCTACTCAATACGAATGAGTTGAATTTTGAGAAGACACAATAAAATTATTTGTATGACATAGTAGAACTAGATATTCCAACATTTCCTGCACCCAAGTCTGGCTAATCGTTGACTGTTATTCACTATAGAGCTGTATCTATTTATTTATCTATTTTGGGTTCAATAACGCACTGTAGGCCCTACTAATGACAGATCTCTTAGCGTCGATGAATGATAGGCCTATATGAGATGATGGAATGATGTGATGAGAAGTTATTTTATTATGTGTTTTTGGATAGTGCAATGGAGTCGGTCGTGGCCTGTTGTCAAGGAACCATTCCAGTAATAATCTGAATGACAGAGGCAAACCACGAAAAACCTCTGTCAAGATGGTCGACCATGGCGGGAATCGAACCCTGATCTCCTGAATGACGGTTATGGGGGGTGATTGGCGTATATTTGTACCATGTCTGAATCCAAAAATTCAAAAAACTGAAGTAATTGTTGATCGCAGGCATGACGCTGACATCATTGGCGGGCAGCGACAGCAAGACGGTGACGATGCTGGGCTCAATGCTGTTCCTACGCTGCGTGTCGGGCAGCCGGGTGGTGACGGGCGTCGAGGTCAAGGACGTGGCGGGCTTCAAGTTCAAGGGCTGGGGCGCGCACAACTCGGGCTACCCCGTGCCGTACCTGACGGCGGCGGCTGCTATCGGCATGCGCCCGCAGGACGTCGATCTGTTCACGCACCGGCTCGACAAGGTGCTGTCCAAGCTGCGCGGCCGCAGCGCCCCGCCCACCCCCACCCTGGCCGACGAGCTGGCTTCCATGCGGCGGGTCATGCGGGGCGGGGGGTCCGGCACAATCAACGGGGAGGGGGGCAGCGCCAGCGGCAACGGAGACCGCAACAGCCAGAGCTCGGCCAACACGTCGCTGGCCAGTAGCAAGGACAGTCTGCGCAAGTGATACCGCGACGGGGATTAGGCTGTGATCTGTCGAACAGTAGCGCAACAAGTGGTGACAGCGGCGGAATGGCAGCGAGCGACGGGATTTTCCTGATGGAATGTTTGTCCTGACCGAGATTTGAATGTTTTGATAGGTTGCCTCGATCAGGTTTGTTTCCGTTCGATCGTTTGGCTTGCCAACTACCGCATTACGATGAAACTACCCCTCTCACCCCTCGACCGCTAGTCGCTATATTCGTCCCCACTTCTCCAATCCTCGACCTTCGTTCAATGAGCGCGCCGCTTCTCTGCCACGACCGATTGGGAACGAACACGATCGAGACGAACCTCTGAACCGTTTGGACAGCCTTGGTCGTGTTTCACCTCCGCCGCATCGACGCAAGAAGTCACTGCTAGCTGCGATGATAGTTCCTCGCTAGAACATTGGTGTTTCCCGTCGCGCGGAATGCCGAATGTCAACGATCTGTTTCGGTGTCGGAGAAAGTTTCCACGGCCGACCGTTATCAGACACGGCAGTGACAAGACGTTCCACTCGAAAACAAACGATAACCATTCCGATTGGCGGTGTATATGTCTATGTGCTTCATTTGAATCAAGTATTAGGGGATCTAGAGACTTACGTACATAATAATAATAATAATAATAAAAGGCAATGTTTTTCATGCAATTCTTTAAATGCTGCACATACATATTGGCACTATTTTTCATCATGTCAATCGAATATAATTGCTTCGTGATAAGTGCGTAGTTATTTAGTCGACTTGTTTTCGTGTTACTCGTGGTATGTTTGATGCAGGTACATCACTGGAAGACGTAGAAAAGTTCCATTTATTAATGTTGTTGGTTATTTTGTCATTAAGCCTACTTATTAGGCATTCCTTGTTGTATTTCACGTTCACTCTTCAAGTCTTGATAGGTGTTACGTACCGTGCGTTGGCCATTATTTTCTTGTCGTAGGGTAGTAACGATCGTACGAGTCGACAGTTTCTGGTTTAATAGTTATTAACGTTGAAAGTAATTGACGGTTAACCATACATTACGTATATCAAGTACCCGCACTGACAAAAGGAAAGATAGTGATCTCTGATTAGTAATTAGCAATTTCTAATTTTTTATCGCCGTTATTATAGTATGGAAAACCGTTCAATTTGATCGACAACTTCTAGACAAGATTATTATGAAGTATATTCAATTGAAATATATAAAATATAGCCTATTGTTTATTTTTTGTTTCTTTCTCGAGTGTTTTGTCTAGCCTCGAATCAGTTTGGTGTCCACGCGGGGGCTTTCAGCTCGTTGGCCACAGTGGTTGGTTGCACGACGAATAACACCGGGCGCTTCGCAGCGGTACAAAGGTGTGAAACAACGAAGCGTTGCAAATAATCAACCCTGCTCAGGAGAAAAAAAATCGAGCCAGAAAGACTAAACGCAACTTCACTTGTATTTACGTTCAAGTAAAAGGTCGTTCACCAACAATACAAACACAACTATTAATGTTATGTCTCATATAGAGCTGTGGTAGTTTTAGGGAGCTACGATGTTTCAGGACAAGGCTGACGATACGAAACGCAACTTTCAAACGCGTTGAATCATCGAAGTGGCAGCGAGATTATGTTACCAATTACCAAAGTTTTAAAATCATTTGTTCGGTAGACTACCTTCTTGATTTGTGGATACACATTTATAACCATCTTCTAAATCCGTAAATCAACCACAAAATAAGTTATACTTGGATTGCAGTCCACTCGTCAAAGTTGAAAATAAATAGGCCGACTATATTACAAAAAAACTAGGGTACACAAAATAATATTCTGAAGTTTTTCAAGGAGCCAGAAAGAAGTTCATCTAGGATAATTTAATGTGAATACTGAATTATATCTAGGAGTAGGGTAAGCAAAATGAATGATGGAAGAATTAAAAGTTCAGTTTATTCAACAGTCCATGCGAGTTGATTTGGGGAAATATCAGGATTTTGGTGATAACTTTTGAACGGTGTGAGACATCAAAATTATAATGCGCGAGAAACACTGATATTTCTCATACGAAGATGATATAAGTACTAATTACTATTCAACTCGTAGCCTAATTGTCAAATATTTACGGCTAAAAAAAATATATCTTAGCTGTATATGCTTGACATGTCATATAAATTAGATAGTTTCTACTTGAATATTATCTTGAAAGTATCAAACATGTAGGCCTATCTATATCCTCAGTAATAGAATTGACCACTAGTGATAGGCGTGGCTTATCGGCAGGCCACCTAGATCTATACTTCACGTAGGCATTTAGAGATACTCTGATAGGCATTGTCAATTGACGACTAGTGATTGACCCGCCCACAAACGTCACAAAACAGAACATCCAATCAAATGGGCTTTGTTATGTGGGAAAAATGACATTTACCTATCAGAGTATCTCTAAATTCCCACATGAAGTATAGATCAAGGTGGCCTTGACGATTAGCCACGCCTATCACTAGTGGTCAATTTACCCACATTACAAACAGTCCATTTGATTGGATGTTTTGTTTTGTGACGTTTGTGGGCGGGTCAATCACTAGTTGTCAATTTTGATATATTTGACCGTTCAAAAGTCATCGCCAAAAAACTGATATTTTCTTCAACTGTTTCACGTGCACTGTTGAATCTAACCATGGAGTTGTATATAATACTGTCGTACTGGAGGTATAACTCCGTGTTGAAACTCCTACCACTTGAAGACATTGAATAGCAGGTAACGGCGGCCATGTTCGTTGTTCAGGCTGATTGTGGTCAGGAGACCTACTCACACTTGTTTATATACACTGCCTGAATTCAAGGCCTTCTATATTATAACATCGCATGTAATAATAAAGAAGGCCTTGCTGAGCTATCAACGTGGGAGTGGCTCCAACTGGCAGTGGAAACACGGACATGGCCGCCGTTCACGTATACAACTCCATGACCTCCACGTATACAACTCCGTGACCAGTGAACCAACCAGGAGCAGGAAAACGATGCGTTGAGGTTTCGCTGTGCACGTTACAGGTAGTGATGACATCGATTCTCAAAATTGGGAATCGATTCTCTGAGCTCCAGAATCGATTAATAATCGATTTTGAAAAAAAAAAAGGAAAAAAGTTCACCCTCCAAAAAAGTTGTGTAATTTTTTTTTTTCTTTTAAAAACCTTCCTGCTGCGTTTTAGGTTAGAAATAGCTGCTAGAGACTTCTTTAAACTGTACTGAACCATTCGGGTATTTCTGTCAACGTTCAGCTGTCAGACGTAACCAAAGGGATAGCTCGTGTCCAGATAGTAACACATCTCAGCAATACAAAATAATATAGAAGATGAGATGAGCTCGTATTGCAACGTGAAGAAGTACATCACCCCTTCCCCCCCCTAAAAGAAAAATATCGAATTTTTTTTTCTTTTTTTTTTGAGAAAAATTAATTTTTTGATTCGAAATTGTTCTACAGTGGAATCGATTCTGAATCGATGTTATCACTAGGGACAGGTGCGTAGACACACGTCTAGAAGATCCCACCGCGCGCTTGTCTCGGTGCGGGCCGTCGAGCCGAGCAAGCAATGCCAATAATCTTACGGGTGTAACGGGAACGTAGAGAGTAGAAGATAGCTCGTAATAAAGCGTGATGCGTAACTTGTTGATATTTATTAGTAAACTTAGGACTACTCGTTTCGTAGTGTATTTATTCCTCAGTGAGACTCTCTAAGGTCGTTTGAAAATGGTGTGACGTTTCCATTGTACTTTCTTTTCATTCAAATGACGTAATAATTCCGATGTTTGTTACCCGGTTCTACTGGTAACGTTGTCGTATAGCGCACCACGACGGATCTTATTTGTTATGTTCATTTTTTATCATCGTGCAGAAGAGTTTCAAGCTATTGGCGTAATAACTATTCTCAACAGATCTTATCAAGATACAAAACACCAATTCCGGTACGAGAAAAAATGTGAATTGGTCGCGATTTGCTATATGACAATTTTACCATTGCACCGACATAGATTTGTATTTGGGGATTTGGGTTCATTTTAGTTTGAAGTACTGTATATGTATATAATGTACATTATGTGGAATGCACACTTATATGATATGTTAACAAAGTAAATATTTGAGAATACAGTGAAACCTCTATATATCGTTTTCCAAGGGACCAAGAAAATGAAACCATCCATCCAGGAAAATTCAACATTGATTATATGGGAGTGGGGTGAGACAAAATGAATGATACAAGCAGGAAAACATTGGATCTGGGAACGATGCATAGAGGTTCCACTGTATATATTCTAAATAATTTCCCAGTGAAACAAAGAATGTGTTGTAAGAGATGTGTGAGATAGATTGAGAGAGATGAACAGAGATGAGGACGGTGCGGGCGGCATGGATCTTCATCGTCACTCTGTATCATTCTCGAGAAGAACCTTTGACAAACGTGAGAGCCATCTAGCGGCGACGTTCAAAAGTCTGTGCCGACAATGCTATGTAGCATGAATGATTTATATTATTGTGCTTTACAGTGAACGCATTCACTTTTAATGTGCTGGCAGTTTCGACATTGATATGTTTACTATATTCCAAGAGATGTACACACTGTCATAGTGAGTGAGATGAGAGATAATGCAAGTTATATAACTCAGACCTGGTATTACCAACGTGGGAGTAGCTCCAACTGGCAGATTAAAGTTGTTATCACTATGGTTACCTGTGATATTTGTTTTCACCAACTCTCAGATAACTGCTAACTGGACTTGGTGATACCCGGCCTCAGTGTTTTGCCTTCAACCTTGTGGATAAGCAGACCGACTTATTGAACAGAACTGAATACCCAGAATGCTATTCCGTCAATCTGGGCTGCTAGTAGGCGAAAAGCGTCTGTGCATTGAATTCTGAAAAGGGTCTATTGGTATACGTTCTTTCAATCGAGCCCTCCAGAAATGTTACTTTGAAACGATGATTGTATAAATGTGTGACGTGTTAATTAACCGTTGGATTTGAGTTGTACTCTTGTGATATTGTTTGTTGTACAGCCGATCTAGCCAAGATCTCATGTCCGTGTAATTTACGTGTTGAGGACTAAAAGCCAAGCGGTTAAGACTTATTGTTGTAACAAACACTCCAACTGTTTTCCGGCCAAGTCTCTGCGAGTCACTCTTGTATTCACTCAAGACGATGTTCATCTACCAACACGACAAACACAAACGTAACTGTTTTATTTGTAGATGCGGTATTTTAAGAGTTGAATCTAAGAATTTTCGCCAGCGGGTTTTTGATGAAAAAAGCAACAGAATCTTCTGAGATTGGTGGATCTTTCAAGAATATCATGACCCTGGAACCAGGTTTTATCAAATAATGACGATATTTATTTCATGATTCCATAGAAAATTAGAAATCACCATCTCAATTTCAGAAATTATAATTTATTTATTTCTCCTCCAGGACCGGGCCTTTCCTCAAGTCGTGGCGTAGACATTACTCGATTCTGTTCATGTTTCTATACAGAATTGGTAATGCCTGCGTCATGACTCGGGGTTTAATTTCTATAATTGATATGTCTAGTTTTCATTAAAATTAGGGAAATAAATATCGTAATTATTCCTTAAGATCTAGTTTCAGGGCTGCGACGTCCTCCCAAATTGCAGCGATATTACGTAATTACAAAAGTCATCACAATTATATACCGTAGTTGGTACATGACCTTCTTCGGTGGATACAAGTGAACGCACCGAATGACGATTGTTGACGATGTGAGACGATAAAGTGCCGTTTAACCCGTTGAACTGTTCAACCGAGTGAGCCAGCGCATCAAACGGGCGTGTTTCAGACCCCGCACACAGAGTGCACCACGTGTATGCATGCTGGCGACACTCGGCAAAATGGAAAAGTTTTCATCAATGAATTTGGTAGTTTAAAAAATGGCCTGAATTGTTTTGAAATGCCAGATTACCAGAAATTGAATGGTTTATAAGCGGCAAACAAAAACTGAAAATATTTGTATGTGAATTGGTTGTAAATTGTGTTGAATGAAATTGTATGGTAATTGAAGCCGCGTGTATACCGTACCAAAGAATTAGGAGCAGAACGCCACGATTGACGAGTATTTCATTGACGTCGTCGTGAACTGCCGATCGCCCCGAACTTGTTGCGCGTACGCGTGAGGAAACCAAGCGAACCCGTTCACAATTAGCCAGGCGTCGGGAGGTTCTCTGACATCACCGTCGCCAGTTATTTCCTAAGTTTTGAAGTTGGTTGATTCCATCCATCTCCATCCAAACGGCCAGCCGCTTCATTTCAATTTCTGCCCTCGGATTTATTCATCGCTCAATATATATCCACATGTCACGTCGTTGAATGATTTCAAACAGTAGTACAACCTACATTTGAACTTGATAGTAGGACCTACCTAATATACATTTTTGATAAAAATACTAGGCCTATTCAAGCTATGCAAATATTTTCTGAACATTGCTATAGACATTTATTTTGTGAAAGTACTCGTGGAAGGCGAACCCACTCTTCCGATTGGTTGTTGTAATAGGCTTACTTTCCATCGTCTTGCACTGTTCTGTGTGGCACATTTCATTCTCTTTGTCTGCGTTAACGGTAGCGACTAGCGAGTAACGAGGAAAGCTTCATTGTTAGCGGTAGTTGGGTAGAAGCGTGCCGTGTTTGTCGTATATACGCAGCATTCTACTAATGAGTAGTCAAATTTTTGACAATTAAACTTGATAATATGCAATTATTAGTTTGAAGGAATAACGTACTATTTCGTAGGGCATTGAAACTTCTTGTCTTTCCGTGGAGTTGTCCATTATTGACCTACTACTAGTGGTTAGTTACCGATCAACCGTTTTCATTATCTCGTTTTTTAACTCTATGACTACGTATTCGGTGTATTTCGTGTGCATACTGTACATAGAGGGCCAATCACTATGCGGCAATCCATTCCAGTCGCCCAATCGTACTGATGGGAATTTTAACAGGCTTTAATCTTGTAAAATACTATGAAATGTAATATATTATTATTAGCGTATAGTGTAGGCCTGAAAGTTATTATTGATAGATAAGGAAGACATTAAAATATTATTACAATTTACTTCCGTCTTTTTAATGTATTCATCCCAGCATCCAACCGGAGCCAATGACTTGCCGTCGATCCTGATACTCATCCTCCGGTCCTAATCTCCGCTGTCCAATCAGAGTGTTTCATACCCCTGGCTTGTTTGATTGTTCACTCAGTGACCCCACCAAGAGCTAGGTTATCTGGGGATATGAACGAGTAAGTGGATGGTGTTTATAGCAAACCATGCCTTATGTGTGGAGACATGTAGAAATGGCAATGTCTATGAAAGCAATGAAATCAAAAAGTAGGTCCCTATTTTCGATGCAAATCTTTCCGATATTTCTTCGCATTTCAATGCATTCGATGTTGTTTGATCGTGTTTTTGGAAAGGTGACAAAGCGACTCATGCCTCATCTATTTTGCTCTCAAAATTCCTCAACTAACTTCACCCTGCTACATTGCAATTAATATAATTTGGGGAAAAATAGCATCTATCATGCTTTTGTTCAAAATAGAGCGTCTATATCGCCAATACATTGAAATGTATTTCAAAGTATACGTAGTTAGGTGAGGAATTGGGACAACAGAGTGGATAAGCCTTGGATCATACCTGTATGCATGCGCCACTCATGTCAACTCCCAACGCTTCTGATTCTGAGCCCAAAGGTCCCCAGTTTGAATCTCACTGTGGGCAAACTCTTCTGTTTTCATGAAGTGTTGTTTTTGGTAATGTTTCAATATACTGTTTTCATTGCCGAAATACTCAATCACAATGTGGAGTAATATTGCTGTAAGAGTTACTATTTTGGGGAAAAGGACAGAGATAGATATGTATTGTTTAAATATTAGATATGCATTTTTTTTCTTCGTCTTTTTCTTAATAAGTAATCAATTACAATCTTATCCAGACTAACTCAATATTATCATCATTCTTTTTATCGAACACTGTGGTATTGTCTTATCGCTCTCTAATAATTTGCCATACCATACTCATTGTTGTTATTCTGGGTCTAATGGGCAACCTCTTCATTTATACTGATCAAGAATGCACATATTCAATATTTATAATAAATATATATGTATATATATATATATATATATATATATATATATATATATATATATATATATATATATATATATATATATATATATATACATATATATATATATATATTTATATATATATATATATATATATATATATATATATCATAAATATATATATATATATAATATATATATATATATATATATATATATATATATATATATATATATATATATATATATATATATATATATATATATATATATATATAAGATGTGTACATTAGGTGATGAAACTTGGAAAATTTTCAATGCAAGTTTATTGAGATTTTCTCATGTATTTTTCAAATGGGACAGCAAACCCTCACTTCTTCATGCCCTTACAAAGGACTGACAGGAGTACATGGCCCCACCTACAGGGGATCGCCGATAAGTCTACTCATTCAGTGAAGATCCATCAACCTACTACTAAACCCAGTCACTTTACTCATACCATTCTATGCTTATACTCATTATTTCTACTTTCATTGTATTCATTTGCTGATGTAGGCCTAAGCATTGTCACTTACATTATTTCACAATAATGCGTTTACTCGTCACCTGTCGCTCTATCAATTATAATAAATGAAACTATAATAACTTGCTCTGTAATCATTGTAATTTTTCCAACCTTCTGACAATTATGTGAGCAAATGCAGTTAGATCTATACATTTATGTAGTTCAGCAAATCGTTTTAGAATTTCTTTTGTAACAATTTCTATAATTATGACCAAGAATTAATAAAAAAAAACATTTTCAAGGTTTTGAAAGTTGAAAAAAGGCATGAAAACGTACAGTAGGCAACCATAGTATAACCATGGTATAACCTAAGAGTATTTGATATAGTATACTATATTAAATACTCCTAGGATATAACCTTTTATATTATGGTTATGGTTAGTTGGGTTGGGTTTTTGTCTTCTTGAATGTTTCGTTCCTATATTTTGTTCAGGTTCAGTTGAAGAAGTCTCATACTTCATTTTCTTCAAAGAAAAAGTTGAAAATTATAGGCTACTAGATTATTTTGCAATAACTAAAGGCCCTACACGGGAATGTATGGATCAAGCATACCGCTGTGCTAATAGCTCCGGTGTTAATAATTGTCAAAGGCTAATGTATTTAAAATAAGGTTATAGGTCGTACAAATTACGGTTATAGTAATTAAATCAGTAATTGATCAAATCAATTGTACATTCTAGCATGATCTATACCAGCCATTGGTATTACGTGTCCCGATTTTATGACTATACTAACCTCTCAATCGATCAGGTATTCAGTTCTCAATCCGTCGCATCACGCTCGAAAACTAGCAATTGATCCATCTGCGGACAACACTGACGTATTAGTGTCACAATTAACGAGCAAGCCACCAATAGGAATGGTTTGTGTGCTCGAAATGTCGCCGGGCTCATTGTTGGTGCATTTGAATTTCGAATCAGTAATGTTGTGAATTGCGACACGGGTGCAGCAAATGGTGGAGAAGTGATTCGAAATAAAACTGGAGTTATTTTTGTAGTGTGTAACTTGTATAGTGGAGTGGATAAAAATGTTGATCAAGAGGCAAGTATATCGGCAAAATATTGGTAGATATTACGCATTTCAAATTGTCTGTAGTGTGAATATTTGTATCATTGACATTTGACCGTTTTTTTTTAATCCAAATAATATGAAATGAAGATATGGAGTAGAAGGTGAAGACTATAGTCATCTTTGGAGTTTGGACATTTTGAAAAGTATTTGATTTGAAAACGTTTGGAAAAAACTGTCACGTTATTTCTCTACACATCGAAAGTTTCATTTTTTGTAGACCCCATGTTCATCTCTATGCAAGTCGTATGCGTGCGCACAGGGTATGGGTATATACGCTGAGACGGCTATAAGGCTGTATTGAGCTGTACCTTATGCACCACAAGGAAGGGGATGCCAAATATTCCATCCTGAATCATCCTCAACAGATTGCTGTCTCAGAATAACGTTCCTTGCACCAACACAATTCCTACATTCTTATGAAACCCCTTTGATTTCTTTTACTTTCAAAAATTTACCTACCGAGACGGGAGCCTTTTTCATCATCAAGTACGTATATATATATATGGCTTTATTGTCATTAGGGGTGTAGCCATGAATATCATGCTGAGATTCATCATCAGCTGCTCTGCTAACATTTTAGTACGATACTTGAAATTTGGATCTGAATGTACGTTTATAAAACAATATGTGTGTCAACTCACTTTTTTTTTGTGTTTCCACTTTCCACTAATAATGTCAGCATAATTGGGATAACAATGGAATGGGCACCTTATCATTTTGAATGAATAGGCATAGCTGTATGCTGAAAGACGTAATTTTTATTTCTTGTTGCCGTGCCCGTATTTTTGTAATGTCCTGCGCTCGCCTATTTACATAATATGCATACATCCTCATTACAGGATAATTGAATTAAATAAATACCCATAACGGCAATAAAGCCGAATAGCATTAACCACAATTACCCACTTGGTGGTGTCAAATATCAGAGCCACATTGAATTTTAAGATTCTTCAATGTGAATTTTAATGAGATATTATAATCAAGGAGACTGTTTTCGGACATTTTCTGGTCCGAATGTGTCTAAAAATAGAATTGTGGTTAATGCTATAAGTAGGCTATGACGAGCCGATAATTCGCAGGAGATTGTTTCAATTTATAGTAATTGACCATTGTATATCGTCCGCCCCCCTCGTGATGTCACAGAATATAAAAACCATTAAACCAATCAAGTGGACAGTGGAAATAAGGAAATAGGGAAATAACCAATCAAGGTATCTAAAATTTCCCCTGCTTCGTATAAGTCACGCCCATCTACATTGGTCAATTGGAAGTGATTTGATAGGTTTCTATAAAGATACAAGTTAATGTGATGCTCGCGTGAGAACAGACGTTTCTGTGCTGACTGAATGATATTATGTGATTGCACGAAGTTTAAATGTTCAACTTTCATGCTGAAACTTTCATGCTGAGGCCTATATCCGTTTACACTTGACCATCTCTCTCTGTCTCTCTCTCTCTCTCTCTCTCTCTCTCTCTCTCTCTCTCTCGCTCTCTCTCTCTCTCTCTCTCTCTCTCTTCTCTCTTCTCTCTCTCTCTCTCTCTTTCTCTCTCTCTCTCTCTCTCTCTCTTTCTCTCTCTCTCTCGCTCTCTCTCTCTCTCTCTCTCTCTCTCTCTCTCTTCTCTCTTCTCTCTCTCTCTCTCTCTCTCTCTCTCTCTCTCTCTCTCTCTTTATCTCTCTCTCTCTCTCTCTCTCTCTCTCTCTCTCTCTCTCTCGGTGTGCGCATGTCCGTCATGAATAACACCAATCACGTATTTGAGTTACATTCTTCTAACGGCACACCGCGTTCCTTGTTCTCGCCAGCATGTTGGCACTGGCCGGCCTTGTCATAGTTGGCACCGCCGTCACGGCCGCGCAAGATGGCCGCCACGGCAAAGACAGCTACCTGGACGCGTACAACGCATCGCAGGGATCTGCGCAGGGCACGGAGCAAGGACCTGCGCAGGACAAGGAGTCTCCGGCAGGTGGCTACGAGGACGAGTCTCACGGAGACTCCTACAGCGCGCCTCACGGAGACTCCTACAGCAGTCTGCCGAACACGTACGGCTCTCCGGTAGACTCCTACGACGCTCCATCCTCGGGATTCGCCAATCACCCGCCTGGCAACGGACCTTCAGGGTATGGAGCTCCCTCGACAGGATATAGATCGCCTTCGCCAGGATATGGAGCTTCTTTCTCGGGATATGGATCTCCTACTCCTGCTTACGGCGCTCCCTCTCCAGGACATGGACTTCCATCGCCAGGATATGGACCTCCTTTCCCTGGATATGGAGCTCCTTCTCACACTCATGGATCTTCCTCTGCTGCTTACGGAGCTCCCTCTCCTGCTTACGGCGCTCCCTCTCCTGCTTACGGCGCTCCCTCTCCTGCTTACGGAGCTCCCTCTCAAGGATACGGCACTCCTGGTACGAAAGGCCACCACCAGGTAGCGCCGTACGGCCAGCCCAACAGAGGCATGGCCAGCATACCCGTGCACACGGTCCTCAAGATCCTGCTCAAGGTGCTCATATTCAAGGTCATCGTCAAGTTTATAGCGGTCATTTGCGTGCTGCTGTTCATGCCCAAGTTCGAGTACCATCACGGCGGGCACAACGACGACGACGAGATGCGGAGATTGCCGAGCACAGCCGAGCGTGAGTATATAACCTTCTATTTGTGTTCACTGCGCGTCCTCGGTTGAAAGTTGGAAGTGACTTTTCGTCGGACCCACAGGTCTTATATTATGATCAAGTATGTTGGTATCACTATATCGTGGTACAGTGAGGTCTCTATCCACGTTCTAAAACAGAGAGGTCTTGTATCAGGTCTTTGTATATTAGGCTATCTCGGTGCGTTGCGTGGCTGATACAACAGTGCTGATAGTTCCACCAAAATCCATGCGGAACGCCAGGTGTAAAGAGGCCAGTCACGTGGTCCAGCTGACGTCTTGCTGCCAACAATGACGTACATTTGGTGCGCGCATGCGTAGAGCGTGGCCCAAAGACCTCTTTTCACCCAACGTTCCGCACTGATTTTGGTGGAACTAGCAGCACTGTTGGTATCAGCCTAAATGGCTTCGATACAAGACCTATAAACTTATAGACCGTTGTCAACCGGAAGTATACTGTAAACTGTAAGGTAGGAAGGGGTAGACCGAATGGTTCTGGTTTATGATGTTTGTTTGGTTTGTTTGAAGCGTCATTATTGCATTGTGAATGAGCCTGTAGCGTTGTTCGTATTTCTGAATAGCAATTGAATTGTTCCTATTTGTTTTGTTGCTAGGCAACGCAGCCGCGACGACCGCGCAGCTGGACCTGCTGAGCGCGCAGGTGTTCCGGGCGCTGGGGCGCGGCGAGGGGGACGGTTGCCATGGCGACGAGGGGTGCAGGCTGAGGCGGGTCGCTCAGGAGGTGGACGACGAGTACACGATGCTCAGGTGAGGTCAGAGGTCAAGGCCATGTGGTCGCGAGAGGAGAAGATCCATAGATCCATATCACCGAGATACGTTACTCAACATCAAGAAGGCGTACATATTCGTGTCTCGGCAGTAGCTTCACACCGCTTTGCTAACCAGGAAGTTTCACACATATTAGACATATCAATGATAATATCGAATACCTTGCTTTGATTCTATCTATAAATGCCCAATATGGCCGCTGAGATTGTAACGAGCATATGTCGCTATCGGCTGCAAGAGTAACGTGTCTCGGTGAGGTGATATAATGTCTATGTTCTGTCCACTTAAGGCGTGCCCTGCTCCCAGGCTTCGCAGGGCAAAACGTTCCCGCCAGGTCGGTGGATTTTTGGGAGAATAAGCTCTGAAATGCAATCACTGCAAAGCTGGTGACGATTTGGGCGTGAAAAGGGGCTGACTGAGGGTGGAAGCCCCCTCAGTCAGCCCAGCAGGTATTTTTTTTTATCTAGGAGTTTTTTCAAGTGATCTTCGAGGCCTATTTTCGTGTAGGCCTACATTTCAAGTAATTAATACATTATTTCAAGTGGGCCTAAAGTTTATTATTCAAATAGTTTAAATGATATGATCCAAAAAATGGCGGATCGATTTTCGATACAATGGGCCTGTAATGGCCGTACCCTTCGAGACGTCCCGCGCACGCGCAGTACAGCCTATACTCACCGGCTCTCTTCCTGTGTTCCAGACTGATGAGGATATTCCTGCGGGACTACTACGACGACGGGGACTCTGCCTCGATGTCCATGCCGTCCTATTTACTAGCATAACAGTCTGTCTACTCACGGCACGGACTGTCCTCGAGAGATGAAGGCTCCGAGCGACCGTCCCCCCTATCTCACACCACTAGCGCACGGGTGGTTCGAGCCTTCATCTCGTGTTCAACTTGTATCCACGAGAGATGAGGTTCCGAGCGACCGTCCCCCCTATCTCACACCACTAGCGCACGGGTGGTTCGAGCCTTCATCTCTCGTGTGTAACTTGTATCCACGAGAGATGAGGTTCCGAGCGACCGTCCCCCCTATCCCTCACCATTAACGCACGGGTGGTTCGAGCCTTCATCTCTCGTGTGTAACTTGTATCCACGAGAGATGAGGTTCCGAGCGACCGTCGCCCCTATCCCACACCATTAGCGCACGGGTGGTTCGAGCAACACTGCAACACTCTTGTCGATACGAGCGCAGTCGTATCACACAATGTATATCAATTAGTATTGTTAAAGTTATTGAGTGGATATTATGTATTTATTAATTTATTCTATTTGGTAGTTATTATTTATTTATTTATTGTGCCACGCGCAGATTTCATAATGGGATGGAATTGCAGAACGATTAAAGAATATAAACATTTATTTGACTAATGACCTTATATGTACATACCAGAAGAAAACACTCCCAACGTCTTCACCTAAACTCCTATATTGCATGTTCCTCAGGTAATAGGTCTACAATGAACTTGAATACGATGTTAAAACAGACTCATGGAAAAATAGCTGTGGATAGTTCATTACTAGGAAAACGCGGGATTTGCGTTGTGAGATGAGCTCAGAAGTATGGAAATGTGGTATGGAGAATATTTTGTCGGATCAATCTATATGTTCGGACCTTGGATTACTTCAAACGTTCAAAAACCTTACTTGCAACTTGTTGATATTTATAGTGCTGCAACCTGTCGCATATACACTTTGCAAAACCAATTGATCCCAACATTCGATAAAATGGATACTTTTATTACGTTTACTTTGTTATTTTTCATCCGATTGTTGCAAAAATCTCTGAAGAGGTGTATAATAGTATTGTTCATATTTGGTGAAAATTTGAGAGCTTTTGAAGAATTCTTGTTTTTCAAGTATTTTTCCTTCTGGTTATTCTTATGAGGATTTTTCAAACTTCACGATTTTTTTTTCGGAAAAACCTTCCGACAGATTTTTATGATTAACGATCCCAGCCTATTCTGGTATAACAGAAATATGTGGAAAAACTTTCAAGTCGATAAATATTTTTTCCTGACCTTGCCACGCACAGCTCATTTATACATTTTTTTAATCCATTGATAGCCATTAGGTAGTAGTAGTAGTAGTAGTAGTAGTAGTGTTTATTTTTATTTTTTTATTGTTATCAAACAAATACATATGTTAAAATTCTATAGACCCGCAAAGTCAAAAATTTTAACTTGTCTGCGGGTCTATTACATTTATTACACAAAAAAATACAATCAAATTCAGTTGTCTGGATGATATACAATACATATACATAGATATAACTCACACAATTCAAAATTAAATCAAATTCTACTCAATAATGAATTCCTTGATGAAATAAACAAAACAGAGAAATGTTTGTGCTGAAAAGCAAAATACTAGGAAAACGCGGGATGCGCGTTGTTAGACGAGCTTAGGGGTATAGAAATCTGGAATGAAAAATAATTTGTCAACCCAATCTACATCTACAGACCTTGGATCACTCCAAACGTTCAAAAACCTCACGAGAATCAGTTATGTCACGGCCTTCCTCTTCATTCATTTCAATCGTTTTGAATTAATTGGTGACACTTGTTGCTATAGATTTAATTGGTTCCCGTAATAGCCTAAATTGATGGGAAAATGCTTTATAAATGCGTTTTCTTCGTTATTTCTCATCCGATTGATGCGAAAAATCTCTCAAAATGTGCTTAATAGTTTCCTTTATATTCGGCGAAAATTTGAGAGGTCTTGAAAAATTTTGATTTTTCAAGTATTTTCCTCCGGGTTATTCTAATGGGGATTTTTGAAATTTCTAAAATTCATAAAAAAAAAAGTTATCACCCGATAATGCCACAAAACTATACAGATCTAAGTTAGATGAGGAACCATGACGAAAAAAAGTTTGAAGTTGATAGCTGTAGCCGTTTGACCTGTGGAGAACCGACAAAAAAACATAAAAACAAAAAACAAAAAAAAAAAAAAAAAAAACATAAAAACGAACACCAATTTTTTTCAGTATGTCAAATTGAATCCTCGCTAAAGCTCGTCTAATGAGGGATTAAAAATCTATCTTCCTGTTTACCATACGAGTTGGTGGTTAGTGGCTCTATCAATCTGTCTTTATTACGTGGTTGATGTGAATGCATGAATGAATTCTTGTGCCTCTGTGAAAAATAATTTGATGTGATGAAGAGAAGTAGATGCAGTTGACGAATTGTAAAGAAATTGGAATTTGAAATCTGGTTGTGATGTTTCGACGTGATTATATTAAAAATTCTTTTCTGAATAATTTCAATTTTGTTCAAGTAGTTATTAGTTGTACATCCCCAAGATAAAATGCCATACCTAATCACAGACTCAATAAGCGCATGATAAACTATTTTCAGAGTTATTAGACGAGCTTTAGCGAGGATTCAATTTGACATACTGAAAAAAATTGGTGTTCGTTTTTATGTTTTTTTTTTTTGTTTTTTTTTTTGTTTTTATGTTTTTTTGTCGGTTCTCCACAGGTCAAACGGCTACAGCTATCAACTTCAAACTTTTTTTCGTCATGGTTCCTCATCTAACTTAGATCTGTATAGTTTTGTGGCATTATCGGGTGGTAACTTTTTTTTTATGAATTTTGGAAATTTCAAAAATCCCCATTAGAATAACCCTGAGGAAAATACTTGAAAAATCAAAATTTTTCAAGACCTCTCAAATTTTCGCCGAATATAAAGGAAACTATTAAGCACATTTTGAGAGATTTTTCGCATCAATCGGATGAGAAATAACGAAGAAAACGCATTTATAAAGCATTTTCCCATCAATTTAGGCTATTACGGGAACCAATTAAATCTATAGCAACAAGTGTCACCAATTAATTCAAAACGATTGAAATGAATGAAGAGGAAGGCCGTGACATAACTGATTCTCGTAAGGTTTTTGAACGTTTGGAGTGATCCAAGGTCTGTAGATGTAGATTGGGTTGACAAATTATTTTTCATTCTAGATTTCTATACCCCTAAGCTCGTCTAACAACGCGCATCCCGCGTTTTCCTAGTACTATAGTAGTAGTAGTAGTAGTAGTGTTTATTCCTCTAACCGTCTCTCGAGGAAATCGGTACACAATTCACATATTTTACAATATAACTTGAGCCTATACATAAAATTACAATTGATTATGGCAGTGATCCATCATTTATGATTCATCAATGAATTAGTAATTCATTTTTGTATGATTTCGTTATCATCATTCAATTATTTCTTTTTTCTACATTTTCTTATTCAAACCTGGTCAAATTATATTTATTTTGTTATTCTCTAAAATGTTGTTATCGATAATTTTTTTTATATTTTAATGGATTGATTTTTATTCTACGTTTTTGCAATCTTATAATGTAAGACAGTCTTGAATAAAGATACATATATATATATATATATATATATATATATATATATATATATATATATATATATATATATATATATATATATATATATATATATATATATCAAACAAATAATACACGTATGTATTGATAGATTGAAAGATTCCAGATTGATTGCTGTGATACGGTATGTTGGTATCACTAGGTCGTGTTGACAGTGTTATGGTTATGCGTTGTTCTGCACCTGGCACCTGAAGTGTGTTTATGATAAACATCAGTAGATCATCTTGTGACTGCAACAATGACTGGTCGGAGAGAATGAGATGAGGTCTGAGGCGTGGAACGGTTTCCGTCAGTTGCGTGCGACGTCTGATCCGAGAGACTCCGACATGCACCACAAACTGATGGTAATTGTGCTGGGTAAGTACAGCGTGATCAACTAATTATTGTGTAATGAATCTCAACATAACACGAACGCAGCATATCTATATCTAGATCGTAAAGAAAGAAGAACATCTTGCAGACCATTATTCAAAGAACTTCAACTACTCACTGTGACAAGCATATACATTTTCCATTCGATCCTAACAGTACACTCAAAAAATTCAAATCTCATTCTAAACAATCAAATCCATAGCCACCTCACTAGAAACAACGACGATTACCACCTGCCGTCAACCAATCTATCAATGTCGAATAACAATCCCAACTACAACGGACCATACTTGTTCAACTGCCTGCCCTCCTGGATTGAGAAAGAAAAGAATATTGTACGCTTCAAGCAGATTTTAAAAACATTCCTAATTGACAATGTGTTCTACAGTATTCAGGAATTTAAATCATTCAAAAAAACTTTTTAAACTGTACTGACATTGAGTATTCTATATTTATATTACTAACTATTTTAATTCAATTCTATAGCATATATTGACTTATTCTATAAGCATGTATATCTCATGTATGCAGAAATGTGTCACGGAATGAATGAATATTATTATTATTATTATCATTCAGAATAACGACCAGTATTTAAAATATATATCTTCAAACGCATCTCAGGTCGGAAAGTGATTATCTGGACGCAGAATGAGAGTGTGCATCGTTTGACCTGTCACACTTGAGAAAAACATTGTGATTGACCTTTGACCTCGGATGAGGTGGAGAAGTTATCTCACGATCATATTACTAGAATAGATAATAATATGTGAGTAGAAACCTTGCATCAAAACCTGTTCAGAATTGAGTAGTTCTATCCATTTATCTAAACTGCTCAAATGAGGTCATATTTTGACCTTCGACTGACCTCTCAATTTTCATGCGATTTCCACAATTTTTGTCTCAATCATTCTGTAATTTCATGGATTTCAATTTATAACTCCACAAAAATATCATTATTGTGTTTAGAAAATAAGATATGAATTTTATTTTGGTAATAAACGTGATTTTTGACCTTTGACCTCGATTTACTCGAAAACGGTGGATGAGATTTTTGGCGATTCCAAGTATGTTAATCAGCACATTTTTCTGAATGGAATCCAATCTTAAGACCTTTTGTTGCAATTAGTGGTAGGTCAGGCCATTTTTTTTAGCTAGAAGGATTGGAGTAATATACCAATCAGTTCAAAACGAAATTAAATTTTCAACGCAGTCATTACCGCCGATTTTTTTATTTTGGTTGACTCTTTTTCCACTTGGCGCCGTTCCAGCGTGCCTGGTCGTGTCGGGCTGCGCGAACAGCGTGCGCCGCGTGTTCCACAGCCGCTACCCGGCCGGGGGCGTGGCGCTGAGGCAGGCCTCGGGGGCGGAGCGCTGCGAGAGGGCGTGTCCCGCCAGCTACAGCCCCGTGTGCGACACGGACGGGTTCAGGCACGACAACGACTGTGAGCTGCAGAACGCCAGGTGTCGCGACAAGAGTGAGCACACCTGATACCTTACTTTTTTTTTTTAATGACATCAAACCTTGATACAAAATCATTGTTCCCCAATTAAGGCTATGGAAGAAAGATGGGATCGATGGCACCTTACTATTGTAGTATACTACGGTTTTCTTGATAAACCAAAAGCAGAAGGTTGTTATTGACTCGGGCTCTTCATCAATAAATCTGATAACTTCCGGAGTACCACAAGGGTCAATTTTGGGTCCGTTGTTTTTTTACCCGGTTTTTCACCTTGTTTTGTTTACTATTGTATATTCATTCATTCATTCATATAGAGTTTTAACGCCTGTGTTCATGTCCGCGTACCAAGATGCATTGAGGGTTGCGTTGGTTTGCCGGTTGAAGATGGTGACTTCACTATTTCGAAAACACGTTCCAATTCATGAGTACTTTTTTGAGAACCAAAGATCGTTGCTCTATCTAGTGTTGTTTTGTGAAAACGGCTGACTGGCTGACAAACTTGATGACAGCTGTTATTAGCTGAGGTGACGTGAACGTGAAGTTAGTTTCTTTCATCACTACTACACTATAAACACGAACGATAGTTCTAAAGATTTTGGCTGGTGAATTGGTAAATATTTTCAACATGTGAGGGATAGGAAGTGAGGACAGGCAAACCAACGCAACCCTCAATGCATCCAGCCTTGTACTTTACCATTGATCTCAAAACTTGTGGATGTTTCAAGCAAATGGAGGGAGTGGGCGAGAAATGTGAAAATGAGGAAAGATGAAAGTAAAGAAGACAATACAGGAGAGAAGTGAGAGGAAAGGCAGAGAAAAGGAAACGAAAAAATGAACGAAAACGCAAGGTCCAGTACTCTGACCATATACTCCGGTCATCAAAAGGCTTCCACAACTTCCAAACTTGACGCATATGACGCGTGATGAATGTCATCATATTGTTAGACGAGCTTTAGCGAGGATTCAATTTGACATACTGAAAAAAATTGGTGTTCGTTTTTATGTTTTTTTTTTTTTTTTTTTTTTTTTTTGTTTTTATGTTTTTTTGTCGGTTCTCCACAGGTCAAACGGCTACAGCTATCAACTTCAAACTTTTTTTCGTCATGGTTCCTCATCTAACTTAGATCTGTATAGTTTTGTGGCATTATCGGGTGGTAACTTTTTTTTTAATGAATTTTAGAAATTTAAAAAATCCCAATTAGAATAACCCGGAGGAAAATACTTGAAAAATCAAAATTTTTCAAGACCTCTCAAATTTTTGCCGAATAGAAAGGAAACTATTAAGCACATTTTGAGAGATTTTTCGCATCAATCGGATGAGAAATAACGAAGAAAACGCATTTATAAAGCATTTTCCCATCAATTTAGGCTATTACGGGAACCAATTAAATCTATAGCAACAAGTGTCACCAATTAATTCAAAACGATTGAATTGAATGAAGAGGAAGGCCGTGACATAACTGATTCTCGTGAGGTTTTTGAACGTTTGGAGTGATCCAAGGTCTGTAGATGTAGATTGGGTTGAAAAATTATTTTTCATTCTAGATTTCTATACCCCTAAGCTCGTCTAACAACGCGCATCCCGCGTTTTCCTAGTCCTAGTAAACGTCAGCTGGACTATAGCAACATGCGAAGAGTGTATCAAATAATTAGACGAGCTTTAGCGAGGATTCAATTTGACATACTGAAAAAAATTGGTGTTCGTTTTTATGTTTTTTTTTTTTGTTTTTTGTTTTTTGTTTTTATGTTTTTTTGTCGGTTCTCCACAGGTCAAACGGCTACAGCTATCAACTTCAAACTTTTTTTCGTCATGGTTCCTCATCTAACTTAGATCTGTATAGTTTTGTGGCATTATCGGGTGGTAACTTTTTTTTTATGAATTTTAGAAATTTCAAAAATCCCCATTAGAATAACCCGGAGGAAAATACTTGAAAAATCAAAATTTTTAAAGACCTCTCAAATTTTCGCCGAATATAAAGGAAACTATTAAGCACATTTTGAGAGATTTTTCGCATCAATCGGATGAGAAATAACGAAGAAAACGCATTTATAAAGCATTTTCCCATCAATTTAGGCTATTACGGGAACCAATTAAATCTATAGCAACAAGTGTCACTAATTAATTCAAAACGATTGAAATGAATGAAGAAGAAGGCCGTGACATAACTGATTCTCGTAAGGTTTTTGAACGTTTGGAGTGATCCAAGGTATGTAGATGTAGATTGGGTTGACAAATTATTTTTCATTCTAGATTTCTATACCCCTAAGCTCGTCTAACAACGCGCATCCCGCGTTTTCCTAGTATATCAAATATACCTTCCCAATCAGTGCGTTGCTTGAATGCGATAGCTTGGATACATCTTAGTTACTGAGATACGTTACTCCTGCAGCCGATAGCGACATGTGCTCGTTCTGATCTCGGCGGCCATATTGGATCTTTACAAATAGCTTGTAAGCAAGGCCTTCTATATTATTGAATAATCGATGTGATAATGTAATGTTTTGTATGCTTTGTGATAATATTTTGTAAATGTGATAATTGAATGTCATGTTTTAGTTATGAATATCATTTGCAATTCCGTTAACAAGTGTTTTGTCATGATGATAAATATTGAATAAAATAAATAATGTAGAAGGAATTGCTTGGAGAATGTGGAATATTTGGGGAACTTCCCGGTTTGCACAGCGGTGTGAAGTTACTGCCGAGACACATGTATGTTGATAGGCCTAGGCCTATTTTTATGGTCACAGTGTACACGTCTATGTAGCTGAAATAAATTATATACCAGAAGTAATTTTCAAATCTGTTACATTATTTTTTCAATTTCATTTTTATTTTCAATTTCAATTCAATATTATTCCTTCATATAAAAATATAAATGCTATGACTAATACGAGGCACTCACTCGATAACACCGTGTATCAAAACTGTGTCTTCGAATCACTTGGTTGTCTCTCTCTTTGATTCGCAGATATCATGAAGTCCCACAGGAGGAACTGTTGAGTGAGACAAGGACAGCACGAGGGATGACGTCACGCAGGATGCGCGCGCAATCAACAGGCGCGACGGAGAAAACAAACGAGAATATCACCTAGGATCATAGCTTTGTAGATAGCTGTAATCCTAGATATCACACGCAAAAAGCTGTCCTTCCATGAACGCGGTCAGAGTTCCGCTTCCGCCATAGCCTAGCGCACTTGTATGAGTGCTAGCTCGCCGGAAGTAGTAGGCGCACCCTGCGTTCGGACGCTGGAAACTATAAACTACTTCCGGAACTTTCGCTAGGCGGAAGGATAAAAAATTTGGCTGAGCTCAACAATAGAAACCGGTGCTGCTCTCATCACTGATTGGTCGTTTTTCCAACATGGCGGCTAGAAAAGCTGATGTTCGGCGACGTCGCGAAGCAGAATTCCACGTTCATACAAGTCCAGCTTTAGTTGTTTGGGGCACATATATATATATATATATATATATATATATATATATATATATATATATATATATGTAATTTGGTTACCGAGATACGTTACTCCTGCGGCCGACTAGTGACATTTATATGCTATAATTCCGATCTCGGTGGCCATATTGGATCTATACAAATATCTTATCAGAAAGGCTTTCTATATTATCACCAATATATATATAATATATGGCTATATGGCGAATATATTATAACGTCGAGTAACGTATCTCGGTGATAAATATATATATATATATATATATATATATATATATATATATATATATATATATATATATATATATATATATATGTATATATATATATATATATATATATATATATATATATATATGTTTAGGGTGACTTCGTCGTTTGGTCTGCAACGGTCGTTGACGGCGTATCTTGACTCGTCGTTGACGTGGTTGTCAGTGGAGGTGCCTTGCCGCATCGACCGTTGTAGTACAGTGTGTATTCTGCGATAAGAAATAAGGAACAAGTTTCACTTCATTATACAAATTGATATTTCAAACTATTGATTAGTACTAACATTTATAGCTTTTTGCTGTGCATTTTCGCTACGGTCATGGACGCGATATAGGCCTACAATATAAATATATACAATTCAAAGATATACAATATGAAGATACGTTAGTTGGGTTAGTAAGATAGGTTGGTATGTATGTATTGTAATGTATTCGGTATCTTGTAATATGTGTGTATGTGCTTTTTCCCATTGTCGTGTTGAATATCATTTTATGATCAATAATGACAATAAAGAAATAATAATAATATAAATATATACAGTTCAGAGATATGCAATATATCACTATTATATGACGATATACATTATAGGCCTATGACTATATATTATATATATATACATATATATATATATATATATATATATATATATATATATATATATATATATATATATATATATATTATATGACGATATACAATGTGGAGATATGCAATATAAAATATGAAGAAGTGAGCCACTGTCCGTCCTTGAATGTAGGAAGAAAGGTATAATTAGAAAATATGACTTTTCTTAGCCTGTTTCAGTATAGGCCTATACTCAAGCCTCCATATCATTTCACCGTGGTCAGATATCAGTCACTGAACTGTTGAAGATGTTCACAAACTACAACTTTGAATCTCATAGTCATACTCACTCGTTCATTTCATTCATTTCAATTATTCATCACTTCTATAAATGTCCACGGTACATTTTTGCCATCTATTAAAAAATTCTGAAAACTCACTTAAAAAGCTACCTGTCATGACAACTTATCCTTTTTTTTCAAGATGTGTTATTTGAAGTATACAATGTTCACAATTGCCACCATAAATAATTCCCACAAAACCAGAGGCTCATCTGTGAGACATACGTATTAAATACAAATCAAACAAACGTGTCAATTCAAAGAAAGGTATATGGATGATCATCAGAAACTATAAAATTGAACTATAATAACAGAACAAACAAGTAGGCCTACCCCCAGGAGAAAAACATTTGACATTTGAATTGACCATTGTAGATCGTCCGCCCTCGTGATGTCACAAAATATAAAAACCAATCAAGTGCACATCAGTGAAGCGAGGGAAATAGGGAAACAACCAATCAAGGTATCTGAAATTTCCCCTGCTTCGTATAAGTCACGCCCATCTACAATGGTCAATTTTGATCTATTATTTGTATATTTCAATTGTTGAAATTCTGGCACTGCTCTTGAGGTGGGCTACAAAATATAACAAACTTTTGCATTCCAAGAGGCCCTGACTTTGTTATTTTATTGTGTTGGCAACTGTCAATGTAGGTAGCTTTTCTAGTGACCATTGACCAGTCACGATGCAGTGATACCAACCTATTTCACCATAATATAAAGAAAGTGACCCAACTCGGGTCTTGAAAGTGAAATATTTCCTGGGTCAGTTCCCGAGTCCATCGTCCTGATTGCCTGTAGCGCAACTATCGCTTTTATATCGAAATATTTAGAACAACAATGCTATACACGGCCCGGTAGATTAAGAGAATTATAGAATTTATTAGTTCAACAATGCCACCGGTACCGTAGCCACTCTCATCCACATCTAGTTTACAAGGGAATCTGCTAAATCGCGACAGGCAATCGGGACCTTTGGCTCTGAACTGACAGCAAGAAACCACAAATACCTTGCATGTTATCAGTATGTGAGTTGGAGCACCTTCTCCATATTATGATGGAATAGGTTGGTGTCACTGCGTCGTGGACCATGCAGTCTGACTCTCAGACTCTTGGAGCTAGCTAGGTGGGCCAAGACGTCATTCCAAGTGGTCTATTATTCGACACAAGTAACAAAAGAATGCGCTTCTGAATCTCAGTATGGCCGACGAATGGTTACAAAAGTTCAGTTGAAACAATTTAATATTCTAATTAATATCATTGTTAGAAATATGCGCGCGCTTTATTTTGTGACTTTTCTCTAGTTCCACTTTTCCACACCGACTGCGTACCTGCAACTTTCTGTGGGGATAGTTAAGGGTCCTTATGGAGCTCGCTACTCTATTACGCCGGCAAGGTGTTTAGATGTGGTTGTACTCACTGCTCTTGCGACACATGTTTGTGCACTGCAGCACGCAGGGGCTGGAGAAGCCGCGGAGCTTGGTGCGCTCCGCGTTGACTCCGCACACCGGCGCGTAGCTCGGCGGACAGATGCAGTGCGGGCACAGGGCGGCTGACGTCACTGAGGTCACCAGCATGGCCACGGTCGCCAGGCCTGGGGGTCAAGGTCAATACATGAGTACTCGGTGGGTTGTTGACCTGCGTGGGGGGCTGGGGGGAATAATGGGGAGAAGGGGTTTTGTGGCCTGCAGTCAAAGTCTGTCTCGCCAATCTGTGGCAAGTGGCAGAGATCTTTGTAGTTCGTTCACCTATTAAATTGTGAAGTATAATTCCTATGCCTTTATTCACGCTAGTTATATTGCAAGTAGCTTACATCTAGACGAGCTGTATATATATATATATATATATATATATATATATATATATATATATATATATATATATATATATATATATATATATATATATATATATACATTTATATGTCCATATATATATATATATATATATATATATATATATATATATATATATATATATATATATATATATATATGTATATATATATATATATATATATATATATATATATATATATATATATATATATATATATATATATATATATATATATATATATATATTAGGTAATCGTAATCGTGTGAGAAGTTAATAAATAGGCCCAAATAGGCCCAGAGTGAATAGGCCAATACAAATAGGCCCAAGTATTGATATTTCATTTTCAGTACATATCCCTTTACATAAGCCTGGTGCATTTGTTTAATTCCACTGCATCTTGGATTCCTATATTTCAGGTATATATAGAAATGAGAAAGCATTAATTACGTCAAGTTTGTACAAAGCACCACTAAGGCCCGGTATTACCAAGCCCAGTTAGCCTTTATCTGACAGTTCAAACTTGTTATCACCATGGTTATACCTATGCTATTTGTTTTCACCAACTGTCGGATAAATACTAACTGGCCGTGGTAATACCGGGTCTAAATGGAACAGCGATCTGTGTTTGTGAAGAAAGAGCTCAGGAAATAGAACGAGATTGCGAGCTGAGATAAGATATATCAGACCGACGCAACCCTCAATACGTCTTGGGTTGGGTCATCAGTAGGCCTGGTCTTGCATTCACTCTGACAACACAACACTTTCCACTCTTCTGATTGCTTTCACTCTGAATCACTGGAGCCATGAGCTGTCCATAGATTATAAAACATTCATCTTTTGATTGGAAAATGATAGAACACTTTATTTGAAGAAATTATATTTTCTCTGGGAAAATTTGATTCTTGTTTAATTGTTCAATAGTTTCGTTATCTTTCAACATTCCAGTAATGCTTTTAAGATGATGAACGGATTTTTCCCGACACATTGTGAACATATTCCTGAGTTCAACAGACATTTAACTACGCATTTCTGAATTACACGATGAATTTGATGAAAACGATCAAATACATGTTCTATTATCTTTTTAACATCATTCAAATACCTTAACAAACCAAGAAAACAGTCCCTTGAATATATTACAAGCTATATCAATAGTGATGAATGAATCAATGATAAATAAAATAAAATATAATAAATACCATGAATAATAATAATGTTGTTAATAACCAGCGAAAATCCAGCCATTCTTTAATAAATCAATAATGGAATTCTGGATTCACATAAAAGTCAAATCTCTGAACAATTAACCTATGACCTGTACTGAATAATAAACGCGTAAAAGCTAATCGTATAGGTCTACGTGTAATAGCACTCATTGAATTATGTCGAGAACATGTAGCTGTTATGTAAGTTCTAAATTTCACACCATTCCTAATAATTATATAATACTAATTACACAAATATATTGGAGATATAAAATGTCATCATTTGTATATTTGTCTTACGAATCTCTACTTATATCGAATGTTTGGATTGGCCACACGATATAATGGCCACCTCTCCACGATCTACACATTGAAATCGTATGACAAAGACAAATGAAGAAAGAAGTGATTAAGTCAATATCTAAGAAACTTATCGGTTATGTAATACAATATATGCATGTATTTGTAACTTCTTTTGGAATCTGCAAGGCGACTAATACAAGGACTGTAATACTCATACCTGACAGTGAGGTCGTCGGAATATATTCATTCATTCAGTTATTCCTTTGACCTTTTTCCGAGGAGATCGGAATGATTAACATTTCACAATTATTAACTTACCAACTTATGAATGTGGCTTATAACATTATCTGATATTAATTGTGAATCTATTCTTAGTGATATTTCTTAGTAGAAATTTTGTTATTGTTTCACAAAAAATATCATCATATATATATATATATATATATATATATATATATATATATATATATATATATATATATATATATATATATATATATACATATATATATATATATATATATATATATATATATATATATATATATATATATATATATATATATATATATATATATATATATATATATATATATATATATATATATATATATATATATATATATATATATATATATATATATACATATATATATATATATATATATATATATATATATATTCTCTCAATTTTTTATGTCGAATGGAAATTTTTATATATTTTAAAATTATAATAATGAGGAGAATGGAAAAAATCTCATCTATGTATTGTTATATTGGCACATTATAATATCATTGGAACTCGTATAATTCACAAAACTAAACACGCCATCACTATACCTGTAATTATTTTGTATCAGTTATGTTTTTCATGTGTTATAATTTTAATGCAAACCACAGATAAGCCTGTTTACAGGCTTTGTGGAATATTGTGAACTTTTCTGTATAATCTTGAATTGACAAATAAATAAATAAAAACAAAAAAAAATAATAAAATTAAAAATTAATAAATAACAATAATGATAATGATGATAATATTCGAAATAATAATAATGAATGAGAATAAGTTATAATAATTTTGAACTCAAAATTTCAGATGATTTCAGCTTTTCAAGTATTCTGACGTTCAATTTGGAAATACGTGCAGCTGAAATATGTATCAGTTACTCTAAGGGAGTCGATTTATCGCGATATCATGTTTTGTGTGATAACTTTCGAACTGTTTGAAATATCGAGATTCTTTTTTTTTTTTTTTTTTTTTTTTTTTTAATAACATCGAAACTTGATACAACATCATTGTTCCCCAATTAAGGCTAAGGATGAAAACTAGGATCGTTTGGACGGGGCACCACAAGGGCGATATTACCACCCCATTTTAATTATTTAAAACCAATGAACTTCAAAACCAGGGCTGCGCTGTCGGTGACCATAACTTTCCGCCGCAGATAAAAGTATTTCAGTCATCATTAGAGTGCGTCGTTAAAACCCAATATAAAAAAAGTATTTCAGTTTCCGAAAGTCCGGAACACATTATAAGTAAAAGCCGTTTCTGTGATATATATCCGGACATTATCAGCATTGGTATTAAGAGTGAACAAAACACACGAATGTTGATATCTTCCACTTTGAACCAAGTCTCTTGGGCAATGATCACTTCTTTTCATTAACAGCAGATGTAAAGTTTGTCATTATAACCACACATAATAACTATATACAACATATATATATATAACACATATATAACAACCCAGATATAATAACAACATTCGTACATTTTTGTTGTTGTTGTTGTTGTTCTTGCGCGCAGCCCAAACAAACCCTAATCAACCTAATCTATCCGCTTTGGTCAACCCAACATAATCCAAACCAATCTCAACTAACTAGCCTAACCAAATCAATATCCTAAACTAATGTTATCTAAACTAAAACCAATCTAAAACCTACTTTCGTTCAGACAAATAGTCACTTCTAACAATATATAGAATGTGCGTTTAGTTCTGTGTATGTCTCTCATTTATTTATTGATTTATTAATTAATTTATTAATTAATTTATCATTTCTTATTTACATTATGGTCGAATCTTGGCCGTACGACCGCTCTTACACTCAACCTATTCAAAACACACAGTATGAGCCTTTTATTTGAAAATAGAAGATAAACAAATCAGCAAGAAGAGTATTACACAAGAGTCAACAATAAATATATCATTATGTATAATAATTAATAAATATATGATATGATAAAAATAATAATAATAATATAATATAATATATATATATTAAAATAATAATTAATATATTATAATATTAAAGGACCCATATAATTATTATCATGATAATGGAATAAATATATTACTATTTTGATAACAAAAGACGCTGAGTTATAACAATGGAATTATTCACGATTGAGCCATACGTATTGCCTATCAGGACAATAGCTATCTATATCGCTGGTCCACCAAATAGAGGTAACTAATTGGAGGTTATATTAACTAGAACTGTTAATATCACTCTCGCTCTTAATCACGGACTTTCTGTTCTATATTTAAATTCCCGTTAAACACAATGCGTACATACCTAGTAGTAATATCGCCGAGGTATTCATGGTGGAGCGAGTGACTCGAGTAGCCTCGTAAGCGTTCTGCCGGCGCTGCTATACGCCGTGTGTAGTCTCACACCTTATAGCGGCCACTCTCACTGAGTGACACACGCAGTGACGTCACTGGTCTGCTCGCGTGACGTCACACAGGCTTGGTCGCTGGGATGACGCGGCGGAGCATAGGTCCGCCTATCAAGGCTGTCTCCTATCCGACTGGTTTGGCCAGTGTCTAGTGACTAGTGACTAGTGCCTAATGTTTAGTTGTTTTTATATATGTATAATGGGTTTTAACGACGCACTGTAATGATGACCGAGATCTATTGGCGTCGGATGAATGATTAATGAGATGATGGGATGATGAGATGAAGGTTTTATGGGTAATGGGAAGGATGGTGGGAAGGAAGCGGTCGTGGACTATATTGTGGGAACCATTCCGGCATTAGCCTAGACTACAGAAGGAAACCACGGAAAACCCCTGTAAAGATGGATGGTGGCGGGGATCGAACCGGGTCCGATATGTCCCTTCACCTCCCGGGTCACACGAAGCAAGTGCGCTAACCACTCAGCTACTGTGCCGGTTCTAATGTTTAGTTTTTTTTCAAATTTATTTATGTATTTATTAATCTATGGAATCTAAATAAATGATCTAAATAAATGATCCACATAACCACCATTTTGTAAGCAATTCGAACCAGCTGTTTCGAAACAAAAAATTCAAATAACTGTTTTTATACATCAAATATATGGAAATGAGCCAAGATTCACTGCTTCCTAGATTCGATATTTGCCCAAGAATTAACTATTCTTCATATTCGTCAAGGTGTGTAGAATACCAGAGGAGATAAAGTAGCAATTAAATAAAGGACAAAGTGTGTAGAATACCAGAGTCGATAAACTAGCAAATGTAGGACTGTTATTATACATTATTCAGATATCTCGCTCATCTTACAACGCATATTTCGAGTTTGCATAGTTATTTGAGAACTGATAGTTTTTTGTACTTATTGTAGACAAATTGGTTAATTATTATTCAATCAGATACTCGACACTACACCAATGTTGGATTAGAGATTATGCAGGGCCTTTATATTCAATAATAACAATATAATGATACGAATAATATTTTTGTTCAATAGTTGAGCCTATAGAAAATTTCAAATACGGAGACTCATTAAAAATTGATTCCAAAATGATAACAGATCATTCCAACAATCAGAGCTCTAATGTACCTACATTACTGAAATTAATAATCATATTCAAGGAATAATCGAAATTCTAGACGAAATGAAGACAAAATTAATAATTTAACAACACTTCTGAAACCAGTTAGCATCTCGGAAATATAGATTTTGCTCAAACTTGAAAAGTTTATGGAGTCGACGTTCTAAAGATGGAGTCGTTACGCCCGGGGCTACAGGCACGGTGGTGATAAAAATAGAGAAATATTTGTTTCCACTATTTCTTCTATATGTTTACAAAACAGCGCAATTGAATAAAAACTACATCAATTCCAAGATGATTTTATGCTCTGTAATTGAAATATTATACTAGAAATACTCATTAGATGAGCGATAGCGGAGACCTCCATCCTACTCTTATGGAGATTTGTCTCTCTGTGTTTGTGTTCTTTTTTGTAAGCACTGCACACAGGTCGCACGGTTTGACTGCACAGGTCGCACGGTTTGACTGATCAATATGAGACTTTTTCTGTATACGTAAACTTATCCAGCTTACTTAGGCCTATATACAGTTTATCGGTCATATCGGTTGGACCATATTTGAGGAATATTAATTCAGAATTTCTAAAATCTGCATAAGATTTGGCTGAACGGAAGAAAAAATCCTAAAAAAAAAATCTCTCTGAATGTGAACACAATATTAATACACATTATTACAATTCTGTATGCAATTCGAATCAGCCGTTTTGAAGAAAATTTCGTAATAAATATGTTTTATTTTCAACAATTGAATGGATATAAATTAGAGTGTTCGCACGTAACAAATGACAAACAATCGTTACCATAGCAACACAGCGAACTGGTGGACTACCAAACACTATGATTGGTGGACATTGTTGTCTCTCTCTTTCAACAATGAGTGACGTCACGTGAAAGAAGCCTATACCCCATACCCTCACGGAGATTCACGGCTTTCTAGATCCGACAGTTACCTAACGTAGCTTTTTTTATGGGAGTCAAGGTGTGTAGAGTTATCGATTATACTCCATACAGACGTATCACTCATCTTACAACGCAAGCTGTGTTTGCCTGTTACACTTGTAATTGATTGAGATACGTTTAAATATGAATGAGGCATCGAAAGGATGTTTTGTTCTTCGTGGGTTTATTCACGTTTCCGGTTGAGGTTAGTCGATGACCAGACTGAAATACATTATTATCAATAACAACTTTAATGCACCATCATTTCCAGCAACTGCTCTCCTTGTATGGTATTCACAGAGTCGATAAAGTAGTTCTATAGCCAGGCTACTTTATCGACTCTGGTGTTGATATCGCTGCTGTTAATGGCTCTAGTACCATTCAGAAGACCGGGAATTACATCAACTCGGCGCCTCCACCAGAAAGAAATTCTTGTCGGTAGCATTAGCAAGAAGGTACCAGTTTTACTGAAAATCAATTGTAATAAAAATCAACTGACCAGGACTAAGGACTGAGGACTTTGATTGGCTCCTATTCACCAGTAGAGCCAAGTACCATAGCAACATCTCCAGTATTCGTGTATTTCCATTGTTGTCAGCACAAGATCCCAGCACTGCTCTTGAGGTGGACTGAGAGGAGGTCACACTCCAGCGTTCCAAGAGTTATTATATCGTATTGTCATGGTATTCAGCTCTCCTAGAGAACATTAACAATCAAAGTCCCAGTCTCTTGCAGCTAGCCAGGCCAGGACGATATTCCAAGTGACAGTCGCGCTGAGGAACCTAAACTTTCACTTCTTGACTAACCTATATGCAGAAGTTTATGTGGAAGGTTTGCCTCCTTTCCAGAAATTCCTTTCGACAGATTTGCAATAGTAATTTAGTTGCTAGGCGACCTTTTCCTCTCGTTGGTACCTTTCGGTGTAAATAAGTAAGTAAGTAATGTATTTTTTACGCATAAATAGCTATATGTCAATACATGATATCAATAATAATGATAATAGGAAATACATAATACAATTTATTCTAAATAAATCAAGAGTATTCTGTCAGATAATTATGTTTATCAAATCTATTTACATGTGCTACTATATATTTACTACATTCTCTTTTAAATTCCTTGATGTCTCGAGCCTTTTGCATAGATACTGGTGGATCTTTATACATTTCAACACCGTTATGTGGCACTGTATCACTAGACCCAAAATACCAGTCGTTTACTATACTCCATTTCCTTGAATGGTTCAATGTGTTGAAGGAATAGGGTTGAACTAAAATACGTTTTTTTTTTTAAATAACATTCATCTATAGTTTTATTGGTGTATATATAAGTTATGTATTTAATACGACCCAAATAATGATAATCAGGTCAAATTGACTCACAATGTCAAAAGATTAATTGTGCTAGTTTATAATACGCAAAACAGCTTATTGATATCGAATGCGGAATAAGACATTGTTGACCTTTAGCCTCGACTTCGGACTCTCAGACGTCCACATCGCGAGTTGATCGTCGCGACATGGCTCTGTGCGGCTGTTCGCTGGACGAGAAATCGGGCGGCTGAAGGAGGCTCTAGCAGGCGCCGTCTCGAATCTTCGTCAGCTCTGAGACAGAAACACGTGATTGGATGAGCGATGACGAAGACTTCCATCCTACTCATATGGAACTTTGTCTCTGTGTGTTTTTTGTGTGTATTTGTTTGTTTGTTAGCACTGTAGAGTTCGCATGGTTCGACTAATCGACATGAAACTTTTTCTGTAGACGTAGAATTATCCAACTTGGAACTGTGTAGTTTTCGGGTTACATCGGTTGAACCATTTCCGAGAAACATCATCTCAAAATTTCTAAAATTTTCGTAAGATTTGGCTGGGCGGAAAATTTTGAAAAATAAAATCTTTCTTAAAAATATAAAATTTCTCATGAATATGAACACAATGATATTGCACATTATTACAACTTTTTTACGCAATTCGGACCAACCGTTCTGAAGAAAATGATCTAATAGACGTTTCTCATTCAACAAATGGATATGGGAATAATAACAGGACCATTGCTGTGATTCACTGCTTTCTAGATTCGATATCAGCCGGATTTTTTATAGGAGTCAAGGTGTGTAGAGTTTTCAATTATACCAAAGTCGATAAAGTAGTACAGATAAAACTACTTTAACGACTCTGATTGGTGATTCTACCTTATTCAGATATCTCGCTCATCTTACAACGCACGCTGCGTCTGCTTAGTAACTATGTCTCAGTAGTTTCTAAATCATTGTGTGTATCTAGGTGTCGAGACGTCAGTCAGCTACTCACGCTTCCTGTTGTTGCAGTTGTAGGTCTCCAGTGCGCATGCGTTGCTGAAGGTCTGCTGGTTCTTGCCCTGAGTGCCTTGACCTGCGCACAACGGCCGGAAGTCCTGTGGGCAAACCACGGGGCAGTTCTTCCCAGCCAGGACCATGTTCAGCAGGCACGCCACCACTGCGATTCAATCACATTCAATTCATTATTGGATGAGCGAATTGAAGACTCAATTTCACCATACCCGGAAAAAAATGTGTTTTTTTTCGCGCTCCACAGGTCAAACGAGAATTCAAAAATCAATTTTAACTTGACATACACAAGTATCGTTATCTAATTCGATATTGTATAGCTTTGAGGCGCAATCGGTTGAACCACTTCTGAGAAAACTCATATCAAACTTTTCAAAAATCTCATAAGAATAAATCAACCTAGAGAAAAAGATTCGTAGAAAATGTTTCCTTCCAGAGAATTCAAATTCTCAGGAAATTTCAATGTGGAAATGATACACGTTATTCCGAACTTTCACTCAAATCGGTTCAGCCGTTTTGAAGTAAAAAAATATATTTTGAAATGTTTTCACATAACTAAAGATACCAATTAAATCCAAGCAACAAGTGCCACCAATTCTGAAATTGTGAAATTCTAAAAAGGATAACTTCTATCGTCACTCAATTCAATTCAATGTCGGGATCATTTTATTCTTGATTCTTATAAATAATATAATATGAATAGTATAAGTGATATGGAATTATGAATATAGAATAATAATACATGGAACACTCGTAAATAATCGAAATAGTAATATGAATAGAAATCTATGAACCAATCATATCACTTACTTCAAACAAAAGTACAACTTGAGAGAGATCGAGGTGATTGGTCTGTTTGTCGGTGCTCGAGGAACCATTTCGAAGTTTTTTAGTGATTTTTGTAAACTTTTTCTGATAGATAATTCTTTAAAATATGAGATTGGGATGTCAGCCCTGAAGGATTCCATTCGGATATTCAGGAACCATCTATATAACTAACCATCATCCATCAACGTTCACATTTATTTTATCCCTTCAATTATCATTAGTGTCATAATTTTGTATTTTATCGTTAATTTTTTCAATTTTTATTCCATTTTCATATCATTTCAATATTCAGTTACATAACTTTTCCATTATATTTTCTCATGTATTTTATATTGATTGTTATCCTGTGCACTTTGGAGTCAGGGGCCAATAAAGGTTTATATATAATATACAGTAATTAATCAGAAATAATATGGAGTTTATTGATGTGAAATCGTACTATCATTTTACAATTATCACTTATATAAATTTTGCAACTATATTACAAAAGTTTCAAATGTTTCAAATGGAATTCTAAATGTGTATTTAAGATTCAATGAACCCGCGTAAGACAAAGTCTTGTCTTGATACTCACCTAAAGCGAAGATGACGAAGAGTTTCATTGTTGCGTCTTGTGTATCTCGGTGCGGACTAACAGCCCATTGGACAGCTGCTCGAGCCTTATGTAGCCACACGCTAATCAGATGTTTACCAAACTTTGATCAATACATAATACCAACAACCAGTATTATCACCAGCCGAGATGAACTTGCGGCATCTCTCTCTCTCTCTCTCTCTCTCTCTCTCTCTCTCTCTCTCTCTCTCTCTCTCTCTCTCTCTCTCTCTCTCTCTCTCTCTCCCTCTCTCTCTGTCTCACTCTCTCTGTCGCATAACCCTTGCTGCAGAGAGTGAGTGTGATAGAGAGAGAGAGAGAGAGTGAGAGAGAGAGAAAGAGAGAGACGTCTTGATCCTTGACTTGCGATGGTGAACCGTCTCATATATGGAAATATTAAGATACATTGACATAATTATATACATACAAACACATAGATCCTAATTTGATTACATTGATATTGAGATTGGATTGAGATAAATCGATAGAATTGAGAGAGAGAGAGAGAGAGAGAGAGAGAGAGAGAGAGAGAGAGAGAGAGAGAGAGAGAGAGAGCGAGAGAGAGAGAGAGAAAATCATTTATTCATGACGGTTGTTCATCTTCACGATGACTGAACATGAAGGTCCAGTTTACTATAAATTCGGAATTCTAATTGCCGAAAATAAAAATGATTTATAAAATCATGATGATGGAATCAAAAACTCAATCAGTAACAATGAAATTCGAATTACTCAATTACTACAAATTAGGTCTACTCTGATTATACTTATAATTTTTTATGATTATTTATACTCAGCCAGAATAGTCGTGCAGTCACACAAGCTTTGAAGTATATTAAAGTATATTATAAAGTATCACAAGTATATTTAAAGTAGCTATTAAAGCTATTGCAGTCTCCCGACGAGCTGTATAGGGATGACTGCTGTGATCGAGCGAGCCACCGAGACAGATCACGTCAAGGTCACCTGAGTAAGGGTTGTGCCGGGTGCGAGGTCAAGTTCAGGTGGGGGGCATTCATGTACGTCTAGCAAGCTCTAGCAAGGCATGACACCTGTTTAACAACTGTCATGGCGGCTATTTGCTGTCAACTTTGCGGGGTGGTTTCTGATGATCGCAAGTTGCGACCGCTAGCATCTTTGCTAGGTGTACATGAATCCCCCCTGCCCCCCCCCCCCCCCCCACTCCACCCCGTCGACACTGTCACACCACGTGACAGCACGTGGTGCTCGTGCACGTGGACACCACGTGACATCGAGTCAGCACTGGTTACATGAGCGAACCAGATATAATATGTACTTATATGTAACTTTCCTTGGACACTACAATATAACTTACTTTTTTCGTTACTTAATGTAACTTGATGACTTAAAATCAATGGTAATCAAAGAAACCTTACACTTCGTAAGTAGAATGTAACAAATCACTCAATGTTTTTCTTTTTTTCTTCTTACTTCAACTACTTCATTATTTTTAATGTTTGAGAAATACGTCCGAATTTGAATTGTACTTATAATTCACTATTTTGACTCACAGTTGAGCCTTTTTTGAGGGGCTTTTTGAAAAGGCTTTCTGGATGTTTTTTTGCTGTAATTGTGTTTTTCTTTCTGTATCAGTGTATGTGACCAATAAAAAAAATATATATATATATGTTGCGAAATAACCTAATGAATATAGTTTAAAAATCATAAAATAAAACATAGAATATTTTCCAATATTTACATATGTATGTATTTTGCATATATCATATTTTGTGTGTATCATTTCTTATCTCACGTTCTATGAATCATTAAATAAATTAATAAAAATAAATTAATGAATAATAATAATAATAAGTCAAGACTGAAATCGTAACTTACCATTTCGACATACATTTATTTCAGACAGCCCGCACACAAGAGTTATCTCTTACGCGGGCTTCTTGTTTCCAAATTAGGATTAAACACAATTGAAATCTCTTTCTTGAAATTAAAATTGAATTCATGCGATAAACTCCATTTATCCTCAAAACGTTTCCAGTTGATGTATATATTTATTGAGTTGAGATATTGTTCAATGTATTGTTAATTTATTATCATGATATTGCTATAAAACTGTATGTAGATAGTTGACTACATAACAAGAATGAAATGATATTTTAATTGGATTGACCAATGTAGATGGGCGTGACTTATACGAAGCAGGGAAAATGTTAGATACCTTGATTGGTTTCTTCCCTAATACCCCTGCTTCACTGTCCACTTGATTGGTTCTTATATTTTGTGACATCACGAGGGCGGACGATCTACAATGGTCAATTGAATTGATATGTGGGGGGATCCATTGCAGGATTCCCCCACATTATTTCCTCACAAGACTACCACAGGAATCCCCTGCATGCTAATTATGATGGCTAGAGAGAGAGAGAGAGAGAGAGAGAGAGAGAGAGAGAGAGAGAGAGAGAGAGAGAGAGAAGAGAGTTTAATTGAACTAACAACATCAACTTGAATTAACACATAGTAGTGTTAATCAACCAAATCGAACCTATTCATTGCCTCATTATATTGGGTTTTAACGACGCACTATACTGATGGCCACGATCTATTGGCGTCGGTGGATGATGGATGAGATGAAATATTATTTTATTGGGTGTTTTGGATAGTGGGAAGGAGTCGGTTGTGGCCTGTTGTTAGGGAACCATCCCAGTATCAACCTGAACGACAGAGGGAAACCACGATAAAACCCTGTCAGGATGGTCGACCATGGCGGAAATCGAACCCCGGTCTCCCGAATGACGGTTCAGTGTGTTAACCACTCGGCCACGCGTCTCGATCAATTAATTGCCTCTTGGTGTTGTTTACTGATCATCTGGCAAACAAAGTTCTGTTTTTCAGCTCTTCTTGTTCCAACAGATGAGGTAAGTGTGAATGACTTGAGGATATTAAACATTTGGTTATTAGTGATCGATTAGCGTCAGTTAGTGTGTAGTGTTATAGCTTGCCGTCGTCTACATAAAGCGCTAGCACAGCTGGTTCGATAAGCTTTCAGCTCACACCGAGATCCAGAAGGCAACAATGAAACTCTCCGTCATCATCGCTTTGGGTGAGTTACGATTATTGCAGCTAGAAGTCGACTGAGAAAGAGTGAAGCTAAGGAGTAACAATATAGTAATTTTCACGGCCAGTTAGTATTCATCTGAAAGTTGGTGAAAACAAATAACATAGGTAACCATGGTGATAACAAGTTTGAACTGTCAGATAAAGGCTAACTGGACTTAGGCCCGGTATTACCAAGTCCAGTTAGCCTTTATCTGACAGTTCAAACTTGTTATCACCATGGTTACCTGTGCTATTTGTTTTCACCAACTCTCAGATAAATACTAACTGGCCGTGGTAATACTGGGCCTTAAAGAAGTGAATAACCAACGTGAGAGTAGCTCTAACTGGCAATTTAACGTTGTCGTCACCATAGTTACCCACGCTATTTGATTTCACCAAATCTCAAATGATGATTTAATCATGGATATGGTGATACGGGACCTTGATGAAAATAGAATAATCTCGAATTTAGTGCAGGAATTGAATGGATAGGAATAATTCTAACCAGCAGTTATGTGTTGATCCTACCATGGTTACCTATTCTATATGTGTTCTATAACTCTCAGAATAAGGGTAACGTCTGGACTTGGTAACAGGAGAAAGTCAACTTTTGTCAAACTTATATGCATACTTGAAAGAAAAGGACATTTTAGTATATTCCTGGATCTCCAAAGTAGCCGGCCAAATATTTTGAACAGTAGAATTTTTTCACAAAAACCTCTGATTTATTTGTTAGTTTCCTCAAGTTTCATTCATCAACGTTAATTTCAAGTATCAATTTGTTGATGTTGACGCTTATTTGGCGCCAATATAATTCAGAAATTTGCAAGCCTGCTAATGTTTGAATGATTTTAATGTTTTAATGTTTTTAATGCGTTCTAGTCTCGTCTTTGCTTCGCTCATATAATAATTAAAAACAATATTATCCTCAGGATATCCCCGGGATATCCTGGTGGGGGTATCCCCAGAATATCCTGAAGATATCTCCAGGATATCCCCAGGATATCCCCAGGATATCTCCTGCATATCCCCATGATATACGCATGATATTTTTTTTCACCCTTTCTCATTTTTACTCTTCTTTTTTGTTGATTCCCTCTTTCCTCTTTCTCCCTTCTTCCCATATCCCCATAACATCCATTATATCCCTATTTCCCCTCATCCTTCTCACCTATTTCATTTTTCCCCATTAATTTTTCACTTTTTACCTTCATCCCTTCTCCCTTTCTCCCTTTCTCCCTTTCTCCCTTTTTCCCTTCTTCCCTTCTTCCCTTTCTCCCCTTTTTACCTTTTCTCCCTTCTTCTATTTTTCCCTATTTTACTTTGTCCCTTTTTCCCTTCATATCATATCATGATCTATCCAAGATGCGGGCTCTTGGAGCCTGGACCTACTGGAGTTGTAATAGTGTGATGACGTTGTGGGTGCAGTGGTAGCGTGCCTGCTGGGCCTGGTGTCGTACTGCTCAGCCGACAGATGCGACTTCCACTGTAGACGTGACTACAGACCCGTGTGTGCCGGCCGGGGCAGGGACAGGCGCACTTTCAGCAACAAGTGCGCCTTCGACACGTACAGCTGCCGCAACTCCGGGAAGCGTGAGTCAACAATAACATACTTGTCAAGCTGGATTTGGATTAGACGAGCTTTAGCGATGATTCAATTTGACATACTGAACAAAATTGGTGTTCGTTTTTATGTTTTTTTTTATGTTTTTTTTCGGTTCTCCACATGTCAAACGGCTACAGCTATCACTTTCAAAAAAAAATTCGTCTTAGTTCCTTATCTAACTCAGATCTGTATAGTTTTGTGGCATTATCGGATATCAAATTTCTTTTTTATGAATTTTAGAAATATCAAAAATACCCATTAGAATAACACGGCGGAAAAAAAATTAAAACATTTTTATTATCAAAAAAATTGAAATTTTGTGTGAAGTTGAATAACATCTTGATACACATTTCTGGAAATTCTCAGCTTGATCGGGTCAGCCATTTTGAAGAAAAAACATGAAATGTGCTAAATTGGTACTACTCGAAGTCGTTTTTACCCATTTATAACTAAAATGTCACCCAATTGATGAATGTGGGCAAAAGTTTGGCAATGAAGTCGACATACTATTACTTCACGCTCGTCTAACAACGCGTATATAGCGTTTTCCTAGTAACAAGAAATTGAAAAACGAATCGAAAAGATAAAAATATATTAATTCCTTTTTGACTAATATAGTTTATATATTTATATATATATTTATATATATATATATATATATATATATATATATATATATATATATATATATATATATATATATATATATATATATATATATTTATATTTATATATATATATTTATATAGTTTTATATATTTCTTCATCAAGCAATTGATCACTGGTGATAGGCGTGGCTAATCGCTGGGCCACCTTGATCTATACTTCATGTGGGCATTCAGAGATACTCTGATGGGTGAATGTCAAATTTCCCACATAACAACAGCCCATTTGATTGGATGTTTTGTTTTGTGATGTTTGTGGGCGGGTCGATCACTAGTCGACAATTTGAAACAATTAGACGAGTTAGAACATCTTAGAGCGAATTAGAACAGTTAGACGAGCGGGAAGTAATAGTATGCTGACTTTTTTGCCAAGCTTTTGCCTACATTCGCCAATTGGGTGACATTTAAGTTAGAAATGGGTAAAAACTGCTTCAAGTGGTACCAATTTAGCACATTTCATGTTTTTTCTTCAAAATGGCTGACCCGATCAAGCTGAGAATTTTCAGAAATGTGTATCAAAATGTAAATCAACTTCACACAAAATTTCATTTTTTTGAAAATAAAAATTTTCTCATTTTTTTTCCGCCGTGTTTTCTAATGGGTATATTTGAAATTTCTAAAATTCATAAAAATGAAAGTTATCACCTGATAATGCCACAAAACTCTACAGATCTAAGTTACATGAGGAACCATGATGGAAAAAATTTGAAGTTGATAGCTGTAGCCGTTTGTCCTGTGGAGAACCGAAAAAAAAAAAAAAAAAAAAAAATATAAAAACAAACACCAATTTTTTTCAGTATGTCAAATTGAATCCTCGCTGAAGCTCGTCTAATGAGAGTTGGGTCACCTTCTTTATACTATGATAGAATAGGTTGGTATCACTACATCGTGTAGCCACTGTGGTTAACCGTGCAACAGGCCCCGGTGTTAAGACAAGTCGCACTAAACACTTGACATCTGATTTGTTGCAGAACTGAGAAAACTGAAGAATGGCAAATGTTAAAACACCGTCAAGTCGGCTTAACGACGTACAGCTTCCGGTTCGTCAAACCGTCAGACAAAACCGTGTAACGACAATCGATCAGAAATCAAGACATAACAATGAAATATGTCGAATGTGTATTAAATATTGATTAACTGTGTCTTTATCTATTCTATACGATTGTGAATGATTGTGTACCTCAATATTGTGTGTCTCTCTAACCTGATTATCATACTGTTGACCTGCTGGGAAACAAATATAGGCTACAAATAAAAGTATCGATAAAATATATTGATCATTTTTTATTACTAAACTAATCCAGTTTTATTCCACTCCTTCCACTTCTTCCAGTTATGCTGAATGTGAAGAAATTGATGTAAACGTATCGTTCATCTTTGGTGGAGGAGCCGAGTTGATGTTATCCACGGCCTTCTGAATGTCGCTTGGACCGACTACCATCAGAGAGGCTGTGTATTAGGAAATAAAGTGGCCACACAGTGGCAAAAACATGGCCGCCACTTTTCTAATGTCCACTCTGTTTATAAGCAGGTGTTATTTTTATTCAAATGATGATATATCGATAACTAATTTGATTTTTAAAAAAGATCGATGAGTGATGACTTAGAAGTGGGAAGGCTGAATGGACTCGATAGTTTCAAAATCAAGCTGTGTATAACTGTCAAGTAGATTTCATTTGAATATTCTAATATTCCTTATTATCCTTTCGCTTACCTTACAACGCATGTGCAGCGTTTTCCTGGTACATGACTCATTGATACTGATATCGCTGCTGTATAACCCAAGGTACCCCAAGGTGAGGTTAGAAGGCCGTGAATTGAGTCAACTCGGCACCTCCACCAAGAGAGTCGGGAATTACACTAACTCGGCACCTCCACCAACAACTTTCCACCGTTTTCACATTTATTACTCTGATTTCAGTTAGTGTACTGACCTTGATTCATGGCTCGAAGGAATAGGGTTGGAATATACACCTCAAATAATATTAATATATATTTGTATTGATGTTTCATCTAGTTTTATTGATATTGTTGCGACAAAGTTTTATTTACACAATGGTGGTACGTACAGTGGGAGGAAATCACCACAAACGGTTCGAGTCTCAGTGGCCGTGGCAACAACTGTCAAAACCCATTCTGACAGTTGTTTCTTGAGAGTTTCTGATTTTATTCTCATAGCAAAATAGAACACCCAAAATACATAAACGGTAGTCACTTGACTAGGCCTACAGTAATTACATCATCTGATTGGTCAGAATTAGTTTTGTCATAGTGGAAACACCCCCTGGCCCAATTTAATTGGTTATCTGGATTTTTATATATCATAAACTTTATATATATATATATATATTTACATATATATATATATATATATATATATATATATATATATATATATATATATATATATATATATATATATATATATATATATATATATATATATATATATATATATATAAAGTTTATGAGAAATGGTCTTAAGAAACGAATTCGTTTCATTTCTTAAACGAATTAACATAATCACTATATGATACCTTTTATGAAACATTTTTGATTACCGGTAGGCTTACGCCTATATGCCTACAGTATAACACTTTTACGATTTCATAATGAATAATTATTGATGACTATTGCAATTATTGTGAACCAGGCTTGACATGAACAAAAATACAGTCAATCTGACATATTTGATTTTCATGACTTGTCTTGAAGACTAAGATTTAAGATTTGAAGAAGCTGCCAAGTCACACCTGAAGGAGGTTTCAACACTCGCCGTCTCTCAGTTTCGTCATCGCTGAAACAAATGACATGTCACGTGGTCAGTGCGAGTCGTCACAACACTGAGCCCTGTGCACGATCAGCCAAGGGAGCCGACCCGGCGGAACAACAGTTTCTTGGTGATGACTTTTGAACGGTTTAAGACATCGGAATTCTGATACACGAGAAACACAGATGATTATAATAGCTACAAGATGATATTAGTCATTCATGTAAAATACTAATTTCGTGTAACTGTCAAGCGTTTACAGCTGGAAAATATATTTTTTTTAGCTGTATACACTTGACAGTTATGTGACATGACTTGAATAGTTATAACTCAATGGCTAACATATCGAGTCATTGTTAATTCTATATCTTGCACGGTTGAAGTTATTCCAACCCAATCACCTGGCGGGAACATTTTGCCCTATCGAGGCTGGAAACGCATTAAAATAAGTCTTCAGTCTATCTATTGTTCGTCACAGAATATAATAGTTGTACCATTTCATTTTCCTCAATTTGCAAATTTTCAAATTTTCAAATTACAAAATTCTCAATTTCAATTTTCCTCTCAATAGACCATTTCAAGAATTCAATGCGCAGGCGCGTCCCGCCTCCTAGCAGCCGAGATTGCTGGTATTGCATTCTGTGAGTTTTAGTTCTGTTGAAGAAGTCAGCCCGCTTATCCACAGGGTTAAGGGCAAAACACCAAGATATAAAATTTGCATTATCTCTCATCTTACTTACTCTGACAGTGTGTAAATCTCTCAGTAAATAGTAAACATATAAATGTTGAAACTACTATCATATTATAACTTGATACGTTCACTGTAACGCACAATAATATAAATCAAACGTGCTAAATAGCATTGGCAGCTTGGGGCTTTCAAACGCGCATACTAACATCACGTTCCAGTTCAAATGATCGCCGCTAGATGGCTCGTTCTTCTCGAAAATGGTCTATTAGTTATTCAGACGAGGTCTAATATTGTGATGAAAATCTATATTTTTATTTTTTTTGGTTCAACAGACAAATGAATAGATGAATAGATGAATAGTTATATTCCAACTCACGTGTTCTATTGTTGCAGTTGTGCACTTCGAGCTCACAGGAGTTGCCGAAAGTCCGCCTCTCCCCTCCCTTCCCCGCGCAGATAGGCTGGTACTCGGCCAAGCAGGCTATCTCGCATTCACCAGCCTCCGCTGCGCAGGCCCACGCTCAGCAGGCACGCTATCACAACATTGCCACATCACATGCATACACGCCCACACACATACATATACATATACATATATTTATATATATATATATATATATATATATATATATATATATATATATATATATATATATATATATATATATT